>CM040429.1:27105292-27705292 GCA_022702705.1 Papilionanthe hookeriana x Papilionanthe teres | reverse complement strand
TTAATATTGAGTTTTATAAATCATGTTGGGATGTTATTCTACCTGATCTGGTTGAAATTATTCAAGACTTCTTTCGTGGCAAAGAGTTGCCTAAATATTTTAAATGCTCTAATATTGTTTTGATTCCTAAAGCTCATGGTGATATTTCCTGTGATTCTTTTAGACCAATTTGTATTAATACTGTTGTGTCTAAAATCATTTCTAAAATCATGGCTATTAGGATTCAACCTATTTTATGCAACATTATTTCTATGAATCAATCTGCTTTCTTAAAAGGCAGATTTATTGGTGATAATGCATTAACTGTTCAGGAGCTTTTATATGATATTGATATGAGTAAAAGGAATGGCAATATTATTTTCAAAATGGACATTAAAAAAGCTTTTGATTCTCTAAGATGGGAATTTTTTATGGAAGTCTTGAAGGCTTATGGATTTAATGATGACTTCTGCAATATTATTTACAGAATTCTCAATAATAATTTCTATTCTTTAGTGATTAATGGGAATTCTTATGGACATTTCACGGCTTCTAAAGGTATAAAACAAGGTGATCCACTTTGACCTTATCTTTTTATTATTGCCTTTGATTACTTTTCTAAACAATTGAATAAACTTTATGCTGATTATTCTACTATTAATTTCAGTCATAAGGTTGGTTTAAGTGTGTCTCATTTATGTTATGCTGATGATCTCATTATTTTTACTAATTCCAACAAGAGATCTATTAAGAAATTTGGAAGCTTTTTGATCATCTTCAAAATTCTTCAGGTCTTTACTTAATACTTCTAAATGTTACTTTTATGCTTCCAAATTTGTTACCAATGAGAAACTGCAATGGATAGCCAATTTTACTAAATGCCAGAAAGCTTTATTTCCTATTAAGTATCTTGGTTTTACTCTTGATAGAAAAGCTAAAAGAATTATTCATTTTGAGGGTCTGTTGGACAAGATAAGAAAGAAACTTCATTTATGGGAAAATAAATTTCTTTCTTTTGGAGGTCGTATTACCCTTTTCAAGAGTACTCTTACTTCTATGCCTTTATACATTATTCAAGTTATGAATGTGCCTAAGATTATTATCAAGAAACTTGAAATTGTGTTCAATAGTTTCTTGTGGGATGGTTGTGGCAAAAAAGGTATACATTGGAAGAGTTGGGAGAAAATTTGTAAACCCACTAATAATGGTGGGTTAGGCTTCCGTAATCTTATTGATTTTATTAAGTTTACTTTTATGAGATTATGGTTCCATTTTAGAGAGCATAATTCTATTTGGTCTAATTTGTTACATGCTAAATATTGTGGCAATTGTCATCCTTTATCTATTACCCCTTATAAATCTGATTCTTATATCTGGAAAAATATGTTGAATGTTTCTAAAGAAGCTGAGCATTTTATTTGCTGGGACATTGGCCAAAGGAATGTCTCTTTTTGGTATGATGATTGGACTACTAATGGTCCTCTTTCTAATAGTTATGGAGGACCTTTTGATATTAATGTTAAAGTTAATGATCTTTGGGATCACTCCAGTTGGAATCTTACCCAGCTACTTAACTGGGTGAATTTTTGAGATACTCTTTCTTTAGCCAATATTCCTATTAATAGGGATAAAATTGATATTCCTATATTCAAATTTAAATTTGGGAATACTGCCACTAAAACTATTGCTTCTTATCAGTTATACTCCCCGGGTTTGGACATTGCTTGGCTTTGGAATAAGTGGCTTAAACCTTCTATTTCATTCTTTAATTGGAGATTACTTCATAATTGCTTACCTGTTGATGATATTCTTAAACTTAAAAGTCTGGAATTGTTTCTAGATGTTATTTTGTAAGAATCATTATGAAAATATTCTCCATTTATTTAGTAATTGCAGTTTTTCTGGAGATGTTTGGAAAGAAATTTTTGTTTTATGTGGGAGAAAGGAATATTTTTTGGCTATAATTCTGTCTTAGATATTTACCGGGACTGGAATATTAGAGGTCATTCCTTTTTAAGCTCTATTCCTGCTATTACTGTTTGGTTTTTATGGATTACTCGGAACAATGCTAAACATAATGATATTCATCCTACTCGTTAGCGATGTAATCGGTCAAATTTGTTCTTATATATGTAAATGCTTAAATGTTAATACCGTAAACCATTTTCATAATGAATATATTGCTTATATTGTGGTTAATCCGAATGTTAAGCTTCGATTTCGGATAAGTGCTTAAACGGAGGAAAATGGATTAAACCACTCGCTCCTTTTATTAAATTTAATACTGACGGAGCTTGGAAAATTTCTACTGCTGGTATAGGGGGGATTGCTAGAGATTGGAATAGTAAAGTTTTATATTGGTTTGCTTCTCCTATTTATGCTACGTCTCCTTTAATATCTGAAGCAGAGGCTATTATTTTTGCTCTTAATATGACAAGGAACATGGTTGGATGAATCTCATCATCGAGATAGACTCTTTATGCCTTTTTAATATTTGCAAATTTCATTTAAGCTATCATTGGAGTATTTTAATGCAGGTTTAAAAGATCAACTTGATTACAATAGGAATGAACATCACATGGAGTCATACGAAGAGAATTGGCAATCTTGCAGCTGATTGGATAGCTAAACTTGGAATGCAGATCTATAACCCGGTGATTTCCAATTTAGTACCTGACTTTATCTATTCTATTGTGCAGTCTGATGTTTAGATTTCGTCTCGTTTTGGTTGTCGTCTCGTTTTTGTTGTGTCTTTTTATCTTTTTTCTGTATTTTTTTTTCTTTTTTTTTGGAAAAAGGACCCTATTTTTTTTCTTTTTTTAGTGTTTATGTAGTGTGCGTGAGTTTGTGACCTTTTTCCCGGGATATATTTTTATTTTTTTGAGCAATAAAATTAAGCTTATGTGCTCTTTAATTAAAAAAATATAGTCTAATAATTTTATTGTGTTGAGGAATAATAAGTGATCTTTAAATTAAAAGTAAATATTTAATAACGTTAATTTATTTTGACACAAAATATATCAAAATATTTTGATAGATCTTTTTTTTTTCTTAATTACAATCAATGAAGAGTTTAATTTTATTTATATATATATATATATATATATATATATATACATATATATATAGTAAAAAAAAATCGGTATTTAGTAGACTACAGTTTAACTATAAATATCGATTTCTCATGTACCTATCCGACCCGTCCACGCCTCAGTAGAGGATCGAACCCGGACCTTCGTGACTTACGGCGAACCCCGCCCAAACCACTGCGCCACGGCTGCAGTGCGCGCGCACAGATATATATATATATATATATATATATATATATATATATATATATATATATATATATATATATATATATATATATATATATATATATGATTTCAGATCTTTGCGACCCAAATAAAATGAAAGATTTGCATACATACCACTCAATTCTTATGTTTTGCATATCTAACACCATAAATTAACTATTTCTATACATACCACCTTATCTATATCTATGTATGAAAAGATGGATTTCACTTTTACAAAAATTAAAATGGTAATATTTTGATTGTATAAATGTAAAAATCAAAATTTAAGTGTTAGATATGTAAAATCGTGAGATCTGAGTGGTATGTATGTAAATATCCCAAATTAAATGCGGTCATGCCCCCCTTTGACTAGTTAACATATAAACCATGAACTATTTTTATTTTCCTCCTGCAAAATCCTCCATATACATAAAGTGCAAATCTTAGGCGTGATTGTTGTCTTTTTCCGTATGTTAGAGAATGCGGCATTGAATGCTTGATTTTGAAGTTAAACAACCAGCTTTAATTATCTTATTCTCAGTCATTAATTTTGATGTAAAATGCATGAATTGACAAAAAAAAAAAGGGTTGAATTTCTAAGTTATTGTGAATATCTCTTTCATTTATTCATTGACCCTTTTCATTCTTCGGGAGAGTGACTGTTAACAACTACCAAATCGTAGATGGCCTCATTGCAATTTATTCATTATTTTATTTTATTTCCTCACTAAAAGAATTTGGAGGTTTTTTATGTAATTATTATACTTCCAAGTAATAAATGACTTTAATGTCATTTCACAAAAAAATTGAGCTTTTAATATTCTCATTTCACAAAAAAAATGAGCTATTAATATTTACATGTATAATTCTTATTATCTCAATCACATGCTTTGAATTTTGGGCCCGTTATCAATATTATGAACAATCTAAAAAAATTATGATGATTTCAAAGATATTGACAATTAAATATTGTCAAGAAGATCTATTTTAAATTTTTGTATTGTGGCATGCCATCTTCCTTATGAGTGCTTGTCTATCACAGCTTTAGGCTTTATTTGTGAAGAAGCAAAGTTACTTGATTATAGTATTTTCATTCAATTGCAGATGAAATTTCATGATATTATGTAAAATTATATAAGATTTTTATAGCTTATACAGATTAGTAACTTAGGCATAATTCAAGTATAATTATCCATAATGAACAAAGAAGTTAATCAATTAAAGCTCCTAGAGAGGTGCCTCACAATAGGATTTATTGATGCCTTTATCGCAAAATGTACTATTACTTTTTCGAGGGAAGGTTCTATATTTGTCAAACATGACACATGGATGCTACAATCTGTGTTTTTAACTCTAGTAAGGCACAGTAATAAAACTTCAATCTTGAGGAAGAAGACCTTATGAAAAATGAAAGGACATGTAGCTCGTTACTTGAAAGAGAAGGTTTTTTCTCAAAGATCATGGATTTGAACCATATAGTTTTAAGCATTCTCAACAAACAAAAAAAATAAGATAAACATCTTTAATAAGACACAAATAGAGAGAAAACATTATTCTTCAAAATTACTGAAATAATAATATCAAATAGCAATTACTTAAACTTTGAGGTTGACAGTCATTGTGGCCATTGACATTGAATTTAAAGCCTTATCATAGGACAAGTCCAACAACTTAACCATGTTACACAAACAATCCCTATAGCAAGAGTTGTGTTTATTAAAACTTTTAAGAATCATTGTAGGAGTGGAAGAGACGTTCTTTTCCAAACTTTACAACCTTCCCAAGGTAGTCATACAAAGAAGAGAAGGAAAGAAAATCAAGTAGCACATCCAAGTCTAAAATAATGCCTAATTTAAAATGGAAGTAACAAGAATGCTTCAAAATAGTAATTCTCATGCCAATTTCAATCATCTATTCAACCAACAATTGTTCATCTAAACTTTGTATGTGATCATCAAGGCATAATTTCTAACAAATACTCCTAAAGCTATATATCTCCATTTTGTTTAGTTTTGTGCTTGTACTCTTGGCAAAGATTTATTTTATCAATATAATCTATTTTACAGTGTGACTTTTGTTTGGTGTTTGAAAACAATAACCTTATAAGCTAGTGTTGTATTATCATTTTTTGCATTTGTGCTTATTTCTCAAGAGAGCTTTATTTAAATAAATAATTTATTCTACGTAAGTACTCAATTATTTTTTTTATTTTATAAAATCAAACTAATTGTTTTTTAATATGTGAAGTTATATAGTTAAGTGTTATACAAATCATATTGCACTTAACACAGATGATTCCCCATATAGTATATCACATTATGTATTCCTCTTATCTTTTACTTGTCTACTATATTATTTATTTAGTCACTATAATAAAAGTTCCTACATATTACATTATTAATAGCTTTTGATATGCCTGGTCTCTATAGTTTCCACATTGAATTGTACTTAATAATATAAGAATTGAGTTAGAGGGAACATCATAAAAAATGTATTTTGAAAACATTGAAACCTAATCCCCTCTCTCTCTTTTGATATGTCATAAACTATCACTTACTATTAAACCTTACCCACTCATTATAGATAGTACCAAATCTATAAGAAATCTATAAATGCATTTATTATTCAATCATGGCCAAATTATTGACCATAATGCAACCTTTTGGATAACATAAATTACTTGAAGTCTAAACTATGGAAAAAAGTGGAGTGAATTAATCTTTATTTATAATAAATTTTTGGGTAAATTAATTTTAGGCTCTTAAAATATAAGAAATGCTTTAGTTTGTAATTTTTTTAATGCAAAAGTTGCTTCCCATTTAGAATTTTGTTTTCGGGGAAGTGCTTTAAAAAAATAATAATAATACGAAGAGATTATATATATATATATATATATATATATATATATATATATATATATATATATATATATATATATATATATATATATATATATGATTCAACTAGCGTAATAATTAACACCAAAAGTTTCCTCAAAGCACCCATAGGCTTCATTTAATAATTAACCCTTCACTAATGCATGATTAATTAACTCTTCTTGTCGATTCCTCGTACTAATCAACCCCATTTCCACACTAAAATATCACTTAAGTGCCCCCTCACAGACTTCAAGCTGTAAGGCAAATCAATAATTACTTCAAAATCCAATTTATTTGCTCCATTAATGAACTCTAACAATAGGCAAATGTGGAGACAAATGTACTTGAAGAACAACTCATGAGCATCTTATGTCCCTTAATATGACAAAATCTGCATTCAACATGTTGGACCATTGTCAAATTGGATCTTATTGATAACCTAAAATATTTATGACATCATTTCTTCTTTTTATTATTAATTTTTTTTTATGTATTTATATAGCTAACAACTAAATTTGAATATTTACATTAGTACCACTTTATCTATGCATGAAAATGTATATTTCACTTTTAAAAATTAGTTATAGTGATATTTTTTATATTAAAATATTTGTGTTTTAGAAATGTAAATAATTAAAGTTTAGTGTTTGATATGTAAATTCATAAAAGTTAAGTGGTATGTATATAATTGCCCCTGTATTTTTTTTTTTGAAAAAAAAATATTCGAAAATTACTAAACTTTTGTGTCAACTTTTAGAAAAAGATAAGAGATTTGATTTTAATGAAAAATTTTTGAATGCCTTTGAACTAGTAAAAGAAAAATTAATCACTGCCCCTATAATTGTTTCACCTGATTGGGAGAGACCATTTGAACTTATGTGTGATGTCAGTGATTATGCGATTGGAGTTGCTTTAGGACAAATGTATTTTCGTTATTATTTATTTATTATGACCAACCACGCCCATAAGAAATTAATTATTTACATGATTGTAAGAAAGTTATTTTATGCTAATTAATATAATATAAAAAAGATAACATAATTTTCAATTTCAAATCAAGCCAATGCCCGCCCCCCCCCCCCCCCCCCCTCCCCCATACTGTGTTACTATGCGTCGAACTATAAATCATTTTTTGTTGGCTTCTTGGGTTATTAGATAGGTAGGCCATATGTTTTTTTAAACGGTAAAAAAATAAATTTAGGAATATTTACGTACATATGTCTTAATTCTTATGCATTTACATATCTAGCACCTATTAATTTACAATGCCTTAATTCATAAGAATTGGGTGGTATGTATGTAAATGTCCCAATTAATTAATAGGCGAAATAAAATCGAAGACATATAGAATAACTTTTAAGATATTTCTTAATTAAATTAATCTAAAATCGCACTTACGAATTCCATAAATTAAAAAATAAAGATAGAGAAAGTGGGGTGGGACCCTTGAACACGCATGATACCCAACTACTCCATTGTAATTATTTAATGGGATTTTATACCAGATGTGGGAGTGGCTCTCTTTTTGGCAGCTGATAAGGGTAGCATTCACATGGATTCCTTTTTTATAGGATTTTTACTTTAGGAATTTAGACTATGACATTTATCAAATGGTGCACGTGTGATATCATCATGATGGGTCATAGTTGATGATGGATGATTATTCAAATTCTAATCAAATACTTTATGCAGAGGTACATCTTATTTAATAATAATAATAATAACACTAATATACATAACACCCAATTCCTATATATTTAGATATCTAAAACCAAAGTTTTCTATTAATATTTATACAATTTAAATATTTCATATAACATCAAAGGTAACACTATTTTAAATTTTGAGTAGTTTAATACACATTTTTATGAGTAGGTAATGTGACATATGTGATCATTGAAGTTTAGGCAATAGATATGTGTATATATATAAGAATTGAGAGATACATATTTGAATATGTAAAAAATAATAATAGCATAGAACAATTTTGAACTTTTTTGTTACATAAAATATTTTATGTTTGGAATATTTATTTTGAAATATAGAGGTGATATGATAAGATTTCGAGGCACAAAAAAAGGTGATGTTGAAATGTCACCAAGGCTTCTTAAGATTGTCAGTTGAACCCTTCTTAAGGGGTGTTTGCTTGCAACTAGGATTTAGGATAAATAAGAGTTAGTAAATCTGTTAAATTTGGATTTATTAAATCCAAATGATGTGAATCCAAAATAGTGCTTGGTTCAATTTAAGGTTAAATTCATTAAATTCGTTTATCTTCTTTGGCATATATCCACTCATTTTGTCTTTAAATCTGGACTTAGGTTAAAAAATAAAGGAGGAGGATGATTTTTGAATTTAACAAAATGTTGATTTATCTTCCTCGAGTTTTTTGTTTGGTTGGATTTATGTTAATATTAATGTAAATTCTGCTCAAATTCAGTTACCAAACATTCTCTTCGGGTGTGAAGATGTTACAACTTTAACATGATGATTGATGGTGTAGGAAAGATGGGGAGGCTACTCAGTGGGATTGATTCAATCTTTTTGTTGACTTGAAGAAGGTATGACCTAAATGTGGTATTGAAGATGAGTGAAGATGTCATGGGAACCACTAAAAATGACTAGATTATATTCTTTTAGAGGTGCCAAGAAAGTGACAAGGATTTTATGTCGATAGTGTTGCTTGGAGAGTGGAAGAACCCTTCCCTTGAAAGAATAGAGATGAGATTAAACATTTTATTGACTAGAGTCCGTGGCCAGCTTGCGTAATTGGGTGATTTGGATAGTTGACCTAGAGTTCGTGTGTAACTTGCAAGTCATCAAGATCATCACTCTTAAATAGAAAAGAATAGGAAGATATCATAATTAAGAGTCAATGATTGGCTTGTACTTCTAATAGTGATAGGTGTCGAGGAATGACGAATATTAGACTAATGAATTTTGAATAGTGATGAGCATTGTGAGACGGTGGATGTTACACAACTAAAAAGATGAAATGAAGTATGATGTCAAGGAATCGAAGCCTCAAGAAGTACCAAATGTTAGGTCATGTGGGCATTAGATGATGATTGGCTTTTTGTGATTATGGATATCAAGCAAAAATACACATTATGAGGGATAAGTGCTTTTTAAGTATGAACATTAAGTGATTAAGGGTATTTAAAAATGGCATACATTACATATTGTTAAATATTACAGAATAATGGTTATTGGAGATACAAAATACTTATAATCATAAGTGAGCTTATTTTGTTTGACCTATTTTTACTTGACATAAATTTGATTGACCACAAACTGATACATGTGACCTATTCATCATAATGATTCAAGTAATTTTTTATGTGTTGATATCAAATAACAAAGTCTTAAGATAGGGAAAGATATCAGATAATTTTTTAACAGTGCTATTAGAATGATCTTTTAAGCTTTATTGACTTTAATTTTAAACTTTAAACTTAGGTTGTATCATTAAATTTAGTGATAGCTTAAAAATAGCTTATAGGTAATCCAATCTTAGCTCGAAAGCTTCTTTTGCTATGCATTACTCAGGATTTATGATTGGAAGACCTAATAAAACTAAAGAAATGGTTATATCCTAACTTGGACCCTTTACATCTTTTGAATTAAGTTAATTTTAGTTTGGCCTTGGCGAAATTTCAAAAATCATTTAGAGTATTCCTTGAATCTTTACGACCCATTTGGATTTCCCTTGGCCCTTATGACCACAAAATTGTTTATAGTCTTTTTACTTGAACTTAATACACATCTATCCCACTTTAGATGTGTAGTGAATTTTGTCAGGTCAACCATAAGTCAAGCCCAACTAAAGTCATTGAATCTATATTTTTAACCTAACTTGCTTGTTGTGGTTATCTTAGCTCACCTAGCTTTACATAACCTAATGTTCCATCATACAAAGTTTGGAGGTCTCCTAGACCTACCCCACGGCTCAAAGGAGACTAGGTCGATCTCTTTGATTCCTAAACATACCTAAATGAATTTAAATCAACTTAAAATAAATCATGTTTAAATATATCAAGATAATCTTAAAGAGGATTTATTTTCATAAAGAATTTTATGAACCCGTCATGGCTCCGTTCGACTAACCATGAGTGGGCCTATTTTGACCTAAAAGCCAAAAAATACTTAAATAATCTAAATCACTCATATTAAGTTCTTAGCTTACCTTAAATCCAAACTAAAAAAATTAATACAGTCACCTACCCATTATAATCTTCTCATTGAACTTTGAACCTATGGTGGATGAGCTTGACCATGGTTAATTAGGTTGACCAAGTACCTTAAATCAATCCAATGAATCGATTTTGGCTTAAGTATACTCTTAATACCATGTCATTTTATATAGATCACTAGGACGATAGCTTATGATTTCTTATAAGCAAGCTTAAATTGCTTTAAGCTAACCCAAATCCATCTAAGGATCAAATTAAAAATACAAAAATTCAATTAAACAACCCCACCATTTTCTTCCCAAGTCATCAACCACAAGATTCTTCCATAGCTTTATAAGGTTTAATTAAACAAAAATTAAAATAAATTAGAGGACAGAAAGAGCTGCTCAAGCTTAACAGAAATCAAGTGATCCTTACCACCTCCTTCTTATCCCTCTTATTGGCCCAACCTCTCTAAGCATTAAAGAAGATCCAAATTAATTTTAGCTCTCCATCCCTAATAAACTGAGGGACTTTATTCTTTAGAAGTAAAAAATTGAGCAAGTGTGATTAAGTGAAAGAAAGTTCTGAAGAGGAGAAATTGGTAGATGTTCTCTAGCTTCTTTCGCTTTAATGTCTTTCTAAAGTAAAAAATAATAAATTTTAGAACTCTCCCTTTTATCTTTGGCCTTGTAAATCATAGAATGACACAAAGTAGTTGTGACACTTTCATTTTCTATGCATTTGATAAGGAGTCAAGCATGAATCAACTCAACAAAGCTTCTACGTTTGACAAGCTCATTGATATTGACTCCAGTGAAGTAACATCGTAAGAATCCTAGGAAGCCTCAAGTTATCACACTTTGTTATGTGAGTTTGTCTTTCATGTTGATCCAATTAAACAAAATTATGGTTCTACGACTCTAAATCTTTTCGGAATTAAAATCTCAATTAATGCATACTCTAATTCAAGGGTTCCAAGTTAAATTAATAGATGGAAGACGGATGAGATCCTTAAGGTCTATTATAGATGTTATAAATAGGAGGTCAATAATGTAAACAATTTTTAAAGATGCTTATAAAATGATTGAAGAAATGACCACATTTAATTTTTAAAGGCCTTAAGAGTGAGTTCACTCTAAAAAGATTGCCAATACACATTATACAGATGTCTTACTATCTTAACTTCACAGGTAGATACTATTTAAAAAAAAATTAGATAACTTAAGTTTAAATCCAACTCAAGTAAAGCCAATAAGTGAGAAGAATGCTTATAAACTATTAAGTGATATATGTGTTTAATTGTAGAGAAAGAATCTTATGATTAATAAAACTAATAACCCCTCTTTTATAATCTCAGGTGGAAAATCCCTATGAACTTAAATTGGAGTACTCAAAATATGAAAGACAATAATTAGCTTATAATTCCATATGAGTTATGGCATATTTCACTAAAAACTTAAAATGTAGAATCCCTTAAAAAATTTCTTTTTTTTGTTCTGGACTTGCAGACTTCATAAATTTATAACTCCAATGCACATATGGAATATGAAATAAAATATTTTGTTCCTATAAATTTTTTATGCAAACTACTTAATAACGGCCTGAGAATTGAGTTTATATGCAAGTAAATGTTTTAAAATAATAATAATAAAAATTTCATAGGAAATTGAATGGTGGGCCCCACGGTGATGAATGATTGAGTGATACGCTGAGCGATCTGGGTGAATGGGGAGATGCGAGGGAGCGTTAATTAGGTCCGGTGCGTAGCGTGGCCGCAGTGATTGATGGACACGGGGCCCAATATGCCAGGACAATAACAGTGTTTATTTCAGTGGTAATATTATTTTCTATAACAAAAAAATTCATTAAAATTTTATTGTATTTATCTCAAAGCAAATTTAATAAATTCAAATCAATATAAAAATTTTTTAATACACTAACCTTAAATTAAATTTAAATGTTTTAATTTTAATTTTAAAAAATGAAGGACAATATTATATCAAGTTATTGTAATAAAAAAATACTCCGAATTTATTGCTTTAAGATAAATAAATTATTAATTATTTACATATTGCAGTTATTTTAAGATAAATTCCGCTTATTTTAATAACAAAATAAGTTGGTCAGTCGTTACAAAATACTGCAGTAATATGTATTGGAATCACTAACTCTTTTGTTATCGTGCGTGGGTCCCACCGTAAGGATCTTCTATTTTAACCTTCGGCTTCTTAAATAATCGCTAAACCGGTCTCGTCTGAAACAAAACAAGGCATAAAAAAGAAATTAAAAAAATGACACCAGAAGAGGCAAACTGCCACGGAAGAGACAGAATCCCACGCCCGCGCATTAGTATAACACACAACACCGAAATAGTCCACTATTAACTTGCCAGGTGTAAACGCGGTCCGAAAAATTTAAAGCATTTTACATTTATATCAACCAAAACTTTGGCTTATATGTGTGTGTGTCTCTCTCTCTCTCTCTCTCTCTCTCTATATATATATATATATATATATATATATATATATATATATATATATATATATATATATATATATATCTAAATAACACTTAAAATTTATTTTTTTAATTTATAACATAAAAATTTTTCACATCACAAAAAAAAAATCATAACTTTAATATTAATTTAAATTATTTTGATTCGTTTTAAATTTTAAAATTGAATAAAATAATTTGTTTTAATAGCAATTCCATCGTACCCATTCTCAATTAGGGCTGTCAATTTGGCTCGTTGTTCGCGAACAGCTCATGTTCGGCTCTTTAAATAGCTAGTGTTCGGCTAATTTGTTAAGCGTAACGAGCCGAACACGAACACATTTTTAAGCTCGAAATGTAAATGAGCCTAACATGAACAACAGTTTATTCGCTCGTGTTCGGCTCGAATTGGCTCAAGAATAAATAAATAAATAAATATTTAATAAATATTCATAAAATTAAATACTATAAATTTTTAAGTAATTAAAATTTTTAAAAATAAATTAGCATATTTTATAAAATTAAATCTGGTTATAATATATAAGAAATTAATAATAATAATATATTAATATTACTTATTAAATATTATATGTTTATATAAAATTAAAATATAAGTTATATAATTATAATATATCTAATAATCTTAGAACTCTAACCGCCTCCCAAATGCCAATCCCCATTCGCCTCCTTTCACCTCTCGAAACTTCTAGGGTTCAGCACTTCGGCTGCGCTTGCCTCTCCCGTTTCCTCTTCTACTCTCATCTTCTCTGATTTGTCGAACCCATATTCGCCTCTCGGTTCGCAGTTCGCGCTTCGGCTTTCCTCATCTCCTTCTCCTCTGAAAATCGCGAAAGGGGTTCGGCCGCGAGGGATAGTCGTTTGCTCGGAGGGATTTGCCTTTTGTGTTCGTCTTCCAAACTCTTCTTCTATTTCTCCTCGGACAGTCGTTTGCTCGGTAATCTTGCTTGTTTGCTCGATATTCTTGCTTGCTTGCTTGTTTTGCTACCGAGGTGTTATCTTCTTAGTTCGTTGCTCAGTATTCTTGTTTCGTAACTTATATAAGGGTTTTGTTGTGACATTTAGCTCGACGATTTTGCATTTGTGCTGTGATTCATACAGGTATAAGCGTTTGTGCTGTGATTCGGCTATTGCCTGTAGATCTGATTTTTTTTTTATGGATGGCTTTGTGAAGAACATTATGCTGTAAGTTGGCTTAACTTGTTTCTGAACAAAAGAGTATAAGCTTTGGCAAAAGAGGCTGATATGAAACACCACCATTTCGTTGCATGGCATGACTATCATGTCATATACAACAAGTTTATTTATCTATGTAGATGGGTTGGCTGTAAGTTGGCATGACTATCTATTTATCTATGGAACAACCATGTAGTTGGGTTGTGTTGTGGTTCGGCTATTGCCTTTGGATCATAACTTTTTTTTTTATGGATGACTTTGTGAAAATTGAAAAAATCAATGCTTGATGCTTCTTTCCTTTAGTTTTAAAAAACAATAACATCTATTTTTCTAAATTTTTTCTGAACTTTATCAGTTTCACTTTGGTGGTTTAGGGCATGCATCTTTGTGATGTGCATGTACATGGATGTATTATTCTCATTCCGCCAAATCGTAATGCTTGGGTTTATGCATGCTAAAAAACTAACATGGTGCTCATAGGGCTCCACTTAAATGTTTAAGCTGGATTAACTTGTTTATGAACAAAAGAGTGCAAGCACATGCACATCAAGCTGTGTCTGAGAAATGGAATGAGTCCTCAACTCATCTCTTCTTTACTTTATTCAATTTAACTCTTGATGATAGAATGTGCCTCTGATTTATTTGAATGGTATTGTTCTGTGTACTTTTGCACTATCCATGTTGATGAACTATTAGTTCATTTCTTCTACATATGTCCTTGTTGAGTTTTGGGGGTACAGGACAGCTTGAGCTTAAATAATGCATGGTCATCCATGGGAAGCCTTCAATTCTAAATGTAATCAAGCATCTGAAAAAAGTTCAGGCTTGCCTTATTTTTGGGAGGCATGATATTAAGCCTCATGTAGTTTTGATTTACTCATTGAATATATTTGATCATTAGAGTAACTGGTCCTTTTTGATTCACTTTATAATAAGTGGTTTCAAAACCAAAGGTCCTGCTAGGATCAAGTGGTTTATGTGGTTTGTTACTCCTAAGGCTTTTCTAATTCTATTTTAAAAATTCCAAAACGTTGATAGTAATGTCTGATCCACATGATTGAGAGGATTTTTGGTGCATGATATGTGATGATATTGAAAAACATTCCATGTGAGGCTTTGGGTTTAGTCCCACATATGATAGGTGGAGAAGGAGTTTTACAGTATTTCATTGGTGTCTATTTAACTCTTTTTCAATTGAAGTGCTTATGAATACATATTTTGCAAGAAAAAAAATTTACATGGAAGATTTCCATTTGCTCTTAAGTGTAGTTTCCCAATTCCTCCTTCTTCTCAAGTGCAGCTTAACACTGAAGATTTACTGTAGCGGTGTTCTCTATATTTTAAGATGCTCTATTTCATGAAAGCTCTAGTTTAACATTAGTTTCTTTTGGGAGCCTCATTTCTTATTTACATATATGTTATGTAGTATGCTGCTTGTTTAAAGTGATACTAATTATGTGTTTTTGATTTAATTTAGCGTTCAAATATGTCTGAATTTGATCATTCACAATCTGAATCATCCAGCAATAAGTTGCTAGCTATACCAGAAGCTCATAATAGCAACGAAAATGTCAATCTTTCTTTAGAAAGTACAGAGCCAGAAGTAGTACATGTTGTCATTGATAATAAAAGTGAAGAAGTCGCTACTAAGATGGGTAGGAAGAGGAAGTCAACTGTGTGGGAGTATTTTGTGGAGGTAACATTACCGCTTAAGGGAGTCCCAACTTCTTTTTGGCAATGCATATGTTGTCGTTCAAAATTTCAAAATAAAAAACACAAAGTACTTCTCAACTTCTACATCATGTTAGGGAATGTGGACAATCAAAACAAAAAACAAGGAAACTGGTGATCTTTTTGAAAAACAGCAAAAATTGTTAAATTTTATGCCAATTGATGTTAATGCAGATGTTGAGATCCCAATATTTCACGATCCAAAAAGCTACGATCAACATAAAGTGAGTTAGAATTTCTAAAATGATTATCATGCATGAGTATCCTTTTAGTATTGTTGAACATACATGATTTAACATTCTATGGAAATCATTGAACGCAAATTATGAGAATATTTCAAGGAATACAATAAAAAATGTTTGCATAAAGATTTATGAGTTTGAGAAGGAGAAGCTGAAAAAACAATTTATGGATATTCACAGGTTTTCTTTAACATCTGATTGTTGGACTTCTAATCAAACTATTTGATATATGTGTCTAACTGCTCACTATATTGATCAATCTTGGAAGATTAAAAAATGAATCATTAATTTCATTGAATTGGATCCACCTTATACTGGTACGTTCATTTGTGATGATATTTCTCATTGTTTATTAGATTGGAAGATACAAGACAAAGTATCTACTAACACTTTAGACAACGCTAGTAATAATGATGTAACTGCTAGCTTGCTCTATTCAAATTTTATGGCAAGAGGGAAACTGCATTTTAAAGGGCATTTCTTTCATATTCGTTATTGTGGGCATATTTTAAATCTTATGGTGCAAGTTGGCTTAAAAGAGATTTAAGACATCATTTATAATGTTAGAGAGGCTATTAAATATATAAAGAAGTCGCCAGCAAGATTGCATAAGTTTGTTGACATAGCCAAATAATTAGGGATATCAACAACAAAGAATTTGTGCATTGATGTTCCAACAAGATGGAACTCAACATTCTTAATGCTTGAATCTGCTGTTATTTATCGTAATGTGTTCACTCACTTTGCAGATTGAGATAATAGTTTCAGTTGGTTGCCTTCAGATTTAGATTGAGATAAATATGAGAAAATCAGATAATTTCTTATTGTTTTTAATGATGTGTCAAAGATGATTTCTAGTTGTTCCTACCCCACTTTAAATTTTTTTTACGTGCCGTTATGCGTATAAAGAACTTGTTAGATAAGTCAACTTCTTCTGATGAGTTTAAAAGAAATATGACTTTTGCCATGAGAGGTAAATTTGATAAATATCAGGTTGAGTGTGATCTCTTAATGTCTGTTGTAGCTGTTTTAAACCCTCAGTTAAAAATAAAGTTCATACAGTTTAGTTTTGCCAGTATGTACACATCAATTGAATCAGACTCTAAAATTCAACAAGTTGAAAATGTTTTGTGGGAAATTTACAATACTTATGCCAGCAATGTTACTAGTTCCAGTTCTACGAGTGGCAATGTTTCATCAAATTTGCCTAATGATTCTATTAATTCAGTACGTTTTAATTGCATGATTGCATTTACTGATTTTGTTGTTTCAACTAGTTCTATTCAACCATCAAAATCAGATCTACAAGTGTATCTTGAGGAGGGTCTTTATTTGGCCAATAATAAAAATTTTGATATTCTTGAGTGCTGGAAGTTGAACACTCTCAAGTATCCATGCTTGTCCAAAATGGCTAGGGATATATTATCAATTTCAATAAAAATAGTTGCTTCAGAATCATCATTTAGTACCGGTGGAAGAGTTCTGAATGATTATAGAAGTTCATTCTCGGCAAATACGGTTAATGCATTAATATGCTCTTCCAGTTGGATTAGATCTTGCATGAGTATCTTTAAAAGTCCTTTGGTAATTTCTCACAATAATTAGTTTTTAGCGTATTTGTACATTTTCATGTTATATTCTTATTACTTATTTTTTATATATCTTTTGTGCCAGTAAGAATTAATGGAAGAGGAACAACTTCAGGTGACTTTACCCGATTAAATTGATGCAAGGTTCAAACATGTTGATTCGACCACTACATGTTAACACTTCTTCTAATTGAACTTTGGTCATGCTTTGTTGGAGGGATTATACTTTAGATGGACTATTTGCAGATGTTTTTACATTAATGTTGGATGAATTTTATTTTAGCTGTACTTCATTGTTGAACTTTATGACTGTTAAATGCTAAAGACTTTTATTCATGAATGTGTTTTGTTGTGCTTTTATCTTCCACTGATGTGTGCAAAGCTCTTTTTGGAAATTTGTATGGAATTGGAGATGATGCAATGGAAGATGTTTTTTCATTTGAAATTATTCATTTTCTTAATTTTGGAGGGCAACACAAGTTCGCAATCATTTTAAGAAAAAAATATAAAAAGTTGTCTGAGATTATTATTCATACTTAATTTGGGAAGACAACTCAAGTTTGCAACCATTTTAAGATAAGAGTATATAAAGTTGCCTAAGGTGATTATTGTTACTCTTAATTTTGGAAAGCAACATCTGTTTGTAACCATTTTGAGATAACAATATAAAAAGTTTCCTGTGATATTTGGTGCCTCTTGCTGTGTTGTCTAGTGCCTCTTGTTTAGCTTGGTTATTGAAGTGATAACTGCTGGGGTATTCCTGTTGTATTCTTGCCGTATTTCTGGGGTACTGAATTTTTTCCTTGGTTGCTGCTTGGTTATTGCAGGGATGACTGTTGGGGTATTCCTGGGGTATTTCGGGGGCACTTCTGGGTTACTGCTTGGTTATTGTAGGGATGACTGCTGGGGTATTCCGGGGGTATTTCTGCGGTATTTCTGTGTTACTGCTGAGTTTTTCCTTGGCACTGCTTGGTTATTGCAGGGATGACCGCTGGGGTATTCCTGGGGTATTGCTGTGGTATTTCTGGGTTACTGCTGAGTTTTTCCTTTGTTACTGCTTGCTTATTGCAGCGATGACTGTTAGGGTATTCTTGGGGTATTTCTGGGCTATTTCCGGGTTACACCTGAGTTTTTCCTTGGTTACTGCTTGGTTACTGAAGTGATGAATGCTTGGGTATTTTTGGGGTATTCGTGGGGTATTTCCGGGGTATTTCAAGGTTACTGCTAAGTTTTTCCTTGGTTACTGCTTTGCTATTGCAGGGATGACTTCTGGGGTATACCTTATTATTTCTAGGGTATTTCTGTGTTACTGCTGAGTTTTTCCTTGGTTACTTCTTAGTTAATGAAGTGATAACAGCTGGGTTATTCTCGGGGTATTTTTGTGGTATTTCTTGTTTACTGCTGAGTTTTTCCTTGGTTATTACTTTGTTATTGCAGGGATGAATGCTGGGGTATTCCTGGGGTATTTCTGGGGTATAATTGGGTTACTGCTGAGTTTTTCCTTGGTTCTTCTTGGGGTATTTCTTGATTCTTCGTTGAGTTATTGCGGTATTTATTCGGGGTATTTCTTGGTTACTGCTCAGTTATTGTAGGGTTATTGCTAGGTATTTCTGGGTTACTTAAGTGATTACTTTTAGGTTGTTCCCGCTGTATTGCTGGGGTATTTATGGAGTATTTCAGGGATAACTGCTGGCTCATCCATGGGGTATTTTTTTTGGTTTTTCTAGGGTATTTCTGGGTTGCTGCACGGATCACTGATGGGTTATTCCTGGGGTATTTATTGTGTATTTCTAGGTTACTGCAGGGTTCACTTATGGACTATTTCTGGGGTATTTATGGAGTCTTTTTGGGTTCCTGCTGAGTTGTATCTAGGTATTTCTGGGTTACTGCAGGTTGACTGCTAGCTCATTGATGAGTTATTAGAATCTGATCACGAATGCATGCTTAGCTTATAGGTTTATTATTGCATGCTGCTGTTTTACTTTATATATGGATATAGATATATAAGAACTTATATTGTGTTAATACCAATTTTTTCCAAGTCTTTTGTTGCCACATCCAGCTTTATGCTTACTGCTGAACCAGGAAGAAATGGAGAGAAATCACAAGGCATCAACTGGAATCAAAGAGCTGTAATGCAATTAGGTGATTCTCCTCAGTTTCTTTCTTAGTTATCTGTTTTTTTAATCAAGTCTGTAGGGGTCTTACGGCCACTGTGCTTCCATTCTAGGAAGTTGGTGTATTGGGAATTAGTAGTTAAAGGAACTGTAGAGACCATACTTCCCAAATTCTAAGGTATTTGGATAGAACATATAACTAAAGGAACTATGTTTATGCTGCAAGATAAATATATTACTGTTAATCTATAAGCAAAAGAAGTTACTCAAAATTTGAGCATTGCTAAGGAGGCTGGCAACTGTTCTGCTGCAGCTCAGACTCATGAAGATCTTGCTAGGAAGCTGCAGGTTGATTTTCATTTTGGGTTTTTGATCGTATTTGAACATATAAAATGTATTCTATTGTTTGTTTCTGCTACAGATGCTTGAATCATAGCTTCATTTTAGATTTATAATAGTTTTTTTGGATATAATTTAAATGAATGATATAACACACTGATTTGATTATATGCCATTTCAATTTTGATTTTTCTTCATCTATTAACTACACTTTTAATATCATTTTCATTTCACATTTCCATATTTAGTGCTTTAGAATATGATCACGAATGCATGCTTAGCTTATAGGTTTATTATTGTATGCTGTTGTTTTACTTTATATATGGATATAGATATATAAGAACTTATATTGTGTTAATACCAATTTTTTCCAAGTCTTTTGTTGTCACATCCAGCTTTATTCTTACTGCTGAACCAGGAAGAAATGGAGAGAAATCACAAGGCATCATCTAGTAATTCATATGAGTACCTCAGCTTGATTATTCATTGCACTCAGACATATTAACACTATTATTACTATTACTATTATGAAAGATTTAAATACATACCACTCAATTCCTATGTATAAATATCTAACATCTAAAATTCAATTTTTGCATATATGCCACTTTATGCATGAAAGGTGTATTTCACTTTTTAAAACTTATGATAATGATGTTTTCGATGTGACATAAAAGATTTGGATGGTATAAATGTAAAAGGTAAAGTTATGGTGCTAGATATGTAAAAACCTAGGAGTTGGGTGGTATGTATGTGAATGTCCCTATTATTATTATTTATTTTGTTACTCTCATAGGTTTTAAATCTTCTGATTCCTCTGGAAAGAAGATGAAGGAAGTGGCATGTCTTATCTGTACTGTCTATTTACAGGTACTCATTTTATCCATCTTTTAACAGTTAAAAAAGATTTTTTTTTTTTCAATCAGCAATAATCTGAAATCTCGTGGATGTACTTTGAGACACTATACATATAGATAATTAGTATTATTACTAAATTATGTTGGAAATGTTGATTTGCAGGTGCAAGTCCCCACTTCTAGTTCTGAAACAAAACTATGCTGATCTTCAACATTTTTATTACTAAACTATACTGATCTTCTTTCTGCTTTTTGTTTGCTCAAATTGGTATAATGATGGAAATTTATGCGCCTCTATATGCTGAAGAATTATAAGAATAGAAGGATGTAATTATGAAGAAAAACTTACTTTTAATGTTATATGTTGTGCTTGTATTTTTTTATTTTTTTAGGTTTATGTAAAAATTAAATGTAACTTTTATTGAAATATTCAATATAATTATTTTTTAGATCTTGATTTGTATTTGAGATTTTATTTGTATTATTTGTATTTTTGTTTAAATTGTAAATTGTCAAATTTGTAATAAAGTTATTATTGTGTAAGTAAAATTTTGTAAAAAAAAATTTTTTTTTTTCGTAAAATTTGGTTTGAAACTTATTGTTGAAATTTATTTAGTTAATCTATGTTTCATGAAATTTATCTAAAATTATATATAAATTTAAACAGTTTTTTTAGAAATTTTTAAATTTATTTTATTTAAAAAAATTAATTATTATAATAATTTTATATTCTAACGAGCTAATTTTGAGCCGAACACGAACATGATTAAGTTTTTCGAGCCGAACACGAACAGGCTGTTCACGAGCCATTTCGAACACGAGCCGATTTCGAGCCGAGCTAATTTCGAACGAGCTGAACACGAGCCAAGCCTGAGCTCGCTCAAGCTCGGCTCGTTTACAATCCTATTCTCAATAATGGAAAAATAAATTTATTAATGTGTATTTTGATATTATGTAATACATAAAAAATATGTATTCTATAAAATATTAGAAAATAAATTTAAATATATGAATAAAATTTTTAAATTTGATAAATTGACAATTTCAAAAAATAAAGAGTAATAAATTTAGCATTTTAATATTGCAGGAAAATCTAACACACACACATGTTAATAAAGAAAAGGTAAACAGAATGCGACACTTCGATTTTTATGTGGAAAACTCTGGAAATAAGAAAAATCATGAGTAGGGAAAGTGGAATAATCCAATATGAATGATGAGTGCACGAATCTACTCGTCACCTGCTATAGAGAAGAGATAGCTCCAGTGTTGATTATATAAATGTACTTTTCTTGATAATAGTTGTAATTTGCCTGTAATGAATGCAGATTTTGTGATGGCACGCTGCAAGGGCCTGCTGCAGAAGTAGCGTTGGCGGTCACTGCAACCTTCAACCAACTCTGGGCGCCTCCAACTCTGACCAACTTCGACCATCTTTTGTACAAAACCGCATCCCGCGATAAAAAAATAATTCAATTTTTGGAAGCAAAAGAGATTTGAACTAATGAGCTAAAAAAAAGAAATAACCCATTGCCAATTGAGCTATCCTCATTCTTCTACAAATTTTATGTATATTTTACCCTTACATAAATATAAATAAAATTTTGATATTTTTGGGCCACAAAGTTAGTTACATTATCAATAAAATTCTATCAGCTATAACGAATCTCGAGGCATGACAAAAATTTTGAGGTAATTTTTTAAACAAGAAATGTTAAAGCTTCAACGAAAAGTCATCCAAAATCACAATTTCAACAAACTCAGTTAAATTGGCCGGCTTAACTAGACTGACCCAATGATACAAAAATTGATTCAATCCAAGTTAAATGAAGCCCCCGATCAAGCAATTAAACCATTTTTGAAACTTTTCCGGCATTACTTGAAGGTCAAATAGATTTTAAACTTGACATGCTTATAGTAGAATTGAGCGTCTCAGTGAGTTGAATCTAACAAGCCACTAACAGACCAAAGAGATCTCTTTAGGTCATCCAATCAAGAGTGGTCCAGATTTCTTCCTCATATGAAATCTCGACATTATAAGTAAAGCCCTACCTCCTCTTGAGGAGGGGACTGAACCCTGAGCAAAAGAGAGGACAAAGCTTCTAGAAGGTAAAGCTAAAGCTCGAGATTGATGCTGCACCACAGATTCGAGGATCGTATGCCACTCTGGAGTCTGTGGCTTACAACTCGTCCAGCTCCTGACTTCTTTCCTTGCGACCTACGGACGTCATCACAGCTCATCAATATAGCCAACATGGCTCACAACTCTTTTTTTTTCGACTCTTTTTCCTGCAGCTTACAGGCATCATCACAACTAATCACTATGGCCTACATCGCTCAGCTCTAGCAGCTTCCTACTCGTCTTCTGCGTCCAACTTCCTGAGGCAACTATTTGTGGCTCACACAACCAACAACTACCATGACTTTTAACTATAGTTTTTACGACAAGCTGGTGTCGTGAACAATATCAATATTCATTGCAGTCAGACTAGAACTATTATTGATAAAATATTGCTGTACATTACAACAATCCTTTTTGTAACTATATCTTTCTAATTAATGAGAATAGTGATCAGTGTACTCACATATGATAATTAATTATTTCAAATCGGTTAGACCTCCATGATTTTTTTTTTTCTTTTACAAAATTTTCTACTTAAAGAAAGACAAACCTTCTCATGTTTATCCCACTTTAATTAACTGAATATGTTTTGAATTTTCTTGTAATATTAAGATGCTAAATTTTAAATTCTACTACCGTGAACTTTCCGACAGATCAATCTGAAATATTTTCTTATTTACCTATGATCATTTTATTCCTCCACAGTTGTTTAATATTATGTATATAATAATAATGAACACAAATTTAAAAATAATGATATGATGAGATCGCACTAAATAAAAGAAAAAAAAGGCATCATTTACAATAAATTATATTAATAATTTCTTTATCAACAATCAAATATTGTCTTATAAATATTCCGATCAAAATTAATCTTTTTGCAATATATATTATCTATAATAATAATAATAATAATAATAATAAAAACAGTGTACACACGATTTGTCATCATCATCCCATTAAAGAAGGCAACAAGCCAAGCCGCTCATCTTTTCTCCACATACACTCCGTCTCCTTTCCATCACCACCTCCACCACCGATAAAGTAGGAACCTTTTTCAGGTGCTCTAATGGGAAACTGCCAGGCGACCGACGCCGCCGCCGTCGTGATCCACCACCCCGACGGCCGCATCGAACGTCTCTACTGGCCCACGAGCGCCGGCGAGATCATGCGAAGCCATCCCGGCCACTATGTTACTCTGGTCACCTTCTACATCTCCCGTTCAAGCTCCCGTACTTCAAATGCACCTTCTTTACCTTCTCCCGCCGGCGATGCCGTACGGTTAACTCGCGTTCGTCTTCTCCGCCACAAAGATATCCTCCTCGTCGGCCAAGTCTACCGCCTTGTTACCTCTCAAGGTTTGCTCTGCTAAGCTCCTTTTCTCAGGCATAAAATCATTATTTCAGAAGTTATGCAGTTTTTTCAGTG
The DNA here is from genome assembly GCA_022702705.1 of Papilionanthe hookeriana x Papilionanthe teres. Classification (NCBI taxonomy): domain Eukaryota; kingdom Viridiplantae; phylum Streptophyta; class Magnoliopsida; order Asparagales; family Orchidaceae; genus Papilionanthe; species Papilionanthe hookeriana x Papilionanthe teres. The sequence goes on along the minus strand of CM040429.1, from coordinate 27,680,845 downwards.
TTATTGTAGTTGTGAAATTTCTGAGTAAATTGAAACAGAGTTAAGGGTGTTTTACGATCTACAGAGAAGTGATAAGAATGAGAAATCTTCTGATTCATTAGACTATATTTATTTCATAAAATTTATAGAAAAATAGCCTTTTTTTGTCAATTATTTCAGTTTTTTATTTTTTATTTATTGTTATTTTTTTAGAGGTAACGAAGGCAATCAACGCAAGGAAACAAGAGAAAATGAGAAAGGATCAAGCAGAGCAGAGACAAAGGCCTCCAAACAGCACAAATGTTGACGAGGGAGGGGTTCAGGTGATAATACTTCACTGTTTTGAAGTATTATAAATTTTCGATTCAGCACTAGAAGATATTATTTCTATTAGGTGCAAAGTATACTGTAGTAGCTGCGTATTTTGTAGTATAGTTCAAGAAAGAATATTATTTGTTTGTCAATCATGTTCAGATTGTCTGCAGGTATTTTTTTTTCATTAAAAAAATAGGCATTTACATACATACCTCATAATTCTTATTACAACTATTTATAATATAACTTTTTGAATAAGGCATTAAAATGTTATAAACATAAATATCACATTTAAGTGTTAGATATGTAAATATGTAAGTTTTTATACATATGATTTGTGTAATGTTTCAGGGGGAGAGGAATGAGAAGGAAAGGCAGAGGAATAGTCGGCATTGGAGGCCTTCTTTGCAGAGCATCTCAGAGGCTGGAAGCTGATGTATTATTCAGAGCATATTATGAAGGACAGTATTAATAGAAATGGGAAGATTTGGGAGATATTGAACTGTAGTTCACTACTGTGGAACTGTAGCTTCTTTTGCTGTACACTGAAAAATCTGAGTAAATGATTATTAAGGTTGGGGCTGTTAAAATAGGTTCTGCTTTTAGGGCTCTGAATTTAGCTTGAAGATTAGTAATGGCTCAAAAACTGATTCATATTTTGGTTCTGATCCAGATCTAACCAAAATAGAGTCAAGCTAGGAGCTAAAATTTTGAATTGAATTTTTTTCGAGTCTGGTCAGCTCGACATCGAATCATTAATAATTCTAGTGATGTTAGCATTGTGTTTAGCTTTAAGATCGTTAGTCACTCGATGGAAAATTAATTCAAATTTTAGTTCGGATCTTGATCGGATTGAAATAGGAACTAAAATTTTGGATGCAATTTGGAGTATACTTCATGTCTGCTCCAATTGGATTGATAACATATGTAGTTTGTTTTCTAGCTCTAGTTCAACTAATTTTTATGACTTTATAATATTTTAATTGCGTTACTATATATATATAGACATTTGTCAAAAGTTGAGGCTAAGGGAAAGCATTCACACTGGACTTCCATGAAGTCTCCATCTCATTTACATGAATTTGCTACATCTGAATTTCGTCATTTAAATTATTTTTAGGCAGTTTTATCATAATTTTATTTTTCAGACAACGGTCATGATCTTATTTAGCTAGAGTTTTCAAATAAAGAACATTTACATACATACCACCTAATTTCTATTCATTTATATATCTACCAACTAAACAACTATTTTTACTTCTAAAAAGTGAAATAGAATTTTCATACATAGGTAAGGGGGCGTATATATAAAATTACACCATTGAACAGGTACTAGTAGCTTGTTTTAGACGCACTATGCGCATAATAACTTGTTTATGTCTTGATAATGTTAAAGTGGTTAAGCTTTAATAGAAATTTAGTGATTTCCATCATTAATTATTTTCATGAAAAGTTAGTTCAGCAATTAATTACTAATTATCATCATAAAGTTAGTCAATTCAGCAGTCTAAAAGAGAAACATATATGGTATTACTACAACATCAAATTGCAACTTTCTAACTACTAAGTTCCATCATAATGGTTGTCATTACAACCACTATTTGAATATTTGAAAGAAAAGGTTCTTTATGAGTCCCTTAAGTTTAAAACTATATTATTAGTGGTCAAAATCATAACTAAATGCTTTTGATTAATATTTATTAGATTATGGTTGTACATTCAATATATCACCTACATCGAGCAAGCATTGCTAAATTGAGTGATAACTTTATTGGTTCTCATGATAAAAATTCATCATAAGTTCTCTGCGTAACAAAATGTTTTCAAATTAATTAAGTTCTTTACAATAAACATTATATAGTTTTATCTATATGTTTAAAATGAAGTATTTCTTATAATATTGAGCCTCATCCCAAGTATATAAATAAGGTGTCAGAGAGTGAATTTGAAAATGTATCAATACAATTAATATATTTTTTTCAAATGACATGAACCTTTTTGTCAAAGAAATATTATTGATTTGATACCCATGACATTGTCAGTGTAATATTAAATGGAAATTACATAATAATAACTCATAAAATATTGACCCCTATAATTTATCATGTGTATCTAGTGTTTGTGGGTTTTAAGTATGCTAAAAAAAAGGGCGAGGGGATGAGTTGGGCTTTTGTTTTGCTATAAATTTTCCTTTTTGAAAAGGAACAATAAAATGATATTTTAAATAATCACTCATATTAATATCAATAACATTAACATAATTGGAATTTATTAAATGAGATACACATAAAATACATTCAATCAATCAAATATCACTTTTTTGTGGTTTGACCTTAGTCTATGTTCATATCTCGGTGCACACCATTACATTGGATTTTATGCAAACTTTGCAATTAATCAAATAATAACTCCTTTACTAGGTGGAGAAGCCTTGAAATTAGTCAAACTCATGAAAACCATCTATATCATCTAATTTTGGGAAAAGGAACCCCTCCTAAACATTCTCCTTTTGAAAATTTGAAAGATCTATTGAATAAAATCAATAAAGAGATAAGAAAAAAGTATAAGTCAGACGATCTTACATATGGATGAACTTCATGATAGTATTCAACACCCTGTTGTAGCTGCTAATTCATTTGAACTTAAACCTGCTATTATCCAGATGAAATCTAGTAATCAGTTTGGGGAGCACCAATTGAAGATCCTAATTTACATCTTACCAATTTTCTTGAATTATGCGCTACTTTTAAATACAACGGTATTTCAGATGATGCTATTAGACTTAGATTTTTTCCTTTTTCACTAAGGGATAAAGCTAAGATCTGGTTAAATTTGTTAGCACCTGGATCTATCAAAACTTGAAGTGATTTAGCACAAAAATTCCTTGCTAAATATTTACCACCATAAAAAATTGCGAAGCTTATAATGATATAACATCTTTTTGTCAGTTTGAAGGGGAATCTGTATATGAAGCATGAGAACGTTTTAAAAATCTTCTAAGAAAGTGTCGACATCATTCGATACCAGATTGGTTAATAATTCATACCTTTTACAATGGATTAGTTGGATCTCTTAGATCTATTATCGATGCCGCTGGTGGTGGTTCATTGATGTCTAAACAGTTTGCTGATGCTTATGCTTTAACTGAAGTAATGGCTACTAATAATTTTCAATGGCCTTCTGAACGATTAAACCCTAAAAAGGTAGCCAACATTCATGAAAATGATGCTTTTGCGATGCTAGCAAATCAAGTTGCTGCAATTTTAAGGAAGATAGACCAATTTGGAATGAATTATTCTCAGCCAATTCCCATGATTTAAGAAAATTCATTAGGCCAGATGGTTGATTCTCAAACTTCATCAAAAACTTTAAATGCCATAAGTAAACCTAATAACCCATATTCCAATTATTATTACCCAGGTTGGAAAAATCATCCAAACTTTAACCGAAATACCAATAATCAGGGTGGTAGTAATCAACAATGGGGGAACAACCAATTAAACCCATTGAGAAACTGGAAAAACCAAGGGAATAATAATTATATACCAACCTATCCTTCAGGTTTTAACAATACTTCACAATTTAAGGAGAATAAGTTATATATTGAAGAAGTGGTGTTACAAATGGACAATCAATTGCAAAGTCAAGGAGCTACAATCAGAAATATTGAGAATCAATTGGGACAGATTGCCAATTCATTAAGTAATAGATCCCAAAGAACGCTTCCTAGTAATACTGAAGTAAACCCAAGAGAAAAGACTAAAGAGCAAGTACAAGCTATTCAATTGAGAAGTGGAAGAGAGTTGGAAGGTAGAGTTAAAAAAGAGACTAAAGTAGAGAAATAAGAGATTAAAAAACAAAAAGAGGACGCTCTGAAAGGTTTGGAAAGACCTATTTCTCTACCCAAGGTTGATTTAGAAAAGCCACCACCTCCATTTCCTCAGAGACTTCGACAACAAAAATTGGATAAGCAATTTTCAAAATTCTTGGAGATATTTAAGAAGCTTACAATCATATTTCATTTGCTGAAGCCTTAGAACAAATACCAAGGTATGTGAAATTTATTATGGTTATTCTCAACAGAAAGAGGAAGTTTGAAGTTAATGAGACTGTTGCACTTGGTGAAGAGTACAACACTATATATCAGAAAAAGCTTCTTGAAAAGCTTAAAGATCCTGGAAGTTTGTCAATTCCATGTGTAATCGAAGACAGATTTTATTGAAAAGCTTTATGTGATTTGGGTGCAAGCATTAACCTTATGTCGTTATCAATATTCAAAAGTATGGGATTAGGAGAAATAACCCCTACTACTGTAACTCTGCAATTATCTCATCGTTCGATCACATATCCTAAAGGAGTTATAGAAGATATTTTGGTGAAAGTGGATCAATTTATCTTTCCTATTGATTTCATTGTGTTGGATATGGAAGAAGATAAAGAGATACCCATCATTTTAGGTAGACCTTTTATAGCCACAGGCAGAGTGATGATAGATGTGCAAAAATGGAAATTGATGATGCGAGTTAATGATCAAACAATTACTTTCAATATTTCAAAGTCAATGAAATATCCTGCAAGAGGTAAATATGATGAATGTTATAGGATGGATGTTATCAAATATTTGAGTGAATGCCATTTCAAGTCAACTTATTAAGAGAAATCCGAAATTAAAGAATTGGAACACAAGCAAGAAGAGGAATTACAAGATTCTAAAGAATTTCATGAGGAAGATTTAAATTATGTTCATGAAAATTTTGAAATGTTGGACATGACTGAAAAAGATGAATCTTTTGGTCCATCAATTGAAAAACCTCCTGAACTTGATTTAAAGATGCTTCATAATCATTTAAAGTATGCCTTTTAGGGAGATTCCTCAACTTTGCCAGATATAATTTCCTCTCAATTAACTGAAAGAGAAGAAGAGAATCTGTTTGAAAATTTGAAGAAATATAAGAAAGCCTTTGGATGGACAATATCTGATATTAAAGGAATCAATCTTTAAATTTGTATGCATAGAATCCTTATAGAGTATAATTGCAAACCTCGGGTTGATCCTCAAAAGAGATTAAATCCCATCATGAAAGAAGCTTTTAAGAAAGAAATCTTAAAGTGGTTGGATGCTGGAATTATATACCCTATTTCAGATAGTGCATAGGTTAGTCCTATTCACTGTGTACCTAAGAAAGGAGAAGTTACTTTGACTGTGAATGAAAAGAATGAAATAATACCAGTAAGACAAGTTACAGGGTGGTGTGATCCACTTAAAAATACCTATTTTCATGCCTTATTTATGATTCAATTCTTAAGGATATTATGCTTTAATGAAAGGTTATTTTATATTTTTGGATGTAGGTGATTAAAAAAAGAGTCAAGAAGGAAAAATGAGCAGAAAGAAGCAAAAATAGAGCTTAAAGAGCAAAGTTGCTGAAATTATAGGTCTGACACCTAGGCGCTAGAATCCGGCGCCTACGCGCTAGTTTGATACTGAAGCAGTTAAGATTTTTGACGACTTTGGGCAGTTATTTTGATAGTGTTAAGCGGTTATCAGACCTTCTAGAAGGCTGGAAGTTACTCCTAATACATAGGACATGTTATACAATGCATCTGGACATGGGAAAACAATTTTAATCGCGAAGAGGTGCGATCCAAAGTGAAGAGATGCGAAGACTTAGTCAAGGACTCCGGCGCCTAGGCGCTACAGTTACCTTTTAGAAGGTACATTCTATTTGGACTAATTTTGAAGAGGTTCCTTAAGAAACCACTTGTCAAATTTGAAGCTCTATAAATAGGAGTCAATTATACAGAAAAAAGTGCACCCTATAGTCCCCAAGCACCCTATATCTCCTCTAGTCCCCCTCTAGCATCTAAACATTTTAGGGAGCCACCTTCTTTAGTATTTAGTGAGTTTATTTTGAGTGTTACTACTCAATTCCTTGAGTAGTAAGTGTGAGTTTATTAGTGTTGTTGCTGTTGAAGTCTTTCATTTTGCTTTGGAGTCAGTAGAAGTCAGCGGATCACTTGAAGGAACATTCAAGATAAGTATTTGTAACTTGGTTCAAAGTTTTATAAATACGTTTTGTTGTGTGAATTCAATGTATTCTGAGTAGTTAGTTTTCTTTGTCCTTTCAACTATGAAAAGATAATAAGATAATTAAATTTTGTTGGAGAATTTAACTTAAAATATTTATAAAAATTGTGATGATATTAATACCTGATCTTAATTTACTTTTTAAACTGGCCATTTAAATTGTTAAAACCTGTTGAAGAATTCTGAGACCTATCCGGAGATGAGTTCTTAAATAGTAGATATCACATGAATCCTTAGGTAATCGAAGGCTATATGAGGGTTATTCAATGAGAAGTGCAAATAAATAGGGAGATATTATTTATTGGGCGTAGAATTGATTAGTTTTTAGAGTGACAGACTAAATTCTAATAATTTGGTTTATAAAAAGGGAACAGGTCACTAGTAGGGCCGACCATAACTACCCTTGGACATCTAGTAGTGTGAGCCTAGATTAACCCATTCTACTAATAATACATCATAAACCGATCAATAGATTAGCCAATGTTCTTTATACTATCAAGCGAAGGTAAAGAATAGGAATGCTTCTATTTGGCACAATACCATAATCTAAGTTCTCCACAAATGATAATTATTCTAAAAAATCTTGGATTAGTTGAAAAGGAGAAAGTTGTTTTATTTATACTTGCATTAATCTTTACTTTATTACTGCTTACTTACATTTAGTAGAAATTTTATTAAATTTAAAAATCTGAATTTTGAAAAGAATTAAAAATAATAATTACTTTTAATTTAAAAATCTAATAAATTTCTTAAATTAATTTTTCCCGTAATCTTCCCTGTGGAATCGATAACCAGGACTCCAAAAGAGTCCTGTATTACTTGAAACGATATGTATACTTGCGTTTGAAATTGTGACTTTACAAAAATAATTATAAATATTTAAATATAAATTCATAAGTTCTTACATTCGTAAATGTTGGGTTCAAGTTTTTGGCGCTGTTGCTGGGGAAGATAAGAAAGAAAGTTAAAAAGATAATTTTTACATTTCTCAAATTAAAATAATTTATACACTTTTATTTCTTTAATATATATATATATATATATATATATATATATATATATATATATATATATATATATATATATATATATATAAAACAAAAATACCAAAAAGATTTTAATTTATTTTTATGCGTAGTTACGGATGTGAATGATTATTACCTTTTGATTCTGAATTAGAAAGAACTGTTAAAAGAATTAGAAGAGGAAAACAAATTCAAAAATATCAGGAAATGGCTAACTTATATAACAATAATCAAAATCCAATAGAAATTAATGAACAAAATGTTTATAAACCATTAAGAGATTATGCAAACCCTACAGTTGATGAACTTCATATTAGTATTCAAATGCCAGAAGTAGATGCTAATTCTTTTGAGCTTAAACCTTCTATTATTCAAATGATTCAAAAAAATCAATTTGGAGGAACAACAATTGAGGATCCAAATTTACACCTTGTTAGTTTCTTAGAACTTTGTGCTACCTTTAAATATAATAATATTTCTGATGATGCTATTAGGCTTAGACTCTTTCCTTTTTCCTTAAAAGATAAAACAAAGATGTGGCTTAACTCATTAGCAACTTGTTCTATTAAAACTTAGGTAAATATGACACAAAAATTCCTTGCTATATATTTTCCTCATTCTAAAACTGCTAAATTAAGAAATGATATTACTTCATTTATACAATTTGATGGAGAAACAATTTATGAAGCATAGGAAAGATTTAAAGAATTATTAAGAAAATGTCCTCATCATGCTTTACCAGATTGGTTAATTATTCAAACATTTTATAACTGACTTATTGGATCACATAGATCTATTATAGATGCTGCTGCTGGTGGTTCCTTAATGGCTAAGACATTTGAAGAAGCTTATACTTTAATTGAAGAAATGACTAACAATAATTTTCAATGGCCTTCTGAAAGGGTTAATCCTAAAAGAATGACAAGTATTCATGATAATGAAGTCTTTTCTATTTTAACTTCACAAGTGGCTGCGATATCTAAGAAATTGGATAATTTTGCTATTAACATGTCGCATGTAAGTAATGATAATTCTGCATATACTGATGATTCTCAAACAATGGAAACTTTGCAAGCTATTGCTAGTAAAACTAATAACCCTTATTCAAATTATTATAATCCAGGTTGGAAAAATAACCCTATTTTTAATTGGAATAATGGACAACAACAATGGAGTAATAATCAAGTTAATCTAACCGGAAATTGAAACAATCAAGGAAATTCAAACTTTAGACCAACTTATCCTCCTAGTTTTAACAATCAGCAGAAAAATTTATCTGTAGAAGAAGTGATCTTTCAACTAGGTAACCAGCTACAAAGTCAAAACACTGCTATTCGTAATATTGAGAATCAGATGGGTCAAATTGCTAATTTTATTAATTACAGACCTTAAGGAACATTGCCAAGCAACGTCAAAATTAATCCAAAAGAAACTGAAAAAAATCATGAACAAGCAAAAGCTGTACAACTTAGAAGTGGAAAGGAATTAAAAGAAAAGATTCAGAATGAAATTGAAAAAGAGAGAGAAGTTGAAGAGATTGAAAAACCTAAAGAAACTCTTTCTCCAAGTAAAGATCAGACTATAATTCCTATTAAAGTGGAAGTTGAAAGACCACCACCACCTTTCCTCAAAGACTAAAAAAAAACAGAAGCTTGACTATCATTTTTCTAAGTTCTTTGAGATTTTTAAGAAACTTAGCATCAACATTCCTCTTGCTGAAGCTTTGGAATAAATGTCGAGCTATGCAAAATTATGAAGGATATTTTAAGCAAGAAAAGGAAATTTGAAGCTTATGAAACTGTTGCATTAAGTGAAGAATGTAGTGCAATAATTCAAAAGAAACTACCTCAGAAATTTAAAGATCCTGGAAGTTTCACTTTACCATGTGCTATTGGAGAAAAATTTTGTGTAAAAGCCTTATGTGATTTAGGAGCAAGTATTAATCTCATGCCATTTTCTATCTTTCGAAGGTTAGATTTAGGAGAGATTTCTCCCACCACTATAAACCTTCAGTTAGCTGATCGATCTATCACTTATCCTAAAGGAGTTATAGAGGATGTTCTCGTTAAGGTGGATAAATTTATCTTTCCTATGGATTTCATTGTACTAGATATGAAATAAGATAAAGAAATGCTTATTATTTTAGGGAGACCTTTTCTAGCTACCAGACGTGCTATGATTGATGTGTAAAAAGGAGAATTAACAATGAGAGTTAATGATCAAGAGATAATATTTAATGTTCTGAAATCAATGAGGTATCCTGACAAAGAAAAATGCTATCGTTTGGATATTTTTGATTATATAATTGAAATGCATTATTAAAAAAATGTAAGGTCATTTCTGAAGAAAAAGATGATGAATCTGTGTTATATAATGATCATTAACTGAAGAAATTAAAGAAATAAATGAAGAAAATTTATTTGAAGAAACTCACTATATTCATGATAATTGGGAAATTTTAGACACAACTAAAAATGATATACTTTTACCCTCAATTGAAAAAAACCCTGAACTGGAATTAAAAATGTTACCTGCACATTTAAAGTATGCTATTCTTTTAACTTTACCTGTGATTATATCTTCAGAACTAAGTAAAGATCAAGAAGAAAAATTAGTAGGAGTTCTGAAGAACTATAAGAAAGCTTTTGGTTGGACTATTGTAGATATAAAAGAAATAAGCCCTTCAACCTATACGCATAAGATTTTAATGGAAGAAAATTGTAAACCCACTATTGAACCTCAAACAAGATTGAACTCAATTATGAAAGAGGTTGTTGAAAAAGAGATTTTGAAATGGTTAGATGCTTGAATTATTTATCCTATTTCGGATAGTCAATGGGTAAGTCCTATTCATTGTGTTCCGAAGAAAGGAGGAGTAGCTGTTATTGTTAATGAAAAAAAAAAATTAATTCGTACAAGACAAGTTACTGGATGGTGAATTTGCATTAATTATCAAAAATTAAACAACGCCACTAGAAAGGATCATTTTCCTCTACCTTTCTTGGATCAGATGCTGGATAAACTAGCTGGACACTCATCTTTCTGTTTTTTGGATGGATATTCTGGTTATCATCAATTAACCGTTACTCCTGAGGACCAAGAGAAAACAACATTTACAAGTCCTTATGGAACATTTGCCTTTAGAAGAATGCCTTTCGGTTTATATATAAAGTATTTTTCTAAAATTGCTAAACCTCTTTGTCATTTATTAGAAAAAAAAGCTAAGTTTGAATTTAATGAAGATTGTCTGAATGCGTTCAATATTCTAAAAGAAAAATTAATCACTGCACCTATTATTGTTGCACCTGATTAGAGTAAACCTTTTGAATTAATGTGTGATGCAAGTGATTATGCAATTGGAGCTATATTGGGACAAAATATAAGAAAATTTTCAAAGTTATATATGATGCTAGCAAAACTCTTAATGAAACTCAAATAAATTACACTACTACTTAAAAAGAGCTTTTAGCAATAGTATATGCCTTTGATAAATTTAGACCTTATCTTCTTGGAACGAAATGTATCGTGCATACTGATCATTCTGCTATTAAGTATTTAATGTCTAAAAAAGATGCTAAACCTAGATTGATCAGATGGGTTTTACTTTTACAAGAATTTAATTTTCAAATAGTGGACAGAAAAGGAACTGACAACCAAATTACTGATCATTTATCAAGAATAAAAAATAATAGTGAGAAGATTTATGAAGAAAATATAAATGAGAAATTCTCTGATGAACAGTTATATGTTATTCAAGGATTACAAATGCCTTGGTATGCAGATATAATTAACTATTTGGTTAGTAATATTTTATCATATGGGTTGAATAACAAATATATTAAGAAATCAAGAATGATTCTAAATCATATCTTTGGGAAGATCCTTATTTATTTAAAATAAGAAGAGATTCTGTGATTTGAAGATGTGTACCTTATGAAGAAACTTTTGCAATTATTTAAAAATGTCATGATTCTGAATTTGGAGGACACTTTGGAGTGGAAAAAACTCTGTTTAAAATTTTAATTTCTGGATTTTATTGGCCTACATTATTTAAAGATGTTGGAAATTATATGAAAACTTGTGATCGATGTCAAAGAATGGGGAATATATCCAGAAAAGATGAAATGCCTCTAAACTGTATATTAGAAATTGAAAATTTTGATGTATGGGGTTTAGACTTATGGAACCTTTTGTACCATCATCTGGAAATATTTATATTTTATTAGCAGTTGATTATGTTTCAAAGTGGATTGAAGCTGTAGCATTACCTAACTGTGATTCCAAAAGTTTAAAGAAGATGATTTTTACAAGATTTGGAATGCCCAGGATAATTATCACAGATGGGGGAAGTCATTTCAGAAATATATGAATTCAATCATTACTGGAAAAATTTGGAATTAAAAATAGAATTGAAAATGCTTATCACCCACAAACAAGCGGAATGACTGAAGTGTCAAATAGAGAAATTAAAAGAATATTAAAGAAGACTGTTAATCCTAAAAGAACTGACTGGGTTGATAGACTTGATTCTGCATTATGGGCTTATAGAACAGCTTATAAGAGACCTATTGGAATGTCAACTTATCAGTTAATTTATGGTAAACATTGTCACTTACTTGTTGAACTAGAACATAAAGCTTACTGGGGAGAAACGACTATTACAACTGAATGAAATGGAAGAGATAAAAAATGAGGCCTTTGAAAATGCAAAGATTTATAAAGAAAGAATGAAGAAATTGCATGATAAAAGAATTTCAAGAAAAATATTTGAGTCTAGACAAGAAGTATTATTATTTAATGCTCGTTTAAAACTTTTTCCTAGAAAATTAAGATCTAAATGGATGTGACCATTTATAATCGAGAAAGTATACCCTTATGGAGCTGTGCATATTAAAGATCCCAAAACTGGAAAAATATTTAAAGTTAACGGATTAAGACTGAAGCCTTATATGGGAGAAATGAAACCAAATTACAAAGAGGCTTATGAACCGAGTCTACCCGATTAATACAACTGTTTAGGTCGGACTGACGATGTTAAACTAAGCGCTTTGTGGGAGACAACCCATTTATTATCATTGTGATTGTTTGTGATTTGAATTTATCTTAATCAATGTTTGTGTGTTGATTACACCCTTTTAATAAACCTATTTTAAGACCGAATCTTTGTAAAATTTGACAATAGGAGAAACGGAGTCGAACGTGGTTCCGAAGCCTAGGCGCCAAAAGTCGGCGCCTAAGCGCCAGTATAACCATTAGTATCGATAGTCCGGCGCCTAGGCTCTAGATTCCGGCGCCTAAGCGCCCCAGTTACAGATCATGGAAAAACCAAAAAACGTCAGTTTTTCACACGAAATCTCTTTATAAATTGCCCTACCATCATCCCCAATCCCTAAGCAGCCTTATTTATGAACGGAGCAATCCATTTTGGAGGAGATAAGAGGAGTTTGGAAGCAGTGGATAGAGGAAATCATGGAAATGAGGTAAGAGACAAATCCCCCAAAGATCCTCAACCTTATTTTAATGGTTTTATTGCAGTTAGTATGGAGAGGTTATTTAGTTGATTAGAAAAGATTGAAGCTGTACTTCTAAGCATCGGGAATCATTTGCATAAGATGTACCACCAATTTGAGCATTTAGAATTGCAAACGAAACTTCAGTTTGATCATATGGCAGCCTATCAAGACGCTCAAGCAGCAATATATGAGAAGAACAAATGGATTGATGAAAAGATGGCTTCGGAATTTCCAAGGGCATTGATTTTCTATCCCTGCGGTCCTGGCGAACTTCATTGCGAAAGAGATGGAAATTGAAGTTCGGTGTTGAATTGATCTTTTATGTGTTCTAGGTGTGATTGAGTGAAGTTCTAGTGTGTCGAAAATCGAGTTTGTGTATTTGCTTAATTATTCAATTTGTGTTGTTGGATTGAGAATTTATTTTGAATTTAATTTATTTGTGTTGTTTATAGAATGATGAACCTTGTTATAGTCTTGTTCTGGAATTTATCGAGCTTGGAATGAAAATTATGAATTGGAATTGAAGAGATTAATTATATTTTGTGTTTGAAATGTGGATCTAAGTTATCATTTTAATTGATTTGGGAAACGTTTGGAAGATATAAAATGGATTAATACTCTCATGTGAGTAATTAGAAGTTAAATTTGATAAGTTTTTGTGGAAAACATAATATTTAAATTGAATTTTTGGAAAGGTAATTCTGGTGCCTAGGCGCCAAAACTCGGCACCTAAGCGCCGGTTCGGCCTGAACCCAAAACTTCATCTTCTTAAACCCCCCCACGCCATTTTCAACGCCTAAGCTTCCTGTTCTTCCCTTTTTCACGAAAATCAACTCTAGAGATCCCATTTGAGGCCGGATTTTCAAGTTTTTAAGCTTAAAATAACTCGATTTCTTCATCTTAAGGTCAGATCTACATTCTAAACCAATTATTTTCGACTTTCATCGTGGATTTTTCTCTCTTTGAAGAGAACTGAAATTTTGAGAAAAAAATTGATTTTTAGAGTTAAATCCATGGATTTTTAAGCTCTTTCAAGTTTAAAAAGCTTAAATTAGTTCATTACCTACTTCTAGTAGACCTTCTACTTCTGGACCTTCTACTTCTGCTACTGAGCCACCATCTAGTTTCTTGGAATCCATGCATGATAAGTTTACGGAGCAGCAGAATGAGTTATTTCTAACTCATTGTAGAGTAGATACGATCGATAAGAAGATCGATCATCTTTCTGAGTACACCCAAAGGAAAAGTGATTATGATGCCGAGTATTCGAGTCTCTTGTTAGATTCTCGAAGGGTGATCATGATGTTCGGTTCCTACCTGTCCTAGATTCTTACCTTATGTAGATCTGAAGGATGTAGAATTTTCTTTTGGTGACGACGACGACGAGGCTACAGCTAGTGATTAGTAGTTTGATTTACCTCCTGAGATGTGTTGATTCTATTTTTAGTGTTTTATTTCTAGTATGTTCATAATGATGAGTCTGATTTTACTGTTATTTATTAGTGTTGATTTGTTTAATTAACTTTGTGTGGACTTTTAAAGATTAGACTGTTTTAGATCATTTATTGTGTTATGTATTAAAGATTGAAGTATGGATGAATTTTTATTTTCTATGATAAATGTTTGTTTCTGTTTCAGCCTACTGTTGAGTATTCCTGAATAGTTAATAATGTTGCATGTTTTTTTTAAAATATATAAAATATAATAATAATTAAAAAAATTATAGAAATTAACTCTTGCTCTGCAAACTTTTTTATATATGCTTAATCATTTCTATTACATACATATTAAAGCATGTGTAGAAGTAAAAAAGAGTTTTTTCTTACTACATCATCATTGTACCTAGATAAATTCCTGTTTATTTCTTTCTCTCATGCTTTAGAAAATTTTATGATTCATGTTTATACCAAAACTGAAGTTTGGGGGAAGGGAAAATTCTTTGAAATTTAAATATTATTTGTCCTTAATGTACTAATATTTTCTTTAAAAATATTAACATAACATAAGGAATGAAAAATCTATTTAAGATTACTTCAATTTTTGAATTTATAAATAATTTAGTAAACTTAACTAAAATTCCAATAATTTTGATTGATTCTAAGAATGTAATTATTTATCTTAAAGAATAATAAGATTAAAATTTTTTCTATTTATATTAAAGAGAATTGTATTTTTGAAATACTAAGAAATCAAGATTATTACTTGAAAAAGAAAAGATTGAAATAATTTTTGAAAAATATTTATTGAAAATGTTATATTTATTAAGTAAAAATGTATAAGTTTTTAAATATAAGTTAAGGATAGTAAAGTTCAAAATCATTAACAGGCTATCCAAAAATATTAATCCTCACAAATTAAAAAAAATATAGAGGATTGAAAAATATTCTTAAAGAAAAAAGAAGAAAAAAAGAAGAAAAAAAAAGAAAAAAAAAGAGGAAAAGAGCAAAAAAAAAAAAAAGAAATGTGAGGAGAAGCTTGAGGAATTGCCTAATCAAAAATTGGCTTCACTTGAATTATCTTATTGGAAGAAAACAAATTACATTTTTAACTTAATTTTTATGTTCAAATATTTTTACTAGAAAATTTTTTCATGAAAATCTTTTTCTTGTAAATATTATATGTGACCTTAATATGATAAATTACAATTATTCTTGAAATAAATGAAAAATTGGAAGTCTTATGATTTGGTAGTTAAATATTCTTTAATTCTTAAAATTAAACTTAATTAGTGAAATTTGGTTAATGATTTGCTAAAGCATTTATAAAACCAAAAATTATAAGAAATCTTAAATATTTAAACTTCATTCCAAATGTTATATATTTAATGTAATTAAAAGGGTTACTTGAGGACAAGTAACGTTTAAGTTTGAGGGAATTTGATCCACTTAAAAAATATCTACTTTCATGCCTTATTTATGATTCAATTCTTAAGGATATTATGCTTTAATGAAAGATATTTTTATGTTTTTGGTTGTAGGTGATAAAAAAAAAGAGTCAAGAAGGAAAAAAGTGCAAAAAGGAGCAAAAATAGAGCTTAAAGAGCAAAGTTGCCAAAATTATAGATCTGGCGCCTAGGCGCCAGAATCCGACGCCTAGGCGCCAGAATCCGACGCCTAAGCGCCAGTTCGATACTGAAGCAAATAAGATTTTTGATGACTTTGGGTAGTTATTTTGATAGTGTTAAGCGGTTATCAGACCTTTTAGAAGACTGGAAGTTACTACTAATACATAGGACATGTGATACAATGCATCTGGATACAGGAAAATAGTTTTAATCGCGAAGAGGTGTGACCCAAAGTGAAGAAGTGCTAAGACTTGGTCACGGACTCCGGAGCCTAGGCGCCAGATTCTGACGCCTAGGCGCCACATTTACCTTCTAGAAGGTACATTGTATTTGGACAAATTTTGATGAGGTTCCTTAAGCAACCCCTGGTCAAATTCAAAGCTCTATAAATAGGAGTCAATTCTACAGAGAAAAGTGTACCCTATAGTTCCCAAGCACCCTATAGTCCCCAAGCACCCTATATCTCCTCTAGTCCTCCTTTAGCATTCAAAAATTTTAGGGAGCCACCTTCTTTAGTATTTAGTGAGTTTATTTTGAGTGTTACTACTCAATTCCTTGAATAGTAAGTGTGAGTTTATTAATGTTGTTGCTGTTGAAGTCTTTCATTTTGCATTGGAGTCAGTTGAAGTCAGCAGATCACTTGAAGGAACATTCCACATAAGTATTTGTAACTTGGTTCAAAGTTTTATAAATATGTTTTGTTGTGTGAATTCAATGTGTTCTGAGTAGTTAGTTTTCTTTGTCCCTTCAACTATGAAAAGATAATAAGATAATTAAATTTTGTTGGAGAATTTAACTTAAAATATTTAAAAAAATTATGATGATATTTATGCCTGATCTTAATTTACTTTTAAAACTGGTGATTTAAATTGTTAAGACCTGTTGAAGAATTCTGAAACCTATCCGGAGATGAGTTCTTAACTAGTAGATATCACATGAATCCATGGGTAATCGAATGCTATATGCGGGTTATTCAAGGTGAAGTGCAAATAAATAGGGAGATATTGTTTATTGGGAGTAGAATTGATTAGTTTTTAGTGTGACAGACTAAATTCTAATAATTTAGTTTATATAAAGGGAACGAGTCACTAGTAGGGCCGACCATAGCCACTCTTGAACATCTAGTAGTGTGAGCCTAAAGTTACCCATTCTACTAATAATACATCCTGAACTGATCTATAGATTAACCAATGTTCTTTATACTATCGATCGAAGGTAAAGAATATGAATGCTTCTATTTGGCATAATACCATAATCTAAGTTCTCTAGAAATGATAATTATTCTAAAAAATCTTGGATTAGTTTAAAAGGAGAAAGTTGTTTTATTTATACTTGCATTAATTTTTACTTTATTACTGCTTACTTACATTTAGTAGAAATTTTATTAAATTTAAAAATCTGAATTTTGAAAAGAAATAAAAATAATAATTACTTTTAATTTGAAAATATAATAAATTTCTTAAATTAATTTTTCCCGTAATCTTCCCTGTGGGATCGATAACCAGGACTCCAATAGAGCCTTATATTACTTGAAACGATACATATACTTACGTTTGAAATTGTGAATTTTACAAAAATTATTATAAATATTTAAATATAAATTCATAAGTTCTTACATTCGTAAAGGCCGGGTTCATGGTGAATATGCATTGATTATAGAAAATTAAACCATGCCACCAGGAAAGACCATTTTTCACTTCCTTTTCTAGATCAGATGTTAGATAGATTGGCTGGGCATAAATACTTTTGTTTTCTAGATAGATATATTGGTTACCACCAAATTCAAATTGCTCCAAAGGATCAAGAGAAAACAACGTTTACCAGTCCTTATGTACATTTGCTTTTAGAGGAACCCCTTTCGGTTTATGTAATTCCCCTGCTATATTTCAGAGATGTATGATGACAATTTTCTGTGATTTAATTGAAAAAGGGATTGAAGTTTTTATGGATGACGTTTCAGTGTTTGGAATTTCATTTGAATCATGTTTAGAACATCTATCTAAAGTTCTGAAAAGCTGTGAAGAAACTAATTTGGTCCTTAACTAGAAGAAATGCCTATTTATGGTAGCAGGAGGAATTGTTTTGGGACATCATATAACAGAAAATGATATGGAAGTAGATCCTGCAAAAATTTATGTGATCTCTAATTTACCTTGCCCAACTAATGTAAGGGGAATTAGAAGTTTTCTGGGACATTCTAGATTTTACAGGCGTTATATTAAAGAGTTTCACAAATTTCGAAGCCATTATGTCGTTTACTGGAAAAAGATGTGATTTTTGATTTTGATGATGAATGCCTAAAAGCTTTTGAAACTTTAAAAGAAAAATTAATCACTGCACCTGTTATAGTTTCAACTAACTGAAAAAAACCTTTTGAATTAATGTGTGATGTTATTGATTTCGCTATTGGAGCTGTTTTAGGTCAGAAATATGATAAGATTTTCAAAGTGATTTACTATGCTAGTAAAACTCTTAAAGAAGCTCAAATTAATTATATCACTACTGAGAAAGAGTTATTAGCTATAGTATTTGCCTATGATAAATTATAATCATATTTAATTGGAACTAAATGTGTGGTGCATACTGATCATTCTGCTATGAAATATTTAATGAAGAAGAAGGATGCAAAACTAAGATTGAAAAGATGGATTCTTCTTTTAGAAGGATTTGATTTCAATATAATAGATAGGAAAGGTGCTAATAATCAAATTGATGATCATCTGTCTGGGCTTGAAACTGAAAAATCTTTCTGTGATGTTGAAGAAATTAATGAAAATTTTCTTGATGAAAAATTGTTCCCAGTTAATGAGTGGTGTGTTCGATGGTATGCCGACATTGTAAACTTTATTGTCAATGATATTTTACCCTATGGTTTGACATACTAGGAGAAGAAGAAATTTCTATATGAAGCTAAGACTTATTTTTAGGATGAACCATTTTTATATAAACAAGGAAATGATTTGATTATTCAAAGATGTGTGCCTTTAGAAGAAACTTATGAAATTTTTCAAAAATGTCGTAATTCTGATTATGAAAGATATTTTGGAGTTGATAAAACTGCACATAAAATCTTACAATCTGGATTTTATTGGCCTATAATTTTTAAGGATGTTAATGCTTATATTAAAAATTTTGATCGATGTCAATGTGGAGATAATATTTCTAGAAGAAATGAGATGCCCCTCAATTATATGTTGGAAGTTGAAATATTTGACATTTGGGGATTAGATTTCATGGAATCATTTATACCATCTTTTAGAAATACATATATTTTGTTAGCAGTAGACTATGTATCTAAATGGATAGAAGCTGTTGCTTTACCTCGATGTGATGCTCAAAGTGTTGCAAAGTTTTTAAATAAGAATATATTTTGTAGATTTGGAATACCTAAGGTAATCATAAATGATGGGGGAAGTCATTTTAAGAATGCGATTATAGAGAAGTTAGTAAAGAATATCATATTAACCATCACATTGCTACTGCTTATCATCTGCTGACAAGTGGTTTGGTTGAATTATCCAATCATGAAATTAAAAGAATATTTGACAAGGCTGTTAATCCAAATAGAAAAGATTGGTATATCAAATTGGATTATGCTTTGTGGGCCTATAGGACTGCCTACAAAATTACTATAGGAATGTCCCCATATAGGCTAATTTTTGGAAAAACTTGTCATTTACCTGTTGAACTTGAGCATAAAGCATATTGGGCTATTACAGAGTTGAATTATAATTTGAAAGATGCTTGAGAAAAGAGATTGATGCAATTAAATGAGCTTGAAGAGATAATGAATGAATCTTATGAAAATGCTAAGATTTATAAATAAAAGATGAAGTTGTGGCATGATCGGAAGATTCTTACTTAAAATCTTGAGCCAGGGCAAAATGTTTTACTATATAATGCAAGATTGAGAATTTTTATTGGAAAACTTATGTTCAGGTGTGTGGGCCCATTTATTGTGATGAAAGTTTATTCATATGGTGCTGTGGATATTAAAGATCCTAAGACTGGAAAAATATTTAAAGTTAACAGTAATAGATTTAAACCTTAATTTTTAGTCGACCAATCTTTACCTGATGAGAATCTGATGTTGGGTAACTCAGAATAAGCTCTAGGTATATTAGGCTGATGACGTTAAACCAAGCGTTTTGTGGGAGGCAACCCATATTTATCAGTGTGCTTTGCTATATGTTTGTTTTGTATGCTTTTATTTTGTTTGATTTGAGAAATGTTGTAGCATTTTGGAGTTTTTAATGTTATAGTGGTGTTTATTTGACCTTATTTGATGACTTAGAGGAGTCAGAATGAAGATTTTGATGTTTGGCAGAACTGTGCAAAAATGTGCACTGGCGGCTATGCGCTACTGGTTGGCGCATAGGCGCCACAGTTATACAAAATGTGAAAAATGAGGTTCTAGAAGCCTAAATTATGGGTGAGTAGTTTTTGGAGTTATTAAAAAGTTTTAAAACGTTTAGGGTCCGTTTTAAGGTTTCCTATGTCTATAAAATTGACCTGAATTTATGAAATACTTGCCCCAGTTCTTATTTTCATTTCTGATTCTTAAAAAGATTATTTTGAGTGCAAAAATGTCTTCTTGGGAGTGAAAAATTAAGAAGAAAAAGGATGCCAACAAGAAGATGATTATTTGTGATTGTGTGCAAGAGTTATATAATGGATTTCTGGCTGTGAGGATCTAAGGAATAGCAAAAAGGATTACGAAGATCGAGCCCGATGTGGAGTCTATTGATGCAAAGGTAAATGAAATTAATGCTCATTTAGCGCACATTGAATGAAAACACAAAATGCAATTCAATCATACAAGTCATGTGGAAGAAGCAGATAAAGCGATGTTTTCGAAGAACAAATGGATATAAGAAGATAACGTAAGAGCTTTTTAACATCGCGTGTTTTATCAGATTTACATTTTAGATGGTTCAAATGGAACTAATGGTGGTTCTAGATATATCCCACCTAATGGAGAATGGAATTAAAATAAGTGATGATCTTATGATCTTGTTATCTTTGTTGTATGTTTAGTGTTTTAAGTGTGTTTTCTTTAATGTTTGTGTTTGTTGTACTTTACATATGTTTGTTACATCTTGATGATGTAAGTTTGTGTTTAAATTACATGTGTATGAACTTATGTTTTGGGGAATTTCATCCAAAGTGTTTGGATAGAAATTTTTAGTTTGTATTAAGTTTGATTTGATATTTAAGTAATATAAGTTTGTGTTGTGTGAATTTTGTGTGGAATCAATAGAATTAAGATGTACTTTTGGAGTTTTAGAAGAGTTTATGGGGAGAAATAATTATTCAAAGTGATTAAAGGTGAGTAACTCAGATTTTTGATGAAATTAACTTAATTGTCAAAATTTAGGCACTGGTGCCTAAGCGCCAAACCAACGGCGCATAAGTGCCAATATCCAAAACACGGAAACAGACGGCGAAGATAATTCCCCATTTAATTCAAAAAGTTTCGAACCGTTAAACTTCAAAGTTCAATATCTAACTCATTTCTCAACGAAATTGAATGATTTTTGAACCTATGGAATCATTTGGGCGTATAGAATGTATCTATACGGTGATGATACGTTTCTGGGCTAGTTTAACCCATGATATTTCAAATATATGAAATATTTTAGAGAAAATAATTCCATACCTTAGCCACAAGTTTGTCGAGCTTGATCAGGCTTGATGGTCAGCTTCTAGGACTCCCAAAGAAGATCCTTGTCACTTCAATTTGGTTTTGTAGCTAGCCTTGGAGAGAAATTTTGGTAAAATGGCTAGTTTGGGCTGATTTTGGATATTGGCCAAATTGGCTTGATTGAGCTAACCCTATGGCTCGGGTTTGGTTGGAATAGGTTGCTGAGGTCCCCAAGAAGATTTTTTGTGTTGGGAGCCTATAAGTTTCTATGGGATCATTCTCTCCTCTTGGTATTTTAGGCCAAGGGGGGTATTTATAGCCAAGAATGGCTATGGATTAACCTTGGTTAGCTTGGATTTAATCATTGTATGGTTAGGGCTGTAGAGTACAACCTCCCCCATGTAAACCAAGGTTCACCTCTTCTTTCTCCATGAGAATTTTGCCACTTAAGCAAGTGCACATTTCATGACAATTTTGGCTTAAATTTTGTCATGATGGATTTTAACCTCTTTGTTTCCATTTCATTGGCTAAGTGGGAGGTTCATGGTGACTCAAATGGTTGAGACCCTCTCCTTGCAACACCTCATTTATCATTTCATGAGGTGGTGACACATTAGCCCCTCTCTTAATATTTTTTCATGAAATGTTATGATGAGTTTAACCATGGTGTGAAGGATGGTTAAAGCTTTGTCTCCTCACTATTGGGTGGCTAGGGAGGTGGCTAAACTAACCTCACCATGGCAAGACACCTCACACTTTAAATTACCATGGTTTTGCCACCTCATTTTTCATGTCATAATGACCCTTTACCATGATTAAATTTGAGTGATTCATGGGTTGTTTTCTCTTTAATTGGTCATATGGGTTGTTTCTAACCCATATGAGGTCATGTGTGATGTCATAAAAGTGTTTGAGAATTTTTATAAAACCATATGTCATAGGTTTTAAAAGTTCCATTTAATGCCCTCTTCATTTTAATTTCCATATTTAATTAATTATGTCATTAATTAAATATTGGAAATTATTTTATTAATCAATAATTAATTAGAAATAATTCCAAATTAATTATTTAATTAATATCCATGTCATTAAAATTGATTTTTGTCTCTTTTTACGACTTTTCAATTTAATTTTTATTTTAATTAATTATGTCATTAAATAAAATATGAAAATTAAATTATTGATCAATTAATTAATTAAAAATAATTTTGGAATTAATTATTTGGTTAATTCCCTTATTTTTAATTAATTTGTGGATTTTGTGATTTTATGACTTTTGAATTTAATTTTTCATTTTAATTAATTATGTCATTAATTAAAATTTCAAAATTAATTCATTAACCAATTAATTAATCAAAATAATTTTGAGATCAATTATTTGATTAATTTGTCATTTTATGACTTTTAATTTAATTTTCATTTTAATTAATCATGTCATTTGATTAATTAAAATATTGAAAATTAAATTATATTAGTCAATTTAATTAATCAAAATAATTATTGAAATTAATTTGATTAATTTTTGTCATTGTGAGGTCTTAAACATGTCATTGGTTATTTGATCAAAAATTGATCATTTTAACCAAAATTGACTTTTTAGGTCATGTGTTGACCCATTTGGTCAATAAGGTTGGTGATTGGATCTTGATTGGCCATTTTGACAAGAATTGTCATTTTAGGTCAAATGGTTGTCTTATGGGGTCAACAGGGTTGGTCATAGGGTCTGGATTGACCATTCTGACCAAAATTGTCATTTTAGGTAAAAAGGTTGACCTGTGAGGTCAACAGGTTTGGTCATTGGGTCTGGATTGACCATTTTGATCAAAATTATCATTTTAGGTAAAAAGGTTGACCTGCGGGATCAACAGGGTTGGTCATTGGGTATGGATTGACCATTTTGACCAAAATTGTCATTTTGGATAAAAAGGTTGACCTGTGGGGTCAACAGGGTTTGTCATTGGGTCTGGATTGACCATTTTGACCAAAGTTGTCATTTTTTGGGTAAAAAGGTTGACCTATGGGGTCAATAGGGTTGGTCATTGGGTTAGGATTGACCATTTTGACCAAAATTGACATTTTAGGTAAAAAGGTTGACCTGTGGGGTCAACAGGGTCTGTCATTGGGTCTGGATTGACCATTTTGACCAAAATTGTCAAAAAAGGTAGGGTTGGTCATTGGGTCTGGATTGATCATTTTGACCAAAGTTGTCATTTTAGGTAAAAAGGTTGACCTGTGGGGTCAACAGAGTTGGTCATTGGGTATGGATTGACCATTTTGACCAAAAATTGTCATTTTGGATAAAAAGATTGATCTGTGGGGTCAACAGGGTTGGTTATTGGGTCTGGATTGACCATTTTGACCAAAGTTGTCATTTTAAGTGAAAATATTGACCTATTGTAAAAATGAGGTCAACAAAAGGGCCCCCAATATGTGTGGAATATTGCATAAGTATTCTGCACTTATTGGCGTTGACCGAAGTGGTCTGATGAAATGTTTCAAGATGATCAGGAAAAGAGTGGGTGTCATACCGCTCTTGGAGAATGTCAGATGTCTCATATGTCGGTTATGAGAAGGAATGTTCTTTTCGTGTCTGGAAATGGATTTACTGGGAGAGAAAATGGATGTCATATTCCATTTCTCAAAATGTCAATATCGATATTTAGTTAAAGGAAAACCGTGATTTCTGTGTCAGGAAAAGGATTTACATCCAATAACCGGAGAGAGAAAATGGATGTCATATTTCATTTCCCGAAATGTCAATGTCAATATTTAGTTAAAGGAATGCCGTAATTTCCGTGTCAGGAAAGGGCTTACATCCAATATCCGGAACGAGAAAATGGATGTCATATTCAATTTTCTCAAAATGTCAATGTCAAGATTTGGTTAGAGGAAAACCATGATTTCCATGTCAGGAAAGGATTTACATCCAATAACCAGAGAGAAAATGGATGTCATATTCCATTTTTCAAAATGTCAATGTCAAGATTTGGTTAAAGGAAAGCCATGATTTCTGTGTTAGGAAAGGACTTACATCCAATAACCAGAGAGAAAAAATGGATGTCCTATTCCATTTCCCGAAATGTCAATGTCAAATTTTAGTTAAAGGAATGCTGTAATTTTCGTGTCAGGAAAGGGCTTACATCGAATAACCGGAACAAGAAAATGGATGTCATATTCAATTTTCTCAAAATTTCAATGTCAAGATTTGGTTAGAGGAAAACCATGATTTCCGTGCCAGGAAAGGATTTACATCCAATAACCGGAGAGAAAATGGTTGTCATCTTCCATTTCTTAAAATGTCAATGTCAAGATTTGGTTAAAGGAAAACCATGATTTTCGTGTGAGGAAAGGACTTACATCCAAAAACCAGAGAGAGAAAATGGATGTCATATTCCATTTCCCGAAATGTCAATGTCAATATTTAGTTAAACGAATGCCGTAATTTCTGTGTCAGGAAAGGGCTTACATCCAATAATCGGAAGGAGAAAATGGATGTCATATTCCATTTTCTCAAAATGTTAATGTCAAGATTTGGTTAGAGGAAAACCATGATTTCCGTGTCAGAAAAGGATTTACATCCAATAACCAGAGAGAAAATGGATGTCATATTCCATTTCTCAAAATGTCAATGCAAGATTTGTTTAAAGGAAAGCCATGATTTCCGTGTCAGGAAAGGACTTACATCCAATAACCAGAAAGAGAAAATGGATGTCATTTTCCATTTCTCAAAATGTCAATGTCAAGATTTGGTTAAAGGAAAGCCATGATTTCCATGTCAGGAAAGGACTTACATCCAATAACCAGAGAGAAAAAAATGGATGTCATTTTCCATTTCTCAAAATGTCAATGTCAAGATTTGGTTAAAGGAAAGCCATAATTTCCGTGTTAGAAAAAGACTTACATCCAATAACCGGAAAGAGAAAATGGATGTCATTTTCCATTTCTCAAAATGTTAATTTCAAGATTTGGTTAAAGGAAAGCCATGATTTCCGTGTCAGGAAAGGGCTTACATCCAATAACTAAAGTGAGAAAATGGATGTCATTTTCCATTTCTCAAAATGTCAATGTCGATTTTAGTTAGAGGAAAGCCATGATTTCCATGTCAGGAAAGGACTTACATCCAATAACTAGAGAGAGAAAATGGATGTCATTTTCCATTTCTCAAAATGTGGATGTCGATATTTAGTTAAAAGAATGCCGTGATTTCCGTGTCAGGAAAGGGCTTACATCTACTAACCAGAGAGAGTGGCGAACTCACTACGATATTTACTGGGGATATCCACTGGGGATTTGACCTATATAGGTCGAATGATAATTCTCATTTTAGTTATCACAAGTTATTCATCATGTCATTTTTAGTTAATTTTAGCATTTTTGGACCTGACGATGCATCAGTTTGGAAATATCTGATAAGATTTCATTCCACTTCCAATAATGTACATAAATGTCAAAACTTCAGGGTACATGATGTATTACACAATACATGCATACACACTGCAAACTACTATGTCAAAGTTCTCAGATACTGCTGAACCTACCACAAAATGTCTAACACTCCGAGACATTATTCATAGAATATGTCTTAGGTGTTTAAACCTTCATGGGGTCATGGCAGTTCCAAGGGTTGTAGATCCTCCAGTTCTGCTATAGGTCTATATCCATCGGGATGTTTTTCAGGGTGCATTCTCCTTAGTGTTATCGATATGCGCTGTCGACTCACACTTGGTATGCAGTGTTTTGAGACATCAGCTCCATTGTCTTGTAAGACTAAAACTGATCCCCGTGGTAAGAGAATTTGATAAGATCCACGAAATTCTCTAGGGCCCACAATCTGTATTTCTCTTCCAAACAGAATATAATATCTGTTCATAAGGGAGAGAGTGCAAAATGGTCTTTCAAAATTCCGACTGTCAATATGTGGTGGTATACAGTCGCCCTCCTCATATATATTCATAACGCAACTGTCCGGAATACAATCAGTAGACATTATATTCCACATTATGAGTCATCTGATAATTTGAATTATGACTGTTGGTAGTGGATCTAGTTGTTCGTGTCGTAGTATCCCTGGGGGATTGCCGTCTTTATCCACAGCATAATTTTAACAACGTCCATATTGAATTGTCGTGCGACCTTTCCCACAAATCCATCTGTTTGGTTCGAAGTATGTCCTTCTTTTCAGTTGTCTAGCTCGTCCTTGATCACATGTGTCCATCACATGCTCGATGATAGCACCTTGCTCCACTTCGCCAAAAACTTGTGTGAACAATTGAATGACTTCTAATATATTAATGGTTTGACCATTAATATGTTGAAATTGTTTGAATGTCTGTTTTCTGATAACTCTGATACATCTTACCTACTCTCGAGAAGCAATTCATTTTTTATTTACTATTTCGATTGTCGAGAGGTCCAATGCTGGCTCATAGGGAATAGGAGTGAATACTGTCCTTTCAATCCTTTCCTCCTCTTCGATCATTTCTTCCCCTAAGACATAATACATCTCTTTGGAGATGTCCTCAAGTATTGGAAATTTGAATTCGTCATCTTCTTCCATTTGTTTCATGTCTTGTCTTTCTTTTTCTGCCAGCTTTTTGAGCCTTTTATTGCGATTTCTTCTTTGGGCTCTTGTCATTCTAGAAGTTGATTTCTTCACCCCACTAGTGGATACCATTCCATCTGACTTCAGTTTTCCATTGTCGGTAGGATTTTCTGTTTCATTGGCTTGCTAACAAAGCCTAAACTCTAATACAAATGGTTTTCCTTTTGCTTCTTGCTGATTAGCAATGGATAGCAAAGGCCCGTCATAGAGTAATTCAACTTGGGAAAGTTCAAAATCAAAGTGAATTATAGATCCTTTTTCAACACATCGTCGGTCTAAGGCCAGACAAACACCACTTCAGAATGTGAAAAGAAGTCTTTCGTTAGACATTTTTCTTGAAAACGACAGGATAATGTAACATTTCAGACCTTTACGGTAAGGAAGGATGCTTATAAACATTGGTTTAATAAGCGAAACAGATGTCACGAGACATAGAAGTCAAGATTCATATTACAAAGATGATTTGAAGAAAGGATTTATTATTATTATCCCAGTTTATAAATGAGTCATTATTTTTCATGTCGCATAATATTTCTTTAGGAAACGGCTATTGATTGGAGGCAAGATTCTTTCTCCTTAACAATCCACCAGTTGGTGGGATCCTCCAGAATATGTCTTTTCAATTACATATGAGCCCTCCCATACTGGTTCAAATTTGCCACCTATCTTTCGATGAGCTAGTATAGGTCTTCAAAGAACTAAAACTAATTCACCGATTCGAAAGGTTCTGGGACGAACTAATTTGTCATGGGCCCGTATCATTTTTGCTTGATACAGTTCAAGATTTTGTTGAGTTTGTAGATGTTTGCCTTCTAAACTCTCAAGTTCTTCAAGTCGTAGTTTGACATTTTATTCTTCAGTTATCTTATTTGCTATTGCGACTCTAAGAGAAGGGATTTGAATTTCAAGTGGTAAAATAGCTTCAGAACCATATACCAAAGCAAACGGTGTAGACCGTGTTGGCGTTTGATATGTAGTTCTTTAAGCCCATAAAGCTTCTATCAATCGTTCATGCCACTGTCTTGGGCTGTTGATTAATGTTATTTTAAAGATTTGAACCAACATTTTGTTGAAAGCTTCAGCTAAACCATTGGCTTTTGGATAATAGATTGTGGAATACCTCCAGTCTATCCCATGTCTTTGGATAAAGTTGTTGATTTTTGCATTTTTAAAGGCCAATCCATTGTCTGATATGACCCTTCGAGGAATTCCAAATCTATAAACGATATGTGTTTTAATGAAATGAAGGACTTGTTCTGCCTTAACTTCTCTGAGTGGTATCGCTTCTGCCCATTTGGAGAAATAGTAGTGGCTAACAGAATAAATCGATGTCCCTTGGAGGACGAAGGATCTATAGGGCCCACTATGTCGGTGCCCCAACATTCAAACGGCCAAGATGCAATAGTTGGGTGTAAAACATTTGGAGGCTGGTGTAAAACTACCCCATGTATCTGACATTGATGACATTTCTTTGCAATGTCAAGACAATCGGTCATCATTGTCGGCCAATAATAACCCATCCTTTTTATTTTAATTTTCATGTTAGGTCCAGATTGATGTGCGCTGCATAAACCTGAGTGGACCTCCTTAACAATCTCTTGAGCTTGAACTTGGTTTAGGCATCTTAACCACATTTGATCAAAAGATTGTTTATAAAGGACATCATTTATTAGAGCATATGATAATGCTCTCTGTTTAATTTGAGTGGCAATAGAAGTGTTTTCGGGTAACCTTCCAGTTTGTAAATATTGAATAATTAGTTGTCACCAATCATCCTTTTCATCATTTATTGTCATTGTAATATTTTCACCAATTTTATGTAGATTATCCATGACAATTTGAGAAAGAACTTGTCGTCCTCTTATAGAAATTGGTACGTCGTCTTCTTCTAGACAGGCAAACTCCTTTACAAGTTTTGCCAGAGCATTTGTTAGAGAATTATCTCGTCTCGGGATTAAGAAGAATGTCACGTCAGGAATTTGCTGAAGCAGTTTCAGAGTGTAACGAGAATACTTTTCAACTCCAGGTTTCAGAGTCTTGTATTTACCAGCGATTTGTTTGTTAATCAACTGGGAGTCTCTGTAGATGTCAATATTTTTGATTTCCATTAATATTGTCAATTCTAGACCGGTTATGAGCGCTTCATATTTAGCTTCATTATTTGTACATGGTTCTGTCTAATGATAGGAAAAAGGCATCATCGTTTTGTCTGGAGTGATGAAAATCAATCCCACTCCAGTTTTGCCTGGTACAATTGTCTGTTTGTCTTTGTCTTTCCATGCAGAAGATGCTCCGTCAAAGTAGAGTTCCCATCGTTGCACATTGGAATCTTTTATTTCTGATATTTGTTCATCAGGTAAATCATCATTGAGAGGTGATCCAGTTGGAATTGGGTGTTCTGCTAAGAAATCTGCCAAGGTTTGTCCTTTGACAGCACGCAATGGTACAAATGTTATGTCAAATTGGAGTAAGATCATTGCCCATCTTGCTAATCTCCCAGAAAGTGTCGGCGGTGTCTTTAAGTATTGTAGTGGGTTAACTCTTGAAATAAGAGTTACTTTATGAGAAAGCATATAGTGCCTTAGTTTTTGAACTGCGAAAATCAAGGCTAAGCAATGCTTCTCGATTGTCGGGTATTTTATTTCTGTCGGAACTAGACAACGGCTTAAATAGTTTAATGTATTTTCTTTTCCCTCGTCATTTACTTGTGCCAATAACGCTTTAAGGGAATTGTCCAACGCGCAGTGTAAAGGATTAGAGGTCTTCTTAATACAGGGGCTGCTAAGACAGGAGGGGTTGTCAGGTATTGTTTGATGTTTTCAAAGGCATTTTGGCATTTTTCGTCCCACACAAATTTGGTATCTTTTCTGGTAAGGACAGTAAGAGGCTAACACCTACCTGATAGATTGGAAATGAAACGTCGTATATATGCTAACTTTCCTTGAAATGATCTCAATTGAGTTAGATTTTTAGGAGGAGGCATATTTAGGATAGCTTCAATTTTGAGAGGATTAATTTCTATCCCATGATGTCGAACCACAAATCCTAAAAATTTTCCTGAAGTGACACCGAAAGCGCACTTTAAGGGGTTCATTTTAAGATTGTATTGTCATAGTTGTTCAAAGACAATTCTCAAATCGTATATGTGATCATCTTTTTGTTTACTGTTGACAACCAGATCATCCACATAACATTCGACTTGATTGTGTATTAATTCATCGAAGATTCGTGTCATGGTACTTTGATGGGTTACACCGGCATTTTTTAGTCCAAATAACATAACCTTATAACAATATATCCCCATGGGTGTTCGGAAAGCTGTATTCGCTTCGTCCTCCGAAAACATTTTTATTTGATTATATCCTGATGATCTATCCATAAAGGAAATTATTGCATGTTTCGATGCTATATCAACCATTAATTCAGGAATTGGTAAAGGGAATTCATCTTTTGGCCATGCTTTGTTCAGATCACTGAAGTCTATGCAGACCTTTATCTGACCATTTTTCTTTTTAGCTGACACCACATTGGCTAACCATGTCGGACAATTTTCTTCTCGTATGAAGTCAGCTACTATCAATTTTTTGACTTTTGCAATGACTTGTTGCTCTATTTCAACATGCATCCTTCTTGGAGCTTGATTAACAGGGATTGTGATTTGATTTATCCCCAGTTTATAGACTGCGATTTCTGGAGATAAGCCAGGTATCTCGTCATAAGTCCAAGCAAAGCAGTCTTTGTATTCTGTCAACAATTGAATTATGTCTTTTTCTTCCTCATCATTAAGGAATGAAATAATGAAAGTTGGTTTCATATTTTCATCATTTCCTAAATTTATTTATTTTAGTTCATTAATTGTCGATTTAATTTCTTCTTCCAATTCTTGAGGAGCATCTTCAATTAGAAGATCAGGTGTCAGTAGGCAAAATTCCGTATCATCTAGTGGTTCCAGAGTACCAAATCCAACACCTTCTTTGGAGTTAGGATTTCGTTTGTTATTATTCCACATTTGTCCAATGAAATGTGGTTTTTTCAAAGACCATTGTTTGAGCATTAAACTATTTTGAATAAATTTTTGTGCCCAAGGAGAGTTCAACTCAAAAGGAATTTTCATTGATTTTGGAAGATTTTCATCTTCTATTTTTACATCATTTTAAGTACTAGAAGAAGTAGAACCAAGTCTAAACTTAATTGACTTTTTGTCATCATTACATACTTCTTTGATTATTAAATTCTCAATCTTTGCAGTGAAGATTGGAGTCAGAGTCATAGAATGTATATAATGATTGATTTTGTCATACATAGATTCAAATTGTCCTTCTTTGTCTTCTTCTTCTAGAGATATTTTGAATTGAGGTTCCTTTAAAATTACAGATGTCATTTCTTCTTCAGAGTCCAGGTGGATTTTGAATTTCAATGGTTTCTTCATTGTGACAATTGGATCTTCTTTTCCTCGTCCTCGTCCTCGGCCTCGGCCTCGAGTCTAAGTCTGACGGGAGTTAGTTCCTTTAGTCTTTGTTGAAGAAGAATGATCTTTTTCATTTATTTTCTTTTCTTTTTCTTTTTCTGTCATATCCACCATTGTGTCTTTGGAGAATATTGTTTTCTTTATAGGATTGTAATATGCTGCATCTTCATGTATACCGAATTCATGGTTTGAAAACGGTTGCAAATCTCCTACAATACGACATTCTTATCCTTTTCGTAGATATTTTATGCACTGATGCAACGAAGAAGGAACCATTTTATGTTCATGAAGCCATGGTCTGTCGAGTAAGGCATTAAAAGAGGTATCTGAATCAGTGATATGAAATTTTGCCGTTATCGTCCAGTCGGCTATCTTTAAGAGTAATGTTATTGATCCAAGAGCTCGTTATCCTTGCTAATTGAATCCTCGTAACATCATTGTATCTCTTGATAGTTGAGAGGCATCAATATCCAGATATGCAAGAGTTCTCAAATTCATAATGTTTATTGAGGCGCCTGGGTCAATAAGAACCCTTGAAAGTGTCGTGTCATTTATGTTCACTGTGATATACAGTGGACGATTATGTTCAGTTGTTTCGAGCAATAAGTCATTATCAGAGAAGGTAATCTTCATTGATTCTTTTAATGGACAAGTTTCATTTTGAGTAATACTAGCAAGTTGAGCTAAGCAAATGTCCGGGTCTAGAAGGGCTTTTATCAATGACTCTCTCATTTCTTTGGAGAGCATAAGAGCGTCATAGATGCTCAATTTTGCTGGTTTGTGAAGATCATCCTTATCTCTTTCAGGGAGTTGTGGATGTGTTGAAGGAATGATCTTTTCAGATGTGACTATTTGTTTTTCTTTTTCTTGTGGAGTCACTCTGGGAGGTAGAACTTTCTCACTTCTTAAATTGATTTCAACCTTTTCTTTAAATTGGTTATCCGACTCTTTTGTCTCCAAGTATGAAGATTCCAATTTTATGGAAATCGGAGTTCCTTGTAATTGTAGCATAGCAATGTCATTTTCATCTTTGTCGTTGTCAGAATTTTCACCAATGTTTTTGTCATTTTGATTGTCAATAGATTGATCAAAATCATATACGATTTGAGCATTGTCTACAGGATTAGGATTTGAATGATAATTTTTAGAAGCATCACCCAAAATAGACAAAATGTAAGCATAACTGGAATTATTATTATTCACAGTAGGAGCAAAAGGAAGTCATACAAAGTCATCAGTTTAAAGATTTTTTGTCCTTCATCCGATATAACTATCCTAGTAGAAGATGGGGAAACAAAATAACGAGAAGGTACAAGAGGAATTGCATCCCCTATATCTAAAAGACCTCTTGTTCTTTTTGGTTCTTTGTCTTTCTTTCTCTTTTTCTTCTTTGGAGGCTTGGTAACCTGATATTCAGTGAGGATCTCCTCAGAAGATTTACTTCGAATAATGTTGTCTTTATTCTTGTTCTTGCATTTAAATTTTTCCACTGAAATTATATTGATTGAACCCTTGTCAGGTTCTTTCAAATATTCTTTCAGAATTACTATATTTCCTTGTTTAAAGTTGCGCTCTAACCTGTCTTTGAAGACAAAACATTCTTCAATCTTGTGTCCGAGCATTCTATGATAAGGACAATAATTGGGATTGTCCTTCATGTTGACTTCTGCTGGCCTTTTAGCTTCTGGTAGCTTAAATTCGGGTATTTTAAGCAAGCTGCGGAATATTTTGCCGACGGCTTCCATTTTAAATGAATATTTTTTATTCATTATTTCAGCCATTGTTATTTTGTCTGTCGGTGCTGGGATTGGTTATTGAAGTTGTAATTGAGGTGATGTCTGTGATGTCGACGGGTTCTAGCGTTGTTTCTTTTGATCAGGTTGAACGTGCATCATTTGTTTGCCTTTTTCCACAACATTCCCCGATCTCTTTTCAAATGTCTTGACAGTCTTTGTCTTTTCAGTCTTTTCATTTACACTCATCTGCTTCGCTTCTTCCTGAAGATTGGCAGCTTTGCTGAGCAATTTTTCAAAAGTTTTTATTGTAAATCCTTTAAGCATAAATGCTATAGGACCATGAATATTCTTAAGCAGGATTTCAACAGCATGTTGTTCTTGGAGTTGTGGTTCACATTTCATGCTGAGATTTCTCCAGCGTAAAATGTAATCCACTAAGCTTTCGCCTGTTTTCTGTTTTTCCACTACAAGATCACCAACTGTAGTGTGATGTTGAGCTCCAGCAAATCTTTGAATGAAGAGGCTTTCAAGCTCTACAAAAGTTTTAACAGACCCATTAGGAAGTTCTGCATACCAGTCAAAGGCAACTACTGTGAGACTGTTAACAAATTGTTGGAATAGAAGAGCATCACTTCCCCCCGCAATACAACAGCTCGCTCTGAAATGCGCTAGATGTTGTCGGGGATTACCTGTTCCATCAAACATTTTGAAGACAAGAGGAACAAAACCTTTAGGGTATTGGACATAATCAAATTCCTCTGGATATGGTCTACCCTTTGGAATTAGTGATCCAGCTTTTACGTGAGCCATCGTTTCTTTTATCTTTTGTTCTACGAGTTGAGTGATATCTTTTTCTGGAATTCTACTATGAGGGGAATCCTTTTTCTTTCTAGTACTTTCTTCAACGTCTATTGGCTCTCCTTTCTCTTCTAAAATGTGGACAACCTCTAGCCTAACAATTTCAATGGCCGGTGATGGATTTGTTGGTGGATTTTGCAAAGCTGCTACCAACTCTTCCATTTTTTGTTCAAGATGACTGATTTGCTCGTCTCGCTGTCGTATAATTGCTCGTAATTCATTAGTTGCATCTTCTTCATTTAGTTCCCGTACTAAGGAAGTAGATTGTGTTTATACCACATTAATACTGGCAACGTTTTCATTTGAGCTGTCAGAAGTGTTTTTCTTTACTCACACCAAGAATTGTTTGATATCATTTTTTAATTTTTTCAATATTTCTTCAAAGGATTTTGCAAGATTTTCTTTACAAGTTCCTTCTTGTAAACTGTCTGCAGGGGTGCTTGTAGCATCTGAATTTCGTTCAGACGATCTTCGTTTCCTTACATTGTCTTTTAGTATGGGACGAGATCCTCTGAGCCGTGTATCATCATATGGATAATCTGCATTTTGTAGCATATAAACCAAATCTGTCATTTTAGTGGATGTATCTTCCACTTCAGACATCAGTTTGTCATATTTGGCATTGTCTTTTGTGATTGTTACATTTTTAACCCTTGGCCCTAGTCGAAACTTCACAGGTACTCGAGTACATTGATCTTCTGTCGGAGATTGATATCCTATTTCTTCATAAATAAAATCTTATATTCCTAGAATTCTCCTTTTCATTATTTTGGAGACTACATTTGTTCAACAATCGGGAAATTGAACATTTATCTTTTCGTGCTAGTCTTTTAAACACTGAATGTATAGCATGGATTGAGGGAGAACTCTTTTGTTGAAAGAAATTGTTAGTATATTCAACAGGAATCGGGATATACCGATTTTCTTCTGAAAAGGAAGGGTTTCCGAAAACACTTTGTTCAAATTCAGGTGTTTCAAAATTATCATTCTCATTCCATCTTTTCTTTCTTTTAAGCGGACGAGCTTTGTTTTTGTGAATGTTTTTGGAACATGATCCAACTTCATACGTGGATGGTGGCGGAACATCATCATAGATTTGTTTTCCTTTGTCCTCAATTTTTCTTTTCATTTCTTCAAGAATATAAGGATCTTCAGATATATACTCAAGTGGATCCTCTGTAAAAATTAGAAAGTCTTGATAAGGTTGCAGGTCAAATTCTTCAAAAGATTGCATATCAGTTTGATATGGATTATCTAATGTAAATTTTGTTTCACTAAATAATCCATAATCATTCTGATAAAAGGGAAAGTCTTCCTCCATTGGTATATTGAAGTCTTGAAAATAAGAAAAGACTGAATTCGAAGAATGCATTGCAACTTTTCTGAAATTTCAAGAAAGACGAATATTATTGACTTGTTTATAAACTGGGAGTTTGTTTTTTTTTTAAAGTTTTGTAGTTCTTATTTGTCAAAGAACGAAATTTTAAATGAAAACCAGTGATAACAAAAGATGAGAAGAAAGAATGTCCCCAGCGGAGTCGCCAGAAAGTTGTCGGCGTATTTTTAGGTTTTGAATTTAAATTAAATATATATATATAATTTAGAAAGTAGCATTTGATTTTGAAAAATAATTTTTAAATTTGAAAATCTTAAGATATGAAATCAAACCCATTTAACATTCCAAATAGTTTATATAAACAAGCACCGCACCACAAACCGTGTATCTATCCCGAAGAATAGACATACTGCTTGATGATGGGGCTCGATTAAATAAACTAAAAGATTTGTGACATCCATTTGGTCTGCGAACCAATTTTATAAGCCGACAAATTCCCTTGCCTAATATAAAGGAATTAAACAGGGTTTATATTACCTGGGTTCTTAAAGTTCCCTATAAGGGCAAGCCCCTATAGTTAA
Source organism: Papilionanthe hookeriana x Papilionanthe teres (assembly GCA_022702705.1). NCBI lineage: Eukaryota > Viridiplantae > Streptophyta > Magnoliopsida > Asparagales > Orchidaceae > Papilionanthe > Papilionanthe hookeriana x Papilionanthe teres. The sequence continues at coordinate 27,644,636 of CM040429.1, read as the reverse complement.
TTACATCTTAAATGACGGAAATCATTTAAGAAAACTCTCGACAATGATCAATGGTTTTGTTCCCTATAAGGGCAAGCCCCTATAGTTAATTACATCCTATTATTTGGCTTTAATTTGGGAGTCTATTTAATGTTGTAATCCTGCCAATTTTTATTTATTTAGGACTTATACTTGTATGATATGATAACACAAATAGCCTCGAAGATGTGAGGGTTTATGTCGTACCAAATGACCACCTCGGAGTCCTAAGACCGGTTAGGCTTAATTTGCATAACATGATTATACAAATGCCTAACAAAAAGGTTGAGGATTTATGTTGCACTAGGCAAACTACCTCGAAATCCTATGGCTTTGTTATTTAAAAACTAAGAAAAGGTTTTGCTGATGTAGACCCGAGTTTTACTGATGACGATGGCCATGCTGCCCACTATGCTCCAAGCTCCTTGTTGTTGCAGAGGTTCAGTTTTAGAAGTCATAAATCACAGGATGAGAGAAGTCTTTTGGTTTAGAGAAATCTTAAAGTCCAAATGTCTTTTAGTGTTTTAATTAAAACAAATCTTAAAGTTGATTATAACAACACCGGTTAAGATCCCACGGTTCCATCCTTCCGGCATCGTTATTTTTATCGGATTCACTTAGTCCGTATGAATTTGCTAGACTCAATCGAATGAGTTCCACACTTTCATTTAGATAGTGGGAAATCCCGTTAGCAACACGTAGGTTACATCATCCGAGGTATTCCCGATCATCCAACAAGACGTTTTAATTTAATTAAAGTTGTAGTTTTGTTGCTCTGTTTGTGATTAAATTTTGAGTTGTTTAATATTTTGAATGTTGTGGCGGTGAATTTTATTTTGTTGTGACTTTTAATTTAGTTTTGGTTTCAGTTCAGGGACTATCCTAAAGGTTTTGGTTTTCATACAACAGTCTTGTTTAACATGCAAGAAAAGTAAAGCGCAGTGCAATAAAGTAAATTGCAATAACATAAAAGCGTACCTGGAGAGTATTCCCGTCATTCCAAGCTGCACTTAAAACACATGTTAAGGCGTTTAAATGTTTATAACAAGTACCTAGTAAAGACTAAAGGAAGGGTTTTGGTTGTCTACCTGAATCCTAATCCTATAGCTAGTCATTTCCTATGACGTCTAGGTTCTTGATTTTGGTTAAGGATGATTTTCTTCATCAAAGAACAATTAAGTTCAATTGTTCTTTAAAACATCTCACCATATTGAGGAAGTTCTTAAAAAAAATTCTAAACATCTTTTTTATACTTCTGAGATTACTTTGAGTCCAAATGAATTTTATTGTACTGGTGAATTAATCATCCAAGAGTTTAGTTAAGTTTTTTTTCCTTGCTCAGTGAACTAGGATGTTTGATTATCCTATGAGTGAGGTGACATTTCACCTAACGCCTCATTTAATAATTATAATAATTTAAAGCTTTCAGGGGCAAGTTAATCTGTTAAAGATTTTAATGATTCGAAGTTAAAGTTGATAATTTACTTTAATGTGATTTAATTATGAAAATTTTAATCAATGATTTTAAATTTGGAATGGTGTTTCATTCATTTAATTTAAACCTTTTTTATAAATGATAACAATATTTTACGTTAATTTATTTTTTCTTAAATTAATTTAAAAGATGTATTCAAATTATTTATTCAATTTTGATGGTTTAATTTGGATTAATTATTCATGTTTTAAGATAAGTTGTTTAAAAAAAATTAGTTAAAAATTTGTAATTTTTGATTTAAGTTTGTTTTTTAAATGATTTTAGATCAGTTTCAAATATTTTAATTTACTTTTTTAACTCTTTAACATTTTAGGTTTAATCAATTTTTAAATTATTTAATGATGTAGGTTTTAATTAAGAATTATTTACTTTTAATCATTTAATTATTAATTCCATTTATCTTCTTAAGTTATATCCCATTTTAATAATCCAATTTTAATTAATTCTCCAAAATTTAAATTATTTAATTAATTAAAGTTTCATTTTTTTGGTTTATTAAAGTGATCAATGGGTTTCTACCCTTTGAATTCCCAAAGTTTCAACCATCTAGGAGAAGATTAAAATCATATATTTTACCCCCATGTTAATTAAACCTAAAGTTTTGATTAGGGGTTAAAATCTTTTAATTACCTTTATGCCCCTTTAAGCTTATTTATTTTATAACTCATTAAATTAAGCTTAAATGAACTTAAAATTTTTATGCCACTTCATTCACATGTCAGTTAAGACATTAGAGGAGAAAATGTGATTTTTCTGAATTTAATTTATTTATATAATTATTTTTAATGGAAAATAGGGATTTTCAAAGAAAATTCACCAACATGACCAAGGTAAAGTTTCTGTCCTTAAAAAATTATGGGATGTTTCTAATGACCAGAGGACCACTTGGACCAATTTTGGTGATTTTTTGAATTATAATTTATTTATTATAATTATTTTAAATTTTGGAGAGTTAATTAATTATAAAATAAAATAAAAGTTAAAAAATGGATTTTATATTTTTCAAAAATCTCTCTGACCTCAAGAAATTCAAAGAAACAAATTTTACATTTTTATGATTTTTCTTTGATTTATTATAATTAATTTAGTGGGGAAGGCTAGAAAATACATTTTTTTAATTAAAAATTGTTTTAAAGCTTTGAAATTAAATATCTTAACCTAGAGACTTAGGAAAAATATTTGATTGGTTCCTAAGTGATTAGGGGACCAAATGTGACATTTTTATGATTTGTATTATTTTTGTGACTTTTATTATTTTTTAATTATTAAAAATATTAAACTATGCTTAAAAATGAAAATTTTTAGAAAATTCCAATTTTATTTTTCTTAGACTCCTCTGATATCAGAGAAGTCCCAAAATCTATTTAGTGAATTTTTGAAATGTATTTTTGAAGTTATGAATTTTTAAAGTTCAATTTTGATTATGTGGTTTAATTAATCCATTTAGTGGGGTTAAAAATTTCCAATTGACTTTAAATTTTTATGTGAGGTTTCCCTGATCCTAAAGATCAGTGGAGAATTATTTTGAAGTATTTTAATGTGTGATTAACTCTAATTAATTAAAGTTCAATTTAGAGTGATTAGGCTAATTAGGATTATTTTTAATGAATTAACTCAAACCACAATTTTCCTAGGCTCCTCTGGTCCTAAGGAACTTCACCAAATTTTCTTGGAATTTTCTAAGCAACATGCTAATTTTTGGAATTAAAATGTCAAAAACAGTGACATAAACTTGAAAAATACATAACTTATCACAAGGATAACCTCTGGCCTTGGAAAATTCATGTAATGTTCCCAAGATCAAAGGCTACAAAAGCCCTATGGTCTCATGCCATGGTGAAATGTATACATGCATGGAGAATTAAAATACTCAAAGCAGTATTAAATTAATTAAAAATAAAATACTCAACAAAATAGATCAATTCCTTTTCCACATTATTCTCCTCTGTCAACTGAGCAAGAGGGTATTTTTCTTTTATTTTTATGATTTTTCTATGCAAAGATATCAATTTTTGAAGTTTCTGGTATTTAAATAAATAAGAAAAATCAGATTTTCCTACTTAAACCAGTCAGCGCCGCGTTAACCTCGGCAGCTCCGAAGCCCTACGTGTGCGCTCCTATTTGACACCGCCACCTGAGTCAGTTGCCACGCGGCCTGCGGTTCACGTTCCACCTCCTCGTCCGACGCCATCTGAACCGTTCAATACACGCGCAATCCGACGGTGGCCGATCATCGTCTTCGATTGGTGTGCACCCGTGACCGTCGACCTTCTAAACCTAATATCTCCCTCGATTCTCAACAGATTTTTGAGTTCTTATGCTCTATGGATTCGTCTTGAGAAGATGAATACATCCTTACAGTAAACATGCATTGAAATTGACTTTTATGAAATGAAGAATCGCTGGAAGCTCGGGAGGAAGAAGAAGCAATACTTTGGCTCTGAGAAGTGAAGCTTCTATCAGAGAGGCTCGGCACATTCGTTGGAGTCCAAGGAGGCTAGGGATGAAGCCTGTAGCTGTGGTGAAATGCCTAGGCTTGACTTCCACTAGGCCCGATCACAAAGCTTGGAGGCTGGAACAACTGGGTAGCCTGGAGAGGGGGCTTTCACTGGGGAACACCTTCTTTACCTTTGGTGAAGGTGTGGGAAGATTTAATTTGGGTTTGGTGAAGTTTTTGAGAGTGTCCTGTTTCGGCTTGATTTTCGACTCGAGAAATTGGGCTCGGTGCGGGGGATTCGAGTGCAGGAGAACAGTGGGGATGAGCTTCTCTTGGCTAGGAGGAGCTCTGGGAATAGTTTGGAGGGGTTCTGTTGAGAAAAATTCCAACTCCTTTCAGCACCTTTCTCATGGCTGAGAAGAGGTGTTTAAATGGCCAGGGCCATTGGGCTGAGCTAGGGCTCAATTGGGGGTGGATTCCACTGCTTAGGTGGAGGGCAGTGGAGCTCCAAAGTTTGATTTGGCTGAGGTGGCCAATTGGGTGAGTTTGGGTTTGTTTCACTTGGTGGTAGCTCTCAGGTTTGACCCCTTCTGGTGGTTAGGCCGGCCGGCAAGGACAAGGGAACTGGCCATGGGTCAGGTCAACCAAGAAGTAGGGTTTAATGGTGATAAACCAGGCAAGGGGGATTTGGGGTGAGGCAAAAGGTGGATTTTTCCATTTAAAGGAAGAGATCCCTTAAAATGGGGAACCCTTGGTCCATGGCTCACTTAGCTTGAGCTAGGTGGATCTAGGGTGGTTCCTAGGGTTTACTTAGTGGCTGTGGATAGGTTGGTTTATCCACATTTGGTTCAATTTGGTTTGGTTTGGTCATAGGTTCAAATTGGCTCATTAGGGTTTGGGTTGGGCTAACTTGATTTTGGGTTTGATTTAGGCCCAAGTGTCTTGAGCAACTTTGAAGAGATGATTGCAATGAAAAACTTTCATGAAGACAAGGAATGGTTTTGAGTTCAATTGGAAGGTCAATTTGGTGGATTTTGGTATTTTGGTTAATTTAGGGAAGGTTGAATCAACTTGGGTCCAAGTTGGGTTAAGGTGTGGTTTAGACCCAATTGAAAGTTTCAAATGGTCTAGGGGAATGTATTGAAGAGTTCCCAACATTAATTGGGAAGAAATGTTAGGGTTTGGCTAATCAATTTGATAGGTTTAGGGCATGGATTCACTTTAGGCTAAAATGGGGGTATTGGATTTCAAATGGAATTGAACTCAAATGTGAATCAATTTGGACTTGGATTTGGTTTAGATTGATAGTAATGATGTTGAATCAAAATTTAGAATTGAAATTGGGCAAAATTGAGGTCAAATGGGTTGGTTTGGTGTGACATTGGGTCCATTTAGGTTAAAAATGGGTCGATTTGGGGATTTTAAAAAAAGTGGATTATTTTAGAAAAATTGGGCTATGGTGTAGTTGAAAAAAAATGAAATTAGGAATATTTAAGATTTTCTGGAATTTTCTGGTAATTTTTGGAATTTTTGGTATTTTGTGCTAAAAGAGTATTTTAGGGTATCAAGGGGTTATTTGGAGGGTATTGGGGTATTTTGGTGAATTTAAAAGGTGGGGGTTGTTTCAAAATGATCTTTAGGATTTTTGGGAAGTTTAAGTAATTTTTGGAATTTTTGGAAAATTTGGGGCAATTAGGTAATTTTGGGTAGGTTTGAAGGACCCAATGTCAAAACTAGGCATTTTGGCAAAAGTTGAATTTTGATCATGATAAAGCTTAAAGTGAGCCATGGACCAAGAAATGTCCACCCGAACATCTCATGGTTGGTTCCCGACCCTCCTAGCAAAGAGCTAGGGGTTTGGACTTAGCCGCATGAGTGCTCGAATGAACCGGGGGAAGAATTGGGTAAGGATGGTGTGTGTGAGAGTGCAGTGTGTGTAAGCCAGACCTCACCAGGACGAGGCCACCCAGGGTAGTCCTAAGGCTTGAGCAACCTTATAGGAGCTTACTATTGGTTCCCCATATAGTGGTCTTAACCTTCTAAGGTGATTTAGAGGTTTGCAACCATCCAAGTGGGATCCCAAGAGGAGTTAAGAAGTAGTTGAATTGCTAAAGGGTGGGTCCCAATTCTAGTCCTCTAGGATAGTCAAGGAGAATACCTATGGCTAGATCCTAAGCACTAAGGAGAGAAGAAAAGACCTCACCAAAAATGAGGTCAACAAATGGACCCCCAATAGGTGTGATGTGCTAACAGAGCACACCGTGCGTATTGGCGTTGACCGAAGAGATCAACAAAACCAACACAGATGTCTAAGTGACACACTTAGAACAGAGTAGAGAAAAATTTTCGCTGGGGAGTATCAGGCAGATCTCTAAGTCTGATGATCTCTGAACTCTCGCTGGGGAAGAAGGAGGTGAATTCCAAATCACAAGACTTGGAGAGATTAGAATTTGGATTCGTTTCATTTTTTTATTTCAAGTTTCAATTTTGAGTTTGAGTACCAAATTGATTTGAGTTTCAGTTTTAGTTAAAGTTTGGTTTAAGATTGATTTTAAGGTGGATTTCGTTGAGATTCAGAATTTGGAATCGGAATCAGAACCTAGGTTCTAACCTCAGAATTTGAAAGAGAACTAGAATTTAGGCTCTAGTCTCGACGAAGAGAGTTGGAATTTAGGCTCCAACCTCGAAAAGAAGATCAGAATTTAGGTACCAATCTAAAGGGATGAGGACCAGAATTTAAGTACCAGCCTCGGAGAGAGAATCGGAATTTACGTACCGACCTCACAAAGGATGAGAATCGAAATTTAGGTACTGATCTTGAAAGGAGTGAGAATTGAAATTTAAGTATCAATCTCAAAAGGAGAGTCAGAATTTAGGTACTGACCTCGAAAGGAGAGAGCTGGAATTTAGGTACCAGTCTCGAAAGAGAATCGAATTTTAGGTATCGATCTCGAAAAGGAGTCGAATTTGGTACCGACCTCGAAAGGAGAGAGCCGGAATTTAGGTACCGATCTTGGAAGAGAATCAAAATTTAGGTATCGATCTCGAAAAGAGAGTCGGAATTTAGGTACCGACCTCGAAAGGAGAGAACTGGAATTTTGGTACCAGTCTCGGAAGAGAATCAAAATTTAGGTATCGATCTCGAAAAGAGAGTCAGAATTTAGGTACCGACCTCGAAAGGGGAGAGCTGGAATTTAGGTACCAGTCTCAGAAAAGAATCGAAATTTAGGTATCAATCTCGAAAAGAAAGTCGGAATTTAGGTACCAACCTCGAAAGGAGAGAACTGGAATTTAGGTACCAGTCTCGGAAGAGAATCAAAATTTAGGTATCGATCTCGAAAAGAGAGTCGGAATTTAGGTACTGACCTCGAAAGGAGAGAGCTGGAATTTGGGTACCAGTCTCGGTAGAGAATTGAAATTTAGGTATCGATCTCGAAAAGAGAGTAGGAATTTGGGTACCGACCTCGAAAAGAGAGAACTGGAATTTAGGTGCCAGTCTCGGAAGAGAATCGAAATTTAGGTATCGATCTCGAAAAGAGAGTCGGAATTTAGGTACCGACCTCGAAAGGAGAGAGCTGGAATTTAGGTACCAGTCTCGGAAGGTTGACGATTGATTCGTGAAGATTTCAATGATTAGAAGCGAAGTAGAAGATTGGAATGGGACATGAAAGCGTTTCACGTCCCGAAGGACTTCATCAATAATTGAAAGTTTGGCGAAGGAAGTGAATCACGCCATCAGAACCAAATCGAGAATCTCGTGGTTCTGTGTTAGTAGACTCAGCGACCTTCTAAAAAGAGGGGAGAAATCACAGCGAGTCGAAAAGATCTCGAGAACAGCCAGAGGCTGGGGATATTGGATTCGGAGTTTCGTTTCATTATTCATTGCTTTTAGTGAGTTGATTTTTTTTTAAGTTTGGTTTTCGATTGAAATTTCACTTTGATTCGAGTTTTCATTAATTTACTTGGTTCCCATATTGAAGTTTTAAGTTGATATGTTTTTGAGTTCTGGTTTGTGTTTTATTCAGACTTAGAATTCAAATTTTATTTTGTTGTTATTATTTTATTCAAATCGTTCTTCGTCGAACTTTCTTTTTTAGACCGAGTTAAACTCAGATCTTGTGGCATTTACAGTAAATTGCACAAAACTGAAGGTAAAACATAAAGTTCATTTACATTAAAATGTCAAAGATACATCAGGTGATTCCATCAAAATATTTCTGATGGCCTCCTTCTGAGAACAAACTTTTACAAAAGTTCATATATATATCGAACACGAATCGCATTGATATCTTCGTGTACTTCGACAAAATTATCACGTTTGATTCATCCATGTGCGAAAAGTAAACTACATAGGTAATAACATCACCGTCTAAGCCACTTTCCGGAGGAGAATCCCACGTAAGTGTATTTTAGAGGTGTGCTTACTTACTATGTAGCCTACGGCTTGTAGAGGTCGCAAATTCTCTAGTTACGGATGCGGTTGGAAGTAGACCAGAATTTTACTCTCATCCATCCTTCTGAAGGTGATGGAGACTCGCTCGTAGGGAACTCTCGGTATGTAGTGCTTCGCTAGATCTGCACCATTTCCTTGTAGTATGAGAACAGAGCCTACCGGTAGAGGTATCTCCACTGGCCCTCAGAATTCTCCGGAGCCAATTATCCGGAGTTCTGTTCCGAACATAATGTTGCATTGGTTGATGAAGGAAACAATACAAAAGGGCCTTACAAAATCATGATGATCTGTGTGAGGTGGAATGCAGTCTCCTTCTGCATAGATGTTGATAATACAATTGTTCTGTATGCAATCAGCGGGTAGAACTTGCCAAGCCACCATCCTTTTTATCATTTTCTTAATTAAAGCTGGCATTGGATCCACTTCATCGTAGCGGAGTATCCACGGAGGATTTCCTTTCCTGTCATCGGTGAAGTTGTAACGACATCCAAATTGAATAGTAATCCTCCCCTTACCTCTTTTCCATTTCTTTGGCTCGGAGTAGGTCCTGCTAACGTAATCGTCCTGCACGACCTTGTTTCTTCGACTCATTGACGTAGTCTACAATTTCACTCTGCTCGTAGTGAGAGAAAACATATGTATGTAACTCTAGTCCTTCCAGGATGTTGACATATCTGCCTCTGATTCTCTGAAAGTATTCAAATTTCTGCTTTCGCACCCTCTGGATCATCTCTAATTCGTGCTCTGAAGTTATCTGCAGCTGTCGGGGTCTAGTGACTTACAGTGGGATATATGGCTCCACACTGTCACGCTCTCCTGGGATCGTCACTATCTCAGGTGTAGGCTCTGTAGTAAACTTCTCCGGAACAACCTCTGCTATGACGCTCCTGAGGACTGGCCTCCTTGGGGCAACTGTTACGGCCGTCGGGGTTTCTTCCTTGTTCTGTTCTTCTGTTAATTTCTTCAGCATCTTGGTGATACGGCGATTCTTGTTTCTTCTCTGAGTTGGGGTCAGGGTGGCTCTCCTCTCCCCCTGAATCTCGGTAGGAGCAGCACTGACAAGCTTTCCTCCTGCGGATGTTATCACTGATTTCATCTTGTTTTCCTCGATCATATTGATCTTCCTCTTCTTGCTTGCTGCTTGGGGAGCCTTCTTGTTGAGCCTCATCACTGTCTTCCCACGGAACTGTTCGGGACCCACAGCAGTCCAAGCAGTTTCCTCATATTCCAATTCCAGCTGTGCAAGGTCCGAGCCAACCTCATCACGGTATCGACTTTCGGCTCTTCTTTGTTAAGTGCAAGACTTACGCCATCCTTAAAGTTCAGGAATAGCTGCCTGTTCGACATTTCCCTGAAAAGAAAATAAGGAAAGGATCAGGGGCTGTACTCAGGACGAGAACAATAAGAAAATTTACTTATTAATGAAAAACTTCTTATTTAATTATTTCAAATTTTATAAGAGTAAGAGAAGATAAGAAAAGATCAGGAGTGAGCTTGTCTCGAAAGGAAGAATAAAAATTTTATTATTACTTCAATTGCATATGTTTTCCTTTAACACACATTCTTTTATTTATGATTTTTATCATTCTACATTTTTTTTTCGGGTTCGGACCCAGTTATAAGTGATCACTCTACTCGTGCTTCTAGGAATGAAATTTCATTCCTCGAAACATCAGGTTGCGTAATACTTCTTCAAATATCGTCCATTGATTGGAAGCATAAATCGTTCTCCATGGCAATTCACAAGCTGGTAAGAACCTCCTGAGTAGACTGTCTCGACCACGAACGGCCCCTCCCAAGTCGGTTCAAATTTACCTCCTATCTTGCGGTGTGCAAGAATAGGTCTTCTGAGAACTAGGACCAAGTCACCGACTTTGAATGTCCTTGGGCGGACCAGTTTGTCGTGGGCCTGGATCATCTTAGCTTGATACAGCTCCAAATTCTATTGCACTGCAAGTCGTTTTCTTTCTAAGTTTTCCAATTTTTCCAGCCGTGGTCTAGTATTTTCTTCTGTAGTGATCCTCTCTGCAACTGCAATTCTGAGTGATGGGAGCTGAACTTCCAAGGGTAGAACTGCCTCAGACCCGTACACTAGAGCGTAGGGCGTAGACTGAGTAGGAGTCCTGAAAGTCGTTCAGCAGGCCCATAAGGCTTCTAACAACTTCTCGTGCCAATTCCTTTTGTTATCATCCAAAGTTTTCGTTAAGATTTGGATGAGAGCTTTATTAAAAGCCTCGACCAAGCCGTTTGCTCTTGGGTAGTAGATTGTTGAATAGCGCCAATCAATCCCGTGTCTTCTAACAAAATTATTGATCTTTGTACTTCTGAACGCGGACCCATTATCTGAAATGATTCTGCGCGGTACCCCGAAGTGGTAGACGACCTGATTCTTGAAGAACTGTAGCACGTGATGTGCCTTCACTTCCCTGAGCGGTACTGCTTCTGCCCACTTGGAAAAGTAGTCTGTAGCTGTAAGAATGAAACGATGTCCTCTTGAAGAAAATGGTTCTATCGGACCCACAATATCTGTGCCCCAACATTCAAATGGCTACGACGCGATTGTCGGATGTAGAACTTTCGGAGGTTGATGTAGAACCACTCCGTGCACTTGGCACTGGTGACAACTCTTGGCGACCTTCATGCAGTCGGTCATCATTGAGGGCCAGTAGTACCCTAATCTTTTAATCTTCATTTTCATCTTTGGACCCGACTGATGAGCTCCACAAAGTCCTGAGTGCACTTCTTTAACGATTTCACGAGCCTCGGACCCGCTCAGGCACCTTAGCCACATCTGGTCAAAAGACCTTCTATATAACATATTGTTTATTAATGCGTAAGATAGAGTTCTTTTCTTGATTTGATGGGCTAATGACTTATCGTCCAGTAGATTTCCTGTTTTCAGGTAATCTATTAATGGCTGTCGCTAATCTTCTGCATTTTCTGTCACTGCTGCAACTGATTCTTCTTCTTCTTCTGTTGATTTGTGTATTGTATTCATGCCGAGTTGCGAGAGAACCTGACGTTCCTGAACTGACACTTCAACTGACTCTTCTTGTAAGTAGGCAAATTCTTTTGCAAGTCGAGCGAACGCATCTGCGAGAGCATTTTCTCTTCTGGGAATCTTGTAGATCATTACATTCAGAATCTATTCCAACAACTTCATGGCATACTGAAAGTATTGTTCGAGTCTTGACTTTAGAATTCTGTATTGTCCGGCGATATGCTGAATGATCAACTGCGAATTTCCGTAGATGTTGATATCTGTTATACCCATCTGAATGGTTAATTCCAATCCTGTTATGAGGGCTTCGTATTCCGCTTCGTTATTTGTACACGGTTCTGTTAGGTGGTAGGAGTATCTCAACATCCCCCGCTCCGGTGTTATAAAGATTAGTCCGATTCCTGCCTTACCGGGCACTATTGTTTGCGATTCTCTGTCCTTCTGTGCTGAAGATGCTCCGTTGAAGTACGATTCCCAACGCTGATCATCAGAGTCTTGTAAGCTCATTATCTGCTCGTCTGGCAAGTCGTCATTGAGAGGCGATTCTGCCGGCAAAGGATGTGCTGCGAGGAAGTCTGCTAGGACTTGTCCTTTTACGACACGAAGAGGAACAAAAGTTATATTGAATTGTAATAGTATCATCGACCACCTGGCAAGTCTGTCGGAAAGCGTCGGGTGAGTCATTAAGTATTGCAACAGATTGACTTTCGAGATAAGGTTGACCTTATGAGAAAGCATGTAATGCCTGAGCTTTTGAGCGTCGAAGATCAGGGCCAAAACATGCTTCTCAATTGCAGGGTACTTTACTTCCGTCGGAATCAGACGACGACTTAAGTAGTAGAGAGCATTTTCTTTTCCCTCGTCATTGACCTGGGCTAACAGAGCTCCAAGGGAGTCGTCTAAAGCCGCTGTATAAAGTATCAACGGCCTACCCTGGGATGGGGCTGCTAAGACAGAAGGTGTCATTAGATATTGCTTAATGTCCTCGAAGGCCTGCAGGCATTTCTCTTCCCAAACGAATTTGGCGTCCTTTTTAACCAATGTCGAGAATGGCTGACACCTACCTGACAAGTTCGAGATAAAGCATCGAAAATATGCCAACTTCCCTTGAAAGGATTGTAATTGCTTCAAGGTTTTGGGAGGCAGCATTTCTAAGATAGCTTTAATCTTTTCTGGATCGACTTCAATTCCGCAATGTCGAACAACAAATCCTAAGAATTTCCCAGGGGTGACGCCGAAGGCGCATTTTAAGGGATTCATCTTAAGATTAAATTATCTTAATCGCTCGAAAACAATTCTCAAATCATACAAATGATCTTCCTTCAGTTTGCTTTTGATGACCACATCATCCACGCAACACTCGACTTGGTTGTGAATGAGATCATCAAAGATCCTCGTCATTGCTCTTTGGTAGGTTGCTCCTGCGTTCTTCAATCCAAATGGCATCACTTTGTAGCAGTACACTCCAATGGGCGTTCTGAAGGCTGTGAGCTTTTCATCTCCTGGAGCCATCTTTGTTTGATTGTATCCTGATGATCCATCTATGAAAGAGAAGATTTCATGTGTCGAAGCTATGTCGATCATCAATTCTGGAATTGGTAGTGGGAATTCGTCTTTTGGGCATGCTTTGTTCCAATCTCTGAAATCTATGCAGATTCTGATCTGTCCATTCTTCTTTCTGACTGGTACCACGTTGGCTAACCAAGTCAGATATTGTTCTTCACGGACAAATTTAGCGTCAATTAGATTCTTAACTTCAGCTATATCTTGTTGTTCAATCTCTAGACGCATTCTTCTGGGAGCTTGTCTAACTGGAACGACAGTGGGATCCACTCCTAGCCTGTGAACTGCAACCTCTGGAGCTAATCCTGGAATTTCATCATAACTCCAAGCAAAGCAATCCTTGAATTCCGTTAATAGCTTAATTATTTCTTCGGAGTCTTCTTTATTGAGTAAAGAACTAACAAAGGTCGGCCTAGGTTCTTCGCTAGTACCTAAGTTAACTTCCATTAACTAATCTATTGTTGATTTAATCTCTTCTTCAAATTCTGGCGGAGCATCTCTGATTGGTAGATCTTCGAGATCATCTGAGGTTTCCAAGCAGTCTTCATCATGCTCGTGAGTGAAAACTAAGCAAAATCCTAAATCATCAACAGACCCTACTGTGCCGAATCCGAGACCATGTTTTGAATTGGGAGGCCGACTGGCATTATTCCATAACTTTTTAAAGCGTTGTGATTGGCCTTTTGACCATTGCTTAGGTAAGACGCCACGTTGAATTAAATTTTGAACACAGAGAGAATACCACTCAAAAGGCAATTTCATTAATTCAGAAGAAGTAACATCTTTAAATTGAACATCATTTTCAGTTTTGGAAGAAGAAGCACCACGGTAGAACTTGATCGACTTAGCACCACCACCATGCACTTCCTTGACCATCATACCCTCGACCTTATTAGAATGGATCGAGGTCAGGGTCATAGTATGCACATAGTGGTTAATCTTCTCGTACATTGCTTTGTATTCTTCATTCTTTTCATCTTCGAGAGAGATCTTGAACTGGGGTTTCCTTTGGTTTCATCGTTGCTTGCTTCTTTCTTGATTTCTTCTTCTTCTTCGGTAGCTATTCTCCCAATCAACATCGATGACCGGTTTCTTCCGTTCAACTCGTCCCACCGTTTCTTCCTTGACCTCATCCCCGCCTCACGTCGGGTGCGAGTTCGGGAGAAACCTTCACCATCTCGTCGTAAGGGAGTGGTGAGTAAGCTGTGAACGAGGATTTCAGGTTCTTTGTTGTCACGTGCTTCTTTTGCTTTGTTTGGTATGGCATTTCTGGAGAAGGTTGTTTTCTTTGGAGGTGCGTAGTAAGCTGCATCTTCGTGGATTCCGATTTCATGCACGGAGAATGGTTGCAAATCACCTTTGATACATTGTTCTTGTCCTCGTTCATAGTACTTATACGCTGGTGTAGAGACGACGGTACCATCCGGTTCTCATGGATCCACGGCCGGCCCAGTATAGCGTTGAATGATGTCTCAGAATCAATTATGTGAAATTTTGTGGTTGTCTTGGCTAATTCACCGATCTTCATTAACAGTGTTATCGATCCAAGAGCTCTTTCTCCTTTCTGGTTGAAGCCTCTTAGCATCATCTTGTCTGCCTAGAGATCACGGGCATCAATCTCTAAATAGGCTAGCGTCCGAAGGTTCATTATATTAATTGACGCTCCTGGATCAACTAGCACCCTGGAGAGTGTGAACTTTCCAATACTGACTGAAATGTACAACGGTCGGTTGTGATCTGCTGTTCCAAGTAGTAAATCATCGTCCGTGAAGGTAACACCGCACTGTACTTTCAATGAGCAAACCTCGTCGAAGGAATTACCGACCATTCGAGCTAAGCAAATTTCCGGATCAAGCAAGGCCTCGACCGGAGATTCTCTCATCTCCTATGACAGGATCGGAGCGTCGTAGATGCTCGGTTCGGCCGGTAGCTTCCTAAGATGGGCTAGCACATTATAGTCCACTTTGTTACCAGGCTGTTCAATTTCTTCCCGAATGGGCAATTCATCCACTGGGGTTGGCTCTTCCTGAGCAACAACCTGCTTTCCCTTGTCCTTTGGACCCAATCTCGGAGGTAGGACCTTTCTGCTTCTCAGATTTATTTCAGTAATTTCCTCTGAATATACCGGTGTCTCCTTTTGAATAGGAACGACTGGCTCTTCTAAAGCTGCCTCGGCATTAGATAGTTCTAACTCTATCGTGATCAGAGCTCCTCGGAATTCACAAATAGACTCATCACTTACTGAACTTTCATAGCCATCCTTGTGAATGTCCTCCTCTTCATCGTGGTTATCTAGGTTTTGTATGATTTGAGAACCGTTATTCGTATCGAAATCGAGATTCAAATTAGGTTGGTTGTCGCTAGTTACGTAATCATTAGAAATAGTCAAAACGTAGCCAACACCAAAACTCTTATCATTATAAGATCCCGCCGGGGCGAGCAAATAATCATACAGAGTCAGAGGTTCGAGGAATTTCTCCCCCAAATCAGAAACAACCATCCTAGGAAAAGCAACCCCTAGTCTAGCCTTCGGCGCCTCGGCCTTCTTTTCTTCAACGTTCTTCTCCTCCTTCTGGGGTGGTTCTTCAATCACAAGCGATAGTGCTGGCCCGGCAGGTTTCAAACTCTGAGTTGAAGTGCGCACCGAAGCGGTTTGGATGTGATCCAAAATTCTCTTTGAAGACTTCGTCCAAACTGTACTCCATCCACCATTAGTCGTGTACGGGTCGATCGGAACAATAGGCTTCGTCGAGATAACATTGACGGAACCTCCCTTTTGGGGTTCCTTCATGTATTCCTTTGGGATCTTTATGTTCCCTCTCCGAAGATTATCTTCCAGCCAGTTCTTGAAAGTGAAGCAGTCTTCGATCTTATGTCCGATCATCCGGTGGTAGGGACAGTAGTTCGGATGATCCTTCTTGTCGACTTCCTCGGGCTTCCTGGGCTCTGGTAACTGAAAGTCGGGAGTCTTCATCAAACTGCGAAACATCTTAGCCACTGCCTCAGTCTTGAAGGGGTATTCTTTGTTCAAAAGTTCCTTCATGGGACGGAGCGGACGAGACGGCTGTTGATCGTACCGCGACAACTGATAACTCGGTCGAGGCTGAAAACTCGCCGAGGCCGATAGTCTCGCCGAGGGTGAAAAGTCCGTCGAGGAGTTGATAAGTCGACTGCGGTCGCTCTGGCTGTATTTTCACTGGCTGTTTACCTTTGTCCACTGCTGCGACGGTCCCGGATTTCTTCTCAAATGCTTTCACAGGCTTCTGCTTATCGGTTTTATCGATGAAACTTAGCTGTTTTGCTTCCTCCTGCAAGCTCCCGGCCTTGCTAAGCAACTTCTCGAAAGTCTTAATGGTGAATCCCTTAAGGAGAAGTGCTATCGGGCCATGGATACTCTTAAGCAAGATACCGACGGCATGTTGTTCCTGAAGCTGTGGTTCACACTTCATGCTCAGGTTCCTCCATCGAAGTATGTAATCCACCAAAGTTTCGTTCGGTTTCTGTCGCTCCACCACTAGATCACCAATCGTGATATGGTGCTGAGCTCCGACAAACCACTTAACGAAGAGATTTTCCAATTCTGCAGAAGTCTTGACTGATGCATTCAGTAATTCCGCATACCAGTCGAAGGCGATCCCTGACAAACTGCTGATGAACTGTTGGAAAAGCAAAGCGTCACTCCTGCCGGCATTGCAGCAACTGGCACAAAAATGTGTGACATGTTGCCGGGGGTTTCCCGTTCCATCGAAAGTCTTAAACAGAGGTGGTACAAAGCCCTTCGGGTATTGGACTGCATCAAATTCTTCGGGGTAAGGTCTACCCGTCTGAATAGATGCTCCGTTCTTGAACTGAGCTAAGGCTTCTCGCACCTGCTGTTCTGCCATGCTCTTAATATCCTTTTCGGGAATCATGTTATGTGCAGAATCTTTCTTCATCTGATCATCTCCGTTAACAGATGTAATCTCTTTTCCTCCATCTGCAATATGGATGACCTCCGGGGGTATCTCTTTTCGAGGCTCGGGCTCGACTGCGGAGAGTGGCTAAGGCGGCAACCATCTCTTCCATCCTTTTCGCCATCTGGGAAATCGTATCATCTCTTTCCCAAAGCTGTGCTCTCATTAACTCTGGCTCATCTCTTTCTAAAGCTGGTGGAACTCCCTGCGAAGCTGACGATGCTCGTGTCTCAACCATGTTGACCTTAGCATACTCTTCATCCATGAATTCTGACGAATCCACTTCGTCTCTTAATTCTTCTCCTCTTTCTCTTGCTAGCCGTTGGATGTCCATTCTTAGTTACCCTATGGCATCCTCAAGTGTCCTTTTCTGAACGTTCTCATGGTTGTCAGGAGACGACTGTTGAACCTCTCTTTCAGGAGTTTCTTTTACTACGGTACTCTCTTCAGATCTGGGATCTTCAGCGAGACTTCTCTTTCTAGAGCGTTCTCTTGGTATTGGTTTGACAATAATAGGTCGCCACACCATCCTTCTTGTAGCAGAAGGCCTAGGACCGGCTGGTCTGTCGACGGTGCGTAATTAGGTGGTGTTCTCCCTAATATGGAGACCCGATACAACAACAGGTGAGCCTTCCTCGCTAGCTCGCACCTTTTTCTTTGGTCTTTTAGGGACAGTAGCAAGCTCTACTCGCGGACCGAGGCGAGACTTAACTGGCATTCATCCCATTCTCCTCAGAATATCTGATACAAGACATCCTTCTTTTCTGGCTAATTTCTTGACTACCGCACGCAATCGGGTAAGCGGTGTAGCCTTGCTCTTCTTGTTCTTACTGTCACTGTAATATGCAGGCCGGGGTAACGCAGCGATGATCTTTCTGGCATCTATTTCATCAGATGCAGCAGAGAGAGGGTGGAATCTATTTCCTTCCAACAGTAGTAAGTACTATGGCAGTTCTTCCTCTTTCTCTTCAGGGATTTCTTCAAGACAGGTGGCTTCAGCTTCCCTGACCTTCTTGATCTTAGCAAACTTCCTGTTTTTATTCCTCCTCTCTGTCCAGGTTAAGGGCCTATACTTCGAACCGGACCCTATCTCGAAAATAGACGGTATCGCAACGAAGTCTGAACCCTCCACGGTGACAGGCTCATAACTGACTTGTACTTCTTTTCCTTTCCGTTTGACAGGAACCGGGGTAGGTGCAGTAATGACCAGACCGGTGGGGGTAGAGATGACAGTTCTGGGGGTAGCAGTCAACTTCCTGTGAACAGCGGTGTTCCCTTCAACTGGGGCCCTCTGCAGGGGAGGGAACTCTTGAGTCGACTTCAGGTTAAACTCAATCATAGGCTCTTCAGTCTCAGGCACTTTGTTCATCAGTGTGAAAAGAGTAACATCGGCAAACTCAACGTCCGTATTGTCAAACCCTTGTCCATAGCGGATGATTGCATCGCTAGGCAGTTCATCCTGGTAGACAGCTAAGTCAAGTCCGTTGGTAAAGGAGAAAATCAGCTTCGGGGCAGGCATCTTTTGTAAGGCAAGTTTCGATTATCAGTCCTGAATTATGCTTCTTTCGTCAGGACGAAAAGAAAAAAATTGAAAAGAGTCCGAACACAATTTATTTAAGTTTAATTTATGCATTTACGATTTAAAAAAGAGTTTGTTTTTTAGGCGGTTAGTTTATTCGTTAAAAATGAGAGGAGATTAGAGAGAGTAAAGGACCCAATCCAGAACTTAGAAAGGAAGGGAAAATCTCGCAGTATTTCTCAACTCGAAGGACCGCCCCTAAACTAACACCTATTGGGGGTCTACCTCACCTCTTCGGGGAGGTATCAAAAAGGAGGATTTCAGAACCTCTCTGTTTAGGAGTGTCTAAACAGTGGCTCCAAAATCCAAGAAGAGTTGACTATACCCATTCAAGACAGAAATGAACGTAGTATGCCAACGGAAAGAATGACAGTTTGGTCCACAAGGGGCATGGACTTACTACCGATTTATGAAAGCAAAACCATCCGATCAAAATGGAGAGAGGAAATAGTCCCCAGCGGAGTCGCCAGAAAGTTGTCGGCGTATTTTTAGGTTTTGAATTTAATTTAAATATATATATATATATATAATTTAGAAAGTAGCATTTGATTTTGAAAAATAATTTTTAAATTTGAAAATCTTAAGATATGAAATCAAACCGATTTTATATCCCAAATATTTTATATAAACGAGCACCGCACCACAAAGCGTGTATCCATCCCGAAGAATAGACATACTACTTGATGATGAGGCTTGATTAAATAAACTAAAAGATTTGTGACATCCGTTTGGTCTGCGAACCAATTTTATAAGCCGACAAATTCCCCTGCCTAATATAAAGAAATTAAACAGGGTTTATATTACCTGGGTTCTTAAAGTTCTCTATAAGGGCAAACCCCTATAGTTAATTACATCTTAAATGACATGAATCATTTAAGAAAACTCTCGATAATGATCAATGGTTTTGCTCTCAAGAATTTCAAAGTTTAAGGTATCAAAGGATTGAATTTTGGAAATTTCAAAAGGGAATTGCTCAAATTTGGAACAGTTTATTTCAAGAATCCAAAGGAAGAGAAGTAGGAGAAGCTGAGGATCCAAGAAGAATCTTGGCAACTTCCCAAACTATCCTATTGTTTGGTTTCAATTTGGGAGTTTATTTAATGTTGTAATCCTGCCAATTTTTATTTATTTAGGACTTATACTTGTATGATATGATCACATAAATAGCCTCGAAGATGTGAGGGTTTATGTCGTACCAAATGAACACCTCAGAGTCTTAAGACCGGTTAGGGCTTAATTTACATAACATGATTATACAAATGCCTAACAAAAAGGTTGAGGATTTATGTTGCACTAAAAAAACTACCTCGAAATCCTATGACTTTGTTATTTAAAAACTAAGAAAAGGTTTTGCTGATGTAGACCCGAGTTTTGCTGATGACGATGGCCATGCTGCCCACTATGCTCCAAGTTCCTTGTTGTTGCAGAGGTTCAGTCTTAGAAGTCATAAATCACAGGATGAGAGAAGTATTTTGGTTTAGAGAAATCTTAAAGTCCAAATTTCTTTTAGTGTTTTAATTAAAACAAATCTTAAAGTTGATTATAACAACACCGGTTAAGATCCCACGGTTCCATCCTTCCGGCATCATTATTTTTATCGGATTCACTTAGTCCAGATGAATTTGCTAAATTCAACTGAATGAGTTCCACACTTTCATTTAGACTGTGGGAAATCCCGTTAGCAACACATAGGTTACATCATCCGAGGTATTCCCGATCATCAAACAAGACGTTTTAATTTAATTAAAGTTGTAGTTTTGTTGCTCTGTTTGTGATTAAATTTTGAGTTGTTTTATATTTTGAATGTTGTAGCGGTGAATTTTATCTTGTTGTGACTTTTAATTTAGTTTTGGTTTCGGTTCAGGGACTATCCTAAAGGTTTTGGTTTTCATGCAACAGTCTTGTTTAACATGCAAGAAAAGTAAAATGCAGTGCAATAAAGTAAATTGCAATAACATAAAAGCGTACCTGGAGAGTCTTCCCACCATTCCAAGCTGCACTTAAAACACATGTTAAGGCATTTAAATGTTTATAACGAGTACCTAGGTAAAGACTAAAGGAAGGGTTTTGGTTGTCTACCAGAATCCTAATCCTATAGCTAGTCATTTCCTATGACGTCTAGGTCTTGATTTTGGTTAAGGATGATTTTCTTCATCAAAGAACAATTAAGTTCAATTGTTCTTTAAAACATCTCACCATATTGAGGAAGTGCTTAGAACAAATTCTAAACATCTTTTCAATACTTCGAGATTACTTTGAGTCCAAATGAATTTTATTGTACTGGTGAATTAATCATCTAAGGGTTTAGTTAAGTTTTGTTTCCTTGCTCAGTGAACTAGGATGTTTGATTATACTATGAGTGAGGTGACATTTCACCTAACGCCTCATTTAATAGTTATAATTATTTAAATCTTTCAGGGGAAAGTTAATCTGTTAAAGATTTTAATGATTCGAAGTTAAAGTTGATAATTTACTTTAATGTGATTTAATTATGAAATTTTTAATCAATGATTTTAAATTTGGAATGGTGTTTGATTCATTTAATTTAAACCGTTTTTATAAATGATAACAATATTTTACGTTAATTTAATTTTTCTTAAATTAATTTAAAAGAGGTATTCAAATTATTTATCGAATTTTGATGGTTTAATTTGGATTAATTAATCATGTTTTAAGATAAGTTGTTTAAAAAAATTAGTTAAAAATTTGTAATTTTTGATTTAAGCTTGTTTTTTAAATGATTTTAGATTAGTTTCAAATATTTTAATTTACATTTTTAACTATTTAACGTTTTAGGTTTAATCAAATTGTTAAATTATTTAATGATGTAGGTTTTAATTAAGAATTATTTACTTTAAATCATTTAATTATTAATTCCATTTATCTTCTTAAGTTATATCCCCATTTTAATAATCCAATTTTAATTAATTCTCCAAAATTTAAATTATTTAATTAATTAAAGTTTCATTTTTTTGGTTTATTAAAGTGATCAATGGGTTTCTACCATTTGAATTCCCAAAGTTTCAACCATCTAGGAGAAATTAAAATCAGATATTTTACCCCCATGTTAATTAAACCTAAAGTTTTGATTAGGGGTTAAAATCTTTTAATTACCTTTATGCCCTTTTAAGCTTATTTATTTTATAACTCATTAAATTAAGCTTAAATGAACTTAAAATTTTTATGCCACTTCATTCACATGTTAATTAAGACATTAGAGGAGAAAATGTGATTTTTCTGAATTTAATTTATTTATATAATTATTTTTAATGGAAAATAGGGGTTTTCAAAGAAAATTCACCAACATGACCAAGGTAAAGTTTTTGTCCTTAAAAAATTATGGGATGTTCCTAATGACCAAAGGATCACTTGGACCAATTTTGGTGATTTTTTGAATTATATTTTATTTATTATAATTATTTTATGTTTTGGAGTGTTAATTAATTATAAAATAAAATAAAAGTTGAAAAAATGGATTTTATATTTTTTAAAAATCTCTTTGACCTCAAGAAAGTCAGTGAAACAAATTTTGCATTTTTATGATTTTTCTTTGATTTATTAGAATTAATTTAGTGGGGAAGGCTAGGAAATACATTTTTTTGAATTAAAAATTGTTTTAAAGCTTTGAAATTAAATATCTTAACCTAGAGACTTAGGAAAAATATTTGATTGGTTCCTAAGTGATTAGGGGACCAAATGTGACATTTTTATGATTTTTATTATTTTTGTAACTTTTATTATTTTTTAATTATTAAAAATATTAAACTATGCTTAAAATTGAAAATTTATTTTTTAATTTTTTTAGACTCCTCTAACATCAGAGAAGTCTCAAAATCTATTTAATGAATTTTTGAAATGTATTTTTGAAGTTATGAATTTTTAAAGTTCAATTTTGATTGTGTGGTTTAATTAATCCATTTAGTGGGGTTAAACATTTCCAATTGACTTTAAATTTTTATGTGAGGTTTCCCTAATCCTAAAGATCAGTGGAGAATTATTTTCAAGTCATTTTAATATGTGATTAACTCTAATAAATTAAAGTTCAATTTAGAGTGATTAGGCCAAGTAGGATTATTTTTAATGAATTAATCAAACCATAATTTTCTTAGGGTCCTCTGGTCCTAAGGAACTTCACCAAATTTTCCTAGAATTTTCTAAGCAACATGCTAATTTTTGGAATTAAAATGTCAAAAATAGTGACATAAACTTGAAAAATACATAACTTACCACAGGGATAGCCTCTGGCCTTGAAAAATTCAGGGAATGTTCCCAAGATCAGAGGCTACAAAAGCCCTATGGTCTCATGCCATGGTGAAATGTACACATGCATGGAGAATTAAAATACTCAAAGTAGTATTAAATTAATTAAAAATAAAATACTCAACAAAATAGATCAATTCCTTTTCCACATTATTCTTCTCTGTTCATTGAGCAAGGGGGTATTTTTCTTTTATTTTTATGATTTTTCTATGCAAAGATATTAATTTTTGAAGTTTCTGGTATTTAAATAAATAAGAAAAATCAGATTTTCCTACTTAAACCAGTCAGCGCCGCGTCAACCTCTGCAGCTTCGAAGCCTTACGTGTCGCGCTCCTATTCGACGCTTCCACCTGAGTCAGCTGCCACGAGGCCCGTGGTTCATGTTCCACCTCCTCGTCCGACGCCATCTGAGCCGTTCGTTCATTACACGTGCACTCCGACGGTGGCCGATCATCGTCTCCGACTGGTGTGCACCCGTGACCGTCGACCTTCTAAACCTAATATCTCCCTCGATTCTTAACAGATTTTCGAGTTCTTATGCTCTATGGATTTGTCTTGAGAAGATGAATACATCCATACGGTAAACATGCATTGAAATTGACTTGTATGAAATTAAGAATCGCGGGACGCTCGGGAGGAAGAAGAGGGCAATACCTTGGCTCTGAGAAGTGAAGCTTCTATCAAAGAGGCTCGGCACGTTTGTTGGAGTACAAGGAGGCTAGGGATGAAGCCTGGAGCTGTGGTGAAATGCCTAGGCTTGACTTCCACTAGGCCCGATCACAAAGCTTGGAGGCTAGAACAACTGGGTGGCCTGGAGAGGGGGCTTTCACTAGGGAACTCCTTCTCTACCTCTGGTGAGGGTGTGGGAAGTGTTAATTTGGATTTGGTGAAGTTTTTGAGAGTGTTCTGATTCTAGCCTGATTTTCAGCTGAGAAATTGGGCTAGGCTGGGGGGATTCAGGGCAGGAGAACAATGGGGATGAGCTTCTCTTGGCTAGGAGGAGCTCTGGGAATAGTTTGGAGGGGTTCTATTGAGAAAAATTTCAACTCCTTTCATCACCTTTCTCATGGCCGAGAAGAGGTGTTTAAATGGCCAGGGCCATTGGGCTGAGCTAGAGCTCAATTGGGGGGTGGATTCCACTTGCTAGGTGGAGGGCAGTGGAGCTCCAAAGTTTGATTTGGCTGAGGTGGCCAATTGGGTGAGTTTGGGTTTGTTTCACTTGGTGGTGGCTCTCGGTTTTGACCCCCTCCGGTGGCTAGGTCAGCCAGCAAGGACAAGGGAGCTGGCCATGGGTCAGGTCAACCAAGGAGTAGGGTATAGTGGTGATAAACCAGGCAAGGGGGATTTGGGGTGAGGCAAAAGGTGGATTTGTCCATTTAAAGGAAGAGATCCCTTAAAATGGGGAACCCTTGGTCCATGGCTCACTTAGCTTGGGCTAGGTGGATCTAGGGTGGTTCTTAGGGTTTACTTAGTGGCTGTGGATAGGTTGGTTTAGCCACATTTGGTTCAATTTAGTTTGGTTTGGTCATAGATTCAAATTGGCTCATTTGGGTTTGGGTTGGGCTAACTTGAGTTTGGGTTTAATTTAGGCCCAAGTGTCTTGAGGAACTTTGAAGAGATGATTGCCATGAAAAACTTTCATGAAGACAAGGAATTTTTTTGAGTTCAATTGGAAGGCCAATTTGGTGGATTTTGGTATTTTGGTTAATTTAGGGAAGGTTGAATCAACTTGGCTCCAAGTTGGGTTAAGGTGGGGTTTAGACCCAATTGAAAGTTTCAAATGATCTAGGGGAATGTATTGAAGAGTTCTCAACATCAATTGGGAAGAAATTTTAGGGTTTGGCTAATCAATTTGATAGGTTTAGGGCATGGATTCACTTTAGGCTAAAATGGGGGTATTGGATTTCAATTGGAATTGAACTCAAATGTGAATCAAATTGGACTTGGATTTGGTTTAGATTGATAGTAATGATGTTGAATCAAAATTTAGAATTGAAATTGGGCAAAATTGAGGTCAAATGGGTTGGTTTGGTGTGACATTGGTTCCATTTAGGTTAAAAATGGGTCGATTTGGGGATTTTGATAAAAGTGGATTATTTTAGCAAAACTGGGCTATGGTGTGGTTGAACAAAATGAAATTACGAATATTTTAGATTTTCTGGAATTTTCTGGTAATTTTTGGAATTTTTGGAATTTTGTGCCAAAAGGGTATTTTAGGGTATCAAGGGGTTATTTGGAGGGTATTGGGGTATTTTGGTGAATTTAAAAGGTGGGGGTTGTTTCAAAATGATCTTTAGGATTTTTGGGATGCTTAGGTAATTTTTGGAAGTTTTGGAAAATTTGGGGCAATTAGGTAATTTTGGGTAGGTTGAAGGACCCAATGTCAAAACTAGGCATTTTGGCAAAAGTTGAATTTTGATCATGATAAAGCTTAAAGTGAGCCATGGACCAAGAAATGTCCACCCTGAACATCTCATGGCTGGTTCCCAACCCTCCTAGCCAAAGAGCTAGGGGTTTGGACTTAGCCACATGAGTGCTCAAATGAACCATGGGGAAGAATTGGGTAAGGATGGTGTGTGTGAGAGTGCAGTGTGTGTAAGCCAGACCTCACCAGGACCAGGCCACCCAGGGTAGTCCTACGACTTGAACAACCTTATAGGAGCTCACTATTGGTTCCCCAGTATAGTGGTCTTAACCTTCTAAGGTGATTTAGAGGTTTGCGACCATCCGAGTGGGATCCACTAGAGGAGTCGAAGTAGGCCGAATTGCGAAAGGGTGGGTCCCGATTCTAGTCCTCTAGGATAGTTAAGGAGAAAACCTATGGCTAGATCCTAAGCACTAAGGAGAGAAGAAAAGACCTCACAAAAAAAGAGGTCAACAACTCTCTTTGATGGCGAGCTGATCGGGTTGTTTGGATGTCGTCGCCGTCAATTCTCATGTCAATGTCATAGAGTCACCACTTTGTTTTGGTATTGCCCTAATCTTATTTTTATGAATCCTATAAAGGAATCAAGAAATTTAGGGGTAATATAAAATAGAGAAAAAGAAGGTGTTTTGTGATAATCCTTATAAAGAAGATCCTAGAATGCCATATCCTACAGTTTCTATATAAAGAAGATCGTGAAGTATGAACCAGAGATTCTGTCATGGGTTCTTTAATTGTCCTATAGAAGCAAGCTTCTATAGTTAATTTCATCTTAGACAATTTATAATTGTCTAAGAAAACTTCTGATTAATGTTGATCACTAGTTTTCTGGAAATTTTTTTGTTTTTAGGGAAAGATGTACCCACTATCAATCCCAAATGTCGTTGTGTTATGTCGTTTTCATGTTATGTTGTTTTGTTTATCAAAAGTTTTAGGTTTTGTGGCTAACCTAAAAGTTTTGGTTTTGTCTTTGTTCATCCAGAATGTCGTTGTTTTGTTGAAAGTTTTAGGTTTCGTGGCTAACCTAAAAGTTTTGGTTTTGTCATTGTTGTCAATGTCATTGTTTTATTGAAAGTTTTAGGTTTTGTGGCTAACCTAAAAGTTTTGGTTTTGTCAATGTTGTCAATGTCGTTGTTTTGTTGAATGTTTTAGGTTTTGCAGCTAACCTAAAAGTTTTGGTTTTTTCATTGTTGTTGATGTCGTTGTTTTATTGAAAGTTTTAGGTTTTGTGGCTAACCGAAAAGTTTTGGTTTTGTCATTGTTCGTCCAGAATGTCATCCTGCAAAACAGAGTTAGCACACCATATAACATGCAAAGGAAATCTAAACGAAATTTGTCTTCATCCTGCAAAGAAAACATTGTCAGAAATAGTGTCACATTCATTGTCTTAGAATTTTGTAGGATGTTTTGATTTAACATATCCTGAATGTCAGTTAATGTTGTTTGAAATATTTTGATTGATATCGGTGTTTGTCAAATTTGCATTTGAAATGCCAATTTTATGTCAAATTTTGTTTGAAAAGTCAAATTTATGTCAATTATATCGATTTAGGTTTGCAATATAAAATTTATGTCAAATCTTGTTTGAAATGTCAAATTTATGTCGATTATGATTGAAATGTCAGATTTATGTCTTTTTTGGTTTGAAATGTTGAATTTGATTTTGATTTGAAATGTCAAATTTATGTCTGTTATGTTGATTTTTGGTTTGAAATGTCGAATTTATGTCGGTTATGTTGATTTTGGTTTGAAATGTCGAATTTATGTCGGTTATGTCGATTTTGGTTTGAAATATCAAAATTTATGTCGGTTATGTTGATTTTGGTTTGAAATGTTGAATTTATGTCGGTTATGTCGATTTTGGTTTGAAATGTCGAATTTATGTCTTGACTTAAGTTTAAACTTAAATCTTGAGTTCATGTCTATCTGCACTTAAGTTGAATTAACTTGAGTTCATGTCTGTTTAAGTTAATAGTTGGATTAAATTAACTTGATTTCATGTCTGTTTGAACTTAAGTTAAAAGTTTAAAGTTAAATTCAATATAAAGTGAATTAACTTGAGTTCATGTCTGGTTGAACTTAAGTTAATTTCAATATTGATTGAATCTATTTAACTTGATTTCATGTCTGTTTGAACTTAAGTTAAAAGGTTTAAAGTTAGATTCAATATTGATTGAATTAACTTGGGTTCATGTCTGGTTGAACCTAAGTTGAATTAACTTGAGTTCATGTCTGTCTGAACTTAAGTTAAAGGTTTAAAGTTAGATTCAATATGGATTGAATTAACTTGAGTTCATGTCTGGTTGAACCTAAGTTGATTGAATTTAATTAACTTGAGTTCATGTATCGTCCGAACTTAAGTTAAAAAGGTTGAAAGTTAGATTCAATATTGATTGAATTAACTTGGGTTCATGTCTGGTTGAACCTAAGTTGAATTCAATGTTGATTGAATCTAACTAACTTGAGTTGATGTCCGTGTTGACCTCATTTTTGATGAGGTCTTCTCTTCTTCTTTTAGTGCTTAGGATCTAGCCTTAGGCTTTTCCTTTGACTATCTTAGAGGACTAGAATTGGGATCCACCATCTAGAATTTTAAACCACTTCTTAACTCCCCGCAAACTCCACAAACTTGATTGTAGACCCCTAATCACCTAGAGGGTTGAGATCAAATGTGGAAGTTTAAAGGATGAGTTCCTATAGGACTCTTTGGCCTTAGGATTGCCACCAGGTGGCTCTGGTCCGGTGAAGGGTTGACTTACACACACACTACACCTATACACTACACTTTCACACACCTCCTAAAACCATACCCATACCCAACTTGATCTCCCGACTCATGCGGGTGATTCACATGGATGGTCTTTAACCCCTAAGCCCTCAGGCTAAGAGGGTTAGGAACAACATAGTGAATGCCTCAAATGAGTCCCTTCATGGCTCATATGGGCTTGATGTGGCTTCATGGCTCAACCAAAATGATTTTATTCCACTTATATTTACCCAATCTTCAATTTTCCAAATTTTCAATTTTTGACCCCCGGGACCCTACACCCGCCTAACCTACCAAATGCCCTTGAAACTACCCAAAATCTCCAGAATCACCTAAATTACCCAAAATTCTCCAAAATCATTCCCAAACATTTCCACATCACTCAAATTGATCATCCATAACCAAAAATACCAAAAATTCCAAAAATACCTCCCAATACCCTCCAAATACCCAAAATACCCCTCTTAGCCAAAAAATCCAAAAATTCAGAAAATTCCCAGAAAATTCCAGAAAATCCCAAATATTCCCAATTTCATTTTGTTCAACTACACCATGGGCCAATTTTGTCAATTTACCCCACTTTTATCTAAACCCCCAATTTGACCCATTTTAACCCAAAGTAAACCCAATGTCAAACCTAACCTACCCAATTGACCTAAATTCTGGTCTAATTCAATTCTAAACTTCAATTCAACATCCCCAACACCAATCTAGACCAAATCCAAGCCCAATTTGATTGGCATTGGGATCCAATTTCACTTTTGGCCTTAAAGCCCAATTTGGACCTATGACCCAAACCTAACCCAAACTCACCCAATTCAACTCCAATTAACCCCAAATCTTTTCTAAATCTTCCTTAACATCCCCATAAACAAAACACTAACATGATTTGCCCAAAATTTAGACCCAAACCCCACTCAAATTCAACCCAAAATCAAAAAGCCCAATTTTGACCTAAGCCCAAACTTAACCCAAATGAGCCCAAACCCCAAAATCAAAGCCCAACCAAAGTCAAAACCTCTTTGGAACATTCCCATAAACATTTCCCAACATTAATTTTACATCAATTTCAACCCTAGCCCAACATTGGCCCATGGTAGCCCATTTTGGCCCACCTTAGCCTCTTTACCAAAAAGGCCCATATCCAACCCAATTCAAACCCAAATCACCTCAAATTTGTTTCAAACCACTCATGACACATCCCTAAACCAAACTCAACAATTATTTGGCCCAAACCTTTACCAAAATTTCATCCCAAAATCCATTTTAAAATTCAAAATCCCACTTTCCTAAACCATTTTAAAAGCCCATCCTTTACCACATCCAAAGGCCCAAAATTGGTCCCAAAGCCCATGACATTTCCCCTCACCATACTTTCAATTAAACTCAATACCTAAGTCCTAAATTCATCATCAAATCATTCCAAATCAAGTTCCATACAAATTTCCATCAAATTACCAAAAAATTCCTATAATCCATTTCCATGAAATCGACTTGACTTTTCCCAAGCCAAAGGTGAGCCATGAAGCCATGCATGAGCCACATGGAAGCCATGAGAGCCTCTTTACATGTCACCATGCCATTTTGGGCAAAAGGAGGAGACTCTTTCCTTAATTCCTAAAGGTGATTAACCACTCCCATGATTCCACTAAATCTTGCTTAAGCTTAATTGTACTTGGATGGTGACCATTCCCCACCGATTAAGCTGACCTAAATCACTTTCTATTCAGCCTAAACAAAGCCTTGGGTGGTGCACCTAGCCCAAATAGAGGGGTTGACCAATTTGAGCCAAAATAAGCCCTCTCCCATTCCATTCTAATCCAAGCCTTTTACACATGGCATTTGCCAATCGCCTACACTAAACCCCAGCCCCGACCCACTGAACAAGATGGTGACCAATGCTCGGCCGGCCAGCCACTGTGTCGCCGGAAAACACCATGGCCGAAAGCTCACATGTGAGCCAACATTGAAATTCTCCATTGCTGACTTGTCTCAACCCAAATGGATAGCATGGTCGTTCTTCCCATGCCTAGAGCGAGGTGATCCAAAGCCCTAACTCTCCACGGGAGGCCCTCCACCCTCTCCTATTTAAACCCCTCACCCTCACGGCCATGAGAAGAGAGTTGCACAAACCTTGCCAAAACTCGCCAAAATTGTTCCGGACCCTTCTCCACCCTTAGAGCAGTTGATCCCCAGGTGTCGATTTGCCCTAATCCCCATCGACAAAATCCGATTTCTCGACCGAAATTCCACCCAAAACCAGGACACTTCTCCACGAGTGGATCAATCCTCAAATTGATTAGTCCTACACCTTCACCGGACCAAGAGAAGGTGTCCACCAGCAAAAGCCCCATCTCCGGGCCACCCGGTTGTTCCGGACTCCGAAGGTTGTGATCGGCTCTAGGTGGAAATCACACCTAGGCGATTCACCACATCCCAGGGCTTCATCCCTAGCCTCCTGCAGGCTCCAACGAACGTGCCGAGCATCTCCGATCGAGGCTTCACCTCTCGGAGCTAAGGTATGAGCTAATTCTTCATCCCGAGCTTCTGGAGATTCTCCATTTCAAATGCTTCGATTTCAATGCATGATAACCGTATAGATGTGTTCGTCTCCTCAAGACGAATCCATAGAGTATAAGAGCATGAAAATCCATTGAGTATCGAATGAGATATTAGGGATTTAGTGTGGACGGCTCTCGGGTGAGGACACTTGGGGACGATGAACGGATGCCGTCCATTTAATACACGCGCGCACGGACGGCGGGGATCGCGTCGGACCGGAAGACGGAGCGATACGGCGGGCCCCGGAGCGCCGACTCGGATGGCGGCGTCAAATGGGAGCGCGCCGCGTGTGCCTTCGGAGATGCTAAGGTTGACGCGGCGCCGACTCGGATAAATAGAAAATTAGGGGTATTTTCTATTTATTTAATTCCCTAAACTTCAAAAATTCATAACTTTGTGTAGGAAAATCAGAAAAATAAAATAAAAATACCCCCTTGCTCAGTGAACAGAGGAGAATAATGTGGAAAAGAAATCATTTAATTTTATTAAGTATTTTATTTTTTATAATTTATTTACTCCCTGCATTGTTTTAATTCTCCATGCATGTACACAATTCACCATGGCATGAAACCATAGGGCTTTTGAAGCCTCTGAACTTGGGAACATTCCCCGAATTTTCCAAGGTCAGAGGCCACCTCTGTGAAAAGTTATTTATTTTTCAAATGCATGTTGCTGTTTTGAGTGTTTTAATTCCAAAAATTAGCATGTTGTGAAATAAATTCTAGGAAAATTTGGTGATGTTCCTTATGACCAGAGAACCCTAAGAAAAATAGGACTTGAGTTAGTTCACTCAAAATAACCCTAATTGGCTTAAATACCCAAAATTGGACTTTAATTAATTAGAGTTAACCATAGATCAAATTGACTTGAAATCAATTCTCCACTCGACCTTTAGGATCAGAGGAACCCACCATAAAAGTTTGAAGTCAATTGGACTTGGTTAGCCCTATTAATTGGTTTGATTAAGCCATTTAGTCATTTTAAACTTAAAAAATTCATAACTTCCAAAATATCTTTCAAAAATTCACCAAATTTGTTTTGGAACCTCTCTGATATCAGGGAATTTAAGAAAATTAAAATTTCAATTTTCTAAAAAAGTTGATTTTTAATATTATTTTAATATTTTTAATAATTAAAAAATAATAAAAATCACAAAAATAATAAAATTCACCAAAATGTCACATTTTGAATTTTAATTACTTAGGAACAAACCCCATATTTTTCTTAGGCCTATTTGGTGAGATATTAATTTTTAAAAGCTCTAGGGTAATTTTAAAATTAAAAAATGTACTTTCTAGCATTTTCACTAAAATAATCATAATAAATCATAGAAAAATCAGAAAATTGCAAAATTTGGTTCTCTGAAATCCTTGATATCAGAGAGATTTTTGAAAAACATAAAATTCATTTTTCAACATTTATTTTATTTTTAAATTAATTAACACTCCAGAAGTAAAATATTTATAATAAAAATAATATAATTCAAAAAATTACCAAAATTGGTCCAAGTGGTCCCCTGGTCATTGGGAATGTCCCCTAATTTTCTTAAGGACAGAAACTTTCCCTTGGTCATGTTATTAAATTTTCCTTGGAAATCTCTATTTTCTACCAAAAATAATTATATAAATAAATTAAATACAAAAAAATCACATTTTCTACTCTCATGTCTTTATTGACATATGAGTGAAGTCACATAAAAATTTC
Source organism: Papilionanthe hookeriana x Papilionanthe teres (assembly GCA_022702705.1). Taxonomy (NCBI): domain Eukaryota; kingdom Viridiplantae; phylum Streptophyta; class Magnoliopsida; order Asparagales; family Orchidaceae; genus Papilionanthe; species Papilionanthe hookeriana x Papilionanthe teres. The sequence continues at coordinate 27,612,419 of CM040429.1, read as the reverse complement.
AAGTTCATTTGAGTTCAATTTAGTGAGTTATGAAATTATTAAGCTTAAAGGGTAAAGTGATAATTAAATTTCTTTTAATCTTTAATTAAAACTTTAGGTTTAATAAAAAAAATTTAACAAGTAAAATATTTGATCCTAATCTGATTTGGATGATTGAAATTTAATAATTGAAGGGTAGAAACCCATTAAGCAATTTAAAATGATTAAACTTTAATTAAATAATTGATTAAATTTGGAAGAATAATAAAATTAGAATTATTAAAATAGGGATATTATTAGGAAGAGATTTATTCATTAATTAAAAAATCCCTAAATTAATCATTTCATTAATGTTTAATTCCTAATTAAAATGATAATTCAAATTTGAAATATTAAAAGACTTAATCATTAAGCTAAAATTAAACTATTGAACTCTTTTAAGATTTTAATTAAAATTAAATTAAAAATTAAATTAAATTAAAAATTAAATCAAATCAAATTAAATCAAATTAAAAATTAAATTAAAGATTAAATTAAATTAAAAATTAAATTAAAGATTAAATTAAATTAAAAATTAAATTAAATTAAATTAAATTAAATTAAATTAAATTAAATTAAAAATTAAATTAAATTAAATAAATTAAATTAAATTAAATTAAATTAAATCAAATTAAATAAAAAATTTTAATTAAATTAAATCAAATTAATTCAATGTAACATCAAATCAAACTAAATTGAATTAAATTGAATTAAATTAAATTAAATTGAATTAAATTAAATTGAATTAAGTTGAATTAAATAACATCACCTAAGACATAAAGAAATAAGCCTAAAATAACTTGAACACTATTCCAAACATAAACCCTTCAATTGAAATTAAGTTAAATCACAAACCATTTGAAAACCAATTTACCCTCAAAAGCTTTAGTTATCATAACTCCTAAACAGAATATTAAATGAAATGTTACTTCACTTATAGGACATTCAAATATCCTAGTTCACTCGAGCAAGTTAACAAAACTTGAAAACCTCGGACGATCGATTCATTTACATAATTAAATTCATTTGGACTTAAAACAATCCTAGAAATATCGAAAAGATGTTTAAGATTCTTCTTAAGCACTTCCTCAATATGATAGGATATTTATAAGAACAATTGAACTTAGTTGTTCTTTGATGAAGAAAGTCGTCTTCAAACCAAAACACAAGGAACCTAGACGTCATAGGAAATGACTAGCTATAGGATTAGGAATTTGCGTGAAAACCATAGCCCTTACCTTAGCTTTACCTAGGAACTTGCTTAAATATTCTAACCGTGTTTTAAGTGCAGCTTGGGATGACGGGAAGACCCTCCGGGTACGCTTTTATTTTATTGCGATTTACGTTACGGTAATTTATTTAATCGCATCGCACTTATTTTTCTTGCATGATAAACAACAGTTGCATGAAAACCTACACCTTTAGGACGAAACCAAAACTGAAACCCATAACTAAATTAAAAGACACTACAAGATAAAATTCACCTCCACAACATTTCAAAATATAAGACAACTCAAAATTTAATCACAAACGTAACAACAAAACTACAACTACAACTAAATTAAAACGTCTTGTTGGATGATCGGGAATACCTCGGATGATGTAACCTACGTGTTGCTAATGGGAATTCCCACGGTCTAAATGAAAGTGTGGAACTCATTCGATTGAGTTTAGCAAATTCATCCGGACTAAGTGAATCCGATAAAAATAATGATGCCGGAAGGATGGAACCGTGGGATCTTAACCGGTGTTGTTATAATCAACTTTAAGATTTGTTTTAATTAAAACACAAAAAACACTTGGAAATTAAGACTTCTCTAAACCAAAACACTTTTCTCATCCCCCGATTTATGATTTCTAAAACTAAACCTCCGCAACAACAAGGAGCTCGTGAGCATGGTGGGCAACGACGGCCATCGTCGTCGAGCAAAACTTGAACCTACTTCAACAAAACTTTCCTAGAAATAAACAACAAAGCCATAGGACTTCGAGGTAGTTTGCTCTAGTGCAACATAAATCCTCAACTCTTCGTTAGGCATTTGCATTGCAAATTAAGCCCTAACCGGTCTTAGGATTCCGAGGTAGTCGTCCGATACGACATAAACCCTCATATCTTCCAGTGCTATTTGTATGATTCTATCATATAAATATAAGCCCTAATTAATCAAAATTGGCAAGATTAAAACATTAAATAAACATTAGGACTTTCCTAAATCCAAGCCAAACAATAGGATAGTCGGGAGATTATCGAAGTTCACTTCGAATCCGTAATTTCTCCTACCTTTCTTCCTTTGAATTCCCAAAATAAAATGTTCCAAACTTGATCCATTCCCTATCGAGATTCAAAATTCAATTCTTTGAAAACTTAAACTTTGAAATTCTCGAGAGCAGAATTATTGATTATTATCGAGAGTTTTCTTAGGTGATTCCCGTCACTTAAGATGTAATTAACTATAGGGGCTTGCCCTTATAGGGAATTTTAAGAACCTGAGTAATATAAACCCCGCTTAATTCATTTATATTAAGCAGTGGAATTTGTCGGCTTATAAAATTGGTTCGCGTACCAAACGGACGTCACAAATCTTCTAGTTTATTTAATCGAGCCCCATCATCGGCGATGTGTCTATTCTTCGGGATAGATACATGGTTTGTGGTGCGGCGCTCGTTTATATAAACTATTCGGGATGTGAGATCGGCTTGATTTCATATCTTAAAATTTTCAAATTTAAAATTATTTTCAAAATCAAATACTACTTTCTAAATTACATCTATATTTAAATTAAATTTAAAATTCGCCGACAATTTCTGTAGGCGACCCCTTTTAAAAAATACAACACTCAACCTAAAAATATGCCGACAACTTCGGCGACTCACGTGGGACAATTCCTCTCTCCATTCTAATCGACAATTTCGCTTTCAAAAATCGGTAGTGCATCCATGTCCCTTATGGATCAAACTACCCTTCTTTCCGTTGGGAAACTATGTTCATTTCTACCTTGAACAAGTATAACCAACATTCTCTCGGATTTAGGAGCCACTGTTTAGACACCTCTAAACAGAGAGGTTCCGAGATCCTTTTACCTCATTTCGAGGTGGGGCGGACCCCCAATAGGTGTTAGTTTAGGAGTGATCCTTCGAGTCGAGAAGTCTTGCTTAAGACTCTCTTTTCCTTTCCAACTCCGATTCGCATTCCTTACCTTCTCTACACCTTTGAACACTCCGTTCTAAATAAACAAACCCTCTAATAAGTGATTCTTTTAATAAGTGATTCCTTCTTATAAATACATGAACAAGAATGAGTTCGGACTCTTTTCAATTCCTTTCTTTTCATCCTAAAGAAAAGAAGCATAACTTGGGACCGACAACCGTAATCTACCCGCGTAAATGGAAGCCCCGAAACCGATTTTCTCTTTTACCAATGGACTCGGACTTCGCCGTCTATAAGGATGAGCCGCCCGATAATGGAATCATCCGATTTGGACAAGGATTTGAAAACACGAACGTCAAGATCACCGACGTCTCCCTCTTTGCACCGATGAACAAGGTATCCGAAGCCGAGGAGCCGCCGCTCGAGTTCAACCTTAGGTCGACCCAAGAATTCCCTCCTCCGCAAAGAATCCCGACTAAGAGGAATACCGCCGTCCGCAGGAGGACCGTTCTTACTACCCCCACCGGCTTAGTTGTTTCCGCACCTACCCCGACTTTTGCCAAATCAAAGGGGAAAGAAATCCGTAATTATGATGGACTTGTTACCGTGGAGGGTACGGATCTTCTCGTGAGACCTTCGTTTTCGAAATCGGGTCCAGCTTCAAAGATTCCGTCACTAACAAGGACCCAAAGAAGAAACGAAGTAGAAGGATCGCTAGAGAAGCCAAAGCCGTCGAAATTGCTTTCCTAGAGGAAATTCCGTAATCGCCGTAATATACACCGCCGCTCGAATACATACCACTCTTGGGAGGAAGCGAGCTTCATCCCCTCTCCGCCGCAGAAGATGAAGAAAATATTCGCAAGATTGCCGCCACATTACCACGACCCGCATATTACAACGATAACCGCAAGAAAAGAACTAGAACTACGCCGTTTGCTCGACCGCAAACTTTGGTAGAAAAGTTAGCAAAGAAGGAAAACCGCCCCGTATCGGAAATTCTACGAAGGATAGGGCGGGTGCCGCTCAAATCCCGTCTTGGGCCCCGAGTAGAACCCGCCATCACGACAGAAAAGCCAAGTAAAAGAATGAAGGCTAGTCCGCCCGTTGTCGTCTCGGGATTACAAATTAGGGAGGATACCACCTTCCGGCGATTTGGTCGACGGACCATCCGGTCCTAGACCTTCGCCGTTAGAAGGATGGTATGGCGTCCCACTACCGGGCGATTGAGATCGAAACAACGAGCTCGAGAAAGAAAGTCTCGCCAGAGACTCGAATCCGAAGAAAGTGCTACCGCAATGAAGGGGACTCGTGAGAAGGGGACCCGGCAGCCTATCGCACGACAACCACGAAGACACACGTAAAGCCTCGCTAGAAGATGCAATGGAAAAGTTGAGAACCGATATCCGACGATCGGCAAAAGAAAGAGAAGAAAAGTTCGGAGACGAGATTGATTCATCGGAATTCATGGACGACGAATACGCGGAAATCAACATGGTCGAGACACGAGCTTCATCGCCTTCGCAAGGTGCTCCTGCAGCCGCAGAAAGAGAGGAGCCGAACCGATGAGAAGGCAGCCGGGAGAAAGACGACACGATCGCTCGAATGGCGAAAAGGATGGAAGAGATGGCCGTAGCTCCGGCCACTCTCCGCAGTCAAGTACAACCACATAGCAGAGACACCCGCAGAGGTCATTCACATTGTAGACGGAGGAAAGGAGATTACGTCCGTCAATGGGGATGATCAGCCGAAAAGGATACAACACAAAGTATGATTCCCGAAAAGGATATCAAGAACTTGGTGGAACAAGCAGGTGCGAGAAGCCTTAGCACAATCGAAGAGCGGGACATCCATTCGGACGGGTAGACCTTACCCGTAAGAATTCGACGCCGTCCAATACCCGAAAGGCTTCGTACCACCTCTCGTTTAAGACCTTCGACGGAACCGGGAACCCCCGACAAGCATGTGGCACACTTTCGTGCCGCTTGTTGCAATGCCGGCGGAGCGATGCATTACTCTTCCGACAGCTTCGTCGCCAGTCCGTCGAGAATCGCCTTCGACCGGTATGCGAATTACCAAATGGTTCGGTGAAGACGTTCTCGCAGCTAGAGAACCTCTTCATCAAGCGATTCGCCGGAGCTCGGCACCATATCACTATAGGTGATTTAGTGGTAGAGAAACAAAAGCCGAATGAAACTTTGGTGGATTACATACTTCGATGGAGGAACTTAAGCATGAAGTGTGAACCACAACCGCAAGAACAACACGCAATCGGCATTTTACTTAAAAGCATTCACGACCCGATAAGCACTTCTCCTCAAGGGATTCACTATTAAGACTTTTGAGAAGTTGTTAAGCAAGGCCGGAAGCTTGCAAGAAGAAGCGAAGCGAGTTAAGTTTCGCCGACAAGACGGACAAACAAAAGCCCGTAAAGACTTTTGAAAAGAAATCCGGATCGTTGCAGCGAGCTGACAAAGGCAAGCAACCGATGCAAATACCACCGTAACGGCCGCAAAGAACCACAACAGAATTACCAAGCAACCCCGGCCCAGCTATCACGTCATCTCGCAGAGATGAACAACCACCTCGTCCGCAACGTACATTAAGGGAGCTTTTGAGCAGAGAATATCCGTTCAAGAATGAAGCGAGTGCCGAAAATGTTCCGCAGCTTGATGAAGACCCCGCATTTCCAACTACCGTAACCTAAGAGACCGAAGAAGTCGACAAGAAAGGTGATCCCAACTTTTGCCCTTACCACCGGATGCTCGGGCACAAGATGAAGATTGCATTACCTTCAAAAGTTGGCTCAATTACAACCTTCGGAAAGGGAATATAACGATCCCGAAGGAGTACATGAAGGAACCCCAGAAAGGAGGTTCCGTCAATGTTGTCTCGACTGATCCCATCATTCCGATAGATCCCTATACGACTGACGATGGATGGACTACCGCTTGGACGAGGTCTTCGAAAAAGATTTTAGACAACATCCAAACCGCTTCGGTGCGAGCTTCAATTCAGAGTTTGAAACCTGTTAAGCCGGTACTATCACTTGCGATAGAAGAACCACCTCAACAGGAGATAATTGAAGAAAAGAAGAAAATTGACGAAGAAGAGAAGACCGAGGCACCTAAGGCTAGACTAGGGGCTGCTTATCCTAGAGATAGTTGTTTCCGATTCGGGGAGAAATCCTCGAACCTCCGACTCCGTATGATTATCCGCTCACTTCGGTGGGATCATATAATGATAAGGGCGATGGCGTTGGCTACGTTTTGATCTGTTTCTAACGATTACGTAACTAGTGACAATCAACCTAATCCGGATGTCGATTCCGATACAAATGACAATTCTCAAATCATACACAATCTCGACGATCACAATGATGAAGAAGACATCCACCAAGGAGGCTACGAGAGTTCAACAAGCAACGAATCTATCTCGCGAGTTTCGAGGAGCTCCGATCACGATAGAGTTAGAACCTTCGGACTCGAAGCTAATCCGGAAGAGCCCGTCATTCCGATTCAAGAAGAGACACCGCAAGCTCAACAATAGATTCAGAGGAAATTACAGAAGTCAACTTAAGAAGTGGAAAAGTTCTACCTCCGAGAATGGGTCCAAAGGACAAAGGAAAGCAGGTGGTTGTTCAAGAAGAACCAACCCCAGCAGAAGAAATACCCATTCGAGAAGAAGCAGAGACACATGAAAATAAAGTGGACTACAACGTGCTAGCCCATCTTAGGAAACTACCAGCCAAACTAAGCATTTATGATGCTCTCATCTTATCAAAGGAGATGAGAGAAGCTCTGATCAAGGCCTTACTTGATCCGGAAATTTGCTTAGCTCAAATGGCCGGAGATTCCTTAGATGAGGTTTGCTCGTTAAAGGAACAACGAGGTGTTACCTTCACGGACGATGACCTACTACTTGGGACGACAGACCACAACCGACCATTGTACATTTCGGCTACAATCGGGAAGTTTACGCTCTCCGCAGTATTGGTGGATCCAGGAGCATCAATCAATATAATGAATCTTCGAACGCTAAGCATACTTGGAAATTGATGCTCGCGAGCTCGAGGCAGACAAAATGTTATTAAGAGGATTCAACCAGAAAGGAGAAAGAGCCCTCGGATCAATAACACTGCTAATAAAGACCGGTGACTTAGCAAAGACAACCGCGAAATTTCACATAATTGATTCAGAAACGTCGTTCAACGCTCTAGTGGGCCGACCATGGATACATGAAAACAGGATGGTACCATCATCTCTACATCAGTGTATCAAATACTACGATGGAGGGGAACAGTGCATCAAAGGTGACTTACAACCATTCTCCGTACATGAAATTGGAATCCACGAAGATGCAGCTTATTATGCACCACCGAAGAAAACGATCTTCTCCAGAGATACCATAACGAATGAAGCAAAGAAAGTTCGGGACAACGAAGAACCCGAAATTCTAGTCCAACAGCCACTCACCACTCCCTTCCGGCGAGATGGTGAAGGTTTCTCCACAACTCACATCCGAGGTCGAGGCCGGGGACGAGGCCGTGGTAGAGACGTTAGGACAATTGGACGGAGGAAACCGACCATCAATGTTAATCGGGAAGATACTTCGAAGAAGAAAAAGAAATCAAACAAGAAGCAACGACAATAAGTCGAAGAAGCCGCAATTCGAGATCTCTCTCGAAGATGAGAAGAATGAAGAATACAAATCAATGTACGAGAAGATTAACCACTACGTACATACTATGACCCTAACTCCGATCCATTCTAATAAGATCGAGGGTATGGTGGTCAAAGAGGTACGTAGCAACGGTGCAAGGCCAATCAAATTCTTCCGTAGTGCTTCTTCCTCCAAAACTGAAAATAATGTACAATTTGAAGATGTTACTTCATCGGAATTAATGGAATTGCCTTTTGAGTGGTACTCTCCCTGTGTTCAAAATTTAATTCAGCGTGGTTTCTTACCTCGACAATGGACAAAAGGTCAATCTCAACATTTTGAAAAATTATGGAATAATTCCGGTCGTCCACCCAATTCGAAGCATGGTCTCGGATTCGGCACGATAGGTCGCTGACGATATTGAATTTTGCTTGGTTGTCACTTGCGAATCTAATGAAAACCGCATGGAAACTACGGACGAACTCGAAGATTTACAAATTGAGACGCTCCACCAGAATTCGAAGAAGAGATCAAATCTACGATAGATGAGTTAACTGAAGTTAACTTAGGTACTAGCTAAGAGCCTAGACCTACCTTTTTTAGCTCCTTACTCAATAAAGAAGACTCGAAGAAATAATCAAGTTATTAATGGAATTTAAAGACTCGTTTTGCTTGGAGCTACGATGAAATGCCGGGATTAGCTCCGCAGGTCGCAGTCCATAAGCTAGGGGTGGATCCTACTTCGGTCCCAGTCGACAAGGTCCCGGAAGAATGCGTCTGAAGTCGAACAACAAGTCATAGCTGAAGTTAAAAAGCTAATAGACGCTAAATTTGTCCGTGAAGAACAATACCCGACTTGGTTAGCCAACGTGGTACCGACCGTGAAGAAGAATGGTCGATCGGAATTTGTGTGGACTTCGGAGATTTAAACAAGGCATGCCCGAAAGATGAATTCCCTCTACCGATCCCGAATTAATGATCGACATTGCTTCGACACATGAAATATTCTCGTTCATGGATGGATCTTCGGGATACAACCGGATAAAAATGGATCCGTAAGATGAAAAACTTACGACATTCGTAACGCCGATCGGAGTATTTTGCTACACGATGATGCCATTCGGATCGAAAAACGCAGGAGCAACCTACCAAAGAGCAATGACAAGAATTTTTGATGATCTCATCCATAATCAAGTCGAATGCTACGTGGACGATGTGGTCATCAAAAGCAAAGTAAAGGGCAACCACTTGTATGATTTGAGAATTGTTTTCGAACGATTAAGATAATTTAACCTTAAGATGAATCCCTTAAATGCGCCTTCGGCGTCACCTCCGGAAATTCTTAGGATTCGTTGTCCGACATCGTGGAATCGAAATCGACCCGAAAAGATTAAAGCCATCTTAGAAATGTCGCCTCCCAAAACCTTAAAACAACTACGATCTTTTCAAGGGAAGCCGGCATATCTTCGACGCTTTATCTCAAACCCGTCGAGTAGGTGTCGACCTTTCTCGGCACTAGTTAAAAAGGACGCCAAATTTATTTGGGAAGAGAAATGCCGAAGGCCTTCGAGGACATTAAACAATACTTAATGACACCTCCCGTCTTAGCAGCCCTGGCCTCGAGTAGACCGCTAATACTTTATACCGCGGCTTTAGACGACTCTCTCGGAGCCCCGTTAGCCTGTAGTCAATGATGAGGGTAAAGAAAATGCTCTTTACTACCTAAGCCGTCGTTTACTTCCGATGGAAATAAGGTATCCCGCAATTGAAAAGCACTGTTTGGCCCTGATCTTCGCCGCTCAAAAGCTCAGGCATTACATGCTTTCTCATAAGGTCAACTCGATCTCGAAGTTTAATCCATTGCAATACTCGATGACTCGTCCAACGCTTTCCGGCGGACTTGCCAGATGGTCGATGATATTATTGCAATTCGATATAACTTTCGTGCCTCTTCGTGCCGTAAAGGGACAAGTCTTAGCAGACTTCCTTGCAGCACACCCTTTGCCGGCAGAATCTCCTCTCAATGACGATCTGCCAGATGAACAAATAATGAACTTAGAAGACCATGATGATCGACGTTGGGAATTATATTTCGACGGAGCATCTTCGACGCACAAAGACGAAGAATCGCAAGTGATAGTGCTCGGTAAGGCGAGAATCGGACTAATCTTTATAACACCGGAGCGGGGGATGTTGAGATACTCCTACCACTGACGAGCCGTGTACAAACAACGAAGCGAATACGAAGCCCTCATAACGGGACCGGAATTAACTATTCAAATGGGTATAACGGACATCAACATCTACGGGGATTCACGGTTAATCGTTCAACGGATCGCTGGACAATACGTAATTTTAAAGCCAAGACTCGAACAATACTTCCGATATGCCATACAACTGTTCGAACAGATTTCGAATGTGACAATCTACAAAATTCCCGAAAAGAAAACGCTTTAGCGGATGCGCTAGCCCGTCTCGCAAAAGAATTTGCTCGTTTGCAAGATGAATCGATGGAAGTGTCGGTTCACGGACGTCGGGTCCTATCACGACTCAACATAGACACGATACACAAATCGAAAAAGAAAAAGGATCAGTCGCAGCGGTGACAGAAAATACAGAAGATTGGCGACAACCATTGATAGATTACTTGCAAACAGGAAAATTACCAGATGATAGGTCGTTAGCCCATCAGATCAAGAAAAGAACTCTGTCCTACGCATTAGTAAACAACACGTTATACAGAAGGTCTTTCGATCAAATGTGGCTAAGGTGCCTAAGCGGGTCCGAAGCCCGTGAAATTGTTAAGGAGGTGCATTCAGGACTCTGTGGCGCTCACCGACCGAGTCCGAAAATGAAAATGAAAATTAAAAGACTAGGGTACTACCGGCCCTCGATGATGACCGACCGCATGAAAATCGCCAAGAGCCGTCATCGGTGCCAAGTGCACGGAGTGGTTCTACACCAACCTCCAAATGTGCTACATCCGACAATTGCATCGTGGCCATTCGAATGTTGGGGCACGGATATAGTGGGTCCAATAGAACCACCGTCGTCAAAAGGACATCGCTTCATTCTTGCGGCTACAGATTACTTTTCCAAGTGGGCAGAGGCAGTTCCACTTAGAGAAGTGAAAGCACATCACGTACTACAATTTTTCAAGAACCAAGTTGTTTACCGTTTCGGAGTGCCGCGCAGAATCATCTCGGATAATGGGTCAGCATTCAGAAGTACGCAAATCAACAATTTTGTCAGGAGACATGGAATCTACTGGCGATATTCGACGATTTACTACCCAAGAGCAAACGGCCTTCGCCGAGGCTTTTAATAAAACTCTCGTTCAAATTTTAAAGAAAACTTTGGACGATAATAAGAGAAATTGGCACGAGAAGTTGTTAGAAGCCTTATGGGCCTACCGGACAACCTTCAGAACTCCTACGCAAGCTACACCTTACGCTCTGGTGATGGGTCCGAGGCAGTGTTACCCTTAGAAGTCCAGCTTCCTTCACTCAGAATTGCAGTTGCAAATAAAATCACAACAGAAGAGAACACCAAATTACGACTCGAAGAATTAGAGAGCCTGGAAGAGAAAAGACTTGCAGCGCAACAAAATTTAGAACTATACCAAGCTAAGATGGTTCAAGCCCATGATAAACCGGGTCCGCCCAAGAACCTTCAAAGTTGGTGACTTAGTTCTTGTTCTCAAGAGACCTATCCTCGCACACCGCAAGATAGGAGGAAAATTTGAACCCACTTGGGAAGGACCGTTTGTGGTCGAGGCGATCTACTCGGGAGGCTCCTACCGGCCTAGTGAACTGCCAAGGAGAACGACATATGCTTCCGATCAATGGACGATACTTGAAAAAGTATTACGCTACCCGATGTTTCGAAGGAATGAATTCTTCAACCCCTAAGAAACACGGGCGAAGTAATTACTTATGATTGGGTCCGAACCCAAAAAATAATAAAATGTGCTAAAATAAATAAAATCTCGATAATAAAGTTTTCCTCGTTTTCTTTTCCAAGTCAAAATCTCTTACCCGATCTTATCCCACTTCATTCCCGTTAAGTTTAAAAATATAAGAATAATAAAAAATGTCTCTAATAAACATTTTCTTAATGTTCTTGTTCTTAGTACGACCCTCGATCCTTTTCCTTGTCTTTTCGCAGGGAAATGTCGAGCGGGCGGTTGGTCCCGAACTTTAAGAATGGCGTAAGCCTCGCACTCAATGAAAAGAGGGTGAAAGATGGAGCGATAATCGAGATTGACTCGGATTTCGCACCGACAGGCCTACGATACGAGGAAAGTGACCGGGTCCCGGCTGACCGAGAAGAACCGTCCGGACATACAAGTGATGAAAGTGGGTGGCCCAAGCCACCAACCCAACGATGAAGAAAAGAAAAACAAACATCGAAGAGGATAAGAGAATGAAGTCCGTAGTCGCTACAGCGAAGGCGAGCTTGTCGGCGCCGCGCCCACGGAGATTCAAGAAGTTCGAAGAGCTACTCTCACAAGCAACGCAACGAAGAAATAAGAATCGCCGTATCCGTAAGATGTTAACAAAACTAGCCGCGGACCGCCGCGACGAGACAGCTTGCTAATGTCGGTGCATACACTTCGAGGACACCGGTTCACCAGAACTCGAAGAAAGGAGGCCAGCTCCTAGGATAACGAAAAGAACCGTGGAAATCTCCAGAAGATCAGAAGAAAGAAGGCTACCACGCCACCGGATAGAACCACCAATGATGCATGACCTTGTTGCAGAAGCAACCCCGGGGATGTCCGGACAAGCATCATCCCTGAGGAGCCGAGGTATGCAGGAGAACGTGAAGGGATTGAACCGTATATTCCACAATATGTCACCATGCCTCGCCATCTGCAGATCATTCCGGAATACGAGCTGGAGAGAATGCAGAATGTTGAAAAGAAAACCTTTGAATACTTCGAGAGAATTAGAGGCAGAAGAATCAATATACTTGAGGGCCTCGAACTACATACGGACGTATTCTCGTAGTATGAACAACGACAAATCGTGGATTGCATCCGGGATTTGAAAAGAATGGGCCGAGCGGGCCGCCTAAGGGAAAACACATACTCGTAACCCCGGAGATGGATGCCGTGGAAAGGAAGAATCACAATACAATGTGGATGTCGTTACAACTTTGCGGAAGACAGGAAGGGAAACCCACCGGAATACTCCGTCATGGGCAAGTGGATCCGATGCCATTAGTCATCAAGAGAATGGTAAAGAGATTGATAACACGGAGGGTACTGCCAGCAGATTGCATACCCAATAGCTGCATTATCAACATCTACAAATAGGGTGACTGTATACCCCCGCACATAGATCACCACGACTTTGTCGACCTTTCGCACGCTCTCTTTCCCGAACGAGTGTAACATCATGTTCGGATCCGACCTCCGGATAGCAGGTCCAGGTGAGTTCCGAGGGCCGATGAAGATACCTTTACCGGTAGGTTCCGTCATGATACCGAAGGGCAACGGAGCGGATATCGCTAAGCATTGCATACCGGGAGTACCGATGAAGCGGATCTCGGTTACTTTCGAAGGATGGACGACAGAGAAAGACACCTTACCATTTCCGACTGTGACCGGAGCTAGAGAGCCTCCGGCCTTACGAGCCGTGAGTTACATGGAAAATATCACACCTCCAATGTACATCCATACGGCATCCTTGCCAAGGATGGCTTGGAAGGTGATGTTATCGACCATGTACCCCACTATTCGGACATGGATTTTTGACAGATGCTTCTTTGGATGGATCGACAAAGATCATACACAGTCCGTTTTGAGTTTACATGGATTGTATGAAATATATTCCAGATCAAAATGTATGATGTATCTTCTACATGATTGGAATGAAAGTGACCATGTCACATTTTTGGCCTTCACCTCTTTTGTGCAAATTGATTGGGAAACGCCGTTAAAGTTAAATGAACTTCGAACAAAGAACAGAAAAATGAATAAAAAAAGAGAATAAAAGAAAACTTTCCTTAAAAAAAAAAGGAATCTAAAAAAAATGACAAACACCAAATTCACATGAATATTAAATAAACGATAAAATAAAATTTGAATCATTAAAAGATAAACAAAATCAACATAAATGTTAAATCAAACTCTCAATCAAATTTCAAATGTGACCTTTCAAATTTCAAATTCGATCTTCCAGATCTTAAATCAAATCGCTTTCAAATCTCAAATTCGATCTTCCAGATCTTAAATCAAATCTCTTTCAAATTTCAAATTCGATCTTCCAGATCTTAAATCAAATCTATTTCAAATCTCAAATTCGATCTTTCCAGATCTCACATCAAACCTCAGTCAAATTCAAACTTTTGGGTCGAGGATTTTACATCCAAGACTGCACTGCTTTAGGATTCTTTCCCTATTGCACTGAAATACATCAAATTCAAACTTTTGGGTCGAGGATTTTACATCCAAGACTGCATCGCTTTAGGATTCTTTCCCTATTGCACCGAAATACATCAAATTCAAACTTTTGGGTCGAGGATTTTACATCCAAGATCGCATCGCTTTAGGATTCTTTCCCTATTGCACCGAAATACATCAAATTCAAACTTTTGGGTCGAGGATTTTACATCCAAGACCGCATCGCTTTAGGATTCTTTCCCTATTGCACTCGAAATACATCAAATTCAAACTTTTGGGTCGAGGATTTTACATCCGAGACCGCATCGCTTTAGGATTCTTTCCCTATTGCACCGAAATACATCAAATTCAAACTTTTGGGTCGAGGATTTTACATCCGAGATCGCATCGCTTTAGGATTCTTTCCCTATTGCACCGAAATACATCAAATTCAAACTTTTGGGTCGAGGATTTTACATCCAAGACCGCACCGCTTTAGGATTCTTTCCCTATCGCACTCGAAATACATCAAATTCAAACTTTTGGGTCGAGGATTTTACATCCAAGACTGCACTCGCTTTAGGATTCTTTCCCTATCGCACCGAAATACATCAAATTCAAACTTTTGGGTCGAGGATTTTACATCCAAGACTGCATCGCTTTAGGATTCTTTCCCTATCGCACCGAAATACATCAAATTCAAACTTTTGGGTCGAGGATTTTACATCCGAGACCGCACCGCTTTAGGATTCTTTCCCTATTGCACCGAAATACATCAAATTCAAACTTTTGGGTCGAGGATTTTACATCCGAGACCGCACTGCTTTAGGATTCTTTCCCTATTGCACTGAAATACATCAAAATCAAACTTTTGGGTCGAGGATTTTACATCCAAGACCGCACCGCTTTAGGATTCTTTCCCAATTGCACTCGAAATACATCAAATTCAAACTTTTGGGTCGAGGATTTTACATCCATGATCGCACTCGCTTTAGGATTCTTTCCCTATTGCACCTGAAATACATCAAATTCAAACTTTTGGGTCGAGGATTTTACATCCAAGACCGCACTCGCTTTAGGATTCTTTCCCTATTGCACTGAAATACATCAAATTCAAACTTTTGGGTCGAGGATTTTACATCCAAGACCGCATCGCTTTAGGATTCTTTCCTATCGCACTGAAATACATCAAATTCAAACTTTTGGGTCGAGGATTTTACATCTAAGACCGCACTCGCTTTAGGATTCTTTCCCTATTGCACTGAAATACATCAAATTCAAACTTTTGGGTCGAGGATTTTACATCCAAGACCGCACTCGCTTTAGGATTCTTTCCCTATCGCACCGAAATACATCATATTCAAACTTTTGGGTCGAGGATTTTACATCCAAGACCGCATCTCTTTAGGATTCTTTCCTTATTGCACTGAAATACATCAAATTCAAACTTTTGGGTCGAGGATTTTACATCCGAGACTGCATTGCTTTAGGATCATTTCCCTATCGCAATGAAATACATCAAAATCAAACTGTTGAGGTTAAGGATTTTACATCCAATACCGCATTGCTCTGAGATCTTTCCTCATTGTAATGATCCAATCTAATCGATTCGATCTTCTTTTGGGGTTGAAGATGTTACATCTAAAACTTCAAAATTCCAATTTTCATTTCGAATCAAATCCCTTCAAATTAATCTTGACAAACTTCAATCTAAATTGAAACTCCAAATTGAAATCTAAACTCACACATCATGACTTGAACATGAGACAAAATAAAATCTAAATCGAAATTCTCCCAGATCATGTGATTTAAGATTCACCTCCTTTCCTTTCCCAGCCGAGAGTTCGAGAATCTCCGGCCTTAGAGATATACTTGACACTCCCCAGCGGAAGCTCTTCTACTTCGTCCTAAGTTTGTTACTTGGACATCTGTGTTGGTTTTGTTGATCGCTTCGGTCAACACCAATACGCGCGGTGTGCTCCGTCAGCTCACCACACCTATTGGGGGTCCATTTGTTGACCTCATTTTTGATGAGGTCTTCTCTTCTTCTTTTAGTGCTTAGGATCTAGCCTTAGGCTTTTCCTTCGACTATCTTAGAGGACTAGAATCGGGATCCACCATCTAGAATTTTAAACCACTTCTTAACTCCCCGCAAACTCCACAAACTTGATTGTAGACCCCTAATCACCTAGAGGGTTGAGATCAAATGTGGAAGTTTAAAGGATGAGTTCCTATGGGACTCTTTGGCCTTAGGATCGCCTCAGGTGGCTCTGGTTCGGTGAAGGGTTGACTTACACACACACTACACCTATACACTACACTTTCACACACCTCCTAAAACCATACCCATACCCAACTTGATCTCCCGACTCATGCGGGTGATTCACATGGATGGTCTTTAACCCCTAAGCCCTCGCGTAAGAGGGTTAGGAACAACATAGTGAATGCCTCAAATGAGTCCCTTCATGGCTCATATGGGCTTGATGTGGCTTCATGGCTCAACCAAAATGATTTTATTCCACTTATATTTACCCAATCTTCAATTTTCCAAATTTTCAATTTTTGACCCCCGGGACCCTACACCCGCCTAACCTACCAAATGCCCTTGAAACTACCCAAAATCTCCAGAATCACCTAAATTACCCAAAATTCTCTAAAATCATTCCCAAACATTTCCACATCACTCAAATTGATCATCCATAACCAAAAATACCAAAAATTCCAAAAATACCTCCCAATACCCTCCAAATACCCAAAATACCCCTCTTAGCCAAAAAATCCAAAAATTCAGAAAATTCCCAGAAAATTCCAGAAAATCCCAAATATTCCCAATTTCATTTTGTTCAACTACACCATGGGCCAATTTTGTCAATTTACCCCACTTTTATCTAAACCCCCAATTTGACCCATTTTAACCCAAAGTAAACCCAATGTCAAACCTAACCTACCCAATTGACCTAAATTCTGGTCTAATTCAATTCTAAACTTCAATTCAACATCCCCAACACCAATCTAGACCAAATCCAAGCCCAATTTGATTGGCATTGGGATCCAATTTCACTTTTGGCCTTAAAGCCCAATTTGGACCTATGACCCAAACCTAACCCAAACTCACCCAATTCAACTCCAATTAACCCCAAATCTTTTCTAAATCTTCCTTAACATCCCCATAAACAAAACACTAACATGATTTGCCCAAAATTTAGACCCAAACCCCACTCAAATTCAACCCAAAATCAAAAAGCCCAATTTTGACCTAAGCCCAAACTTAACCCAAATGAGCCCAAACCCCAAAATCAAAGCCCAACCAAAGTCAAAACCTCTTTGGAACATTCCCATAAACATTTCCCAACATTAATTTTACATCAATTTCAACCCTAGCCCAACATTGGCCCATGGTAGCCCATTTTGGCCCACCTTAGCCTCTTTACCAAAAAGGCCCATATCCAACCCAATTCAAACCCAAATCACCTCAAATTTGTTTCAAACCACTCATGACACATCCCTAAACCAAACTCAACAATTATTTGGCCCAAACCTTTACCAAAATTTCATCCCAAAATCCATTTTAAAATTCAAAATCCCACTTTCCTAAACCATTTTAAAAGCCCATCCTTTACCACATCCAAAGGCCCAAAATTGGTCCCAAAGCCCATGACATTTCCCCTCACCATACTTTCAATTAAACTCAATACCTAAGTCCTAAATTCATCATCAAATCATTCCAAATCAAGTTCCATACAAATTTCCATCAAATTACCAAAAAATTCCTATAATCCATTTCCATGAAATTGACTTGACTTTTCCCAAGCCAAAGGTGAGCCATGAAGCCATGCATGAGCCACATGGAAGCCATGAGAGCCTCTTTACATGTCACCATGCCATTTTGGGCAAAAGGAGGAGACTCTTTCCTTAATTCCTAAAGGTGATTAACCACTCCCATGATTCCACTAAATCTTGCTTAAGCTTAATTGTACTTGGATGGTGACCATTCCCCACTCGATTAAGCCGACCTAAATCACTTTCTATTCAGCCTAAACAAAGCCTTGGGTGGTGCACCTAGCCCAAATAGAGGGGTTGACCAATTCTGAGCCAAAATAAGCCCTCTCCCATTCCATTCTAATCCAAGCCTTTTACACATGGCATTTGCCAATTGCCTACACTAAACCCGACCCCGACCCACTCGAACAAGATGGTGACCAATGCTCAGCCGGCCAGCCACCAGGTCGCCGAAAACACCATGGCCGAAAGCTCACATGTGAGCCAACATTGAAATTCTCCATTGCCGACTTGTCTCAACCCAAATGGATAGCATGGCCGTTCTTCCCATGCCCGGAGCAGGTGATCCAAAGCCCTAACTCTCCCCAGGAGGCCCTCCACCCTCTCCTATTTAAACCCCTCACCCTCACGGCCATGAGAAGAGAGTTGCACAAACCTTGCCAAAACTCTGCCAAAATTGTTCCAGACCCTTCTCCACCCTTAGAGCAGTTGATCCCCAGTGTCAATTTGCCCTAATCCCCACTGACAAAATCCAATTTCTCAGCCGAAATTCCACCCAAAACCAGGACACTTCTCCACGGTGGATCAATCCTCAAATTGATTAGTCCTACACCTTCACCGGACCAAGAGAAGGTGTCCACCAAGCAAAAGCCCCATCTCCGAGGCCACCCAGCTTGTTCCGGACTCCAAGGTTGTGATCGGCCTTGGTGGAAATCACACCTAGACAATTCACCGCATCCCAGGAGCTTCATCCCTAGCCTCCTGCAGCTCCAACGAACGTGCCGAGCATCTCTGATCGAGGCTTCACCTCTCAGAGCTAAGGTATGAGCTAATTCTTCATCCCGAGCTTCCGGAGATTCTCCATTTCAAATGCTTCAATTTCAATGCATGATAACCGTATAGATGTGTTCGTCTCCTCAAGACGAATCCATAGAGTATAAGAGCATGAAAATCCATTGAGTATCGAGTGAGATATTAGGGATTTAGTGTGGACGGCTCTCGGGTGAGGACACTTGGGGACGATGAACGGATGCCGTCCATTTAATACACGCGCGCACGGACGGCCAGGATCGCGTCGGACCAGAAGACGGAGCGATACAGCGGGCCCCTGGAGCGCTGACTCGGATGGCGGCGTCAAATGGGAGCGCGCCGCGTGTGCCTTCGGAGATGCTAAGGTTGACGCGGCGCCGACTCGGATAAATAGAAAATTAGGGGTATTTTCTATTTATTTAATTCCCTAAGCTTCAAAAATTCATAACTTTGTGTAGGAAAATCGGAAAAATAAAATAAAAATACCCCTTGCTCGGTGAACGAGAGGAGAATAATGTGGAAAAGAAATCATTTAATTTTATCAAGTATTTTATTTTTTATAATTTATTTACTCCCTGCATTGTTTTAATTCTCCATGCATGTACACAATTTACCATGGCATGAAACCATAGGGCTTTTGAAGCCTCTGAACTTGGGAACATTCCCTGAATTTTCCAAGGTCAGAGGCCACCTCTGTGAAAAGTTATTTATTTTTCAAATGCATGTTGCTGTTTTGAGTGTTTTAATTCCAAAAATTAGCATGTTGTGAAATAAATTCTAGGAAAATTTGGTGATGTTCCTTATGACCAGAGAACCCTAGAAAAAATAGGACTTGAGTTAGTTCACTCAAAATTACCCTAATTGGCTTAAATACCCAAAATTGGACTTTAATTAATTAGAGTTAACCATAGATCAAATTGACTTGAAATCAATTCTCCACTGACCTTTAGGATCAGAGGAACCCACCATAAAAGTTTGAAGTCAATTGGACTTGGTTAGCCCTATTAATTGGTTTGATTAAGCCATTTAGTCATTTTAAACTTTAAAAATTCATAACTTCCAAAATATCTTTCAAAAATTCACCAAATTTGTTTTGGAACCTCTCTGATATCAGGGGAATTTAAGAAAATTAAAATTTCAATTTTCTAAAAAAGTTGATTTTTAATATTATTTTAATATTTTTAATAATTAAAAAATAATAAAAATCACAAAAATAATAAAATTCACCAAAATGTCACATTTTGAATTTTAATTACTTAGGAACAAACCCCATATTTTTCTTAGGCCTATTTGGTGAGATATTAATTTTTAAAAGCTCTAGGGTAATTTTAAAATTAAAAAAATGTACTTTCTAGTATTTTCACTAAAATAATCATAATAAATCATAGAAAAATCAGAAAATTGCAAAATTTGGTTCTCTGAAATCCTTGATATTAGAGAGATTTTTGAAAAACATAAAATTCATTTTTCAACATTTATTTTATTTTTAAATTAATTAACACTCCAGAACTTAAAATATTTATAATAAAAATAATATAATTCAAAAAATTACCAAAATTGGTCCAAGTGGTCCCCTGGTCATTAGGAATGTCCCCTAATTTTCTTAAGGATAGAAACTTTCCCTTGGTCATGTTATTAAATTTTCCTTGGAAATCTCTATTTTCTACCAAAAATAATTATATAAATAAATTAAATACAAAAAAATCACATTTTCTACTCTCATGTCTTTATTGACATATGAGTGAAGTCACATAAAAATTTCAAGTTCATTTGAGTTCAATTTAGTGAGTTATGAAATTATTAAGCTTAAAGGGTAAAGTGATAATTAAATTTCTTTTAATCTTTAATTAAAACTTTAGGTTTAATAAAAAAAATTTAACAAGTAAAATATTTGATCCTAATCTGATTTGGATGATTGAAATTTAATAATTGAAGGGTAGAAACCCATTAAGCAATTTAAAATGATTAAAATTTAATTAAATAATTGATTAAATTTGGAAGAATAATAAAATTAGAATTATTAAAATAGGGATATTATTAGGAAGAGATTTATTCATTAATTAAAAAATCCCTAAATTAATCATTTCATTAATGTTTAATTCCTAATTAAAATGATAATTCAAATTTGAAATATTAAAAGACTTAATCATTAAGCTAAAATTAAACTATTGAACTCTTTTAAGATTTTAATTAAAATTAAATTAAAAATTAAATTAAATTAAAAATTAAATCAAATCAAATTAAATCAAATTAAAAATTAAATTAAAGATTAAATTAAATTAAAAATTAAATTAAATTAAAAATTAAATTAAATTAAATAAATTAAATTAAATTAAATTAAATTAAATCAAATTAAATAAAAAATTTTAATTAAATTAAATCAAATTAATTCAATGTAACATCAAATCAAACTAAATTGAATTAAATTGAATTAAATTAAATTAAATTGAATTAAATTAAATTGAATTAAGTTGAATTAAATAACATCACCTAAGACATAAAGAAATAAGCCTAAAATAACTTGAACACTATTCCAAACATAAACCCTTCAATTGAAATTAAGTTAAATCACAAACCATTTGAACACCAATTTACCCTCAAAAGCTTTAGTTATCATAACTCCTAAAACGAATATTAAATGAAATGTTACTTCACTTATAGGACATTCAAATATCCTAGTTCAACTGAGCAAGTTAACAAAACTTGAAAACCCTCGGACGATCGATTCATTTACATAATTAAATTCATTTGGACTTAAAACAATCCTAGAAATATTGAAAAGATGTTTAAGATTCTTCTTAAGCACTTCCTCAATATGATAGGATATTTATAAGAACAATTGAACTTAGTTGTTCTTTGATGAAGAAAGTCGTCTTCAAACCAAAACACAAGGAACCTAGACGTCATAGGAAATGACTAGCTATAGGATTAGGAATTTGCGTGAAAACCATAGCCCTTACCTTAGCTTTACCTAGGAACTTGCTTAAATATTCTAACTCGTGTTTTAAGTGCAGCTTGGGATGACGGGAAGACCCTCCAGGTACGCTTTTATTTTATTGCGATTTACGTTACGGTAATTTATTTAATCGCATCGCACTTATTTTTCTTGCATGATAAACAACAGTTGCATGAAAACCTACACCTTTAGGACAAAAACCAAAACTGAAACCCATAACTAAATTAAAAGACACTACAAGATAAAATTTACCTCCACAACATTTCAAAATATAAGACAACTCAAAATTTAATCACAAACGAGAACAACAAAACTACAACTACAACTAAATTAAAACGTCTTGTTGGATGATCGGGAATACCTCGGATGATGTAACCTACGTGTTGCTAACGGGATTTCCCACGGTCTAAATGAAAGTGTGGAACTCATTCGATTGAGTTTAGCAAATTCATCCGGACTAAGTGAATCCGATAAAAATAATGATGCCGGAAGGATGGAACCGTGGGATCTTAACCGGTGTTGTTATAATCAACTTTAAGATTTGTTTTAATTAAAACACAAAAAACACTTGGAAATTAAGACTTCTCTAAACCAAAATACTTTTCTCATCCCCTGATTTATGATTTCTAAAACTAAACCTCTGCAACAACAAGGAGCTCGGAGCATGGTGGGCTGCACGGCCATCGTCGTCAGCAAAACTTGAACCTACTTCAGCAAAACTTTCCTAGAAATAAACAACAAAGCCATAGGACTTCGAGGTAGTTTGCCTAGTGCAACATAAATCCTCAACTCTTCGTTAGGCATTTGCATTGCAAATTAAGCCCTAACCGGTCTTAGGATTCCGAGGTAGTCGTCCGATACGACATAAACCCTCATATCTTCCAGTGCTATTTGTATGATTCTATCATATAAATATAAGCCCTAATTAATCAAAATTGGCAAGATTAAAACATTAAATAAACATTAGGACTTTCCTAAATCCAAGCCAAACAATAGGATAGTCGGGAGATTATCGAAGTTCACTTCGAATCCGTAATTTCTCCTACCTTTCTTCCTTTGAATTCCCAAAATAAAATGTTCCAAACTTGATCCATTCCCTATTGAGATTCAAAATTCAATTCTTTGAAAACTTAAACTTTGAAATTCTTGAGAGCAGAATTATTGATTATTATCGAGAGTTTTCTTAGGTGATTCCCGTCACTTAAGATGTAATTAACTATAGGGGCTTGCCCTTATAGGGAATTTTAAGAACCTAGGTAATATAAACCCTGCTTAATTCATTTATATTAAGCAGGGGAATTTGTCGGCTTATAAAATTGGTTCGCAGACCAAACGGACGTCACAAATCTTCTAGTTTATTTAATCAAGCCCCATCATCAGGCAGTGTGTCTATTCTTCGGGATAGATACATGGTTTGTGGTGCGGCGCTCGTTTATATAAACTATTCGGGATGTGAGATCAGTTTGATTTCATATCTTAAAATTTTCAAATTTAAAATTATTTTCAAAATCAAATACTACTTTCTAAATTACATCTATATTTAAATTAAATTTAAAATTCGCCGACAATTTCTGTAGGCGACCCCTTTTAAAAAATACAACACTCAACCTAAAAATATGCCGACAACTTCTGGCGACTCCGCTGGGGACAATTCCTCTCTCCATTCTAATCAGACAATTCTGCTTTCAAAAATCGGTAGTGCATCCATGTCCCTTATGGATCAAACTACCCTTCTTTCCGTTGGGATACTATGTTCATTTCTACCTTGAACAAGTATAACCAACATTCTCTCGGATTTAGGAGCCATCTGTTTATACACCTCTAAACGAGAGAGGTTCCGAGATCCTTTTACCTCATTTCTGAGGTGGGGTGGACCCCCGATAGGTGTTAGTTTAGGAGTGATCCTTCGAGTCGAGAAGTCTTGCTTAAGACTCTCTTTTCCTTTCCAACTCCGATTCAGATTCCTTACCTTCTCTACACCTTTGAACACTCCGTTCTAAATAAACAAACCCTCTAATAAGTGATTCTTTTAATAAGTGATTCCTTCTTATAAATACATGAACAAGAATGAGTTCGGACTCTTTTCAATTCCTTTCTTTTCATCCTAAAGAAAAGAAGCATAACTTGGGACTGACAACCAGAATCTACCTCCGCAGAAATGGAAGCCCCGAAACCGATTTTCTCTTTTACCAATGGACTCGGACTTCGCCGTCTATAAGGATGAGCCGCCCGATAATGGAATCATCCGATTTGGACAAGGATTTGAAAACACAAACGTCAAGATCACCGACGTCTCCCTCTTTGCACCGATGAACAAGGTATCCGAAGCCGAGGAGCCGCCGCTCGAGTTCAACCTTAGGTCGACCCAAGAATTCCCTCCTCCGCAAAGAATCCCGACTAAGAGGAATACTCGCTGTCCGCAGGAGGATCGTTCTTACTACCCCCACCGGTTTAGTTGTTTCCGCACCTACCCCGACTTTTGCCAAATCAAAGGGGAAAGAAATCCGGAATTATGATGGACCCATTACCGTGGAGGGTACGGATCTTCTCGTGAGACCTTCGTTTTCGAAATCGGGTCCAGGTTCAAAGATTCCGTCACTAACAAGGACCCAAAGAAGAAACGAAGTAGAAGGATCGCTAGAGAAGCCGTAGCCGCCGAAATTGCTTTCCTAGAGGAAATTCCGAATCGCCGAATATACACCGCCGCTCGAATACATACCACTCTTGGGAGGAAGCAGAGCTTCATCCCCTCTCCGCCGCGAAGATGAAGAAAATATTCGCAAGATTGTCTGCCACATTACCACGACCCGCATATTACAACGATAGCCGCAAGAAAAGAACTAGAACTACGCCGTGTTGCTCGACCGCAAACTTTGGTAGAAAAGTTAGCAAAGAAGGAAAAGCTCGCCCCGTATCGGAAATTCTACGAAGGATAGGGCGGGTGCCGCTCAAATCCCGTCTTGGGCCCCGAGTAGAACCCGCCATCATGACGTAAAAGCCAAGTAAAAGAATGAAGGCTAGTCCGCCCGTTGTCGTCTCGGGATTACAAATTAGGGAGGATACCACCTTCCGGCGTTTGGCCGATAGACCATCCGGTCCTAGACCTTCCGCCGTTAGAAGGATGGTATGGCGTCCCACTACGGGCAACTGAGATTGAAACAACGAGCTCGAGAAAGAAAGTCTCGCCGGAGACTTGAATCCGAAGAAAGTGCTACCGCAGATGAAGGGGACTCGTGAGAAGGGGACCCGGCGAGCCTATCGCACGACAACCACGAAGACACAGAAAGCCCCGCTAGAAGATGCAATGGAAAAGTTGAGAACCGATATCCGACGATTGGCAAAAGAAAGAGAAGAAAAGTTCGGAGACGAGATTGATTCATCGGAATTCATGGACGACGAATACGCAGAAATCAACATGGTTGAGACACGAGCTTCATCGCCTCGCAAGGTGCTCCCGGACCGCAGAAGAGAGGAGCCAGAACTGATGAGAAGGCAGCTTCAGGAGAAAGACGACACGATCGCTCAAATGGCGAAAAGGATGGAAGAGATGGCCGTAGCTCTGGCCACTCTCCAGAGTCAAGTACAACCACATAGAGAGACACCCCCAGAGGTCATTCACATTGTAGACGGAGGAAAGGAGATTACGTCCGTCAATGGGGATGATCAGCCGAAAAAGGATACAACACAAAGTATGATTCCCGAAAAGGATATCAAGAACTTGGTGGAACAAGCGAGTGCAGAAGCCTTAGCACAATCGAAGAGCGGGACATCCATTCGGACGGGTAGACCTTACCCAGAAGAATTCGACGCTGTCCAATACCCGAAAGGCTTCGTACCACCTCTGTTCAAGACCTTCGACGGAACCGGGAACCCCCGACAGCATGTGGCACACTTTCGTGCCAGTTGTTGCAATGCCGGCGGGAGCGATGCATTACTCTTCCGACAGCTTCGTCAGCCAGTCCGTCGTGAATCGCCTTCGACCGGTATGCGAATTACCAAATGGTTCGGTGAAGACGTTCTCGGAGCTAGAGAACCTCTTCATCAAGCGATTCGCCGGAGCTCAGCACCATATCACTATAGGTGATTTAGTGGTAGAGAAACAAAAGCCGAATGAAACTTTGGTGGATTACATACTTCGATGGAGGAACTTAAGCATGAAGTGTGAACCACAACTGCAAGAACAACACGCAGTCGGCATTTTACTTAAAAGCATTCACGACCCGATAGCACTTCTCCTCAAGGGATTCACTATTAAGACTTTTGAGAAGTTGTTAAGCAAGGCCGGAAGCTTGCAAGAAGAAGCGAAGCAGTTAAGTTTCGCCGACAAGACGGACAAACAAAAGCCTGTAAAGACTTTTGAAAAGAAATCCGGGATCGTTGCAGCAGTTGACAAAGGCAAGCAACCGATGCAAATACCACCGAACGGCCGCAGCGAACCACAATGAATAACCAACGAACCCCGGCCCAGGTTATCGGTCATCTCCGCAGTATGAACAACCACCTCGTCCGCAACGTACATTAAGGGAGCTTTTGAGCGAGAGAATATCCGTTCAAGAATGAAGCAAGCTCGAAAATGTTCCGCAGTTTGATGAAGACCCCAGATTTCCAACTACCAGAACCTAAGAGACCAGAAGAAGTCGACAAGAAAGGTGATCCCAACTTTTGCCCTTACCACCGGATGCTTGGGCACAAGATAGAAGATTGCATTACCTTCAAAAGTTGGCTCAATTACAACCTTCGGAAAGGGAATATAACGATCCCGAAGGAGTACATGAAGGAACCCCGAAAGGAGGTTCCGTCAATGTTGTCTCGATCGATCCCATCATTCCGATAGATCCCTATACGACCGACGATGGATGGACTACCGCTTGGACGAGGTCTTCGAAAAGATTTTAGACAACATCCAAACCGCTTCGGTGCGAGCTTCAATTCGAGTTTGAAACCTGTTAAGCCGGTACTATCACTTGCGATAGAAGAACCACCTCAACAGGAGATAATTGAAGAAAAGAAGAAAATTGACGAAGAAGAGAAGACCGAGGCACCTAAGGCTAGACTAGGGGCTGCTTATCCTAGGATAGTTGTTTCCGATTCGGGGGAGAAATCCCTCGAACCTCTGACTCTGTATGATTATCTGCTCACTTCGGTGGGATCATATAATGATAAGGGCGATGGCGTTGGCTACGTTTTGACTGTTTCTAACGATTACGTAACTAGTGACAATCAACCTAATCCGGATGTCGATTCCGATACAAATGACAATTCTCAAATCATACACAATCTCGACGATCACAATGATGAAGAAGACATCCACCAAGGAGGCTACGAGAGTTCAACAAGCAACGAATCTATCTGCGAGTTTCGAGGAGCTCCAGTCACGATAGAGTTAGAACCTTCGGACTCTGAAGCTAATCCGGAAGAGCCTGTCATTCCGATTCAAGAAGAGACACCGGCAAGCTCAACAATAGATTCGGAGGAAATTACAGAAGTCAACTTAAGAAGTGGAAAAGTTCTACCTCCGAGAATGGGTCCAAAGGACAAAGGAAAGCAGGTGGTTGTTCAAGAAGAACCAACCCCGGCAGAAGAAATACCCATTCGAGAAGAAGCAGAGACACATGAAAATAAAGTGGACTACAACGTGCTAGCCCATCTTAGGAAACTACCAGCCAAACTGAGCATTTATGATGCTCTCATCTTATCAAAGGAGATGAGAGAAGCTCTGATCAAGGCCTTACTTGATCCGGAAATTTGCTTAGCTCAAATGGCCGGAGATTCCTTAGATGAGGTTTGCTCGTTAAAGGAACAACGAGGTGTTACCTTCACGGACGATGACCTACTACTTGGGACGACGAGATCACAACCGACCATTGTACATTTCAGTTACAATCGGGAAGTTTACGCTCTCCGGAGTATTGGTGGATCCGGGAGCATCAATCAATATAATGAATCTTCGAACGCTAGCATACTTGGAAATTGATGCTCGCGAGCTCGAGGCAGACAAAATGTTATTAAGAGGATTCAACCAGAAAGGAGAAAGAGCCCTCGGATCAATAACACTGCTAATAAAGACCGGTGCCTTAGCAAAGACAACCGCGAAATTTCACATAATTGATTCAGAAACATCGTTCAACGCTCTACTGGGCCGACCATGGATACATGAAAACAGGATGGTACCATCATCTCTACATCAGTGTATCAAATACTACGATGGAGGGGAACAGTGCATCAAAGGTGACTTACAACCATTCTCCGTACATGAAATTGGAATCCACGAAGATGCAGCTTATTATGCACCACCGAAGAAAACGATCTTCTCCAGAGATACCATAACGAATGAAGCAAAGAAAGTTCGGGACAACGAAGAACCTGAAATTCTAGTCCAACAGTCACTCACCACTCCCTTCCGGCGAGATGGTGAAGGTTTCTCCACAACTCACATCCGAGGTCGAGGCCGGGGACGAGGCCGTGGTAGAGACGTTAGGACAATTGGACAGAGGAAACCAGTCATCAATGTTAATTGGGAAGATACTTCTGAAGAAGAAAAAGAAATCAAACAAGAAGCAGCGACAATAAGTCAGAAGAAGCCGCAATTCGAGATCTCTCTCGAAGATGAGAAGAATGAAGAATACAAATCAATGTACGAGAAGATTAACCACTACGTACATACTATGACCCTAACTCCGATCCATTCTAATAAGATCGAGGGTATGGTGGTCAAAGAGGTACGTAGCAACGGTGCAAGGCCAATCAAATTCTTCCGTAGTGCTTCTTCCTCCAAAACTGAAAATAATGTACAATTTGAAGATGCTACTTCATCAGAATTAATGGAATTGCCTTTTGAGTGGTACTCTCCCTGTGTTCAAAATTTAATTCAGCGTGGTTTCTTACCTCGACAATGGACAAAAGGTCAATCTCAACATTTTGAAAAATTATGGAATAATTCCGGTCGTCCACCCAATTCGAAGCATGGTCTCGGATTCGGCACAGTAGGGTCAGTTGACGATATTGAATTTTGCTTGGTTGTCACTTGCGAATCTAATGAAAACTGCATGGAAACTACGGACGAACTCGAAGATTTACAAATTGGAGACGCTCCACCAGAATTCGAAGAAGAGATCAAATCTACGATAGATGAGTTAACGGAAGTTAACTTAGGTACTAACGAAGAGCCTGGACCTACCTTTTTTAGCTCCTTACTCAATAAAGAAGACTCGAAGAAATAATCAAGTTATTAATGGAATTTAAAGACTGTTTTGCTTGGAGCTACGATGAAATGCCGGGATTAGCTCCGGAGGTCGCAATCCATAAGCTAGGGGTGGATCCTACTTCAGTCCCAGTCAGACAAGGTCCCAGAAGAATGCGTCTAGAAGTCGAACAACAAGTCATAGCTGAAGTTAAAAAGCTAATAGACGCTAAATTTGTCCGTGAAGAACAATACCCGACTTGGTTAGCCAACGTGGTACCAGTCGGGAAGAAGAATGGTCGGATCGGAATTTGTGTGGACTTCGAGAGATTTAAACAAGGCATGCCCGAAAGATGAATTCCTCTCACCGATCCCGGAATTAATGATCGACATTGCTTCGACACATGAAATATTCTCGTTCATGGATGGATCTTCGGGATACAACCAGATAAAAATGGATCCAGAAGATGAAAAACTTACGACATTCAGAACGCCGATCGGAGTATTTTGCTACACAGTGATGCCATTCGGACTGAAAAACGCAGGAGCAACCTACCAAAGAGCAATGACAAGAATTTTTGATGATCTCATCCATAATCAAGTCGAATGCTACGTGGACGATGTGGTCATCAAAAGCAAAGTAAAGGGCAACCACTTGTATGATTTGAGAATTGTTTTCGAACGATTAAGACAATTTAACCTTAAGATGAATCCCTTAAAATGCGCCTTCGGCGTCACCTCCGGGAAATTCTTAGGATTCGTTGTCCGACATCGTGGAATCGAAATCGACCCGGAAAAGATTAAAGCCATCTTAGAAATGTCGCCTCCCAAAACCTTAAAACAACTATGATCTTTTCAAGGGAAGTCGGCATATCTTCGACGCTTTATCTCGAAACCCGTCGAGTAGGTGTCGGCCTTTCTCGGCACTAGTTAAAAAGGACGCCAAATTTATTTGGGAAGAGAAATGCCGAGAAGGCCTTCGAGGACATTAAACAATACTTAATGACACCTCCCGTCTTAGCAGCCCCGAGTCTCGAGTAGACCGCTAATACTTTATACCGCGGCTTTAGACGACTCTCTCGGAGCCCCGTTAGCCTGTGTCAATGATGAGGGTAAAGAAAATGCTCTTTACTACCTAAGCCGTCGTTTACTTCCGACGGAAATAAGGTATCCCGCAATTGAAAAGCAACTGTTTGGCCACGATCTTCGCCGCTCAAAAGCTCGGGCATTACATGCTTTCTCATAAGGTCAACTCCGATCTCGAAGTTTAATCCATTGCAATACTCGATGACTCGTCCAACGCTTTCCAGCGGACTTGCCGGATGGTCGATGATATTATTGCAATTCGATATAACTTTCGTGCCTCTTCGTGCCAGTAAAGGGACAAGTCTTAGCAGACTTCCTTGCAGCACACCCTTTGCGGCAGAATCTCCTCTCAATGACGATCCGCCAGATGAACAAATAATGAACTTAGAAGACCATGATGATCGACGTTGGGAATTATATTTCGACGGAGCATCTTCAGCGCACAAAGACGAAGAATCGCAAGTGATAGTGCCCGGTAAGGCAGGAATCGGACTAATCTTTATAACACCGGAGCGGGGGATGTTGAGATACTCCTACCACTTGACAGAGCCGTGTACAAACAACGAAGCAGAATACGAAGCCCTCATAACAGGACTCGGAATTAACTATTCAAATGGGTATAACAGACATCAACATCTACGGGGATTCACAGTTAATCGTTCATCAGATCGCCGGACAATACAGAATTTTAAAGCCAAGACTCGAACAATACTTCCAGTATGCCATACAGCTGTTCGAACAGATTTCGAATGTGACAATCTACAAAATTCCCAGAAAAGAAAACGCTTTAGCGGATGCGCTAGCCCGTCTCGCAAAAGAATTTGCCTGTTTGCAAGATGAATCAGTGGAAGTGTCGGTTCACGGACGTCAGGTCCTATCACGGCTCAACATGAGACACGATACACAAATCGAAAAAGAAAAAGGATCGATCGCAGCGGTGACGATGAAAATACAGAAGATTGGCGACAACCATTGATAGATTACTTGCAAACAGGAAAATTACCAGATGATAGGTCGTTAGCCCATCAGATCAAGAAAAGAACTCTGTCCTACGCATTAGTAAACAACACGTTATACAGAAGGTCTTTCGATCAAATGTGGCTAAGGTGCCTAAGCGGGTCCGAAGCCCGTGAAATTGTTAAGGAGGTGCATTCAGGACTCTGTGGCGCTCACCAGTCAGGTCCGAAAATGAAAATGAAAATTAAAAGACTAGGGTACTACTGGCCCTCGATGATGACCGACTGCATGAAAATCGCCAAGAGCTGTCATCGGTGCCGAGTGCACGGAGTGGTTCTACACCAACCTCCAAATGTGCTACATCCGACAATTGCATCGTGGCCATTTGAATGTTGGGGCACGGATATAGTGGGTCCAATAGAACCACCGTCGTCAAAAGGACATCGCTTCATTCTTGCGGCTACGGATTACTTTTCCAAGTGGGCGAGAGGCGGTTCCACTTAGAGAAGTGAAAGCACATCACGTACTACAATTTTTCAAGAACCAAGTTGTTTACCGTTTCGGAGTGCCGCGCGGAATCATCTCGGATAATGGGTCGAGCATTCGAAGTACGCAAATCAACAATTTTGTCGGGAGACATGGAATCTACCGGCGATATTCGACGATTTACTACCCAAGAGCAAACGGCCTTCGTCGAGGCTTTTAATAAAACTCTCGTTCAAATTTTAAAGAAAACTTTGGACGATAATAAGAGAAATTGGCACGAGAAGTTGTTAGAAGCCTTATGGGCCTACCGGACAACCTTCGAACTCCTACGCAAGCTACACCTTACGCTCCGGTGTATGGGTCCGAGGCGAGTGTTACCCTTAGAAGTCCGAGCTTCCTTCACTCGAATTGCGAGCTTGCAAATAAAATCACAACAGAAGAGAACACCAAATTACGACTCGAAGAATTAGAGAGCCTGGAAGAGAAAAGACTTGCAGCGCAACAAAATTTAGAACTATACCAAGCTAAGATGGTTCAAGCCCATGATAAACTGGTCCGCCCAAGAACCTTCAAAGTTGGTGACTTAGTTCTTGTTCTCAAGAGACCTATCCTTGCACACCGCAAGATAGGAGGAAAATTTGAACCCACTTGGGAAGGACCGTTTGTGGTTGAGGCAGTCTACTCAGGAGGCTCCTACCGGCCTAGTGAACTGCCGAGGAGAACGACATATGCTTCCGATCAATGGACGATACTTGAAAAAGTATTACGCTACCCGATGTTTCGAAGGAATGAATTCTTCGACCCTAAGAAACACGGGCGAAGTAATTACTTATGATTGGGTCCGAACCCAAAAAATAATAAAATGTGCTAAAATAAATAAAATCCTGATAATAAAGTTTTCCTTGTTTTCTTTTCCAAGTCAAAATCTCTTACCTGATCTTATCCCACTTCATTCCTGTTAAGTTTAAAAATATAAGAATAATAAAAAATGTCTCTAATAAACATTTTCTTAATGTTCTTGTTCTTAGTACAGCCCCTGATCCTTTTCCTTGTCTTTTCGCGGGGAAATGTCGAGCGGGCGGTTGGTCTCGAACTTTAAGAATGGCGTAAGCCTTGCACTCGATGAAAGAGGGTGAAAGATGGAGCGATAATCGAGATTGACTCGGATTTCGCACCGAGCGAGCCTACGATACGAGGAAAGTGACTGGGTCCCGGTTGACCGAGAAGAACTGTCCGGACATACAGTGATGAAAGTGGGTGGCCCAAGCCACCAACCCAGCAGTAAGAAAAGAAAAACAAACATTGAAGAGGATAAGAGAATGAAGTCTGTAGTCGCTACAGCAGAAGGCAGGCTTGTCAGCGCCGCGCCCACAGAGATTCAAGAAGTTCGAAGAGCTACTCTCACAGCAACGCAACGAAGAAATAAGAATCGCCGTATCCGTAAGATGTTAACAAAACTAGTCGCGGACCGGCGCGACGGAGACGAGTTGCTAATGTCGGTGCATACACTTCGAGGACACCGGATCACCGGGAACTCGAAGAAAGGAGGCCAGCTCCTAGGATAACGAAAGAACCGGGGAAATCTCCGGAAGATCGGAAGAAAGAAGGCTACCACGCCACCGGATAGAACCACCAATGATGCATGACCTTGTTGCGAAGCAACCCCGGGGATGTCCGGACGAGCATCATCCACGAGGAGCCGAGGTATGCGGGAGAACGTGAAGGGATTGAACCGTATATTCCACAATATGTCACCGAGGCCTCGCCATCCGCGGATCATTCCGGAATACGAGCTGGAGAGAATGCAGAATGTTGAAAAGAAAACCTTTGAATACTTCGAGAGAATTAGAGGCAGAAGAATCAATATACTAGAGGGCCTCGAACTACATACAGACGTATTCTCAGAGTATGAACAGCAGCAAATCGTGGATTGCATCCGGGATTTGAAAAGAATGGGCCGAGCGGGCCACCTAAGGGAAAACACATACTCAGAACCCCGGAGATGGATGCCAGGGAAAGGAAGAATCACAATACAATGTGGATGCTGTTACAACTTTGCGGAAGACAGGAAGGGAAACCCACGGGAATACTCCGTCATGGGCGAGTGGATCCGATGCCATTAGTCATCAAGAGAATGGTAAAGAGATTGATAACACGGAGGGTACGCCGGCAGATTGCATACCCAATATTTGCATTATCAACATCTACAAACGGGGTGATCTGTATACCCCCGCACATAGATCACCACGACTTTGTCGGACCTTTCTGCACGGTCTCTTTCCCGAACGAGTGTAACATCATGTTCGGATCGACCTCCGGATAGCAGGTCCGGGTGAGTTCCGAGGGCCGGTGAAGATACCTTTACGGTAGGTTCCGTCATGATACCGAAGGGCAACGGAGCGAGATATCGCTAAGCATTGCATACCGGGAGTACCGGTGAAGCGGATCTCGGTTACTTTCGAAGGATGGACGACGGAAAGACACCTTACCATTTCCGACCGGACCCGGAGCTAGAGAGCCTCCGGCCTTACTGAGCTCGTGAGTTACATGGAAAATATCACACCTCCAATGTACATCCATACGGCATCCTTGCCAAGGATGGCTTGGAAGGTGATGTTATTGACCATGTACCCCACTATTCGGACATGGATTTTTGACGGATGCTTCTTTGGATGGATCGACAAAGATCATACACGATCCGTTTTGAGTTTACATGGATTGTATGAAATATATTCCAGATCAAAATGTATGATGTATCTTCTACATGATTGGAATGAAAGTGACCATGTCACATTTTGGCCTTCACCTCTTTTGTGCAAATTGATTGGGAAACGCCGTTAAAGTTAAATGAACTTCGAACAAAGAACATAAAATGAATAAAAAAAAGAGAATAAAAGAAAACTTTCCTTAAAAAAAAAAAGGAATCTAAAAAAAATGACAAACACCAAATTCACATGAATATTAAATAAACGATAAAATAAAATTTGAATCATTAAAAGATAAACAAAATCAACATAAATGTTAAATCAAACTCTCAATCAAATTTCAAATGTGACCTTTCAAATTTCAAATTCGATCTTCCAGATCTTAAATCAAATCGCTTTAAAATCTCAAAATCGATCTTCCAGATCTTAAACCAAATCTCTTTCAAATTTCAAATTCGATCTTCTAGATCTTAAATCAAATCTATTTCAAATCTCAAATTCGATCTTTCCAGATCTCACATCAAACCTCAGTCAAATTCAAACTTTTGGGTCGAGGATTTTACATCCAAGACCGTATCGCTTTAGGATTCTTTCCTATTGCCTCTGAAATACATCAAATTCAAACTTTTGGGTCGAGGATTTTACATCCAAGATCGCACTGCTTTAGGATTCTTTCCCTATTGCACTTGAAATACATCAAATTCAAACTTTTGGGTCGAGGATTTTACATCCAAGACTGCACTGCTTTAGGATTCCTTCCCTATTGCACTGAAATACATCAAATTCAAACTTTTGGGTCGAGGATTTTACATCCGAGACTGCACTGCTTTAGGATTCTTTCCTTATTGCACTGAAATACATCAAATTCAAACTTTTGGGTCGAGGATTTTACATCCAAGACTGCACTGCTTTAGGATTCTTTCCCTATTGCACTAAAATACATCAAATTCAAACTTTTGGGTCGAGGATTTTACATCCAAGACTGCACTGCTTTAGGATTCTTTCCCTATTGCACTGAAATACATCAAATTCAAACTTTTGGGTCGAGGATTTTACATCTCAGACTGTACCGCTTTAGGATTCTTTCCCTATTGCACTGAAATACATCAAATTCAAACTTTTGGGTCGAGGATTTTACATCCGAGACTGCACTGCTTTAGGATTCTTTCCTTATTGCACTGAAATACATCAAATTCAAACTTTTGGGTCGAGGATTTTACATCCGAGACCGCACTGCTTTAGGATTCTTTCCTATTGCACTCGAAATACATCAAATTCAAACTTTTGGGTCGAGGATTTTACATCCAAGACCGTATCGCTTTAGGATTCTTTCCTATTGCACTCGAAATACATCAAATTCAAACTTTTGGGTCGAGGATTTTACATCCAAGACCGCACTCGCTTTAGGATTCTTTCCCTATCACCGAAATACATCAAATTCAAACTTTTGGGTCGAGGATTTTACATCCAAGACCGCACTTGCTTTAGGATTCTTTCCCTATTGCCTTGAAATACATCAAATTCAAACTTTTGGGTCGAGGATTTTACATCCAAGACCGCACTCGCTTTAGGATTCTTTCCCTATTGCTTCGAAATACATCAAATTCAAACTTTTGGGTCGAGGATTTTACATCCAAGACTCGCATTCGCTTTAGGATTCTTTCCCTATTGCACTTGAAATACATCAAATTCAAACTTTTGGGTCGAGGATTTTACATCCAAGACTGCACTGCTTTAGGATTCTTTCTCTATTACACTGAAATACATCAAATTCAAACTTTTGGGTCGAGGATTTTACATCCGAGACTGCATTGCTTTAGGATCATTTCCCTATCGCAATGAAATACATCAAAATCAAACTCTTGAGGTTAAGGATTTTACATCCAATACCGCATTACTCTGAGATCTTTCCTCATTGTAATGATCCAATCCAATCGATTCGATCTTCTTTTGGGGTTGAAGATGTTACATCTAAAACTTCAAAATTCCAATTTTCATTTCGAATCAAATCCCTTCAAATTAATCTTGACAAACTTCAATCTAAATTGAAACTCCAAATTGAAATCTAAACTCACACATCATGACTTGAACATGAGACAAAATAAAATCTAAATCGAAATTCTCCCAGATCATGTGATTTAGGATTCACCTCCTTTCCTTTCCCCAGCGAGAGTTCAGGAATCTCCAGTCTTAGAGATATACTTGACACTCCCCAGCGGAAGCTCTTCTACTTCGTCCTAAGTTTGTTACTTGGACATCTGTGTTGGTTTTGTTGATCGCTTCGGTCAATACCAATACGCGCGGTGTGCTCCGTCAGCTCACCACACCTATTGGGGGTCCATTTGTTGACCTCATTTTTGACGAGGTCTTCTCTTCTTCTTTTAGTGCTTAGGATCTAGCCTTAGGCTTTTCCTTTGACTATCTTAGAGGACTAGAATTGGGATCCACCATCTAGAATTTTAAACCACTTCTTAACTCCCCGCAAACTCCACAAACTTGATTGTAGACCCCTAATCACCTAGAGGGTTGAGATCGAATGTGGAAGTTTAAAGGATGAGTTCCTATAGGACTCTTTGGCCTTAGGATCGCCCTACGGGTGGCTCGGTCCGGTGAAGGGTTGACTTACACACACACTACACCTATACACTACACTTTCACACACCTCCTAAAACCATACCCATACCCGACTTGATCTCCCGACTCATGCGGGTGATTCGCATGGATGGTCTTTAACCCCTAAGCCCTTGGCTAAGAGGGTTAGGAACAACATAGTGAATGCCTCAAATGAGTCCCTTCATGGCTCATATGGGCTTGATGTGGCTTCATGGCTCAACCAAAATGATTTTATTCCACTTATATTTACCCAATCTTCAATTTTCCAAATTTTCGATTTTGACCCCGGGACCCTACACCCGCCTAACCTACCAGAATGCCGTCGAAACTACCCAAAATCTCCAGAATCACCTAAATTACCCAAAATTCTCCAAAATCATTCCCAAACATTTCCACATCACTCAAATTGATCATCCATAACCAAAAATACCAAAAATTCCAAAAATACCTCCCAATACCCTCCAAATACCCAAAATACCCCTCTTAGCCAAAAAATCCAAAAATTCAGAAAATTCCCAGAAAATTCCAGAAAATCCCAAATATTCCCAATTTCATTTTGTTCAACTACACCATGGGCCAATTTTGTCAATTTACCCCACTTTTATCTAAACCCCCAATTTGACCCATTTTAACCCAAAGTAAACCCAATGTCAAACCTAACCTACCCAATTGACCTAAATTCTGGTCTAATTCAATTCTAAACTTCAATTCAACATCCCCAACACCAATCTAGACCAAATCCAAGCCCAATTTGATTGGCATTGGGATCCAATTTCACTTTTGGCCTTAAAGCCCAATTTGGACCTATGACCCAAACCTAACCCAAACTCACCCAATTCAACTCCAATTAACCCCAAATCTTTTCTAAATCTTCCTTAACATCCCCATAAACAAAACACTAACATGATTTGCCCAAAATTTAGACCCAAACCCCACTCAAATTCAACCCAAAATCAAAAAGCCCAATTTTGACCTAAGCCCAAACTTAACCCAAATGAGCCCAAACCCCAAAATCAAAGCCCAACCAAAGTCAAAACCTCTTTGGAACATTCCCATAAACATTTCCCAACATTAATTTTACATCAATTTCAACCCTAGCCCAACATTGGCCCATGGTAGCCCATTTTGGCCCACCTTAGCCTCTTTACCAAAAAGGCCCATATCCAACCCAATTCAAACCCAAATCACCTCAAATTTGTTTCAAACCACTCATGACACATCCCTAAACCAAACTCAACAATTATTTGGCCCAAACCTTTACCAAAATTTCATCCCAAAATCCATTTTAAAATTCAAAATCCCACTTTCCTAAACCATTTTAAAAGCCCATCCTTTACCACATCCAAAGGCCCAAAATTGGTCCCAAAGCCCATGACATTTCCCCTCACCATACTTTCAATTAAACTCAATACCTAAGTCCTAAATTCATCATCAAATCATTCCAAATCAAGTTCCATACAAATTTCCATCAAATTACCAAAAAATTCCTATAATCCATTTCCATGAAATCGACTTGACTTTTCCCAAGCCAAAGGTGAGCCATGAAGCCATGCATGAGCCACATGGAAGCCATGAGAGCCTCTTTACATGTCACCATGCCATTTTGGGCAAAAGGAGGAGACTCTTTCCTTAATTCCTAAAGGTGATTAACCACTCCCATGATTCCACTAAATCTTGCTTAAGCTTAATTGTACTTGGATGGTGACCATTCCCCACTGATTAAGCTGACCTAAATCACTTTCTATTCAGCCTAAACAAAGCCTTGGGTGGTGCACCTAGCCCAAATAGAGGGGTTGACCAATTTGAGCCAAAATAAGCCCTCTCCCATTCCATTCTAATCCAAGCCTTTTACACATGGCATTTGCCAATTGCCTACACTAAACCCCAGCCCTGACCCACCTGAACAAGATGGTGACCAATGCCTGGCCGGCCAGCCACTAGGTCGCCGGAAAACACCATGGCCGAAAGCTCACAAGTGAGCCAACATTGAAATTCTCCATTGTCGACTTGTCTCAACCCGAATGGATAGCATGGCTGTTCTTCCCATGCCCGAGCAGGTGATCCAAAGCCACTAACTCTCCACGGGAGGCCCTCCACCCTCTCCTATTTAAACCCCTCACCCTCGCGGCCATGAGAAGAGAGTTGCACAAACCTTGCCAAAACTACGCCAAAATTGTTCCGGACCCTTCTCCACCCTTAGAGCGGTTGATCCCCAGTGTCGATTTGCCCTAATCCCCATCGACAAAATCCAATTTCTCAACCGAAATTCCACCCAAAACCAGGACACTTCTCCACGGTGGATCAATCCTCAAATTGATTAGTCCTACACCTTCACCGGACCAAGAGAAGGTGTCCACCAACAAAAGCCCCATCTCCGAGCCACCCGAGTTGTTCCGGACTCCGAAGGTTGTGATCGGCCTTGGTGGAAATCACACCTAGGCAATTCACCACATCCCAGGAGCTTCATCCCTAGCCTCCTGCAGCTCCAACGAACGTGCCGAGCATCTCGATCGAGGCTTCACCTCTCGGAGCTAAGGTATGAGCTAATTCTTCATCCCGAGCTTACGGAGATTCTCCATTTCAAATGCTTCAATTTCAATGCATGATAACCGTATAGATGTGTTCGTCTCCTCAAGACGAATCCATAGAGTATAAGAGCATGAAAATCCATTGAGTATCGAGTGAGATATTAGGGATTTAGTGTGGACGGCTCTCGGGTGAGGACACTTGGGGACGATGAACGGATGCCGTCCATTTAATACACGCGCGCACGGACGGCCAGGATCGCGTCGGACCAGAAGACGGAGCTATACAGCAGGCCCCTGGAGCGCTGACTCGGATGGCGGCGTCAAATGGGAGCGCGCCGCGTGTGCCTTCGGAGATGCTAAGGTTGACGCGGCGCCGACTCGGATAAATAGAAAATTAGGGGTATTTTCTATTTATTTAATTCCCTAAACTTCAAAAATTCATAACTTTGTGTAGGAAAATCAGAAAAATAAAATAAAAATACCCCCTTGCTCGAGTGAACAGAGGAGAATAATGTGGAAAAGAAATCATTTAATTTTATCAAGTATTTTATTTTTTATAATTTATTTACTCCCTGCATTGTTTTAATTCTCCATGCATGTACACAATTCACCATGGCATGAAACCATAGGGCTTTTGAAGCCTCTGAGCTTGGGAACATTCCCTGAATTTTCCAAGGTCAGAGGCCACCTCTGTGAAAAGTTATTTATTTTTCAAATGCATGTTGCTGTTTTGAGTGTTTTAATTCCAAAAATTAGTATGTTGTGAAATAAATTCTAGGATAATTTAGTGATGTTCCTTATGACCAGAGAACCCTAGGAAAAATAGGACTTGAGTTAGTTCACTCAAAATAACCCTAATTGGCTTAAATACCCAAAATTGGACTTTAATTAATTAGAGTTAACCATAGATCAAATTGACTTGAAATCAATTCTCCGCTGACCTTTAGGATCAAAGGAACCCACCATAAAAGTTTGAAGTCAATTGGACTTGGTTAGCCCTATTAATTGGTTTGATTAAGCCATTTAGTCATTTTAAACTTTAAAAATTCATAACTTCCAAAATATCTTTCAAAAATTCACCAAATTGGTTTTGGAACCTCTCTGATATCAGGAGAATCTAAGAAAATTAAAATTTTAATTTTCTAAAAAAGTTGATTTTTTAATATTATTTTAATATTTTTAATAATTAAAAAATAATAAAAATCACAAAAATAATAAAATTCACCAAAATGTCACATTTTGAATTTTAATTACTTAGGAACAAACCCCATATTTTTCTTAGGCCTATTTGGTGAGATATTAATTTTTAAAAGCTCTAGGGTAATTTTAAAATTAAAAAAATGTACTTTCTAGCATTTTCACTAAAATAATCATAATAAATCATAGAAAAATCAGAAAATTGCAAAATTTGGTTCGCTGGAATCCTTGATATCAGAGAGATTTTTGAAAAACATAAAATTCATTTTTCAACATTTATTTTATTTTTAAATTAATTAACACTCCAGAACTTAAAATATTTATAATAAAAATAATATAATTCAAAAAATTACCAAAATTGGTCCAAGTGGTCCCCTGGTCATTAGAAATGTCTCGTAATTTTCTTAAGGACAGAAACTTTCCCTTGGTCATGTTATTAAATTTTCCTTGGAAATCTCTATTTTCTACCAAAAATAATTATATAAATAAATTAAATACAAAAAAATCACATTTTCTCCTCTCATGTCTTTATTGACATATGAGTGAAGTCACATAAAAATTTCAAGTTCATTTGAGTTCAATTTAGTGAGTTATGAAATTATTAAGCTTAAAGGGTAAAGTGATAATTAAATTTCTTTTAATCTTTAATTAAAACTTTAGGTTTAATAAAAAAATTTAACAAGTAAAATATTTGATCCTAATCTGATTTGGATGATTGAAATTTAATAATTGAAGGGTAGAAACCCATTAAGCAATTTAAAATGATTAAACTTTAATTAAATAATTGATTAAATTTGGAAGAATAATAAAATTAGAATTATTAAAATAGGGATATTATTAGGAAGAGATTTATTCTTTAATTAAAAAATCCCTAAATTAATCATTTCATTAATGTTTAATTCCTAATTAAAATGATAATTCAAATTTGAAATATTAAAAGACTTAATCATTAAGCTAAAATTAAACTATTGAACTCTTTTAAGATTTTAATTAAAATTAAATTAAAAATTAAATTAAATTAAAAATTAAATCAAATCAAATTAAATCAAATTAAAAATTAATTTAAAGATTAAATTAAATTAAAAATTAAATTAAATTAAATTAAAAATTAAATTAAATTAAATAAAATAAATTAAATTAAATTAAATTAAATCAAATTAAATAAAAAATTTTAATTAAATTAAATCAAATTAATTCAATGTAACATCAAATCAAACTAAATTGAATTAAATTAAATTAAATTGAATTAAATTAAATTGAATTAAGTTGAATTAAATAACATCACCTAAGACATAAAGAAATAAGCCTAAAATAACTTGAACACTATTCCAAACTTAAACCCTTCAATTGAAATTAAGTTAAATCACAAACCATTTGAACACCAATTTACCCTCAAAAGCTTTAGTTATCATAACTCCTAAACAGAATATTAAATGAAATGTTACTTCACTTATAGGACATTCAAATATCCTAGTTCACTGAGCAAGTTAACAAAACTTGAAAACCTCGGACGATCGATTCATTTACATAATTAAATTCATTTGGACTTAAAACAATCCTAGAAATATTGAAAAGATGTTTAAGATTCTTCTTAAGCACTTCCTCAATACGATAGGATATTTATAAGAACAATTGAACTTAGTTGTTCTTTGATGAAGAAAGTCGTCTTCAAACCAAAACACAAGGAACCTAGACGTCATAGGAAATGACTAGCTATAGGATTAGGAATTTGGCAGAAAACCATAGCCCTTACCTTAGCTTTACCTAGGAACTTGCTTAAATATTCTAACTGTGTTTTAAGTGCAGCTTGGGATGACGGGAAGACCCTCCAGGTACGCTTTTATTTTATTGCGATTTACGTTACGGTAATTTATTTAATCGCATCGCACTTATTTTTCTTGCATGATAAACAACAGTTGCATGAAAACCTACACCTTTAGGACAAAAACCAAAACTGAAACCCATAACTAAATTAAAAGACACTACAAGATAAAATTCACCTCCACAACATTTCAAAATATAAGACAACTCAAAATTTAATCACAAACGGAACAACAAAACTACAACTACAACTAAATTAAAACGTCTTGTTGGATGATCGGGAATACCTCGGATGATGTAACCTACGTGTTGCTAACGGGATTTCCCACGGTCTAAATGAAAGTGTGGAACTCATTCAGTTGAGTTTAGCAAATTCATCCGGACTAAGTGAATCCGATAAAAATAATGATGCCGGAAGGATGGAACCGTGGGATCTTAACCGGTGTTGTTATAATCAACTTTAAGATTTGTTTTAATTAAAACACAAAAAACACTTGGAAATTAAGACTTCTCTAAAAAAAAACACTTTTCTCATCCCCTGATTTATGATTTCTAAAACTAAACCTCTGCAACAACAAG
This sequence comes from Papilionanthe hookeriana x Papilionanthe teres, assembly GCA_022702705.1. Lineage (NCBI taxonomy): Eukaryota > Viridiplantae > Streptophyta > Magnoliopsida > Asparagales > Orchidaceae > Papilionanthe > Papilionanthe hookeriana x Papilionanthe teres. The sequence goes on along the minus strand of CM040429.1, from coordinate 27,569,289 downwards.
GAGCTCGAAGCATGGTGGGCAAGCACGGCCATCGTCGTCGAGCAAAACTTGAACCTACTTCAAAAAACTTTCCTAGAAATAAACAACAAAGCCATAGGACTTCGAGGTAGTTTGCACTAGTGCAACATAAATCCTCAACTCTTCGTTAGGCATTTGCATTGCAAATTAAGCCCTAACCGGTCTTAGGATTCCGAGGTAGTCGTCCGATACGACATAAACCCTCATATCTTCCAGTGCTATTTGTATGATTCTATCATATAAATATAAGCCCTAATTAATCAAAATTGGCAAGATTAAAACATTAAATAAACATTAGGACTTTCCTAAATCCAAGCCAAACAATAGGATAGTCGGGAGATTATCGAAGTTCACTTCGAATCCGTAATTTCTCCTACCTTTCTTCCTTTGAATTCCCAAAATAAAATGTTCCAAACTTGATCCATTCCCTATTGAGATTCAAAATTCAATTCTTTGAAAACTTAAACTTTGAAATTCTTGAGAGCAGAATTATTGATTATTATCGAGAGTTTTCTTAGGTGATTCCCGTCACTTAAGATGTAATTAACTATGGGGCTTGCCCTTATAGGGAATTTTAAGAACCTGAGTAATATAAACCCCGCTTAATTCATTTATATTAAGCGGGGAATTTGTCGGCTTATAAAATTGGTTCGCAGACCAAACGGACGTCACAAATCTTCTAGTTTATTTAATCGAGCCCCATCATCAGGCAGTGTGTCTATTCTTCGGGATAGATACACGGTTTGTGGTGCGGCGCTCGTTTATATAAACTATTCGGGATGTGAGATCAGTTTGATTTCATATCTTAAAATTTTCAAATTTAAAATTATTTTCAAAATCAAATACTACTTTCTAAATTACATCTATATTTAAATTAAATTTAAAATTCGCCGACAATTTCTGTAGGCGACCCCTTTTAAAAAATACAACACTCAACCTAAAAATATGCCGACAGTCTGTTTGAACTTAAGTTAAAGGTTTGATTTAATAAGAATAGACCTAATTAAGTTTTAAGCCTTGCTTAAATAGGACTTAAAGGTTGATTAATTCTAATAAATTAGACATAATTAGAATTGCAGACCATCTAAGTCCTTTTAAGGTAATGCTTAAGTTTTAATTAAGTCTGATTTGATTTAACCGAGATTTGTTTAGATATTAAGTCTTAGTGAATTAGACTTGACCATGGTTTGTGTTTAATTAAACCTTAGTTGATTAAGGTTTAATGATTTAATTAAGTCTAATGTGATAGACTTAATTAAGGTTTATGTCAGATTTGGGTTTGAATTAAGTTGGGTTGAACCTAGACTTCAGGTTAACTTAAGTTCAATATGGGTTGAACTCAAGTTAAGATTTGAGTTTGATTTAAGTTAGGCTCAAGTTAGGTTGAATCTAGACTTAAGGTTGACTTAAGTTCAATGTGGATTGAACTTAAGTTAAAGTTGAACTTGGGTTCATATTGTGTTGAACCTAAGTTGACCTAATTAGGGTTTATGTTTGATTAAACCTTAATTAGTTAAGGTTTAATCGTTTAAGTAGGTCTAATGGGTTAGACCTAATTAGGGTTTAGGTTTGATTAAACCTTACTTAATTAAGGTTTAATGGTTTAATTAGGTCTAATAGGTTAAACCTAATTAGGGTTTAGGTTTAATTAAACCTTAGTTAGTTAAGGTTTAATGGTTTAATTAGGTTTAATTGGTTAGACCTAATTAGGGTTTATGTTTGTCTTAAACTTAAAGTGTAAGGAGGTTAATTAAGTTTAATATGTCCTTAAACTTAATTAAAGGTTTTGTTTTGTATTAAACCTAATTTAGTTAAGGTTTAATGGGTTAATTAAGTTTAATATGTCCTTAAACTTAATTAAAGATTTGATTTTGAATTAAACCCTAAGGTTCAATGAGTTAATTAAGTTTAATATGTCTTTAAACTTAATTAAAGGGTTTGGTTTTGATTAACTAAGTTTAATATGTCCTTAAACTTAACTAAAGTGTTTTGATTTTGATTAAATAAGTCTAATATGTCCTTAAACTTAATTAAAGGGTTTGATTTTGGTTAATTAAGTTTAATATGTACTTAAACTTAATTAAAAGGATTGATTTTAGTGAATTAAGTTTAACGTGTCCTTAAACTTAATTAAAAGGTTTTGTCTTTGATTAATTAAGTTTAATATGTCCTTAAACTTAATTAAAGGTTTTGACTTTGGTTAATTAAGTTTAATATGTCCTTAAACTTAATTACAGGTTTGATTTTGATTAATTAAGTCTAATATATCCTTAAAATTAATTAGAGAGTTTGGATTTGGTTAACTAAGTTTAGTATGTCCTTAAACTTAATTAAAGGGTTTGATTTTGGTTAATTAAGTTTAATATTTCCTTAAACTTAATTAAAGAGTTTGATTTTGGTTAATTAAGTTCAATATGTCCTTAAACTTAATAAAAAGGTTTGATTTTGATTAATGAAGTCTAATATGTCCTTAAACTTAATTAAAAGGTTTTGATTTTTGATTAATTAAGTTTAATATGTCCTTAAACTTAATTAAAAGATTTGATTTTGATTAATTAAGTTTAATATGTCCTTAAACTTAATTAAAGGGTTTTAATTTTGAATTCATTAAGTCTAATATGTCCTTAGACTTAATTAAAAGTTTTGATTTTGGTTAATTAAGTTTAATATGTCCTTAAACTTAATTAAAAAATTTGATTTTGATTAATTAAGTTTAATATGTCCCAAACTTAATTAAAAGGTTTTGATTTTTGTCTTAAACCCTATGGTTTAATGGTTTAACTAGGTTTAAGTTGTCTTTAAACCAAATTATTGTTTGATTTGAGTTCATTTAAGTTTGGATTCTTCACTTGCTTAATTCATGATGAGATGGATTAAATATGTGAAGAGGAGGTTTTGAATTATTAATTTTAAAATTAATAAATCTTAACCTTGTTTTAAAATGTCATTTAGATTGATTTGATGACTTGAGAATTGTTATTTTAGGATTGTTGTCTGTTATCCTAAGGTTCTCAATCATTTTGCATTTAAATTTTCCAATTTTCCTAATTTTATAATTATTTTTGAAAATAATTACAAAATATCATGGAAATTAGGAAATCACATCTTAGAGAGTTATCCCAGCCTTAGAAAAATCAAAAGATGTGCCTAATGACTTAAAGGTCATTCCCTAAAAATTTCTTATTTTTTTGACTTGTAAATAATTTTTAATAATTAAAATACTTCAGAGAGTATTTAATTAATTAAAAATTAAATACTGAGAATAAAATTATGATTTTAGTCTCATAATTTTCTTCTCTTCAAGAGCTTTCCAGAGGTATTTTTATTTTATTTTTATGACCTCTGGATTAAAAGATATGGAATTTTGAAGTTTTTAAGGTTTTTTTGAATTAATTTAACCCAGAAAAGCCAGGACGTGCCACACGTCCTCGTACGCATCGAATGTCGGGATGATCCTGTGTATGGCGCGGAACAGCAAACACGGCGGGCTTAGATCAGCGTCGTCCATTCCAAAACACGGGAACAGACGGCGGAGGTAATTCCCCATTTAATTCAAAAATTTTCGAACCGTTAAACTTCAAAGTTCAATATCTCACTCATTTCTCAACGAAGTTGAATGATTTTCGAACCTATGGAATCATCTGCGCGTATAGAATGTATCTATACAGTGATGATACGTTTCTGGGCTAGTTTAACCCATGATATTTCGAATATATGAAATATTTTTGAGAAAATAAATCCATACCTTAGCCAGAAGTTTATCGAGCTTGATCAGGCTTGATGGTCAGCTTCTAGGACTCCCAAAGAAGATCCTTGTCACTTCAATTTGGTTTTATAGCTAGCCTTGGAGAGCAATTTTGACAAAATGGCTAGTTTGGGATGATTTTGGATATTGGCCAAATTGGCTTGATTGGGCTAACCCTATGACTTGGGTTTGGTTGGAATAGGTTGCTGAGGTCCCCAGAAAGATTTTTTGTGTTGGGAGCCAAGAGATTTGGGCAGCCTATAGGTTTATATGGGATCATTCTCTCCTCTTGGTATTTTCAGCCAAGGGGGGTATTTATAGCCATGAATGGCTATGGATTAACATTGGTTAGCTTGGATTTAATCATAGTATGGTTAGGGTTGTAGAGTACAACCTCCCCCATGTAAACCAAGCTTCACCTCTTCTTTCTCCATGAGAATTTTGCCACTTAAGCAAGTGCACATTTCTTGGCAATTTTGGCTTAAATTTTGTCATGATGGATTTTAACCTCTTTGTTTCCATTTCATTGGCTAAGTGGGAGGTTCATGGTGACTCAAATGGTTGAGACCCTCTCCTTGCAACACCTCATTTATCATTTCATGAGGTGGTGACACATTAGCCCCTCTCTTAATATTTTTTCATGAAATGTTATGATGAGTTTAACAGTGGTGTGAAGGATGGTTAAAGCTTTTCCTCCTCACTATTGGGTGGCTAGGGAGGTGGCTAAACTAACCTCACCATGGCAAGACACCTCACACTTTAAATTACCATGGTTTTGCCACCTCATTTTTATGTCATGATGGCCCTTTACCACGATTAAATGTGAGTGATTCATGGGTTGTTTTCTCTTTAATGGGTCATATGGGTTGTGTCTAACCCATATGAGGTCATGTGTGATGTCATAAAAGAGTTTCAGAATTTTTAGAAAACCATTTGTCATAGGTTTTAAAAATTCCATTTAATGCCGTCTTCATTTTAATTTCCATATTTAATTAATTATGTCATTAATTAAATATTGGAAATTATTTTATTAATCAATAATTAATTGGAAATAATTCCAAATTAATTATTTGATTAATATCCATGTCATTATAATTGATTTTTGTCTCTTTTTATGACTTTTCAATTTAATTTTCATTTTAATTAATTCTGTCATTAATTAAAATATGAAAATTAAATTATTGATCAATTAATTAATTAAAAATAATTTTGGAATTAATTATTTGGTTAATTCCATTATTTTTAATTAATTTGTGGATATTGTGATTTTATGGCTTTTGAATTTAATTTTTCATTTTATTTAATTATGTCATTAATTAAAATTTGAAAATTAATTCATTAGCCAATTAATTAAAGAAAATAATTTTGAGATCAATAATTTGATTAATTTTGTCATTTTATGACTTTTAATTTAATTTTCATTTTAATTAATCATGTCATTTGATTAATTAAAATATTGAAAATTAAATTATTAGTCAATTTAATTAATCAAAATAATTTTTGAAATTAATTTGATTAATTTTTATCATTATGAGGTCTTAAACATGTCATTGATTATTTGATAAAAAATTAATCATTTTAACCAAAATTGACTTTTTAGGTTATGTGTTAACCCATTGGGTCAATAAGGTTGGTGATTGGATCTGGATTGGCCATTTTGACCAAAATTGTCATTTTAGGTCAAAAAGTTGTCTTATGGGGTCGACAGGGTTGGTCATAGGGTATGGATTGACCATTTTGACCAAAATTATCATTTTAGGTAAAAAGGTTGACCTGTGGGGTCAACAGGGTTGGTCATTGGGTTTGGATTGACCATTTTGACCAAAATTGTCATTTTAGGTGAAATGGTTGACCTGTGGGGTCAACAGGGTTGGTCATTGGGTATGGATTAACCATTTTGACCAAAATTGTCATTTTGGATAAAAAGGTTGACCTATGGGGTCAACAGGGTTGGTCATAGGGTCTGGATTGACCATTTTGACCTAAATTATCATTTTAGGTAAAAAAGTTGACCTGTGGGGTCAACAGGGTTGGTCTTTTGGTCTGGATTGACCATTTTGACCAAAATTGTCATTTTGGGTAAAAAGGATGACCTATGGGGTCAATAGGGTTGGTCATTGGGTCAGGATTAACCATTTTGACCAACATTGTCAAAAAAGGTTGACCTATGGGGTCAACAGGGTTGGTCATTGGTTATGGATTGACCATTTTGACCAAAGTTGTCATTTTAGGTAAAAAGGTTCACCTGTGGGGTCAACAGGATTGGTCATTGGGTCTGGATTGACCATTTTGACCAAAATTGTCATTTTGGATAAAAAGGTTGACCTGTGGGGTTAACAGGGTTTGTCATTGGGTCTGGATTGACCATTTTGACCAAAGTTGTCATTTTAAGTGAAAATATTGACCTATTCTAAAAATGAGGTTAACAAGGTTCTTTAGCCACTTAGACCTATTATCAGTGTAAATGTGAACACTTACACTGTACATTTAGTATTTGGCTGGAAAGGAGGATTTGTCAGAGCTTCCAGTGCTTCTGCTTCTGCTGCTTCTACTTCTTGTGCTTCTACTGCTCATGCATCATCCTTCAGAGATTCACAAACTAGATTACTATATAAGATTTTAAAGAAGGTGAGTCTTACGAGAGAGCATGTTAAAGATATGGATGGTAAGATTGAAATTATTGAAAGGTTTATTGTGAAACATGATGAATATGAGGAGAATTATCAACAATACATGGACAGAGTGATTAGAGGAGATCACAGTGCTGAGATGCCCCCTCATCCTTTTTATATACCTTATGTGCCATCCAGAGACTGGAATGAAGATGATGATGATGAGGATGATGATTAGGATTGTTATGTTGAGTTTGTGATGTTGTTATGTGATTTTCTTATGTGTTGTGATGTTTTTATTTGATATTCTTATATGTGATTTGATGTATTTTGATATGAACTCTGATGTTGTGTAGGCTATAATTAGATTATTTCTTTTATGCACATTCAGATGTTTTATGTTGTATGGTGTGTTTGTGGTAGTAAATGTTTTTATGTGTTTCTAGTGTTTGAGTTTTTAGTAGTGTTTAAATTAATTTCTATAAATATTAGAAAAATTTAGAACACTATTAGAAACTACTATTTATATAGCTTATTTAAACTTATCCAAATTTGCAACCAATTATTTTCTAGTAAGTTGTGATTTGTGTTATATTAAGTTGGTGTGTATTTGCTTTGAATAACTCCACTATTGTAGATGTCCTTTGAAATTTTAAAATTTCTATTTTATAAAAAACTAAAAAATTGAGTTTGATCTACTGTTTACTCCTTATTTTTAAATTGTCATACCTGCATATCTAGGATATGAAAATTCCTGCAAGCATGTGATTCTAATTTTTTAATTCTTACCCATGTATCATTTTTATGCTTAAATGTTTTATACTAAATAAAAATTAAAGTTTGGGGGGAATTTAAAAACAAATTTTCAAAAAAAAAAAACTAAAACTAAAATTTTATTTGTTCTCAAGAATACTTAAATAAAATTTTATTTTTGATTGAAAATAATTTTGTATATGAAGTTAAATTAGGGAAGCAAAATTTTAAATATAGAAATGAGTAAGAGAATTTAGTTAAAATTTATAGTAATGATGAAAAATTTAAGGTTAAATTTTTCTTAGTAAAGAAATGTTGAATGTAGTTAAACTATCGTTAGTAAAAAGTGTTGTATTTTTGGATAAATAGATGATTTGAATTTTATTTTTCAAGGCTTAAATTTCTTTAATTGAGAAATAATTTTCAACGCTATTATTATCATATTTGAGTGAAGGGATATATATCAGACCTTTGTTGTAAATGAAACGGGGGAATTCAAAATCATTCAAGGCATACCCAGATATAGTAATCCCCGCCTTATAAAAAGGAGAAAGAAATAAGAAAGAAAAAAAAAAGAAGAAGAAAAATAAAAGGAAAAAGAAAAGAAAAAAAGAGAGAGATAAATAGTATGTAAAAAGCTAGGAGAAGCTTGAGAATTTAAAGGCCTAATCAAAAGTTGGTTCCATACCTAAAGTTTTGAGAAAATCTAAAGCTTAATGTTATAATATAGTAAGTAAAATTATTTCCAAATGAAAATATTTAAGTGAGAAAGATGAATTGTTTGAATCCTATATTTTGAAAAATCTATAAGTATTTTGTTGAATTAGATAGGATCTAATATTTTTCATTATCCTTTACTTAAGAACCTTCTAAACTTAACTTGGTCTCATTTACTAAAATTTTTTCTAAATTGGATTATTTCATTTCTAGAACAAAATTTTGAAACCTTCCTAAAGAAGCTTATTTACCTAATTTGCATGTTAAGATTTTATATGTGATTAAGTTTCACTTGAGGACAAGTAACATTTTAAGTTTGGGTGATTTTGATACACCTAAAAATATAATGTTTTTAAATGTATTTTTATACCTATTTTTGATGATATTACAGTTTAATGGAAGGTTTATTTGTGTTTTTCTTGTAGGTATGATTAAAATGACTGACCATGATGAAAGGAGCAAAAGAGGATCAAATTTGGAGCAAAAATTGAAGAATGAAAAAAATTGGCTTCTGGCACCTAAGCGCCGGACCCTTGGCGCATATGCGCCACAGTTAAAAATTTGAATTAACTTAAATTTGGCGTCATTTTCAAGGGGTGTTTGAAGCAACTTTTGGTTTAAACATCCTTAACTTCTTTTGGGCGGCAGATTTGAATGAAGAGATGCATTCTTTGGTGGATACATTGAATCTGGACATGATTTGAAGAGAACTAAGGCCCCTTTTGGAAAATTTAAAAAAAAAAACTTTAAGATCAGAAAAAGGGTTGTTGTTGGCGGGTGTGATTAGTGTTAAGAGTCAAGCTTATGTTGTTATTGAGAGCACACATTTCCACTTCATCCACTTTTATTATCACTTGTATCTAGTTTTTTTTAAGAGTAGAATAGAGATTAGAAGTCAACGGAGTTAGGTGCCAACCTCTATTGTGTCTTGTAAAGGGAAATCAAGGTTTCAAAGGATCATCAAGAGTGTTGTGAGAGGATTTTCAGATAAGTGTTTAACTTTGTTTTACATTTAATTTTAAAGTAAGAATTGTTGTGTTTTCACTATGATTTCTGCTTTGAAATCAAGTTGTGATTGTGTTTTCTCCATGAGTTCTGAGTAGTTTTCTTTATCCTTTTCCTTTTAATGATGAAATAATTAAATTATGGAAGGAAGTTGTGTGAAGTATAGGATTTCAATGTTGGAAGAAGTTGTGATGATTCACTACCTTGCACTTCATTTACCTCTTGATTTGGCCAATTAAGATGTTAAAATTTGTTGTGAGAACATGTAAGAACCAATGCGATATTGTCTCAATCAACAATTAGAAAAAATCACATGCAATTGTATGGGTGAGAATTGTAATCCATATGGTTGGGTGCAATTAAATAAAGATATATATTTTAATGGGGAGTAAAATTAGAAGGGCTTTAGAGAGACAGGCTAAAGCCCCCTAATTTGATTTGATGTTTTAAATTTTGCTATGTGATGTTAACCCCCAGGTGGAGGGAATCGAGGGAAATCTAGAGTAAGAGCTAGTATCATCCATGCATAACTCATCTAAATTATTTTAAAACTCCAAATTAACCAATGTTCTTTATAGAACCAAGTAAGGGTAAAGAATATAATTGTTTATATTTGGCACAACACATTTAGATACTTCCACAACAAAATTCCATAATTATTACTAATTCATTGAAAGAGAAAGAATATATTTTATTTTCATTATCTTTCATACTATTTTATAGTTGTGTTAATTTTAGTTGTTTGCTTTACTTTTTATTCAGAAAATTCCAATAACAAATTTGAAAAGCTTTATATCTTAAAACATACTTTACAAAATCATTTTTAAAAGCAAAAAGTTATTTTTCTTATTTCTTTAAACTTTTAGACTTTTTTCTGTGGGTTCAATATCTCGGGGCATAATCAAAAAGTCCTATAGTACTTGATAAACGATACGTATACTTGCGTAGTATCCCATATTATAAATAATTAAAGCATAATTTCATCTCTATATTGTAAGCATAAATATTCGGGGATCAAACTCCATTTCACTTTGAAATTAAAAATCAAAAGGATGGTAAAAAATTGTATCTTTTTTTAAAATTGATTGATTTTAGCTCACTTTAATGATGACACTTTTTTCTTTAGGAAATTTTTTGGATTTTGAACAGTGTGGTTTTGAATTTTGAGATTACATTCAAATTCTAATGGAATTAAGTACAAGGATGAATTTCCCTTTCAGAGATGCATTTGAAATACTATGTGGTAGCAAGATGAATTTAATTTCTAACTTTTCAAAATGGTTTGAATATGGAGAAGCTGGAGCAAATATACGTCAAATTGGATAATTTCTTAAATATGAACAATTTAGATTCAAATAATTGTCTCCCCGAGGATATTCTTTTTTTCGATATCTATATTTAGAGGTATATGTTCTATTTTATAGCGAATGGATTGATCAACTTATTTTCTCTTCCCCACTTTCCCATATGGAAAATATTTAATGGGAATCTTACTTTTGTTAGAGTAATAGACCAATCTTTAGTGGAAGATTTGTCCTCCGAGCTGAACGCAAATAAATGTGTATTATAGATGATCTATTCTTCAAGTTTGGTGAAGCAAAGTTCATAGTAGGTGTTTTGTCTTTATCTAGAGATACTTTACGACTTATCATGATTCCATCCTCTACTCATATGTTTAGAAAGGTTAAAAATTATGAAAATGCTATCTGAAGATCATCATCACTATGAGATAACATTTTTTTAAGTTCCTTCATCTCTCCCTTGGAGAAACATCTTTTGTAGTTGCTATTTTGACTTTATCCATGAATAATTTATCAATTCTCGTGATTTTTTCATCTACTCAAATGTTTTGAAAAGTGTAGAACAGTTAGAGTACTTTCTAAATATAATCATCACTTATAAATAACATCTTTTTTGTTCCTTCATCCACTTTTATATCTTCGAAGAATATTATCTTAATTTCAAGGTCCTCTAAAAATGGTCCAAAAGATGTTTCTAAATTAAAGTGTATTTTATTCAAGTTCAAGAAACTCTTATTTGAGCCAACATGCGGATGGAAAGGCTCAATTCGACATGAGATCAAGATAGCATAAATGAATCACATTTACATGAATGTAGAGTGGGTAAATGGATCAATCATCACAAGAAAGTAATAATATAAATTTTATGTTATCAAAGATATATAATTTCTAAGATTTCCTTAGGAAAATGTTATCATAGTTTTAAGAGTTAATCATGGTATTTAACTTTAACCATTTACAAACATATCTTGTAAAATTAAATCTTGAATGTTTTAGTTCTCTATGAATAGGAAATTTGTGACAGATCTAGTCAAACCTCGTGGTACTTGAAGCTTCTCCTTTTCTAATGTTGAAATAACGAGTTACTCCAATGAGAGATGAGTTTGGTATAAATTGTAAGACAAGTCCTTACACTCGCTGTAGACATCAATCATCTAGACATTATAAGCAGTTACCCTTATGCTAAGGCATATTCTTCAACTAATCCAAAAGATTAAGAAGAGTAAAGAATGTAATTTTATTTTTTAATGCTTAACAACTATCTTATCTTTATATAAAAAAAATCAAAATTACTAACATCAATTATATTGTGATTAACAAAGTTTCAACAATTTTCGATGACAAATGTTATTAATAAAGTTTAAACTAAGACTGGGTTCAAAAGAAAGATTTGGCTATATTAAAGGCATCTTTTTGTAAATAAATTACAAGTAGAATATTGAAAACCGATTGATTTGGACTTCGACTTTATAGGAGGTCTTGGACAGATTAACGTTCCATTCTTCTTCTTTTGCTTAGGGGTCAAATGGTTTCATATCTTCACTAAAGGCAACACACAAAGCTTTGTATTGTCTCTCTCAATTATTCTCTAGGGATTACTCTAATTCCATCCTTATGTTTCCTTTCTAGCCAGTTCTTAAAATTGAAACATTCTTCAATTGGGTTGCGGATAATCCTATGGAAAAAGCAACAATTAGGATCTCCATCCTTCTCTACTTCTTCAAGTTTGTGAGGTTTAGAGAGTTTAAAGCTCATATTCTTAGATGGTATCTTGATATCTCTTTGATGGCTTCATTTTCTAAGGTGTATGCTCGGCTCTTCCTTTCTTCAAATAATAATTTACATGTTTCCATCTTTCATACTCATAGAGTTATTGCTTTTTGGCCGTGAGATGAGATTCTCTTTATCCTTAATATTCGAGTGTATGCAGGTACTATATCAAATCTAGATTTTTATTATTCAGGATAACATTCATAACCTCCTCTATCTTCTTCTTCAATATTGCTATAAGTTCATTGATGGCATTATTTTTGGATATCGTATATGTCGGTGTCCCCATGAGTGCTAAAGGATTGTTTACGTCTTCTTGTAGTCTTGAACATCTGTCTGAACCATCCTGGTATTCATCTCGAGCACAGGATTGAGACCAGCATTGATTCAGCTTTGTCCAAAAAAGATCACCTTTCAAATGAATGTAATTACAGTCTACATGTGTACGATGCTCATTTTTTTATTTGAGGAGCATATTCTGCCTTTTTAGGGCCTCATGCTGTTCGAATGAGGGTTAAAGCCACTCTGACTGACAATTCAAGTGCAAGTCTGGCGTGACCACTCCTGGAATAGTTGCGACCACGCCTCACCCTTGGCATGACCATGCCAAAAATCAGTGTGATGACACCTTAGGAAACATGGGCCACAACAAAAACACCCACGACATGACCATGTCTGAAGGTAGCGCGACCATGTCACCAAACAAAGAGCCCTACATAATTTTGCTAGGTCTCGAGCATGACCACGTCAAACTGACATCTGCGATGCCTTCTATAGTGGCATGACCACTCCTTGTTTCAGCTTGGCCATGCCGCAACATCCTGAAGCATGAATTTTGCCTAGCAGTCCTTGAATTTTCTTCGACAGAACTGCCGAACAATGTCTTTTATATGTGTTGACCTCATTTTTGATGAGGTCTTCTCTCTTCTCTCTCTTTAGTACTCAAGATCTAGCCTTAGGTTTTCCCTTTGACTATCTTAGAGGATTAGAGATGACACCCACCACTTAAAAATTCAAACACCTCTTAACTCCCTTTAAACCCCACATGTTTGATTGTAAACCCCCAAGTCACTTGCAGGGTTAAGATCAAATGTGGAGGTTTAAAGGATGAGTTCCCTATAGGACTCTTTGGCCTTAGGACTACCCTGGGTGGCCTGGTCTGGTGATGGTTGACCTGCACACATTACACTTTCACACACATTCCAAATCCTAAAACCATTCATGCCTAGCTTGACTTCCTGACTCATGTAGGTAATTCATATGGATGGACCTTAACCCCTAGGCCCTTGGCTAAGAGGGTTAGGAACAACATAGTGAATGCCTCAAATGAGTCCTCTCATGGCTCTTATGGGCTTGATATGACTTCATGGCTCAACCAAAGAGATTCCATTCTACTCAAACTTGATCAATCTTCATTTTTTCAAAATTTCAATTTTTGACCCCCGAGGCCCTACACCCACCAAACCTACCAAATGTCATTGAAGCTACCCAAAATTTGCAAAAATTACCTAAAATACCAAAAATTCATCAAAATCAGCCCTAAACATTTTTCTCCACTCACATTGATCATCCTTAGCCAAATATACCAAATTTTCCAAAAATAGCCCCCAATACCCTCCAAATACCTAAAATGCCCTTCTTAACCAAAAAATCCATAAATTCCAAAAATTCCTAGAAAATTGCAGAAAATCCCAAATATTCCCAATTTCATTTTATTCAACTAGACCATAGGACAATTTTGTCAATATAACCCACTTTTACCAAAACCCCCAATTTGACCCATTCTTAACCCAAGTGGACCCAATGTCAAACCAAATCAATCCAATTGACCTCAATTTTGATCCAATTCAATTCTAAAATTCAATTCAATATCTCCAATATCAATTTAAACCAAATTCAAGCCCAATTTGATTAACATTTGGATCCAATTCCAATTTGAAGCTTAAAGCCCAATTTTGGCCCATGACCTAAACTTAGCCCAAACCAACCCAATTCAACACCAATTGGCCCCAAATCTTTTCTAAAACCTTCCCAATATTCCCACAAACAAACCACTAACTAGATTTGCCCCAAATTTGAACCTAAACTCCACCCAAACCTAACCCAAAACCAAAATCCCCTTTTTGTGCCTAAACCCACCATAAACCCAAATGGGCCCAAATCTCAAAATCAAAGCCCAACCAAAGTTGAAAACTGTTTGTGACACTCCCATAAACATTTCTCAACATTAATTTTACATCAAATCTAACCTTAGCCCAACCTTAGCCCAAGTTAGCCCAATTTGACCCACTTTAGTCCCTTTACAAAAAAAAGCCCAAATTAAGTCTAATTCCACTCTAAATGATACCAAATCTTTTCTAAAATGTTCATGACACATCCCTAAACTAAACCCAACATTTATTTGGCCCAACTCCTTACGAAATTTTCAACCAAAAGTTCATTTCCAAATCTAAAAGCCCACTCCCTTAAAGCATTTAAAAGCACACTTCCACCAAATCCTTAAAGCACAAAACCCATTCCAAAGCCCACATGAAATTTCCCCTCATCACCCCTTTCGATTTAAATCAATCCCTAAAGTTCTAATTGATCATCAAATTATTCCAATCTTGGCCTCATGACAATCTCCCTTAAAATCATCAAAAATGCCAATATCCTTCTTCATGCAAATGACTTGACTTTTCCAAAGCCAAATGAAGCCACAATGGAGTTAGTCACAAGCCATATGAAGCCATGTTAGCTTGTCCTTGTCATCAGTCCATTTATGGCAAGAGAGGGGAGCCCTTTAATGATTCCCTTAAAGTTGATTAAACATTCCCATGCTTCCCTTAACCTATGCTTAAACTTAATTGTACTTGGATTGTGACTTGACCCCACTAATCAAGCTGACCCAAGTGACTTTCTCTTCAGCCCAAACCAGCCTTGAGTGGTGCAGTCAACCTAAACCCATGACTTGATCCAATTGAACCTAAAATGACCCCCTCACCATACCACTTAAAGCCAAGCTCTTTACACATGGCCAACCTCCATTGCTTGCACCAAATTCAAACCCTGACCTCACTGACCCTGAGGGTGACCCACTCCTGGCAGGCTAGCCACCAAAGTCGCCGGAGAACACCATGGCCGAGAGCACCCATTTGATTCAAAAAATTCAAAATCACTTGCTGAGCTGTCCCAACTCAATTGGACTCCATGAATGTTCTTCCCTTGACCAAGGCAGCTGATCCCAAGCCCTAACTCCCCCTGGGAGGCCCTCCAGCCATGCCTATTTAAACCCACCAGCTTCTCGGCCAAACAAGGTGATGAACCAGCGCTTAACAAAACTCTGCCAAATATGCTCCAGGACCCTCTCCTAACCTAGAGCAATTGATCCCCAGTGTCCCTTTGCCCTAATCCCCATTAACAGAGCTCAATTTCTCAGTAAAAAATCCACCCAAAAACCAGGACAACTCTGAAACCTCCACTAAAATCAAATTAAACTCACCCACACCTGCATAGGACCAAGAGAAGGAGTTCCCCAGTGGAAGCCCCCTCACCAGGCCAGCCATTCTCTCTATCGACCAAGCTTTGAAATTGGGCTTGGTGGAAGTTGTACCTAGGAAATTCCCCAGAGCCAGATACTTCATCTGGAGCCTCCTTGGGTGCAATCGAAGCTGCCACAACTCTCTGATTGAAGCTTCACTTCTCAGAGCCAAGGTATAGACCTCTCATTTCTCCCGAGCTTCCAGTGATTCTCTATTTTGATTGGCTTAATTTCATAGCTTGTAAACCGTATGGATGTGTTCGTTTCTTCAAGACGAATCCATAGAGCATAAGAACACGAAAATCCATTGAGAAATGAGTGGGTTCTTAGGGTTTTAGTGTGGACGGTCACGGGTGCACACCAGTTGTTAACGATGACCAGGCGCTGTCTGATCGAGCGTGTATCAAGTGGAAGGTCCAGATTGCGCCGGATCGAAGGATGTTACATGAACCGCGGGCCCCCGGAGCGCTGAGTCAGATGGCGGTGTCGAATGGGACCGCGACGGTTGGGCTTTTGGAGTTGCCGAGGATGAGTCGGCGCCGTGTGGATAAGTAGATAAATATGGATTTTTTTGATTTATTTAAATACCTAGAACTTAGAAAATCCATATCTTTGTGTAGAAAAATCCCAAAAATAAACTAAAAATACACTCTTACTCAGTGAATAGAGGAGAATAATGTGGAAAAGAAATCAAGTTATTTTGATGAGTATTTTATTTTTAATTAATTATTTACTCATTTTAGTATTTTAATTCTCCATTTGCATAGAAAATTCACCATGGCATGAGACCATAGGGCTTTTGAAGCCTCTGATTTTGGGAACACTCCCTGAATTTTTCAAGGTTAGAGGCCATCTCTATGGAAAGTTATGTATTTTTCAAGTTTTTGTCGCTATTTTTGGCATTTTAATTCCATTAATTAGCATATTTCTTAGAAAATTCTAGGAAACTTTGGAGAAGTTTCTTAGGACTAGAGGACCCTAGGATAATTATATTTTTGAATTAATTCATTAAAAATAACCCTAATTGGCCTAATTAATCAAACGTGAACTTTAATTAATTAGGACTGACCACACATCAAAAGAACTTGAAAATAATTCTCCACTGATCTTTAGGATCAGAGGAACCTCACATAAAAATTTGGAATCAATTGGAAATGTTTAACCCAACTAAATGGATTAATTAAGTCACTGACCAAAATTAAACTTTAAAAATTCATAACTCCAAAAATACACTTTAAAAATTCACAAAATTGGTTTTAAGACTTCTCTGATGTTAGAGGAGTCTAAGAAAATTAAAATTAAGATTTTCTAAAAATCTTAATTTTCCACCATATTTTAATATTTAAAATAATTAAAAAATAATAAAAATCACAAAAATATTAAAAATCATAAAAATGTCATATTTTGACTCCTAATCACTTAGGAACAAACCAAATATTTTTCCCGAGTCTTAAAGTAAAGATATTGAATTTTAAAAGCTTAAAACAATTTTTGAATTAAAAAATGAATTTTCCAACCTTTTCACTAAATTAATTCTAATAAATCAAAGAAAAATCAGAAAATTATAAAATTTATTTCTCTAAACTCCTTGAGTTCAGAGAGATTTAAGAAAAATATAAAACTTAATTTTCAACCTTTATTTTATTTAATAATTAATTAACACTCTAAAACTCAAAATAATTATAATAAATAAAATAAATTTCAAAAAATCTCAAACATTGGTCCAAGTGGTCCTCTAGTCATTAGGGACATCCCATAATTTTCTTAAGGATAGAAGCTTTACCTTGGTCATGTTGTTGAATTTCCATTGAAAATCCCTATTTTTCATTAAAATAATTATATAAATTAAATTAAATTCAGAAAAATCACATATTCTCCTCTAATGTCTTAATTGACATATGAGTGAAGTGACATAAAAATTTCAAGTTCATTTGAGCTCAATTTAGTGAGTTATGAAATAAATAAGCCTAAAGGGGCATAAAGGTAATTAAAGGATTTTAACCCTAATTAATATTTAGGTTTAATCAAGGGGAGGGTAAAATATCTGATTTTAAAATTTTCATTTAAATATTGAAACCTGGAGAGTTAAGGGGTAGAAACCCATTAATCATCTTGAAAATATTTACAGTAAACCTTAATTAATTAAACAATTTGAATTTTGGAAGAATAAGTTAAAATTTGGATCATTAAAACGGGGATATAATTTAGAGATACTATAATAACTTAAACTAAAATCCCTAAATGAATCAGTTTAATAATATTTAACTTTTAATTAAATTTAAAGTGATAATTGAAATTAATAATTAAAAGGAAAGTGAACCTTAATTAAATTAAAACTTAAAACATTAAACAACTTGATAATTAAATTGAAATAAATTTAAAACATTAAAAAGAAAAAAAAATAATTTAAAAAATCACTTGAAAGCAAATTTAAAATAAACTTGAAACATCAAAATCAATTTCATAAAAATAAATTCTTAATTAAAAAAAAAGAATAATCAAACCAATTAAAAGTTAATCTAGAATATTGCAATTAAATTAAAATTAAATCATTAAACTCTAAATTAAATAATTTAAACTCCTCTTTCAATTCAAATGGTTTAAAGCACTTAAGAATAAAACAACTTGAACACTATCCCAAACTTAAATTTATTAAAACTTTATAACTAAATTAAATCACCTTAAAACCTTAATTCTAATTTTAAATCGTTGAAATTCTTAATAAACTGATGCACCCCCTAAAGGTTTTCATTATTTTTACTCTTAAGTAAAGCATCAAGTGAAATGTCACTTTACTTATAGGATAATCAAACATCCTAATTCACTGAGCAAGAAACTAAACTAAATTTGAGATGATTAATTCACCTGTGCAGTAAAAATCATTTGGACTCAAAATAATCCAAAAAATATCGAAAAGATGTTTAGGACTCGTCCTAAACACTTCCTCAGTATGATGGGATGTTTTAGAAGAAAAATTGAATTTAATTGTTCTTTGATGAAGAAAATCATCCTTAAACAAAAATACAAGAACCTAGACGTCATATGAGATGACTGCAATAGGATTTGGAATTTGGTAGACAACCAAAACCCTTCCCTTAGCTTTACCTAGGTACTTGTTATAAACATTTAAATGCCTTAACATGTGTTTTAAGTACAGCTTGGAATGAAGAGAAGACTCTCTAGGTACGCTTTTATTTTATTGCAATTTACTTTATTGCAATTTATTTATATAAGTCATGAGCTTACTCTTCTTGCATGTTAAACAAGATTGTTGCATGAAAACTAAAACCTTTAGGATAGACACAAAGCTGAAACCCAAAACTAAATTAAAAGTCACAACAAGATAAAATCCACCGCCACAACATTTCAAAAGATAAAACAACTCAAAATTTAATCACAAACAGAACACAAAACTACAATTGCAATTAAATTAAAAAATCTCGTTGGATGATCGGGAATACCTCGGATGATGTAACCTACGTGTTGCTAACGGGATTTCCCACGGTCTAAATGAAAGTGTGGAACTCATTCAGTTGAGTTTAGCAAATTCATCTGGACTAAGTGAATCCGACAAAAATAACGGTGCCGGAATGATGGAACCGTGGGATCTTAACCGGTGTTGTTATAATCAACTTTAATATTCCCCTAACAAAATATTAAAACACCTAGACTTTAAGACTTCTAAACCAAAACACTTCTCTCATCTCTTGATTATCATTTTCTAAAACTAAACCTCTGCAACAACAAGGAGCTTGGAGCATGGTGGGCAGCACGGCCATTGTCATCAGCAAAACTCGGGTCTACATCAGCAAAACCTTTTTGAGTTTTAAATAACCAAGCCATAGGATTTCGAGGTAGTTTGCCTAGTGCAACATAAATCCTCAACTCTTCGTTAGGCATTTGCATAATCATATTATGCGAATTAAGCCCTAACTGGTCTTAGGACTCCGAGGTAGTTGTTTGGTACGACATAATCCCTCACATCTTCGAGGCTATTTGTATGATTATGTCATACAAATATAAGTCATAATTAATTAAAATTGGCAAGATTGAAACATTAAGTAAATTCCCAAATTGAAGACAAACAATAGGATAGTTTGGGAAGTTGCCAAGATTCTTCTTGGATCCTCAGCTTCTCCTACTTCTCTTCCTTTGGACTCTTAAAATAAACTGTTCCGAATTTGAGCTAATCCCTTTTGAAATTTCCAAAATCCAATTCATTTGAAACCTTAAACTTTGAAATTCTTGAGAGCAAAACTACTGATCATTATCGAGAGTTTTCTTAAATGATTCCCGTCATTTAAGATGTAATTAACTATAGGGGCTTGCCCTTATAGGGAACTTTAAGAACCCAGGTAATATAAACCCTGCTTGATTTCTTCATATTAAGCAGGGGAACTTGTCGGCTTATAAAATTGGTTCGCAGTCACAAATCTTTTAGTTTATTTAATCGAGCCCCATCGTCAAGCAGTGTGTTTGTCCTTCAAGATAGATACACGGTTTGTGGTGTGGTGCTCGTTTATATAAACTATTTGGGATGTGAGATCGGTTTAATTTCATATCTTAAAATTTTTAAATTCAAAATTATTTTCAAAACCAAAAGTTACTTTTTAAATTATATATATATATATATATATATATATATATATATATATATATATTTAAATTAAATTTAAAATCTAAAATTCGCCGACAATTTCCGTAGGCGACCCCTTTTCAAAATACAACACTCAACCTAAAATATGCCGACAACTTCTGTCATTTGCCCAGAGACGACATGAGGACTAACCTAGGCCTATTCTAAATAGGGGAAGATGGCTTAAAGCCATTGTATATTGGCTCACTGGGAAGGAGAAGTGGGTTTGACTAGAATTTCTTGGGGAAGTGCTTTTAGAATGAGGGGAGGAGCTAAGGAGTAGATTTTTGAGAGACTTTCCTCAATTTTATTCTTCTTTCTTTTACACTTCGTATTCTTCCTCTCCATCTTATTCTTCTTTGTCCATATATTGGGTGATAAGATTTTATAGGGGAGCTTTTAAGGAGGGAAGCTTGAGGCAATTAGGAGATTCTTCTTTCCATTCTTCTTCTTCTTCTTCTTCTTCTTCTTCGTCTCCACTGTTTCTTCTCTGGTCATCATCTCACCAAAGATAATAGAGGGAAGCCCCTTTCTAGTCGACCAACCACATTAATTTGAATAGCTGTCATGGCCCGATTGACAAATCACTTGGGTCTAATTGACTATTTCAGTCGACTAGATGGACCAAATGACCAACATCACTTGTGTGATGTATGTTTTGCATGTTTATTCACATCATTTGCATAAAAGTGCATGAATTGGTTTGCATTCACACATTTGCGATGAAAATAACTTTTCATGTGCATTTTAATAAACTCATTTGCATGAAACTTTGCCTTTGGCATGTGCCATTTTAGGTCTCTCCAAGCGCCGACACCCACGATATCTCTCCCACATGTGTATCACATGTTTTTGGGATTTGATATTTGCATTCCTTTGCTGATTAGGGGCTAGCTATGCTAGTTCATGATGTGTTAATTTTCATAGAGGACCCGTTACCTCTTGTGACAACATTTTATTGCACAATCTTTGCATGTTGTTCACTTAATTCAAGTCATGCATAAGAGCCTCTAAACCCATTGAGTGTGTAACATGTATGAATTTTATTTTTTTCATTTGTATGTTCTTTGATAATCTTCCATTGTATTTTCTCATACTCTACTTGAGTAATCACAGTGTTCAACCTTGTTTGATGCAAGTCTGCAATTGCATTTGTTTGCATGCTTTGGTAGCGAGCCAGACTCGATAGGTGAGTGGCCCTGTGTCGGTTACGATGCTTTAATGAGCATTGTTTACTGAGTAGATCCTAGAGAGCAATGCAAGTTAAATAATGAGGATTGATATGAGTATGAATACGTTAAGAATCCAATGAACCTAACTTGTGTTACCTCACACGGGTCTGCATTTAATGGCTCTATTTTAAAAAAATATTATTTTTCTACTTATGATATTCATCCTAATTTTAAAACTATGTAAATAGGATGCCACGCCATATATAGAGCCAACTCTTTTTAAAATCCATATTGGGTTATGTTTGTTAGATTCATTGGATCTAGTACAGGGCCAGTGTGGAGACCCTATTAAAGTCATACATACCCAAAGACTTTACTCTAGGCACTTAGATGCTGGTTAGGGTACTTTTTGTTAGATAGTGAGCTAAGCTAGGCTTAAGGTGCTAGATAGTCCTTTTTGATGTTTGGTTATTACTCTTTGCTGGTTTGGTTGCCTTAGCTAGACAATATTTTGCTTGTACTTTTGTGTGTTTAATAAGTATGAACATGTGCAATATTATAATAAGAGTGACTTTCTTGCATGGAGCCATGCCTAAATATACACACACATAGGTTTAATAGAGGGAGCAATGTTATGATTTGTATGTGACTGAAGAAAAATATGTTGAGAAATTCATACCAATTTTATATTAATTTTGATGATATTACACTTTAAAGAAAGGTATTTTCTATGTTTTATTGCAGGAATGAAGATTAATAGACAATGAAGCAAAAAGATGCGAAAAGGAGCGAATCTGGATCAAAAAGGACAAAAAGAGACATAAGTTGATCTTGGCCACCGACGATGCATTTTTCTAGAGAATACAGACAATATCATAAGGGAGCTCGCCGACGGCAAGATCGGGCCCATTGACATCGAGCCTTAGCAGTTGGTCCATGTTCTAGAAGCCCGCCGATGGCACCAATGAGCCTGCCAACGAAGAGAAGGTCGGTTCAGGCAAAGATTCATCGAATATGGACGCCTTTTGAAGAAGTGCTTAAGCAACCTTTGGAAATTTTTCTACCTCTTTTAAAAGAGACGAATTTAGGCTTGAAAGTGTGTGTCCAGGGTGTTCTAGAGAGTTCAAAAAGAGTTAGTATAGTGTCCAGGGAGTCGAATGAGAGTCTAATTGTAAGTAAGTGAGTTTAGTTGAGTGTGTTGTATAGGAAGGAAGATTCAAAGGAACTTCAAGGAGTCTGCTTGGGGAGAAATTTGAGATAAGTTGTGTTTACTATTTCGTAACGTTGATTTTATATGAAATCCAAGTTTTGTGTTATTCTTCCTATGCATTCTGAGTAGTCTTCTCTGTCATTCTCCTTGTTTTGAAATTTTGTAAAATGAAAAATTGAATTTGTTGTGCCTAAAATATTCAATAAAAATTGTGATAATAATTTTACTTAAATCTTAATTTACTTTCAATCTGGCCAATTGATCTGTTAAAATATGTTGATTTCACAACTAAAGTAAAGATTACATCCAAGATTTGGGGAGGTCAAAGTCTTTGAAAGGAAGGTGAAAATAAATAGGGAAATATTATTTATCGGGCGTAGAATTGGAGATTTTAGAGTGACAGACTAAAATCCTCAATTCGGTCCTATCGTTTGGGTGTTGAAGTGTAGATGTTACAGGCGAGGGGAATGTGTGAGCTCTGAAGTGAGAGCCGGTATTCTCCCAACCTAGCTGCAGATTCAGTAACCAAACATAGGATTAGTCAACGTTCTTTATGCGTGGACCAAAGGGTAAAGAATAGGAATGCTCCTATTTGGCACAATATAATTCAAACTAATTTAATTTAACAAGGGGAGGATGCTTTTCTATATTGCAACTTTCCATTCAACATTAGTAGTAGAATCTAGTAGAATTGTTCTTTATTTACGTTTACTAGATAGTTGTTTCAACTGTTGTAATTAGTTCGTAATCTATAAACTTCCATGTGGGATCGATATCTAAGACTCCATTAGAGCCCTGTATTACTTGAACAATACGTATACTTGCATTGATAAGGGGTAACTTTGCTATTATTGAATATTTATTTTTACACTTGTTAACACTTATAAAGTTACTGACCCTCGATCCACAGCAATGCAGCAAATCTTGGTTTGCAATCGCCAAACAAAGCAGTAATTTATACTATAAAAATATGTTATAGTCAATACTTTGACTCAAATAATAATAGCGCCTAGTGTATACAAATATAATTTTATGGAAAATATTTTACACACTAGGGGTACTACGCAAGTATACGTATCGCTTCAAGTAATATAAGGCTTTAAATAAAGACTCCAGTATCGATCCCACAAGGAGGATTATAGAATTTTTTAAATATTTTGATTTTATTTTTATGTATTTCTTTTAAAGTTAAAAAGTTGATATTTAATTTACTAGATGCAGAAATAAAGCAGTAATAAAGTTATGATTGATGTAAATAAAAATAAGCAAACAACTTTCTTTCTTTCAATTAATCTAAGACTTTTTAGATAATGTAATATTCGTGGAGAATATAAATTTATGGTATTGTGCCAAATAGAAGCATTCCTATTCTTTACCTTTGCTCGATAGTATAAAGAACATTGGCTAATCTATAGATCAGGTCTAGATGTATTGTTAGTAGAATGGGTTAATCTAGGCTCACACTACTAGATGTCCAAGGGTGGCTATGGTCGGCCCTACTAGTGACCCTTTCCTTCTCTATAAACCAAAATACAAGAATTTAGCCTGTCACTCTAAAAACTAATCCATTCTATGCCTATTAAAAATATCTTCCTATTTATTTACACTTCACCTTGAATAACCCGCGCAAGGCCTTCGACTACCCAAGGATTCATGTGATTTCTACTAGTTAAGAAATCATCTCCTTCTTGGTCGCAAAACTCTTCAATAGATTTTAACAATTTAAATGACCAATTTAAATAGTAAATTAAGATCCAATATTAATATCATCACAATGTTTAAAATATATATATAGTTTTTAACTCTCCAAAGAATTTTATATTATCTTATTTATCTTTTCATAATTGAAAGGAGAAAGTAAAGTAACTACTGTGAACACATTGAATTTAAACAACAAAACATCTAAATAAAACTTTGAATCAAAATACAAATACTTATCTCAAGTGTTTCTCCGACTGAACCTCTGAATCCTTCTAACTCCAAAGTAAATAGACTTCAAAAGCACTGACTCTTTAAATACTCTCAATACAAACTATAAAATAAACTCACTAAATAATAAAAGAAACTATAAATATGGCCCTTAAAATATTTCTCTAATTTCTCTATCTAAATGGAACTATGGGGCTAGGTTGGGTTGTGGGTGGTTTATGGGCATTTTTCTCTGAAGGAGTAGCCTCCTATTTATAGGCTTCAAGAGTTGCCTTGAGGTAGCTCTTCAAAATGTGTCCATGTTCAATGAATCTTCTAGAAGGTGTGTCTGGCGCCTAGGCACCGGAATCTGGCGCTTATGCGCCGGACTCTGCGTCCAGTTCTTCGCACCTCTTCACTTTGGGTCGCACCTCTTCGCGATCCTAACCGTTTCCAAGCGTCCAAATACAATGTATCTCATGTCAGAATTTCACATCAAACTGGCGCTTAGGCGCCGGATTCTGGCGCCTAGGCGCCAGACCAATTATTTTGACAATTTTGCATTTTGGCTCCATTTTTGCTCCTTTTTGCTCCTTTTTCATCTTTTATTCCTTATTGGACATTTTTGCATCATCTACATCCAAAAAACAAAAATACCTTTCATTAAAGCAAAATATCCTTAAAAATTTGATAAAAATCAAGGCATAAAAATAGGTATTTTTTTTATGGATCAGTTACGCATCCTGCTGTCAAGTTTTTGGTGTCGTTGTAGGGGAAGTAAAGTAATTATTTAGTGAGATAATTATTAAGGTAATTACTAGAGTAACAGATTATTTTAAAATTACATAAGTTTTTATTTATATTGTGTATGCGCAAATTTGGAACCGAAAATTTAATACCTTACGATTCAAAATTTAATAATAGACCCAATAATCCATATTTAAATTTTTACAACCCTGGTTGGAAGAATCATCCTAATTTTAATTGGAATAACAATTGTACTAATCAAATATGGGCAAACAACCCAGTAAACCCATTTGGAAATTCATCTAACAAAGGAAATCCTGATTATAAATCTTTTATCCACCTGGATTTAATAATAACTCTCAATTTAAGGAAAAGAAGTTATTTATGGAAGAATTGATATTAAATATGGGTCAACATTTACAGAATCAAGGAAATCAGTTAAAAATTTAGGGAAACCAATTGCAAAATCAAGGATCTGCTATTAAAAATATTGAAACTCAACTTGGGCATATCGCTACAGCACTTAATAATAGAGTTCCTGGAACTTTTCCTAGTAATGTGGAAATTAATCCTAAAGACCAAGGAAAAGAAAAAATAAAAGGGATACAGTTACCAAGTGGAAAAGAATTAGAAACAAGAGTACAAAAAGAAAAGAAAATTAAAAAAGATAAAGTGGAAACTGAAAAAGAAAAGGATCATCAAGATCAAGATTTAGAATATCCACTAATACCAATGAAAATTACTGTAGAAAAACTACCACCACGATTTCCTCAGCGATTAAAGCAACATAAAAAGGATAACAAATTTTCTAAATTCATTGAAATCCTGAAGAAATTAAGGGTGAATATTCCCTTTGTAGAAGAATTAGAACAAATGCCCAATTATGTGAAATTTATGAAAGATATTTTAAACAAGAAGAGAAAGTTCACAGACAATGAAACTGTTGCACATAGCGAAGAGTGTAGTGCAATTATTTAGAAAAAGCTTCCTGAGAAATTAAAAGATCCTAGTAGTTTCACTATACCTTGTGCAATTGGAGAAAAATTTTATGGAAAAGCTTTACGTGACTTGGTAGCCAGCATTAATCTTATGCCTCTATCAATTTTTAAAAGATTAGGATTGAGAGAAGTCTCACCTACATCTGTAACTCTTTAGTTAGCTGATCGTTCAACGACTTATCCTAAAGGAGTTATCGAAGATGTGTTAGTAAATGTGAATAAACTTATCTTTCCTGAGGATTTTATTGTTTTATATAAGGAGGAAGATAAAGAAATACCTTTAATTTTATGGATACCCTTTTTAGCTACTAAAAGAGCCATGATTGATGTTCAAAAAGGAGAATTAACTATGAGAGTAAATGATCAAGAAGTAACTTTCAACAATGCAAAATCAATGAAATACCCTGCTATTGAAAAAGATGATGAATGTTTTCGATTGGAAATTTTTGAACATCTGCGAAATAAGTATTTTAAAGAATATTTTGAAAATAAATAAGAAATAGAAAATGCAAAATTATTTGAAAAAGTAGAAAATGAAGAATTAGATTATATACAAGAAAGATTTGAGATGCTGGATGTTATGGAAATGCTGAAAAGAATATAGTTCCGTCGAATATAAAACCTCCTGAACTTAAGTTAAAAATTTTACCTACTCATTTGATGTAAGTATTTTTGGGAAATTCTTTAGCTTTACTGGTTATTATATCGGCAGAAGAAAATGAATTACAAGAGCAAAAACTTTTAGACACATTAGAGAAGTTTAAGAAAGGTTTTGGTTGGACCTTAGCAGATATTAAAGGAATTAGTCTTTCAATCTGTATGCACATAATTATTTTAAATAATGAACATAAACCAAGAGTTGATCCCTAAAGGAGATTACACCCAATGATGAAAGATGTAGTCAAGAAAGAAATTTTAAAATGGTTAGACAATGATATTATTTATCCTATTTCGGACAGTGCTTGGGTAAGTCTAATTCATTGTGTTCCTAAGAAAGGAGGGGTGACTGTTGAAGCTAATGAAAATAATGATTTGATATCTATCAGACAAGTTACTGGATGGCGTATATGTATTGACTATAGAAAATTAAATGCGACCACTAGGAAATATCACTTCCCTTTACCATTCCTAGACCAAATGTTGGATAGACTTGCTGGGCACAAATACTTTTGTTTTTTAGATGGATATACTGGCTACCAACAACTTCTTATTGCTCCCGAGGATCAAGAAAAAACTACATTTACTAGTCCTTATGGAACGTTTGCTTTTCGAAGGATGCATTCTGAATTTTGTAATGCACCTGCAACTTTTCAGAGATGTATGATGTCTATATTTAGTAAATTAATTGATGATGGAATAGAAGTATTTTTGGATGATTTCTCTTTATTTGGAACATCATTTGACGCATGCTTGGATCATCTTGAAAAAGTTTTAGAGTTTTGCAAAAAAAAATAATTTAGTTCTAAATTGGGAGAAATGTCAATTTATGGTTGCTGGAGGAATTGTATTAGGGCATAAAATGTCAGAAAATGGCATGGAAGTAGACCCTACAAAAATTCAAGTTATAGCTAAATTACCACCTCCTACTACAGTGAGAGGGGTAAGAAGTTTTCTTGGACATGCTGGTTTTTACAGACGTTATATAAAAAACTTTTCAAAAATTACCAAACTTCTATGCCAACTTTTAGAAATGGACAAGAAATTTGAATTTACTAAAGAATGCTTAAATGCTTTTGAATTATTAAAGGATAAATTAATCACAACACCTATAATAATTTCACCTGAGTGGGAGAAACCATTTGAACTGATGTGCGATGCTAGTGATTATGCTATAGGAGCCGTTCTTGGACAAAGATATGATAAAATTTTTAAATTTATATACTATGCTAATAAAACTCTTATTAATGTTGAAATTAATTATACAATTACTGGAAAAGAATTATTAGCAATTGTATATGATTTTGATAAATTTAGATCTTATTTAATTGGAACTAAATATATTGTGCATACTGATCACTCTGCTATTAAATATTTAATGCAAAAGAAGGATACCAAACCAAGATTAATTAGATGGATATTAGTGATGCAAGAATTTGATTTTGAGTAATAGATAGGAAGGGAACTGATAATAAAATTGCGGATCATTTGTCAAGATTAGAATATTGCGAATTATCTGACACTGATAATGAAATTATAGACAATTTCCCTGATGAACAACTTTATTATATAAATGAGTGGAAAATACCTTGTTATGCTGATATAATTAATTATATTATAAGTGATATTATACCACCCATGTTAACTCTTCAACAACAGAAAAAATTCATTCATGATGCTAAAGCGTATTTTTGGGATGAACCATATTTATATAAGCAATGTAAGGATCTTATTATTACAAGATGTGTGCCTTATGAAGAAACTGAACTGATTATTCAAAAATGTCACGATTCTGAATTTGGAGGACATTTCGGGACTAACAAAACTACATATAAAATTTTACAAGCTGGATTTTATATGCCTACTCTCTTTAAAGATGTTTATATGTATATCAAAACTTGTGATAAATGCCAACGAATAGGTAATATATCTAGAAGAAATGAAATGCTTCTGAATTTTATTTTAGAAGTTGAGATTTTTGATGTTTGGGGATTAGATTTCATGGGACCATTTATTCCTTCATTTGGAAACTCATATATATTAGTTGCTGTTGATTATGTTTCTAAGTGGATTGAAGCACAGGCTTTACCTCGTTGTGATGCTAAGAGTGTTTCAAAATTTTTAATGAAAAATATTTTCACAAGATACGAAATGCCGAGAGTGATTATCACTGACTGAGGATCCCATTTTAGGAATAAATATATTCAAAGATTGGTAGAAAAATTTAATATTATTCATAAAATATCTACTGCTTATCATCCACAGACCAGTAGATTAGCTGAAGTTTCTAATCAAGAAATTTAACGAATTTTAGAAAAGACTGTAAACCCTAGTAGATTAGATTGGTCCACAAGACTAGACACTACATTATGGAAATACAAGATTTCTTATAAAACTCCGATTGGAATGACTCCTTATAGACTTATTTTTGGAAAGACTTGCCACTTACCAGTTGAATTAGGGCATAAAGCATAATGGGCGATTAAAGAATTTAATTATAATTTGAAAGATGTTTGGGAGAAGAGATTTTTGCAAATGAATGAATTAGATGAATTAAAGAATGAATCTTATAATAACGATAGAATCTATAAAGAGAAAATGAAGATATGGCATGATCGGAAGATTAACCAAATGAATTTTGAACCAGGATAAGAAGTTTTGCTTTACAATTCAAGGTTGAAATTATTTCCTGGGAAATTGAAATCTCGATGGTTAGGACCTTTCACTATAACTCAAGTGTTTACATACGGAGCTATTGAAATTGAAGATCCGAAGACTGGAAACAGATTCAAAGTAAATGGACACAGATTAAAACAGTATTTGAGGGTAAAAGATCAAAATTTAAAGAGGTTTTAATGCTCACTCAACCTGATTAACACCTTGAATTGGTCGGGCTGACGGCGTTAAACCAAGCTCTTTATAGGAGGCAACCCATAGTTATCTTTATTTATATGTGATGATTGTATATTTGTTTGATTTATTGTTATTTTGTGGTATGAATGAACTCTACTACTCGTATTTACCCTTACGATCATCACGATTATTGGATCCATTGAAGAATTTGGAACGCATTCGGACTAGAGCGAAACTGGGCAATTTTTTCCTTGGCCGCTGACGGTCGAGCCCGCCGACGGCGCATTTTTCCCAACAAGTTCATTTTGTGTTATTAAAGAATCCCGCCGATGGCGAGATCGATGCCGCCGACGGCGGATTCGGTTAGTGGACGGTTAATGGAGTGATTTTGACGGTTTTTGGCGGTTCTAAGTAGTTTTAACTCCTTTAAAACTCCTAAAATTCAATTTCTAGACTATCTATCTCCTAAAAACGAATTGTAACTCCACCAAAACTCATCCCTATGGCATCCGATCACCCTAAAATCCCTAGATCTCGAGTGTTCAATAAAAGAAAATTTATCAGTTGTGAGACTCAGTGAATCTTCAGAAAGGTAATGATGAAAAAGAGATTGATCAAGGAACGAGGATTCGTGAATCGAGGATTGGAGAATTCAGTGATGCCTATCAAAGAAATGATTGTGTGACAACGTTGGGAAGTGTTGTGCTGTACCACCTCTGTAGTAGTCATCCCTGTGGTAAAAGAATTCTATGCAAATTTACACGGAATCAACCACAGAGTCATCTATGTGCGAGGCAGATGGGAAACTTTTACTCCTTCTAGAATTAATGAGTTATATTCGATAGAGAATACACCCTTTTGCCACTACTCCAACTTTTTCCCTATAAGGAATAATATGAATGAAATCTATCGTTACTTGACTGATGAAGCGGAAGATTGGGAAACGAGAGAAAACATGTTTGTTAGTTTTTCTGCATCACTTCTAAACCCCGTTTCTAAACACTGACACTTCTTTATTTCTTCAAAACTGTTACCTACTATGAGAGTCAATAAAGTTTCTAAGGAGTGTGCGATTCTGAACTATTGTATTCAAGCGGGACTACTTATTAATGTTGGTTTGATAATTGTGAAGTCTGCTTTAGGCCTGATTGTTCATGGATGA
This sequence comes from Papilionanthe hookeriana x Papilionanthe teres, assembly GCA_022702705.1. NCBI lineage: Eukaryota > Viridiplantae > Streptophyta > Magnoliopsida > Asparagales > Orchidaceae > Papilionanthe > Papilionanthe hookeriana x Papilionanthe teres. The sequence goes on along the minus strand of CM040429.1, from coordinate 27,538,505 downwards.
ATTTATGGGCTTGGACATCCTTCTTCAATTTTCGCACTCTGCAGTCAATACTAAGTTTCATATGAAGCCTGGGAGAAGGTACTTCTGCCTTGGAAACCTTTAGATCCAACTGATATGTTTCCTACGCTTGATGATGATAACGATACAACTATTATTGTGGATCAAACATGTCAGAGTTCTTTTTCAATTAGGACCTTGACTGATAAAATTGATATTATCTTATGGAGAATCGAAGGACTGGAAAAAAAATGTGATGACTTCAATTAATAACATCTCTGACTTATTTGATCATATTGACTGGAGGATGAAAGAACATTTCGATCATTCTGGACATCTTGAAGCTAGTTTCTTACGGCTTATGAGAAAGAAAGGAAGGATAGAAGAAGATTCTACTGAAGAGTTTCCTTACAGACCCTTCTACAATCTTTTCATTCATTTACGTTCAATGGGTGATATCAGAGATGATTTTAGCACTGATTCTGACGAGTAGAAGACGTTCGTAACTGTTTATGTGTTGAATTAGTTTTGATTTAAATTTGTGTAATTTGCACTTGTGTTATTTTAAATTTTGATATTTAATCTCAGTATAGATGAGATTATGCATATATTGTTTGTTTTCAGCATTTTGTGTGTTGTGGTTTGGATTGCAACACTGAATTTGATGTATTAAGGTTGAGAAAATACCTTGTTATAGTATGTTGTGTACAAATATTGTAAACACTTGGATTATATATATAAATTATGGTGTTTGTGTTGTGTAAATCTATTTGAGTTAAAGTAATATCTAATCAGAATAAAATATGTTTAAATCAATTGATCGAATGTTAACGAGGCTTAAAATGAATTTAAAAATACAAAAATTAAAAATTAAAAAAAAAATTTTGAAAAGGCCAACCGACGGCTACCTCGATGCTGCCGACGGCAGATTTTTCCAGAAATTTGAGCCTACTTGAATTAATTAGCTCGCTGACGGCGAGATTTTTCCCGCCGACTGCGAGAACCCGAAAAACGCCTTTATTTCACCGGTCAACCACCACTATTCATCACCCCTACCTCTAAACTCTGAAAAAACTGACCTAGGTCTTGATAGATCTTGGATTTGGAGCGTTTTCAACCCATTTTGACGCCTGATTTCATCTTCCCTTGGTAAGAGCTTCACTTACATGCAAAAATTTTTGATTTTCACCTTGTATTTATTCCACATTTAGGAATTTTGGAAAAATTTAAAATGTGGAGAAATAGTTGGAAGAAATTCATGGAATTCATTTTAGATTACTTTAAGTCACCTTTGGAAGCCATTCTAGTGTTGTTTTGGAATTTAGTTGAGATTTTTATAAATTTGATTGATCGAGAAATGGCTCCACGACAATAGAGGTGACTCGACTTTGACGAGACTCAATTTGTAAATGCTAAGGCTCAGTCAAGGTACAACTCTATCATCAAATCAAAAAAATGCATTCAGGATAGAGTTTTCAAGAACCCGGGAGGAGAAGTGGAACAGACTATTAAGGAGCAAAATTTAGAAAATTTTTGTTAATCGTTGAACTGAGCTGCAGTAGAAGTTGTAAAGGAGTTTTATGCCAACCTGACCCAGATAGAGGACATGCATATAGAGGTCAGAAGATTTTTAGTTGATTTTAATACTGCTCAGATAAATTCTTTCTACGAAGTGCAAGATCCTTATACCAGCGATTATAAGACGTTTGGAACAATGGAAGGTTTACTGGAGAATGTGATTAACTTTCTCACTGATGGGAAAGGAACTTGGAAAATGAAGCAGCATGAACGGGTAAACTTCCCTCTTTCTATGATGAATGCCACCTCTAAGGCTTGGCACTATTTTATTTGCTCTACTTTTTTACCTACTTATCATCATAGTGAAGTTTCGAGGGATAGAGCAGTTCTGAATTTTTGTATTCAGAACAACAGAAGTATAAATGTGGGAAATATTATTTATAGAAACATATTAGCCATTGCAAAAAGTGAAACAGGAGGAGGACTGGGACATCCTGGTCTGATATATGCACTCTGCCAGTTGTCTGGAGTAGAGGCTAGAGATGATGAGGAATGGGTTCATCCTATGAAACCCATTACAAAGGCTAATATAAAGACTTATGAATCCCACGAAGGATGGAGATCTGGGACAAGGAGCTCTGCACCTTCGACTAGTAGGGATATTCCCTCTACTAGTTATGACCCTCCTGCCTATAGTTCTCCTACACTCCATGACTTGATGAATGAACTGACTCTGCAGCAAAAAAGTTTTGAGAAGTTTGATGAAAGGTTGGAGCATATAGATCAGAGGATTGGAGGATTAGAGCGGAGGCACGATTATGATAGTGAATATCTCCAGAGGCATTCTGAGTTTGAAATAGCTTACTATGATGCTGAGAATCGCTATATGAGAGGAGAGCTTGATGTGACATTTCCGGAGTGCCCTCGTTATACACACTACCAGCCCAATCCACCTGCTGACCAGGGAGATGAGGATATTGGATGGGAGTTTGATATTTGACCTTAGATTCTGTGATTAGATGCTTTTGTTATGTGTGATTTAGTATTTCTGATCTGTATTTGTATTTTTAATTATTATGTTGTCGATATTATTTAAATTAATTGTAGTTTCTTAGTTTTTATTATTGCAGACTGTGATTGTAACTCTAAAAGTGAAATTAGTAAACTGTTTGTGGTTATTTTTGTGAAATGTGCTTAGTACTTTAATTTATAGAGTAATTAATTGTGATATGTATTGTGTACTTATTTCAAAATTTTCTTACCCAGCAAATTCTCTAATATTATATGTGTGTAGAATGTTCTTAACAGTACAAGTTAATTAAGTGATGAGATGTGAAAAGAACTTGCAAAAACTTCAAAAAAGATAAGGAAAATACCTAAAGTACGAAGCTATGATTTAAATTTACAGTATCTTTTTTTTTTCCACTTATATGATTAGATATAAATAATTAAGTTTGGGGGAGGGAAAAGCAAGATTAACTATTAAATGTTCTCAATTAAATATTTTCAAAAATTATTATAAAAATGATTTTCTGTAGTGAATTTAATTCAATAAACTAGAATTTATTTAATTAACTATTATAGAAGGTTAAAATAAATATTTTTAGTGATTAAATTAATTTTGTGGATTAAAATATTTGGAATAAGAGGATAAGAATATAGTTAACTATTTAATGTAAGGAAAACTATATTTTGAAATATTAAATTCTTAAGTATTTAGGTGAGAAAGAAAAGATTGGAACTCAATGATGTAAAAACTATGAAATACATATAAAGTAAGGAAATGTTTCAAATTTCAAATTTAGGATGGGGAAAGTGAAGTTCAAAATCATTAACGGGCTATACAGATACAATAATCCTCAATTGAAAAAGAAAAAGAAGGATTGAAAAACAATCCCTGAAAAGAAATGAAAAAAATATAGCATTGAAATGCAATCCAAATAAAAAGAAAAAGTAAGTGAGGAGAAGCTTGAGGAGATGCCTTATCAAAAATTGGCTTCATTTGAATCAACCTAAAGGGTAGACTCAATTACATTTCTGAACTTATATATATGGATTAGTATTTTTACTATATAATTTTTTCATGAATTTCCTATCATCTGAATATCCTAAGTAATTCAATATTGCAACATATAGTCATTATTGAAATGAATAGATGACTAGTACTCTTAAACTTGATGATTAGATAGCCTTACATCTATAGAGGTAATTTAATTATCTGAAAATCTTTGTAATAAGCTTTACTATAATATTTATTTAAATCAAATTCATAGTATTTCTGAATTAAAGCTTTACTACATATAATCATTACTTTTATATAATATTAAGATTACTTGAGGACAAGTAATAGTTAAGTTTGGGGGATCTTGACCAAAGAAAAATATATTGAGAAATTCATATTGATTTTATATTGATTTTGATGATATTGCACTTTAAAGAAAGGTATTTTTTATTTTTTGTTGCAGGAATGAAGATTAATAGACAATGAAACAAAAAGATGCGACAAGGAGCAAATCTGGATAAAAAAGGACCAAAAGAGACATAAGTTAATCTTGGCCGTTGACGGTGAGGAATAGGCCGCCGACGACGCATTTTCCCAGAGAATAAAGACAATATTGTAAGGGAGCTCGTCGATGACGAGATTGAGCCCACCTACAGCTAGCCTTAGCAGTTGGCCCATGTTCTAGAAGCCCGCCGACGGCTAGAAGGTCGGTTCAAGCAAAGATTCATCGAATATGGACACCTTTTGAAGAGGTGCTTAAGCAACCTTTGGAAATTTTTCTACCTCTTTAAAAAGAGACAAATTTAGGCTAAAAAGTGTGTGTCCAGGGTGTTCTAGAGAGTTAAAAAAGAGTTAGTACAGTGTCCAGGGAGTCGAAGGAGAGTTTAATAGTGAGTAAGTGAGTTTTGTTGCGTGCGTTGTATAGGAAGGAAGAGTCAGAGGAACTTCAAGGAGTCTGCTTGGGGAGAAATTTGAGATAAGTTGTGTTTACTATTTTGTAACTTTGATTTTATATGAAATCCAAGTTTTGTGTTATTCTTCCTATGCATTCTAAGTAATCTTCTGTGTCTTTCTCCTTGTTTTGAGATTTTGTGAAATGAAAAATTGAATTAGTTGTGCCTAAAATATTCAACAAAAATTGTGATAATCTTTTTGCTTAAATCTTAATTTACTTTAAATCTGGCCAATTGATCTGTTAAAATATGTTGATTTCACAACTAAAGTAAAGATTACATCCGAGATTTGGGGAGGTCAAAGTCTTTGAAAGGAAGGTGCAAATAAATAGGAAAATATTATTTATCAGGCGTAGAATTGGAGATTTTAGAGTGACAGACTAAAATCCTCAATTCGGTCCTATCGTTTGGGTGCTGAAGTGTAGATGTTAGCCCTCAGGCGAGGGGAACGTGGGAGCTCTGAAGTGAGAGCCGGTATCCTCCCAGCCTAGCCGCAGATTCAGTAACCAAACATAGGATTAGTCAATGTTTTTTATGCCTGGACCAAGGGGTAAAGAATAGGAATACTTTTATTTGGCACAATATAATTCTAACTAATTTAATTATCCGTTCACTTAATTCTCTTAACAAGGAGGAGGATACTTTTCTATATTGTAACTTTCCATTCAACATTAGTTAGTATAATTGTTCTTTATTTACGTTTACTAGATAGTTATTTCAACTGTTGTAATTAGTTCGTAATCTCTGAACTTCCCTGTGGGATCGATATCCAGGACTCCATTAGAGCCCTGTATTACTTGAACGATACTTATACTTGCGTTGATAAGGGGTAACTTTGCTATTATTGAATATTTATTCTTACACTTGTTAACACTTATAAAGTTACGTATCCCACTGTCAGTATGCTAACCCTTTCTTGAAGGTGCTGCTATAAGCTCCCTTTGTCAGGCATGAAGCACAAGTGTTGCATGTTAAACCTTGCTAACATTTTCCATGGGCTGAGTCCTTTATTTTTCTTTTATCATTTATTTGATAGAGTCCTAGGAGCGAGTTTGTATTGGCAATAAGGTATGGGCACTTGTTCTAAGGTTGATGACGCATTGAACCGCATGATGAGGACCCTGACCAGCGGCTCATGTGTATTACCTTAATTCAAAATTTACATTCTTGTATAGAATTAGATCTGAGTATTTATATGCAGAGTTCATATGCTTTTTCTGCTTTTGCCTGGCGAGGACAGCTTATAACACCACTTGGGAGAAAGGGTTAACATATAGATCATGACATTGCTCCCCCTTTATTAATCCTGCGTGTATGTATATTTAGGCATGACTCCCTACAAGAAAACGACCCCTGATATACTACAACACATGTTCACACTTAATACATACACAAAAGCTACGCTAACATTTTCTATAGGTCAAGTCCTTTAATTTTCTCTTATCATGTATTTGAAAGAGTCCTAGGATTTTTTGTATCAAAATAAGGTACAGGCATAGGTTCCAAGATAGATGACGCGTCAAACCACACGAGGGGACCAGAAGAAGCAGCTCATCTACCTTACCTGAATTCCAAATTTATATTCTTGTATATAATTAGATTCGAGTATTTATATGTGGAGTCCGATCATTTTTTCAACTTTCCTAGAAGATCTTGCCTACCCAACAACACTAACCTGTTCCTATATTTTGCTTGCAATGCCAAGATTTTATATTTTGTTTGCTTATTTTCGTGTTTTTTATGTTTATTTTTTGTCTGGGATTGATCACGATAAATAATCTAGGCTCACTAAGGACTAAAATTTTAAAATTTCTACAAAATCATAATAATAAAAGAATAAGATTAAATAACATTTAGGGTTAAAATATTTAAAACTCTTAAACATCTCGCACTTTATATTGCTGCATGGCCTTCAAACAAGATTTAAATTGGTTCACACACATGTCTATACACCCCATCATATTTAATAAAGCCTACATGATTAGCAGTAGATAATTGCATCAAACTGCATGTTTTGAGGGGAATTCTCCTTGCTTCTTCAACCTAGGTTATTTAGCATGATTAGGATGTCAGAGGCTTCTCCGACCTGGACGAGGAGTAAGTATTTTATTTAGAGTGTTTTCAACTTTTTAGCTTGACCTCTCTTTTCTCTTCCTTCCAGGCCTCTTCACTATTTATTTGTGAGTATAAGTTCCACCTCTATGAACTCTACCTTCATAGGTCATAAGACTTAGAGTTTCCTTATTTTAAAATTAGGGCTACTGAGGTCTCCTTGGATAACATAATTCATGAACTGCTGATATGATGTATCTGGCTATGTTGGGTCGACTACTGATCCATGAAAAAAATAACCATTTTTATGCCTTGATTTTTATCAAAATTTTAAGGATATTATGCTTTAATGAAAGGTATTTTTGTGTTTTTGGATATGGGTGATGGAAAAATGTTCAAGAAGAAAAAAAGTGAAAAAGGAGCAAAAAGGAGCAAAAATGGAGCCAAAATGCAAAATTGTCAAAATTATTGGTCTGGCGCCTAGGCGCCAGAATCCGGCGCCTAAGCGCCAGGTCGATACGGGATCTGTCAAGATTTTTGACGACTTTTGGACGGTTATTTTGATGGTGTTAGCGGTTATTGGACCTTTTAGAAGACTGGCAGTTGTTCTTGGTTTATAGGACATGTGATACAATGTATTTGGACGCTTGGAAAAGGTTTTAATCGCAAAGAGGTGCGATCCAAAGTGAAGAGATGCGAAGAAACACACCTTCTAGAAGATTCATTGAATGTGGACACATTTTGAGGAGATGCCTCAAGGCAACCCTTGAAGCCTATAAATAGGAGGGTACTCCTTCAGAGAAAAACGCCCACATAGCCCAAATAGCCCACATAAGCCCACATACGCCCACATAAGCCCACATACGCCCACATACGCCCACATACGCCCACATAAGCCCACATAGCCCACATACGCCCCCATACATTCCCCTATCTAGAGCCCCATCTAGAGGGAGAATTAGAGAAATACTTTAGGGCCACTTTTATTAATTAGTGAGTTTATTTAGAGTATGTATTGAGAGTTTAAAGAGTTGGTGCCTTTGAAGTTTATTTGCTTTGGAGTCAGAAGAATTCGGAGGTTCAGTAGGAGAAACACTTGAGATAAGTATTTGTAATTTTATTCAAAGTTTTATTATCATGTTTTGTTGTTTAAATTCAATGTGTTACGAGTAGTTAGTTTACTTTTTCCTTTCAATTATGAAAAGATAAATAAGATAATATAAAATTCGATGGAGAATTAAAAACTATTTATATTTTAAAATATTGTGATGATATTAATACCAGATATTCATTTACTTTACAAATTGATCACTTGTATTGTTAAAATCTGTTGAAGAGTTTTGATACCTAGAATGAGATGAATTCTTAACTAGTAGATATCACATGAATCCTTGGGTAGTCGAAGGCCTTGTGCGGGTTATTCAAGGTGAAGTGCAAATAAATAGGAAGATATTATATAATGGGCGTAGAATTAATAAGTTTTTAGAGTGACAGACTAAATTCTTGTGATTTGGTTTATTGAGAAGGAAAGGGTCACTAGTAGGGCCGACCATAGCTACCCTTCGACATCTAGTAGTGTGAGCCTAGATTAACCCATTCTATTAACAATACATCCAGACCTGATCTATTGGCTAGCCAATGTTAGTAACACCTAGATCAAAGGGTAAAGAATATGAATGCTTCTATTTGGCACAATACCATAAATTTATATTCTCCATGAATATTATCATTATCTTAGAAAATCTTGGATTATTTGAAAGGAAGAAAGTTGTGTTCTTATTGCTATTTACACCAATCATTTCATTACTGCTTTATTATTGCATCTTTCGTTACTGATTTATTATTGTATCTAGTAAATTAAAAATATCAAATTTATAAACTATAAAAGAAATACATAAAAATAAAATTAAAATATTCAAAAATCCATAACTCACTCCTCGTGGGATCGATACTGGGGGTCTTTGTCAAAGCCCTTTATTACTTGATACGATACGTATACTTGCGTAGTACTCCTAAGTGTGTAAAATATTTTCAATAAAATTATATTTGTATACACTAGTTGCTATTATTATCTATTACATATATTTGAAAGCATTAATTATTATATTTGTCATCGAGTGGATTGCGGAGTCGAGTTTTTGGCGCCGTTGCTGAGGAATGAATTTTTAGTACACATATATATAGCATTGGGTCAAGTTTTTGGCGCGTTGCACGGGGAGGAGCGGAGTAGATTTTAAATATTTTTATTTTATTCATTTTCTTTTATTGTCAAAAATATAAAATACCAAAAATATATATATATATAAAATAAAATAAACAATTTCTTTATATATAAAGATTTTATTTCTTGTTAATTTACTTTTTATGTGTAATGCTGGATCTGAAGGATTATTACCTTTAGATTTTGAATTAGAAAGAACTATTAAAAGAATTAAAAAAGGAAAACAAACTAAAAAAATTCAAGAGATGGCTAATTTACATGACAATTTACAAAATCCAATTGAAATTAATGAACAAAATGTTTACAAACCATTAAGGGATTATGCTAACCCTACAGTTGATGAACTTTATAGTAGTATTCAAATACCTACTGTAGATGCTAATTCCTTTGAGCTTAAACCATCTATCATTCAAATGGTTCAAAATAATCAATTTGGAGGAACACCAAATGAGGATCCAAATTTACACCTTGCTAGTTTTTTAGAACTTTGTGCTACCTTTAAATATAACAATGTTTCTGATGATGCTATTAGACTTAGACTCTTTCCTTTTTCTTTAAGAGATAAAGAAAAGATGTGGTTGAACTCATTAGCAACAGGTTCTATTAAAACATGTGCTGAAATGACACAAAAATTCCTTGCTAAATATTTTTCTCCTTCTAAAACTGCTAAATTAAGAATTAATATTACTTCATTTAGTCAATTTGACGAGGAGAGAATTTATGAAACTTGGGAAAGATTTAAAGAACTATTAAGAAAATGTCCTCATCATGCTTTACCTAATTGGTTAATTATTCAAACATTTTATAATGGTTTAATTGGATCACGAAAATCTATTATTGATGCTGTTGCTGGAGATTATTTAATGTCTAAGTCATTTGAAGAAGCTTATACTTTAATTGAAGAAATGACTAACAATAATTTTCAATGGCCTTCTGAAAGGATTAATCCTCAAAGAATGTCAAGTATTCAAGATAACGAAGCCTTTTCTGTCTTAGCTTCACAAGTAGCTGCAATATCTAAGAAATTAGATAATTTTGCCATCAACACATCACATAACAACTCATCTAATATTGAGGATTCTCAAACTATTGAAATTTTACAAGATATTGCTAGTAAAAATAATCCATATTCAAACTATTATAATCCTGGATGGAAAAATCACCCTAATTTTAACTGGAATAATCAACAAAAACAATGGGGTAATAATCAATCCCATCCAACTGGAAATTAGAATAATCAACTAAATTCAAATTATAAACCACCTGGATTTAATAATCAACAGAAAAAGTTATCAAAAGAAGAAATAATTTTACAAATGAGTAATCAATTACAAAATCAAAAAACTGCTATTCGTAATATTGAGAATCAAATGGGACAAATCGCTAATTTAATTAATTACAGACCTCCAGGAACACTTCCTAGTAATGTTGAACCTAATCCAAAAGAAACTAGAAAAGAACATGAACATGTTAAAGCTGTAGAACTTAGAAGTGGAATGGAATTAAAAGAAAGAATGCAGAATGAAATTGAAAAAGAGATTGAGGTTGAAGAGATTAAAAAACCTAAAGAAACTCCTTCTCCTAATCAAGATCATACTAATATTTCTATTAATGTGGAAGTTGAAAAACCACCACCACCTTTTCCTCAAAGATTAAAACAGTAGAAGCTTGATCATCAATTTTCTAAGTTCTTTGAAATTTTTAAGAAACTTACTATAAATATACCCTTTGTTGAAGCCTTGGAAGAGATGCCAACTTATGCAAAATTTATGAAGGATATATTAAGTGAGAAATGAAAATTTGAAGCTTTTGAAACTGTTGCACTAAGTGAAGAATGTAGTGCAATAATTGAAAAGAAATTACCTCAGAAACTTAAAGATCCTGGAAGTTTTACTATACCTTGTGCTTTTGGAGAAAAATTTTGTGGAAAAGCTTTGTGTGATTTAGGAGCAAGTATTAATCTCATGCCATTTTCTATTTATCGATGGTTGAATTTAGGAGAGATTACTCCCACCACTGTAACCCTTCAGTTAGCTGATAGATCTATCACTTACCCTAAAGGAGTTATAGAGGATGTACTTGTTAAAGTAGATAAATTTATCTTCCCTGTGGATTTCATTGTGCTTGATATGGAAGAAGATAAAGAAATACCAATTATTTTAGGGAGACATTTTCTAGCTACCGGACAAGCGATGATTGATGTGCAAAGAGGAGAATTAACTATGGGAGTTAATGATTAAGAGATTAAATTCAATGTTCTTAAATCGATGAAGTACCCTGACAAAGAAAAATGTTATCGAATGGATATTTTTGTTTTTATAATTGAAGAACACTATCAAGAAAATGTAAAATCATTCCTGAAGAAGAAATTAAATTTTTAACTGATGAAAATGAAGAACTAAAAGAAGATGAATTACTTAAAGAAACTCATTAGATTAAAGATAGCTGGGAAACATTAGACATAATTCAAAATGATATACTTTTACCCTCAATTAAAAGAGCCCTTGAACTGGAATTAAAAATGTTACCTTCACATTTAAAGTATGCATTTCTTGGAAATTCATTAACTTGACCTATTATTATTTCTTTTGAGCTAAGTTTAGATCAAGAAGAAAAATTAATAGAAGTGTTAAAGAATTATAAAAAAGCTTTTGGTTGGACTATTGCTGATATAAGAGGAATAACCCCTTCCAATTGTATGCATAGAATTTTAATGGAAGAAAATTTTAAACCCACTATTGAACCGAAAAGAAGATTAAATCTTATCATGAAAGAGGTTGTCAAAAAAGAAATTTTAAAATGGTTAGATGCTGGAGTTATTTATCCTATTTCGGATAGCCAATGAGTGAGTCCTATTCATTGTGTTCCGAAGAAAAGAGGAGTAACTGTCACTATCAATGATAAAAATGAACTAAGTCCTACAAGACAAGTTACTAGATGGAGAATTTGCATTGATTATCGGAAGTTAAATGACGCCACTAGAAAGGATCATTTTCCTTTACCTTTCTTGGATCAAATGCTTGACAAATTAGTTGGACACTCATATTTCTATTTTCTGGATGGATATTCTAGTTATCATCAATTACTTATTGCTCCTGAGGACCAAGAGAAAACAACATTTACAAGTCCTTATGGAACATTTGCCTTTAGAAGAATGCCTTTTGGTTTATGTAATGCACCTGCAACTTTCAAAGTTGTATGATGTCAATATTTTGTGATTTGATTGACAAAGGAATTGAAGTATTCATGGACGATTTTTCAGTTTTTTGAACTTCTTTTGAGTCTTGTTTGGAAAATATTTCCAAAGTTCTGAAAAGATGTGAAGAAACAAATTTAGTTCTTAACTGGAAAAAATATCAATTTATGGTCACAGAAGGCATTGTACTTGGTCATAAAGTTTCACAAAAGGGATGGAAGTTGATCAAGCAAAAGTAAAAATTATTGCTGAACTGCAACCCCCTACTACTGTTACTGATGTGAGAAGTTTTCTAGGTCATGCTGGATTTATAGAAGATATATAAATGATTTTTCTAAAATTGCTAAACCTCTTTATCATTTATTGGAAAAAGCAGCAAAATTTGAATTTAACGAAGACTGTGTTAATGCTTTCAATATTTTAAAAGACAAATTAATAACTGCACCTATAATTATTGCATCTAATTGGAATAAACCTTTTGAATTAATGTGCGATGCAAGTGATTTTGCAATTGGAGCTGTATTGGGACAAAAATATGAGAAAAATTTCGAAGTTATATATTATGCTAGTAAAACTCTTACTGAAACTCAAAGAAATTACACTACTACTGAGAAAGAGCTTTTAGCTATAGTATATGCCTTTAATAAATTTAGACCTTATCTTCTTGGTACCAAATGCATAGTTCATACTGATCATTCCGCTATTAAATATTTAATGATGAAAAAAGATGCTAAACCTAGACTGATAAGATTGGTTTTACTTCTACAAGAATTTGATTTTCAAATAGTGGATAGAAAAGGAACGGACAACTAAATTGCTAATCATTTATCTAGAATTAAGAATGATGTTATTACTGAAGAAAATATAAATGAGAAATTTCCTGATGAACATTTGTATGTTATTCAAGAATACTTAACACCTTGGTATGCATATATAGTTAACTATTTAGTTAGCAATATTTTTCTTTATGGATTGGATAACAAATTTATTAATAAATTTAAAAATGATGCTAAATCTTATATTTGGGAAGATCCTCATTTATTTAAATTAGGAAGAGATTCTGTAATTCGTAGATGCGTACCTTATGAAGAAACTTATGCTATCATTCAAAGATGTCATGATTCCAAATTTGGAGGACACTTTGGAGTAGATAAAACTGCATTTAAAATTTTAAATTCAGGATTTTATTGGCCTACCTTATTTAAAGATGTGAGAAATTTTGTGAAAATATGTGATCGATGTCATAGGATGGGAAATATATCCAAGAAAGATGAAATGCCTTTAAACTATATATTAGAAGTTGAAATTTTCGATATATGGGGTTTAGACTTTATGGGACCATTTGTACCATCATCTGGAAAGATTTATATTTTATTAGCAGTTGATTACGTTTCAAAGTGGATTAAAGCTGTAGCTTTACCTAGCTGTGATTCAAAAAGTGTTTCAAAATTTTTAAAGAATATGATTTTTTCAAGATTTTAAGGTAATTATCACAGATGGTGGAAGTCATTTTAGAAATATAAGAATTCAATCATTATTGGAAAAATTTAGAATCAAACACAGAATTGCAACTACATATCACCCACAAACAAGTTGAATGAATGAAGTATCAAACAGAGAAATTAAAAGAATTTTAGAGAAGACTGTTAATCCTAAAAGAACTGATTGGGTTGATAGACCTGATTCTGCATTGTGGGCTTATAGAACAGCTTATAAGACACCAATCGGAATGTCACCTTACCGGTTAGTTTATGGTAAACAATGTCACTTACCTGTTGAACTTGAACATAAAGCTTATTGGGCGATAAAGGAGTTTAATTTAGATTTAATACTGCAGGAGAAAAACGATTATTGCAATTGAATGAGTTGGATGAAATAAGAAATGAATCATATGAAAATGCAAGGATTTATAAAGAGAAAATGAAAATATTACATGATAAAAAAATTTCAAGAAAAATATTTGAGCCTGGACAAGAAGTATTATTATTTAATACTCGTTTAAGACTTTTTCTTAGAAAATTAAGATCAAAATGGATAAGACCATATATAATTGAAAAAGTATACCATTATGGAGCTGTGGATGTTAAAGATCCCAAAACGGGAAAAATTTTTAAAGTTAATGGATTAAGACTGAAGCCTTATTTGGGAGATTTTAAAAAGATTTATAAAGAGGCTTATGAGTTGAGTCTACTGATTAAAGACTTAATTAGGTCGAGTCGACGACATTAAACCAAGCGCTTTGTGGGAGGCAACCCATAGTTATTTGTTGTTTTGTGTGTTTTTACATTTGTAATGTAAGGTTATGCCTCGATCTTGTTTAATTTTATATTATTTTAGAAAATTTGAAAGCTAACAAGTCTTTATTGACTTAAGCTGAAAATTATCTCGAATTATATAAATCTTAGACATTGGATCACTCTATTTCATATATGAGTAAAAAGGAGATCAAGTTAACCTTCATTAGGATTGATTATAATTTGTGTTACTGAGTCTATATTGATCTTACCATTCTAACCTACCTATTTTGGAGAACGAAACTTTGAAATTTGACGTTAGGCGAAACGGAGTCGAAAATGGTTCCGGCGCCTAGGCGTCAGATTTGGCGCCTAAGCGCCAAAGTAAAACTATGTGTCGATGGGTCTGGCGCCTAGGCGCCAGATTTGGCGCCTAAACCCCACAGTTACTGGATCGTGTCAAAACAAAAAATCTTCAGTTTTTCACACGATTTTCTCTTATAAATGACCCTAACTTCATCCCCAATCCTTATGCAATCATTATTTCGACCCATACACTCCATTCTTGAGAGATTAGAGAGGATTTTTAAGAAATGGAGAGGAGAAATCTTGGAGAAGAGGCTAGAGACAAGGTTTCAAAGGATCCTCAACCCTACTTCAATGGTTTCATTACTGTAAGTTTGGAGAAAATTTCTAGTTGTCTAGATAAGTTTGAAGCAGAGTTTAAAAGCATTGGAGATCGCCTCCATGAGATGTATCATCAAATTGAACATCTGGAATGGCAGGCGAAACTTCAATTTGATCATCTAGCGGCTTATCAAGATGCTCAAGTGGAGATGTATGCGAAGAACAATTGGATCGACGAGAAAACGACTACTGATTTTCCGAGGGCATTAAAATTCTTTCCAAGTGGGCTAAATAGTTTTCCTTGCCAGGATAATGGGAATTAGATAGTGATGTGGTGAGATTGTGATTTATCTAGTGTGTCTTTGTATCGATTTAGTGAATCGATTGTGTTTGGTTGTGTGTTTGCTTTCATGTTCAATGTGTGTTGTATTTGCTTTCAAATTTGTGTTGTTTGATTGTTGTTAGAACTTGAATCATGTTATGATACTTATTTGAATTGTATTGAGCCCAAAATTGAATATCATGAATGGAATTAGAAGAGTTTGATTTAAACCTGAGTTTAATTGGTGGATTTAATTTTTAATTTTTAAAATTTTTGTAAAATATTTTGGAAGATGGAAACTGAAGCAATACTCTTATATGAGTAATTAGAATTTTAATTTATGAATTTTGGTGGAAAATAAAATTTTTAAGAGATTTTAGTGGAAAGGCTAGTCTGGCGCCTAGGCGCTAGAATTTGGCGCCTAGGCGTTGGTTCGGCCTGCTTACCCGAAAAACACCATTTAAACCCCCATTAGCCATTTTTGACGCCTAAGCTTCACCTTCTTCCTCTTTTTCGCGAAAACCCACCACCTAAATTCATTTTGAGGTCAAAACATCAAGATTTTGAGCTTGAAATCACTTGATTTCTTCGTCTCAAGGTCATATCTACACTCAAATCCATTTATTTTTTATTTTCACCATAGTTTTTCCTGTTTTTGACTAAAAACTGAAATTTTGAGAAAAATTTTGATTTTTAGTGTTTCTCCATGAATTTATAAACTCATTTTAAGTTTCTTAAGCTTAAAAAGAGTTTAAAGCTTTGATTCCTTAATTTATTTGTGTTTTCTTTCACGTTTAGATGACACTGAAATCTAAGCGAGGAAAGGCACGAGAAAATTTTGATAGTAGCAAGTTCGCGACTGCGGCAGTGCATTTTCGATATCACAAATTTGCGACGTTCAGAAAATTTATCTCAGAGCGAAGCTTTTACAATCCTGGTGAAACGATCGAGAAAACGATCGTTGCGTACAACTAGCAACGATTCTGTTATTTCACCGCTGTTGCTGTTATTCCAGTCGTGCGCCAATTTTATGCTAACTTTTTGGATGCAGAAGACTACGAAGTCTTCGTCAGAGGTGTTGGAGTAGGATATACTCCAGAAAGGATCAATGTTTTTTATGGACTGCTACCTACCATCGAGTGCCACTATTCTGGATTATCTCCATCTGAGGGAGATCTTGAAATGATTATTGCTTATTTGACTGACGGAACTGGAGCTCGGAAGATCCGGAACGATAAACGGGTAAATTTCAAATCTTCTAAGTTAAATGGTATTTTAAAGGCATGACAGTACTTTATTTCTGCAAGACTTATACCTTCCAACCACCTGAGCGAAGTGACTAGAGATCGAGCTATCTTAAACTACTGCATTCAAGAGAGGAAGTCGATAGATGTCAGCAGTATTATTTGTGATTCTCTGGAGTCTACTGTTAGATCCAGTAATTCTGTAGGACTAGGATTCCCATCTCTGATTTATTCTTTATGTGTGAACAATGGAGTCACTGCTGATATTTCTGAGGAGAAGCTGAAGTCTACCAAGCTAATTGGGCAGGAGAGTGTTAGTATCTATGATCGTCTTCGTGGGAAGAGATCTACAGCCCCTTCTACTTCTACACCTACTCCAGGTAGAGCTTCCACTTCCAGACCTTCTACTTTTACTGCTGAGCCACCGTTTAGTTTTTGTGAATCGATGCATGATCAATTTCTGGAGCAGCAGAATGAGTTATTTCTAACTCACTACAGAATTGATACTATGGATAAGAAGATTGATCACCTATCTGATTACACCCAAAGGAAGAGTGAATATGATGCTGAGTATTCAGAGTCTTTAGTCAGATTCTTGAAGGGTGAGCATGATATTCAATTTTCCACCTGTCCTAGATTTTCAGCATATGTTGATCCAAAGGATGTGGAGTTTTCTTTTGATGATGACGATGACGAGGCTACAGACAGTGATTAGTATTTTGATTTACCTCTGAGATGTGTTGAGTCTGTTGTTAGTTTAGTTTTTGTTTGCTAGTACTGATTGTTGTTTGCTGTTTACTAGTTTAGATTTGTTTATGAGACTTTGTATGAATTATTTAATGTTGAGACTGTTTTAGATATTTAGTTGCAGACTAAAATTTGAATGAATTTAGGTTTATTTTTAGTTTCAGCCTACTGCTTAGTATTTTAGAATAGTTAGTAATGTTATTTTATTTCTGTTAGTAATATAGTTATTTAATTCAACTACTGCTATATAAAATTTTTGAGCCTGCTTACTTTTATATGCTCCATTATTTCTGTAATATTCATAAAAAGCTTGTGTAGAAGTAAATTATATTTCTTTCTAGAATTTTTTTTACATGCTTATAAAATTCCTTTTAAAATTATACTTTTCTTTCTCTCATACTTTATTATTTTCATGATATACCAAAACTTAAGTTTTGGGGAAGAGAAAATACATGCAACTTTAAATTTTATTTGTCCTTAATAAGCTAATATTTTCTAAAAAAAAAAAATCTTAACATAACATAAGGAATGAAGAATCTATTTAAGACCACTTAAATTTTTGAAATTATAAATAATTTAGTGGACTTAACCAAAATTTTAATAACTTTGATTGATTTTAAGAATAGATTTATTTAACTTAAAGAAGAATAAGATTAAAATTTTTTTCTATTCATAACATAAATAATTGAATTTTAGAAGTATTAAGAAATCAAAAATTATAACTTGAAAAAGAAAAGATTGAAAATCTTTTCAAATTCTATTCATGTTATAATAATTAAGTGAAAATGTAAAAGTTTGAAAATATAAGTTAATGATAGTGAAGTTCAAAATCATTAACAGGCTATCCAGATACAGTAATCCTTACTGTGAAAAAAAAAGAGAGAGAGAAAAAGAGGAGAAGCTTGAGGATATGCCTAATCAAAAATTGGCTTCACTTGAATTATCTTATATGAAGAAAACTAGTTACATACTTTACTTAATTTTCATGCATGAATCTTTATTTAAGTAAGACTTTTCATGAAAATCTTTTTCTTGTAGATAATCTATGTGATCATAACATAATAAACTTCTATTATTTTCGAAATGAATGAAAAATTTTTAAAGTCTTATGATTTGGTAGATGAATATTCTTTAAATTCTTAAAATTAAACTTAGTTAGTGAAATTTGGTTAATGATTTACTAAAGCCTTTATAAGATCAATAATTACAAGGAGTCTTAAATATTTATCTTTCATTACAAATGTTATACATTTTATATAGTAAAAAGGGTTACTTGAGGACAAGTAACATTTAAGTTTGGGGGATTTTGATCCATGAAAAAAATAACCATTTTTATGCCTTGATTTTTATCAAATTTTTAAGGATATTATGCTTTAATGAAAGGTATTTTTGTGTTTTTGGATATAGGTGATGGAAAAATGTTCAAGAAGAAAAAAAGTGAAAAAGGAGCAAAAAGGAGCAAAAATGGAGCCAAAATGCAAAATTGTCAAAATTATTGGTCTGGCGCCTAGGCGCTAGAATCCGGCACCTAAGCGCCAGGTCGATACGGGATCTGTCAAGGTTTTTGACGACTTTTGGACGGTTATTTTGACGGTGTTAGCGGTTATTAGACCTTCTAGAAGACTGGCAGTTGTTCCTGGTTTATAGGACATGTGATACAATGTATTTGGACGCTTGGAAACGGTTTTAATCGCGAAGAGGTGCGATCTAAAGTGAAGAGGTACAAAGAACTAGACGCAGAGTCCGGTGCCAAGGCACCAGACACACCTTCTAGAAGATTCATTACATGTGGACATATTTTGAAGAGGTGCCTCAAGGCAACCCTTGAAGCCTATAAATAGGAGGGTACTCCTTCAGAGAAAAACGCCCAGATAGCCCACATACGCCCACATACGCCCACATAAGCCCACATACGCCCACATACGCCCACATAAGCCTAAATAGCCCACATATGCCCCCATACATTCCCCTATCTAGAGCCCCATCTAGAGGGAGAATTAGAAAAATACTTTAAGGACACTTTTATTAATTAGTGAGTTTATTTAGAGTGTGTATTTAGACTTTAAAGAGTTGGTGCTTTTGAAGTTTATTTGCTTTGGAGTCAGAAGAATTCAAAGGTTCAGTAGGAGAAACACTTGAGATAAGTATTTGTAATTTTATTCAAAGTTTTATTATCATGTTTTTTGTTTAAATTCAATGTGTTTTGAGTAGTTAGTTTACTTTCTCCTTTCAATTATGAAAAGATAAATAAGATAATATAAAATTCGATGGAGAATTAAAAACTATTTATATTTTAAAACATTGTGATGATATTAATACCAGATCTTCATTTACTTTACAAATTGATCACTTGTATTATTAAAATATATTGAAGAGTTTTGATACCTAGAAGGAGATGAATTCTTAACTAGTAGATATCACATGAATCCTTGGGTAGTCGAAGGCCTTGTGCTGGTTATTCAAGGTGAAGTGTTAATAAATAGGAAGATATTATATAATGGGCGTAGAATTAATAAGTTTTTAGAGTGACAGACTAAATTCTTGTGATTTGGTTTATAGAGAAGGAAAGGGTCACTAGTAGGGCCGACCATAGCCACCCTTGGACATCTAGTAGTGTGAGCCTAGATTAACCCATTCTACTAACAATAAATCCGACTCGATCTATAAGCTTGCCTAATGTTCGTTACACATGGATCGAAAGGGTAAAGAATATGAATGCTTCTATTTGGCACAATACCATAAATTTATATTCTCCACGAATATTATCATTATCTTAGAAAATCTTGGATTAATTGAAAGGAAGAAAGTTATGTTCTTATTGCTATTTACACCAATCATTTCATTACTTGCTTTATTATTGCATCTTTCATTACTGCTTTATTATTGCATCTAGTAAATTAAAAATATCAAATTTATAAACTTTAAAAGAAATACATAAAAATAAAATTAAAATATTTAAAAATCCATAACTCACTCCTCGTGCGATCGATACTGGGGTCTTTGTTTCAAAGCCCTATATTACTTGATACAATACGTATACTTGCGTAGTACCCCTAGTGTGTAAAATATTTTCAATAAAATTATATTTGTATACACTAGTTATTATTATTATCTATTACATATATTTGAAAGCATTAATTATTATATTTGTCATCAGCGGATTGCGGGTCAAGTTTTTGGCGCCGTTGCCGGGGATTGAATTTTTAGTACGCATATATATAGGATTGGATCAACTACCTTCATGATAAAGTAGACTTAAGGTCCTAATAGCTTGGGATAACAGATCCTTGGTATGCTAACCCGACAATCTCTACCCAATTAGTATTACTCTACCTCTCATTGGTTGAGCCCATTTGAGCCCTATCATCCTTTTTACACCTCGTTAAAAATAATCCCGTAGGCCTCGATTGCAAATATGCCATTACCCATTTAGAATACGGTGATTCACTTTCCATCCTTATGACTTTGTTTGACATTGGAAGCATAGTGTGGACACTATGAGTCAACCTGGTTATTTCATAGACTCTGATTGCCAATGAGCTGCTGCCCATTTGGGATGTGAGAGATTCACTTTCTGGCCTGTAACTTAGCAAGATTTTTGAAAGAATCGGGATGTTCATTTCGAGTAACTATCCTTTTGGTGTTCTATTTACTTGTCCTGATAATATATGCAAGGCTCCTTTTGTTGAACATATTCTTGGATATCTCTAAGATGTAATTAACCACTGGGATACTTTCCTTTGTGAGTGCTATTGATCTCATAAAAAAATGTTCTTTTTAGTTATCTGGTTATGAGTGGCTTATAAAGGGATTTTCTTAGTGGATATCATGTTTTAAGTATTTTCAATCTGATCTTGTTTGGATGTCTACTCTTATCACAAGTATTACCTATACATAAGTGCTCCAAGTTTCTTTTTAAAACTTATTTTACTAATTTTGTCGTTTATCATATCTTTCAAATTCCTCTCCTCCTCTGATCGTTTAGATGATCTGAGAGGAAGGTTTATTTGGAAATGGGTATCATATAATGATGACATATATATTGACAAGCTTGTGACTCTGAGCTTTTTAAGAAGAACCAAAACATCATTCTTTTGTATTACTTGATTTAGAAGATGCATAGCTGCTAATATTAGAACTAGATTTTGATTCACCAGGATACCCTTAATAGCTTCATCTATATTTTTTTCTCATCTTTCTATTCGTTCATCTCATTGTCTTTAGGTTATCTAAAATATATTGTGCCGTGTTCAGTACAACAACGTCCTCAACCAACACAACTTATAAAAAAACATCCTCCTCTTATCATTTTCTTAGTGAAGCTATAGTCTTAATCATCACAATAGTGGAAGTCTCTTCTGAAGCTTCTAAAGTTTCATCTTTATCCATGAGAGCTTTGATGCAAGTTTCTGCTTCACATAACATTTCATCAATGAGTTTACCTCTATTATTCTTCATATTAGCTTAGAGGTACTTACGGGATGACATCTTCCTTCAGTATGAATACTAGGAAAAATGTTAATCGAAATTCTACACTTGAATCCTTAAATTTTAAGGATTTATGATTAAAATATTTGAAAGGGAACACAATCAAGCAATTTTAGGTTGGACCCTATATGAGGCGGCTTATTTTAAAATTTCACCCTTTTTGTGGCATGCTTTTGATCTCTTAGATCTCTTGAACGGAGTTGGTATGGTGAACCCGTCAAAGTTATAGAAGAGCCAGAGACTTTATCCCGTGCACTTGGTGCTAATTAGGACACTTTTAATTAGATGCTGTGTTAGGCTAGGATCTAGGGTGCTAGGTAGTCCTTTTTAATGCTAGACTATTGTTCTCTATTGGTTTAGTTGCTCTAGCTAGACTTCTTTATTTTGCTCTGTTCTTTTGGTATGCCTACATGCTTGATATGCATGGTAGCATGCTCGAGCATTTTTTAACAAGGTTTAGAGCCTCCATATGCACATACACTTGTACAAAAAAGGGAAGTATGTAATGATTTATACTAACCTCTATTTACAAGTGTTATTTAGCCCCACCACCAGACACATCTTATTATACGTTGCACGACTTTCCCCGCTAACTTGTTTTCCATTTATGTCAGTATTTTTCTTGTCCTATGTACATTTAAGAGTCTTGGGAGTGTTATGCAGCAAAAATAAGATACAAGCATGAGTTTCAAGACATTTGGTACGAGAACCACGTGACGGGGACCAGGAGCAGTTACTTGTGTTCTGTATCTTAATTCTGCATTTGATAGTGATGCATAAAATTAGGAGTAGGCCTGTATGTGAAGTTGGGCCAGCATTTTCTTTTATGGGATATGTTGTCGACCCAACGACATTGGCCTTTTATAAAATTTATTTGGCTTGTGTTTGTTGACCTCATTTTACAATGAGTCAATGCCATTTTGACCAAAAAAGTCAACATTGGTCAAAATGGTCAAACCAGACCCAGTGACCAACCCTGTTGACCCCATAGGTCAACCTTATGACCGAAAAAGTCAACATTGGTCAAAATGGTCAAACCAGACCCAATGACGAACCCTGTTGACCCCATAGGTCAACCTTATGACCTAAAAAGTCAACTTTGGTCAAACTGGTCAAACCAGACCCAGTGACCAATCTTGTTGACCCCATAGGTCAACCTTATGACCTAAAAAGTCAACTTTGGTCAAACTGGTCAAACCAGACCCAGTGACCAATCTTGTTGACCCCATAGGTCAACCTTATGACCTAAAAAGTCAACATTGGTCAAAATGGTCAAACCAGATCCAGTGACCATCCCTGTTGACCCCATAGGTTAACCTTTTGACCTAAAAGTCAACATTGGTCAAAATGGTCAAACTAGACCCAATGACCGACCCTGTTGACCCCATAGGTCAACCTTTTGACCTAAAAAGTCAACTTTGGTCAAAATGGTCAAACCGCATCGAGTGACTACCCCGTTGACCCGCAAAGTCAACCTTATGACCTAAAAAGTCAACATTGGTCAAATTGGTCAGACCAGACCTAATGACCTACCCTGTTGACCCCATAGGTCAACCTTATGACCTAAAATGTAGACTTTGGTCAAACTGGTCAAACCAGACCTAATTACCTACCCTGTTGACCCCATAGGTCAACCTTATGACCTAAAAAGTCAACATTGGTCAAAATGGTCAAACCAGACCCAGTAACCAACCCTGTTGACCCCATAGGTCAACCTTATGACCTAAAAAGTCAACATTGGTCAAAATGGTCAAACCAGACACAATGACCTACCCTGTTGACCCCATAGGTCAACCTTATGACCTAAAAAGTCAACATTGGTCAAAATGGTCAAACCAGACCTAGTGACCGACCCTGTTGACCCCATAGGTCAACCTTATGATCTAAAAAGTCAACATTGGTCAAAATGGTCAAACCAGACCCAATGACCAACCCTGTTGACCCCATAGGTCAACCTTATGACCTAAATAGTCAACATTGGTCAAAATGGTCAAACCAGACCTAGTGACCTACCTTGTTGACCCCATAGGTCAACCTTTTGACCTAAAAAGTCAACTTTGGTCAAAATGGTCAAACCAGACCTAATGACCTACCCTGTTGACCCCATAGGTCAACCTTATGACCTAAAAAGTCAACTTTGGTCAAATTGGTCAAACCAGACCTAATGACCTACTCTATTGACCCATAAGTCAACCCTTTCACCCAACGACACATTTAAAACCCCACAATGACAAAATCACAAGTACTGGCCATTTTAAAATTAAATTGATCAATTTGGGCTGACTTGGGTCAACCCAGGTCAAAATTGGTCAACACCTATCTATTTTTATTAAAATAGATAAAAAATGAAATAAAAACAACAAAATTAATCATATAATTAATTTCAAAATTATTTTGATTAATTAAAATGATTAATGATTTAATTTTCAATATTTTAATTAAATGACATAATTAATTAAAATGAAAATTAAATTAAAATCATAAAATGACAAAAATGATAAAATTAATCAATTAATTAAATTGAAATTATTTTCAATTAATAAATTGATTAATAAAATATTTTACAACAATTTTAATTAAAAAATTAATTAATTAAAATGGAAAATTAAAATGAAATGAAATGACATATAGCCTTCTCATAATTAATTAGGCTAAATTCATCTTAAGGCTTAATTAACACATAATTAAGCCTACATTAAGACCACTTAGCCATGGGTTAATACCCATCATGATGCATGGGGTGAGGTGTCACTTTCTCCTTCACCTTAAGCCTCATTTAGCCATGAGGTGGCCAGCCAACATGAGGCCTCACCTCCCACCTCCCAAGCCACCCAACGGAAGGAAAACCATGCATGAAACCCTCCCCTTACCATGGTTAGAAGCAATGATGAGGGATGAGCTTGTGTGTCACCATTTGCCAAGCTTAAGAGATGAGGTGAAAGCTCCCTAAGAAGAGTAGAGGCAGCTCACCATGCACCTCTCACATGAGCCAATGGGTGAGAGACAAAACAATGGAGATCATCATGGAAAACTTAGGGAGAAGCATCAATGTCTATCTTCAGCCAATTCCTTCACCCAATGGGCTGATAGAGGAGGTAACTAATCCCCTAAAACATCTTAAGCTAAGCCATAACCTCCCCTTGCTATAAATAAGACCCCATGGCCGAACCTAGGAAAAAGTAGAAAAAAATTAGGGAGAACTATAGGCTGCCCAAATCCACCTGCTCCCAACATAAAAAGTCTTCCTAAGAGTCCCAACAATCTTTTAGGATCAAATCCAAGCCATAGTTTGAGCCTATTTGAGCCAATTTGACCAAATTTCAAAAACAGCCCCAATTTAGGCACTTCTTCAAAATTCCTCCCCAAGCCCGACTTCTGGATCAAATTGCTGCAGCAATAACCTGCTATTGGAGTCCTAGAAGGCAACCATAAGGTCTGATCTAGCTTGATTTGCTTGTGACAAAGGTATGGAATTTTTATTTACAAAATAAATCAAATTTTCGACATATCATGTGTTATACTAGTCCAGAAGTGTGTCATCACCGTATGGATAGATACTTCTCATCCAGATGATCATTAAAAAAAATCACTCAATTTCATCAAGAAATGAGTGAGATATTGATGTTTAAAGTTTAACGGGTATGAAATTTCCTGGAATTAAAATGGATTTATCACAGCCGTCCGTTCCCGAGTTTTGGAACGAACGACGCTGATCAAACAGCACGGTGTCCGCTGTTCGGCTGCCCGCACCAGATTTTCCCGCTCTTCGACGGCTCCGAGGACACGCGTCGCCGTGTGAGGAGTTTGGCGGTGGGAAATTAATTAAAAAATCCTGGAAACCTTAAAAACTTCAAAAATCCATATCTTTTGATCCAGAGGTCATAAAAATAAAATAAAAATACCTCTGGAAAGCTCTTGAAGAGGAGAAAATTATGAGACCAAAATCATAATTTTATTCTCAGTATTTAATTTTTAGTTAATTAAATACTCTCTGGAGTATTTTAATTATTAAAAATTATTTATAAATCAAAAAAATTATGAAACTTTGAGGAATTTATCTTTATGTTCTTAAGAACCTTCCATAATTTTTCCAAGGACAGAAAACATGCCTAGGATACTTTTCTTTAATTTTCAAGTTTCTTTATAATTATTTCAAATAATAATTATAAAAATTGAAAATTAAGGAAAATAAAAATGTAAATGGCTAGAAATGATAGGGCAACAGACAATAACCCTAAGAAAATTATTTCTAAGTCATAGAAATCATTTTGAATGGTATTTTGAAATTTAGGGTTAAAATCCTTTTTAATTAAATAATTTTAATCCTAAAAATACCCCTTTATAAATTTAACCTATTTTCATCAATAATCAAAGTTTGAAAATGGTTCTAGTCTATGATAGACTAATGAGAAATTTCACTTAAGTCTAAAATGACCAAATTGGACTTAACTAAATTTAAAATAATATTTAAACCCATTAAACCTTACTTAAATTAGGTTTAATATAAAAATTAAATCTTAATTAAGTTTAAAGACATATTAAACTTAATTAATCAAAATTAAACCTTTTAATTAAGTTTAAAGACATAATAAACTTAATTAACTCATTAAACCTTACTTAAATTAGGTTTAATATAAAAATTAAATCTTAATTAAGTTTAAAGACATATTAAACTTAATTAATCAAAATTAAACTTTTTAATTAAGTTTAAAGACATAATAAACTTAATTAACTCATTAAACCTTACTTAAATTAGGTTTAATATAAAAATCAAATCTTAATTAAGTTTAAAGACATATTAAACTCTTAATCAAAATTAAACTTTTTTTAATTAAGTTTAATAACATAATAAACTTAATTAACCCATTAAACCTTACCTAAATTAGGTTTAAGTACAAAAATCAACACTTTTAATTAAGTTTAAAAACATATTATACTTAATTAATCAAAACCAAACCTTTAATTAAGTTTAAAGACATATTAAACTTAATTAACCTTCTTACACATTAGGTTTAATCAAACTTAAACCCTAATTAGGTCTAACCCATTAGACCTAATTAAACCATTAGACCTTAACTAACTAAGGTTTAATCAAACTTAAACCTTAATTAGGTCTGACCCATTAGACCTAATTAAACCATTAGAACTTAACTAACTAAGGTTTAATCAAACTTAAACCCTAATTAGGTCTAACCCATTAGACCTAATTAAACAATTAGACCTTAACTAACTAAGGTTTAAGCAAACTTAAACCCTAATTAGGTCTAACCCATTAGACCTAATTAAACCATTAGACCTTAACTAACTAAAGTTTAATCAAACTTAAACCCTAATTAGGTCTAACCCATTAGACCTAATTAAACCATTAGACGTTAACTAACTAAGGTTTAATCAAATTTAAACCGTAATTAGGTCTAACCCATTAGACCTAAATAAACCATTAGACCTTAACTAACTAAGGTTTAATCAAACTTAAACCCTAATTAGGTCTAACCCATTAGACCTAATTAAACCATTAGACCTTAACTAACTAAGGTTTAATCAAACTTAAACCCTAATTAGCTTCTAACCATTAGACCTAATTAAACCATTAGACCTTAACTAACTAAGGTTTAATCAAACTTAAACCCTAATTAGGTCTAACCCATTAGACCTAATTAAAATATTAGACCTTAACTAACTAAGGTTTAATCAAACTTAAACCCTAATTAGGTCTAACCCATTAGACCTAATTAAACCATTAGACCTTAACTAACTAAGGTTTAATCAAACTTAAACCCAAATTAGGTCTAACCCATTAGACCTAATTAAACCATTAGACCTTAACTAACTAAGGTTTAATCAAACCTAAACCCTAATTAGGTCTAACCCATTAGACCTAATTAAACCATTAGACCTTAACTAACTAAGGTTTAATCAAACTTAAACCCTAATTAGGTCTAACCCATTAGACTCTAATTAAACCATTAACTCTTAACTAACTAAGGTTTAATCAAACTTAAACCATAATTAGGTCTAACCCATTAGACCTAATTAAACCATTAGGCCTTAACTAACTAAGGTTTAATCAAACCTAAACCCTAATTAGGTCTAACCCTTTAGACCTAATTAAACCATTAGGCCTTAACTAACTAAGGCTTAATCAAATCTAAACCCTAATTAGGTCTAACCCATTAGACCTAATTAAACCATTAGACCTTAACTAACTAAGGTTTAATCAAATCTAAACCCTAATTAGGTCTATCCTATTAGACCTAATTAAACCATTAGACCTTAACTAACTAAGGTTTAATCAAACTTAAACCCTAATTAGGTCTAACCCATTAGACCTAATTAAACCATTAGACCTTAACTAACTAAGGTTTAATCAAAATTAAACCCTAATTAGGTCTAACCCATTAGACCTAATTAAACCATTAGACCTTAACTAACTAAGTGTTGACCTCATTTTTGATGAGGTCTTCTCTTCCTTCTTTAGTGCATAGGATCTAGCCTTAGGCTTTTCCTTTGACTATCTTAGAGGACTAGAATTGGGACCCATCCCTTAGAAATTTGAAACACTTCTTGCCTCCCTGCAAACCCCACAAGCTTGATTGTAGACCCCTAATCACCTAGAGGGTTGAGATCAAAAGTGAAGGTTTAAAGGATGAGTTCCCTATAGGACTCTTTGACCTTATAACTACCCTGTGTGGCCTGGTCTGGTGAGGGTTGACTTACACACTCACTACACTCATACTCCACACTCTCACACACACAATCCAAATCCTAAAACCACACCCATACCCAACTTGACTCCTTGACTCATGTAGGCAATTCATATGGATGGACCTTAACCCCTAAGCCCCTGGTTAAGAGGGTTAGGAACAACATAGTGAATGCCTCAAATGAGTCCTCCCATGGCTCATATAGGCTTAACATGGCTTCATGGCTCAATCAAAGTGATTCCATTCCATTCATATTTGATCAATCTTCATTTTTCCAAAATTTCAATTTTTGGCCCCGGGGACCCTACACCTATCAAGCCTACCAAAAGCCCTTAAAATTGCCCAAATCCTCCAAAATTTCCAAATCACCCAAAATTCCCCAAAATTAACCTTGAACATTTCCTCACAAATCAAATTGATCATCCATAGCCAAAAATACCAAAAATTCCAAAAATACCCCCCAATACCCTCCATCCCAAAATGCCCCTCTTAGCCAAAAAATCCAAAAATTCAGAAAATTCCCAGAAAATTCCAGAAAATTTCAAATATTTACAATTTCATTTTGTCCAACTACACCATGGGCCAATTTTGTCAATTTACCCCACTTTTACCAAAACCCCCAATTTAGCCCATTCTTAACCCAAGTGAACCCAATGTCAAACCAAATCTACCCAATTGACCCCAATTTTGGTCCAATTCAATTCTAAGCTTCAATTTAATATCCACAATATCAATCTAGACCAAATCCAAGTCCAATTTGATTGACATTTGAATCCAATTTCACTTTTAACCTTAAAGACCCAATTTGGACCCATGACCCAAACTTAGCCCAAACCAAACCAATTCAGCCCCAATTGACCCCAAACCTTTTCTAAACCTTCCTTAACATCCGTACAAACAGAACACAAAACTACAATTGCAACTAAATTAAAACGTATCGTTGAATGATCGGGAATACCTCGGATGATGTAACCCACGTGTTGCTAACGGGATTTCCCACGGTCTAAATGAAGGTGTGGAACTCATTCAGCCGAGTTTAGCAAATTCATCCGGACTAAGTGAATTCGATGAAAATAACGGTGCTGGGATGACGGAACCGTGGGATCTTAATCGGTTCTGTTTAATCAACTTTAAGATTTGTTTTAATTAAAATACTAAAAACACTTGGATTTTAAGATTTTCTCTAAGCCAAAAAACTTCTCTCATCTTCTGATTTATGACTTCTAAAACTAAACCTCTGCAACAACAAAGAGCTCGGAGCATGGTGGGCAGCACGGCCATCTTCATCAACAAAACTCGACTCTACTTCAACTAAACCATTCCTAGAATTTAAACAACAAAGCCATAGGATTTCGAGGTAGTTTGCCTAGTGCAACATAAGTCCTCAACTCTTCGTTAGGCATTTGCATGATCATGTCATGTAAATTAAGCCCTAACCGGTCTTAGGACTCCGAGGTAGTCGTTCGGTATGACATAAACCCTCTCATTTTCTAGGCTGATTGTATGGTTATGTCATACGAATATAAGTCCTAATTAACTAAAATTGGCAAGATTGAAATATAAGATAATATTAGGATTTTCCCAAATCTAAGACAAACAATAGGATAGTTTTGGAAGTTGCCAAGATTCTTCTTGGATCCTCAGCTTCTCCTACTTCTCTTCCTTTGGATTCTCAAAAATAAATTGTTCCAAATTTTGAGTCATTCCCTTTTGAATTTCCAAAAATCCAATCCTTTGAAAACCTTAAACTTTGAAATTTCTTGAGAGCAAAACCACTGATCACTATCGAGAGTTTTCTTAAGTGATATTTGTCACTTAGGATGTAATTAACTATAGGGGCTTGCCCTTATAGGGAATTTTAATAACCCAGGTAATATAAACCCTGCTTAATTCATTTATATTAAGCAGGGGAATTTGTTGGCTTATAAAATTGGTTCACAGACCAAACGATTGTCACAAGTCTTTTAGTTTATTTAATCGAGCCCCATCATCAAGCAGTGTGTCCATTCTTTGGGATAGATACACGGTTTGTGATGCGGTGCTCGTTTATATAAACTATTCGGGATATGAGATCGGTTTGATTTCATATCTTAAAACTTTCAAATTTAAAAATCATTTTTCAAAATCAAATACTACTTTCTAAATTATATATATATATATTTAAATTAAATTTAAAATATGAAAATTTGCCGACAATTTCTGTTAGGCGACCCCTTTTCAAAAATACAACACTCAACCTAAAAATATGCCGACAACTTCTGGCGACTCCGCTGGGGATCTAGTTCCTCTCTCCATTTTGATCAGATGGTTTTGTTTTCATAAATCGGTAGTGAGTCCATGCCCCTAGTGGACTAAACTACCATTCTTCCGTTGGAATACCCCGTTCATTTCTGTCTTGAACGAGTATAGCCAACTCCTCTCGGATTTAGGAGCCACTGTTTGGACACCCCTAAACGGAGAGGTTCCGAGATCCTTTTACCTCTTTTCTGAGATGGGGTGGATCCCCAATAAGTGTTAGTTTAGGAGCGATCCTTCGAGTCGAGAAGTCTTGCATAAGACTTTCTTTTCCTTTCCAATTCTGAATCGGATCCCTTACCTTCTCTACACCTTTGAACATTTTGTTCCTAATAAACAAACCCTCTAATGAATGACTCTTTTAACAAATAACTCCTTTTTATAAATACATGAACAAAAAAATGTGTTCGGACTCTTTTCGATTCCTTTCTTTTCGTCCTGATGAGAAGAAGCATAACTTGGGACTGACAATCAGAATCTACCTTGCAGAAAATGTCTGCCCCAAAGCTGATTTTCTCCTTCACCAATGGACTGGACTTCACTGTTTACAAGGATGAGCTGCCCGACAATGGGATCATCCGTTTCGGGCAAGGATTCGAGAACACAAATGTTAAGATCACTGATGTTACCCTTTTCACACTTACAGACAAAGTGCCTGAAACTGAAAGACCTTTGATCGAATTCAACCTCAAGTCAACTCAAGAGTTCCCTCCCTTGCAAAGGGTTCCAGCTGAGAGGAATACTACTGTCCATAGGAGGACTGTTATCTCTACCCCCACCGGTCTAGTCGTCTCTGCACCTACCCCGGCTTCCGTCAAACTGAAGGGGAAGGAAATTCAAATTTGTAATGGGCATGTTACCGTGGAGGGTACAGATCTCCGTGCGAGACCTTCTGTTTTCGAAATTGGGTCCGGCTCGAGGGTTCCACCCCTAACACGGACTCGCAGAAGAAACGAGAGGTAGAAAGATCGCCGAGAAAGGCTAGAGCCGCCGAAGTTGCTTTCTTGGAAGAAATCCCTGAGTACACACCACTACCTGAATACATACCATTGCCTGAGAATACACCGCTTTTGGAAGGAAGTAGATTCCATCCCCTCTCCGCCGCAGCTGACGAGGAAAATGTCCGCAAGATTGCTTTTACATTACCTCGAACCCGCATACTATAGCGACGTACCGAAAGAAAAGGGCTAGGATTACACCATTTGCTCGACTACGGACTGTGATAGAGAAGTTAGCAAAGAAAGAGAAATGTCCCGTATCGTAGATTTTAAGAAGAATAGGGCGGGTGCCGACCGAGTCCCGTCTTGGGCCGCGAGTAGATTCCGTTAGCGCCGCGTGAAAAGCCGAATAAGAAGATGAAGGCTAGTCCACCTGTTGTTGTTTCAGGTTTACAGATCAGGGAGGATACCACCTTCCAGCATTCAGCAGACAGACCATCCGGTCCTAGGCCTTCTGCTGCTAGAAGGATGGTATGGCGTCCTACTACTGGCCAATTAAGACCGAAACAACGACCAGAAAAGGAAAGTCTCGTCAGGAGACTCGAGTCCGAAGAGAGCGCCACTGCAATGAAGGGGGCTCCCAAGAAGGAAACCCAAAGGTCATCGCGTGATAACTGCGAAATCGCACGAAAAAGACCATTGGAAGACACTATGGAAAAGCTAAGAACCGACATTCAACGAATAGCAAGAGAAAGAGAAGAAAAGTTTGGAGATGAAGTTGACTCGTCGGAGTTCATGGATGATGAATATGTGGAGATCAACATGGTTGAGACACGAGCATTGTCAGCTTCGCAAGGTGCCTCGGCAGCTGCGGAGAGAGATGAACCGGAAGCATTAAGAGCACAAATTCGTGAAAAAGATGATACAATCTCTCAAATGGCAAAAAGGATGGAAGAGATGGCTGTAGCCCTAGCCACTCTTCAGAGTCAGGTTCAACCCCTAAGAGAAACGCCTCCAGAAGTTATTCATATTACAAACGGAGGAAAAGAGATTACATCCGTTAACGGAGACGATCAGCCGAAGAAAGATTCTACCCAAAATATGATTCCAGAGAAGGACATCAAGAACATGGTAGAACAGCAGGTGCGAGAAGCCTTAGTACAGTCTAAGAGCGGAGCATCTATTCTGACGGGTAGACCTTACCCCGAAGAATTTGATGCGGTACAATACCCAAAAGGCTTCGTACCACCTCCGTTCAAGACTTTTGATGGTACGGAAACTCTCGACGAGCATGTTGCACATTTTCGCTTAAGTTGTTGCAACGCCGGTGGAAGTGACGCCTTACTCTTCCGACAATTCGTCGACTGACTGTCGGGGATCGCCTTCGATTGGTACGCGAGTTACCGAACGGTTCGGTAAAGACATTTTCGGAATTAGAAAACCTCTTCGTGAAACGGTTTGCCGGAGCTCGGCACCATATCACCATCGGTGACTTAGTGGTGGAGAAACGAAACCGAATGAAACTTTAGTGGACTACATACTTCGATGGAGAAATCTAAGCATGAAGTGTGAGCCACAGCTACAAGAGCAGCATGCACTCGGTATCTTGCTTAAAAGCATTCACGGCCAGATAGCACTTCTCCTTAAGGGATTTACAATTAAGACTTTCAAGAAGTTGTTAAGCAAGACCGAAAGCTTGCAAGAGGAAGCGAAGCAACTAAGTTTCATCGACAAAACAGAAAAACAGAAGCCTGTGAAGACATTTGAAAAGAAATCCGGGATCTTCACTCCAGTCGATAAGGGCAAGCAACCGATGCAAATACAGCCGGAGCAGCCGCAGCCCAGCTATCAACAACCTCAGCAGAACTACCAACAACCTCAACCCGGTTATCAGCCAACTCAACAATATGAGCAACCGCCTCGCCCACAGCGCACGTTAAAGGAGCTTATAAATAGAGAATATCCATTCAAGAATGAGGCAGTGCCGAAGATGTTCCGCATTTTGATGAAGACTTCGGATTTTTGACTGCCAGAACCCAGGAAGCCAGAAGAAGTCGATAAGAAAGACCATCACAACTACTGTCCTTACCACCAGATGCTTGGACATAAGATAGAGGATTGCATTACCTTCAAGAGTTGGCTTGACAACAATCTCCAAAAGGGGAACATAACGATCCCAAAGGAATACATAAAAGAACCCCAGAAAGGAGGTTCTGTCAATGTTATTTCAATGGATCTCATTGTTCCGATAGACCCTTACACGACCGATGATGGATGGAGTACCGCTTGGACGAAGTCATCAAAGAAAATTTTGGATCGCATCCAAACCGCTTTGGCGCGTGCTTCATTTCAGAGTTTGAAACCTGTTAAGCCGGCGCTATCGCTTGCAATTGAAGAACCACCCCAGGAAGAAAAAATCATAGAAAAGAAGGAGATCGTAGAAGAAGAAAAGACCGAGGCTCCTAAGGCTAGACTAGGGGCTGCTTATCCTAGGATGGTTGTTTCCGATTCGGGGGAAAAATTCCTCGAACCTCCGACTCCGTATGATTATTTGCTCGCTCAGGCGGGATCTTATAATGATAAGAGTTATAGCGTTGGCTACGTTTTGACTGTTTCTAACGATTACGTAACTAACGACAACCAATCTAATCCGGATCCCGATTTCGATACCAATAACAATTCTCAAATCATACACAACATCGATAATCACGATGACAAAGAAGACATTCACCAAGAAGGCTACGAAAGTTCAACAAGCAATGAATTTATTTGTGAATTCCAAGGAACTCCAATCACAATAGAGTTAGAGCTTTCGCATTCGAAGCGACTCCGCGAAGAACTCCGTCATGCCGATTCAAAAGGAGATACCAGAAACTCGGCACCGCATTCGAAGAGATCACAGAAGTCAACTTAAGGAGCGGAAAGGTTCTACCTCTGAGAATGGGTCTAAAAGACAAAGGAAAGCAGGTGGTTGTTCAGGAAGAATCAACCCCAGCAGAAGAATTGCCCATTCAGGAAGAAACTGAGACACATGGTAAAAAAGTGGACTATAACGTGCTAGCCCATCTTAGGAAACTACCAGCCAAACTGAGCATCTACGACGCTCTCATCTTATCAAAAGAGATGAGGGAAGCTCTGATCAAGGCCTTACTTGATCCAGAGATTTGTTTAGCTCAGATGGCCGGAGATTCCTTAGACGAGGTTTGCTCGTTAAAGGAACAGTGAGGTGTTACCTTCACGGACAGTGATCTACTACTTGGGACAGCCGATCACAACCGACCGTTGTACATTTCAGTCACAATCGGAAAGTTTACGCTCTCCAGAGTAGTGGTGGATCCAAGAGCATCGATCTACATAATGAATCTTCAGACACTAGCATACTTGGAAATTGATGCTCGCGAGCTTGAAGCGGACAAGATGTTACTAAGAGGATTCAACCAAAAAGGAGAAAGAGCCCTTGGATCAATAACACTGATGATGAAGACCGGTGACTTAGCAAAGACAACCGCAAAATTCCACATAATTGACTCTGAGACATCGTTCAATGCTCTACTGGGCCGGCCATGGATCCATGAAAACCGGATGGTACCATCGTCTCTGCATCAGTGCATAAAATACTACGATGGAGGAGAACAGTGCATTAAAGGTGATTTGCGACCTTTCTCCGTACATGAGATTGGAATCCATGAAGAGGCAGCTTATTACGCACCTCCGAAGAAAACAATCTTCTCCAGAAACACGGTACCAAATGAAGCAAAAGAAATTCGAGACAATGAAGAACCTGAAGTTCTAGTCCAACAGTTACTCACCACTCCCTTACGGCGAGATGGTGAAGGTTTCTCCAGAACTCGCATCCGAGGTCGAGGCCGGGGATGAGGTCGTCGAAGAGACAACGGGACGAGTTGGACGGAAAAAGCCGATGTTCAACGTTGATTGGGAGAACAGCTCTGAGGAGGAAGAGGAAGTCAAGAAAGAAGCGGCTACAATAAACCGGAAGAAACCACAAATCAAGATTTCTCTCGAAGATCAGAAAAACGAAGAATACAAATCGATGTACGAGAAGATTAACCACTATGTACACACTATGACCCCGACCCCGATCCGATCTAATAAGATCGAGGGTATGGTGGTCAAAGAAGTACATAACAGCGGTGCAAAGCCAATCAAATTTTACCGTGGCCCTTCTTCTTCCAATACTGAAAATGATGTACAATTTGAAGATGTCACTTCTTTCGAATTAATGGAATTACCTTTTGAGTGGTACTCTCCCTGTGTTCAAAATTTAATTCAGCGTGGTGTCTTACCTCGACAATGGACAAAAGGCATATCACAACACTTCGAAAAATTATGGAATAATGCCGGTCGGCCTCCCAATTCAAAACATGGTCTCGGATTCGGCACAGTAGGTTCAGTTGACGATACGGAATTTTGTTTGGTTGTCACTTGCGAACCTAATGAAGACTGCTTGGAAATTATAGAAGAGCTTGAGGATCTGCAAATTGGAGATGCTCCACCAGAATTCGAAGAAGAAATCAAATCTACAATAGATGAGTTAATGTAAGTTAACTTAGGTACTAGCGAAAAGCCTAGACCAACCTTTGTTATCTCCTTACTCAATAAAGAAGATTCCGAGGAAATGATCAAGCTATTAATGGAATTCAAGGACTGTTTTGCTTGGAGTTACGACGAAATGCCAGGATTAGCTCCAGAAGTCGCAGTTCACAGGCTAGGAGTGGATCCTACTTCTGTTCCAGTCAGACAAGCTTCCAGAAGAATGCGTCTAGAAATTGAGCAACAAGTAATAGCTGAAGTTAAGAAGCTAATCGATGCTAAATTTGTCCGTGAAGAATAATACCCTACTTGGCTAGCCAATGTGGTACCAGTCAGGAAGAAGAATGGTCAGATCAGAATCTGCATGGATTTCAGAGACTTGAACAAAGCATGTCCAAAGGATGAATTTCCACTACCAATTCCAGAGTTAATGATCGACATCGCTTCGACACATGAAATATTCTCTTTCATGGATGGATCTTCGAGATACAACTAGATAAAGATGGCACCGAGAAGACGAAAAGCTCACGACATTCGAACACCAATCGGAGTGTATTGCTACACGAGTAATGCCATTCGGACTAAAGAACGCGAGAGCAACATACCAAAGAGCAATGACAAAGATTTTTGATGAGCTCATTCACAACCAAGTTGAGTGCTATGTGGATGATGTGGTCATCAAAAGCAAGCCGAAGGAAGATCACCCGTATGATTTGAGAATTGTCTTCGAGCGACTAAGGCAATACAACCTTAAGATGAATCCCTTAAAATGCGCCTTCGGCGTTACCTCCGGGAAATTCTTAGGATTTGTTGTCCGACATCGCGGGATTGAAATTGATCCGGAAAAGATTAAAGCTATCTTAGAGATGCCGCCTCCCAAAACCTTAAAACAGCTACGATCCTTTCAAGGGAAGCTGGCATATCTTTGACGCTTTATTTCGAACTTGTCAGGTAGGTGTCAGCCTTTCTCGGCATTAGTTAAAAAGGACGCCAAATTCGTTTGGGAAGAAAAATGCCAACGGGCCTTCGAGGACATTAAGCAATACTTAATGACACCTCCTGTCTTAGCAGCCCCAGTCTTAGGTAGACCGTTGATACTTTATACCACGGCTCTGACGACTCCCTTGGAGCCTCGTTAGCCCGATCCAATGATGAAGGAAAAGAAAATGCTCTCTACTACTTAAGTCGTTGTTTGATTCCGATGGAAGTAAAGTATCCTCCAATTGAGAAGCATTGTTTGGCCCTGATCTTCGCCGCACAGAAACTCAGACATTACATGCTCTCTCATAAGGTCAACCTTATCTCGAAAGTTAATCCGTTGCAATATTTAATGACCCGTCCAACACTTTCTGGCAGACTTGCCAGGTGGTCAATGATACAATTGCAATTCGACATAACTTTCGTTCCTCTTCGTGCCGTAAAGGGACAAGTGCTAGCTGACTTCCTTGCAGCACACCCTTCTGCC
The DNA here is from genome assembly GCA_022702705.1 of Papilionanthe hookeriana x Papilionanthe teres. NCBI lineage: Eukaryota > Viridiplantae > Streptophyta > Magnoliopsida > Asparagales > Orchidaceae > Papilionanthe > Papilionanthe hookeriana x Papilionanthe teres. The sequence continues at coordinate 27,500,951 of CM040429.1, read as the reverse complement.
GGCAGTTCGCCTCTCGACGACGTTTTGCTCGACGAGCGGATAATGAGCCTAGAAGACACCGATGATCGACGTTGGGAACTATACTTCGACGGAGCGTCCTCAACACAGAAAGATAAAGAATAGCAAACGATAGTGCCCGGTAAGGCAGGAATCGGACTAATCTTTATAACACCGGAGCGGGGGATGTTTAGATACTCCTACCACTTAACAGAGCCGTGCACAAACAACGAGACAGAATATGAAGCTCTCATAACAGGACTAGAACTGACTATTCAAATGGGAATAACGGATATCAACATCTACGGAGATTCTCAGTTGATCAATCAACAGGTCGCCGGGCAATACAGAATTTTAAAGCCAAGACTCGAGCACTACTTTCAGTATGCCATGAAACTATTGGAACAGATTTCGAATGTAACAATCTACAAGATCCCCAGAAGAGAAAATGCTCTCGCGGATGCTCTAGCTTGCCTTGCAAAAGAATTTGCCTGCTTACAGGATGAGTCAGTTAAAGTGTTAGTTCAAGGACGACAGGTCCTATCACAGCTCGACATGGATATGATACAGAAATCAGAAAAAGCGGAGGAATCAGTTGCAGCAGTGACCGAAAACAGAGAAGATTGGCGTCAACCGCTAATAGACTACCTGCAAACAGGGGAAATTACCGGACGATAAGTCATTAGTACATCAAATCAAGAAAAGAACTCGTCTTACGCATTAATAAACAATACATTATACGAAGGTCTTTTGATCGAATGTGGTTAAGATGCCTGAACGGGTCCGAAGCTTGTGAAATTGTCAAAGAAGTGCATTCAGGACTTTGTGGCGCTCATCAGTCGGGTCCGAAAATGAAAATGAAAATTAAAAGACTAAGGTAATACTGGCCCTCGATGATGACCGATTGCATGAAGATTGCCAAAAGTTGTCACCAGTGCCAAGTGTACGGAGTGGTTCTACACCAACCTCCAAACGTGCTACATCCGACAATTGCGTCGTGGCCATTTGAGTGTTGGGGCACAAATATAGTGGGTCCGATAGAACCACCTTCTTCAAGAGGACATCGCTTCTTCCTTGCACCTACAGACTACTTTTCTAAATGGGCAGAAGCAGTTCCACTCAGAGAAATAAAGACACACCACGTGCTACAGCTTTTCAAAAATCAAGTCATCTACCGTTTCAGAGTACCGCGCAGAATCATTTCAGATAATGGGTCCGCATTCAGAAGCACAAAAATCAACAATTTTGTCAGAAGACATGGAATCGATTGGCGATACTCAACAATCTAGTACCCAAGAGCAAACGGCTTGGCCGAGGCTTTTAATAAATCTCTCGTTCAAATTTTAAAGAAAACCTTGGATGACAACAAGAGAAATTGGCACGAGAAGTTGTTAGAAGCCTTATGGGCCTACAGGACGACTTTCAGGACTCCTACTCAGTCTACGCTTTACACTTTAGTGTACGAGTCCGAGGCAGTGTTACCATTGGAAATCTAGCTTCCATCACTCAGGGTTGCAGTTGCAAATAAAATTACTACAGAAGAAAATGCCAGATTACGACTGGAAGAACTGGAAAACTTGGAAGGAAAAAGACTCGCAGCGCAACAAAATTTGGAACTGTACCAAGCTAAGATGATCCGGGCCCATGATAAGCCGAGTCCGCCCGAGACCTTTCAAAGTTGGTGACTTAGTTCTTGTTCTCAGAAGACCTATTCTTGCACATCGCAAGATAGGAGGCAAATTTGAACCGACTTGGGAAGGGTCGTTTGTAGTTGAGGCAGTCTACTCAGGAGGCTCCTACCAACTTGAGAATTGCCAAGGAGAACGACAAATGCTTCCAATCAATGGACGATATTTGAAGAAGTATTACGCAACCTGATGTTTCGAAGGGTGGCCTCTAAAATAGAGTCTTATCCCTAGAAATACGGGTGAAGCGATCACTTTGTGACTGGGTCCGAACCCAAAAACATAAAAATGGATAAATAAAATGTGTGCTAAAAATGAAATACGTGAAATCATAATAATAAAGTTTTACCCTTCCTTTCAAATCAAATCTTTTTCCTGATCTTTCTTTATCTTTTCCTGCTTTCCTTTTAAAATTAAAATTGGAATAGGTGAATAAGAATCTTCAGTGATAAATACTTTCTTAATGTTCTTGTTCTTAGTACAGCCCCTGATCCTTTCCTTGTCTTCTTTGCAAGGAAATGTCGAACGGGCGGTTGGTCCTAAACTTTAAAAATGGCGTGAGTCTCGCACTCGATGAAAAGAGGGTGATGGATGGAGCAGATGATAGAAATTGATTCGACTTCACACCAGCCAGGCCTACGGTATGAAGAAAATGACTGGGTCCCAGTGGACCGAGAGGAGCTTCATAGCCAGACAGTAATGAAGATGGGTGGCCCAAGCCACCAATCCAACAACAAGAAAAGAAAGAAAAACACCGAGGAAAGCAAGAAAATCAAGTCAGTAGTTGCCACGGCGAGAGGGCGAGCTCGTCAGCGCCGCGCCCGCAGAAATTCAAGAAGTGAGGAGAGCTACGCTCACTGCTACTCAAAGAAGAAATAAGAATCGCCGTATCCGCAAGATGTTGACTAAACTTGCAACAGATCAACACGAGGAAACAACCACCTTAGCAGACACACACATTTCAAAGATACCGGTTCGGCAGGAACCAGAAAGAAGAAAGTCAACGCCGAGAGAATCAGAACAGATCGAAGAAGTGCCAAGAAGAACAGAGATAGAATCAGTGCCTCGACGCCGGACGGAGATACCATATCCGAAGAACCTTGTTGCGGAAGCAACCCCGGAGGATGTCCGCGACGAGACAATCCCCGAGGAGCCAAGGTATGCAGGAGAACGTGACGGGATTGAGCCATACATCCCGCAATACGTTACTAGGCCTCGTCACTTGCAGATCATCCCAGAATATGAACTAGAAAGATTGCAAAATGTTGAGAAGAAGACTTTCGAATACTTTGAAAGGATTAGAGGCAAAAGAATCAACATTTTGGAAGGCCTCGAGTTACACACAGGTGTATTCTTAGAGTACGAGCAACAGCAGATTGTGGATTGCATCTTAGAACTTCAGAAGATGGGTCGAGCAGGCCGTCTGAGAGAAAAGACTTATTCGGAACCCCAGAAATGGATGCCAGGGAAAGGAAGAGTCACAATGCAATGCAGATGTTGCTATAACTTCACAGAGGACAGAAAAGGAAATCCACCAGGGAAACTCCGTCACGGTGAGGTGGATCCAATGCCGAGAATAATTAAAAGAATGGTGAAAAGAATGATAACGTGGAGGGTACGCCAGCGGATCGCATACCCAATAGTTGCATCATCAACATTTATCGGAAGGGTGATCGCATACCTCCACACATAGACCACCATGACTTTGTCGGACCTTCTCGCACGGTTTCGTTCGTCAACCAATGCAATTTCATGTTCGGATCTGACCTCCGGATAGCAGGACCGGGTAAGTTCCGAGGGCCGGTGGAGATACCACTTCTGGTAGGTTCCGTCATGATATTACAGGGAGATGGAGCAGACATCGCAAAACATTGTATACCGGGAGTACCAGTGGAGCGGATCTCCATCACTTTTAGAAGGATGGACGACGAGAAGGCGCCTTACCACTTCCGACCGGATCCCGGATGGAGAGTCTCCGGCCTACGAGTTCGTGAGTTACACGGGAAATAGCATACCTCCAATGCACATCCATGCGGCATTCCCGCCAAGGATGGCTTGGAAGGTGATGTTATTGACCGTGTATCTCATTATTCAGACATGGATTTGACAGACACTTTTTGGATGGATCAACAAGAATCATACATAGTCCGTTTTGAGTCATGGATTGTATGAGAAATACTTCAGATCGAGTTGTATGATGTATCTTCAACAAGATTGGAATGAAAGTGACCACGTCACATTTTGCCTTCACCTCTTTTTGTGCAAATTGATCGGGAAACGCCATTAAAGTTAAATGAACTTCGAACAAAGAACAGAAAAGAAAAAGAAAATAAATAAGAACTCTCTTCCATAAAAATCCAAACATTAAAAAAGAATTTCAAATCCACATGAACACCAAATAAACCATAAGAAAAAATGGGATAGTTAAAGAACAAACAAAACAAATCTAAAGCTCAAATTGAATTCCAGTTTAAGTCCATCTTTTCAAATCCTCCAATCCTTCTTTAAATCAAGATCTATTCCAGACCTCCTTTGAAACCCTCTCTCGGGATGATTTCAGAATCACGAGGAATCTTCAATTTGATTCGGATGGCATAGGTTCATACCCTTCGCCAAGTGATCAGACTTTGATTGATTCCCATGGGATATGGAACACTTTCATATCTCAGTTCGACCTCAGCATAATCCAAATCTCAGTAAAATTCTTCATAGTCACAGCATAAATCAAATATCAACAAAATTTTTCACAACCACTGCATAAACTGAATCTCAGCAAAAACTCCCCATGGACCTCAGCGAAATTTCCCTCAATCTCTGCATAAATAAATTTCAACAAAATTCTTCAATCTCAGCATTCGGGATAGGCTTCCGCCCTACTCCCATCTCAGCAATCTCAGTATTCGGGCTAGGCTTCCGTCCTACTCCCATCTCAGCAAATCTCAGCATTCGGGATAGGCTTCCGCCCTACTCCCATCTCGACGAAATCTCGACATTCGGGATAGGCTTCCGCCCTACTCCCATCTCAGCGAAATCTCGGCATTCGGGATAGGCTTCCGCCCTACTCCCATCTCAACGAAATCTCGGCATTCGGGATAGGCTTCCGCCCTACTCCCATCTCGGCGAATTCTCAGGCACTCGGGATAGGCACGATCCCGCTCCTTTCTCGACGAATCTCAAAATTTGATCCTCTCAGCAAGAAATTGTAATTAAAGCACTCTGCATTTCGGATAGGCTTTATCCTATTCTTCCTCAGCATTTGGGATAGGCTCAGTCCTAATCCTCCTCAGCATACACATTTGGAATAGGTTCAATCCTGCTTCCTTCTCAGCATACAAATGCATTTGGGTGGGCCTTAGCACTACTCTTTTCTCCGCATAAAATCAAAATTGAAACTCAAATCAAAATTCAAACTTATAATTAAAACTTGAAACAGAAAATGAAACGAATCTAAGATCCAATCCCTTAAAATCTTGTGATTTGAAATTCACCTCCTTTTTCCCCAGCGAGAGTTCTGGAATCTTCAGTCTTGGAGATTTACCTGATACTCCATAGCGGAAATTCTTCTACTTCGTCCTAAGTTTGTCACTTGGACACCTGTGTTGGTTTGGTTGGTCTCTTCGGTCAACACCAATACGCGCGGTGTGATTGGTTAGCGCACCACACCTATTGGGGGTCCATTTGTTGACCTCATTTTTGATGAGGTCTTCTCTTCCCTCTTTAGTGCTTAGGATCTAGCCTTAGGCTTTTCCTTTGACTATCTTAGAGGACTAGAATTGGGACCCATCCCTTAGAAATTTGAACCACTTCTTGCCTCCCTGCAAACCCCACAAGCTTGATTGTAGACCCCTAATCACGTAGAGGGTTGAGATCAAAAGTGAAGGTTTAAAGGATGAGTTCCCTATAGGACTCTTTGACCTTAGAACTACCCTGGGTGGCCTGGTCTGGTGAGGGTTGACTTACGCACTCACTACAGTCATACTCTACACTCTCACACACACAATCCAAATCCTAAAACCACACTCATACCCAACTTGACTCCTTGACTCATGTAGGCAATTCATATGGATGGACCTTAACCCCTAAGCCCCTGGTTAAGAGGGTTAGGAACAACATAGTGAATGCCTCAAATGAGTCCTCCCATGGCTCATATAGGCTTAACATGGCTTCATGGCTCAATCAAAGTGATTCCATTCCATTCATATTTGATCAATCTTCATTATTCCAAAATTTCAATTTTTGGCCCCGGGGACCCTACACCTATCAAGCCTACTAAAAGCCCTTAAAATTGCCCAAATCCTCCAAAATTTCCAAATCACCCAAAATTCCCCAAAATTAACCTTGAACATTTCCTCACCAATCAAATTGATCATCCATAGCCAAAAATACCAAAAATTCCAAAAATACCCCCCAATACCCTCCAAATACCCAAAATGCCCCTCTTAGCCAAAAAATCCAAAAATTCAAAAAATTCCCAGAAAATTCCAGAAAATCCCAAATAATCTCAATTTCATTTTATCCAACTAAACCATGGGCCAATTTTGTCAATTTACCCCACTTTTACCAAAACCCCCAATTTAGCCCATTCTTAACCCAAGTGAACCCAATGTCAAACCAAATCTACCCAATTGACCCCAATTTTGGTCCAATTCAATTCTAAGCTTCAATTTAATATCCACAATATCAATCTAGACCAAATCCAAGTCCAATTTGATTGACATTTGAATCCAATTTCACTTTTAACCTTAAAGACCTAATTTGGACCCATGACCCAAACTTAGCCCAAACCAAACCAATTCAGCCCCAATTGACCCCAAACCTTTTCTAAACCTTCCTTAACATCCCCACAAATAGAACACAAAACTACAATTGCAACTAAATTAAAACGTATCGTTGAATGATCGGGAATACCTCGGATGATGTAACCCACGTGTTGCTAATGGGATTTCCCACGGTCTAAATGAAGATGTGGAACTCATTCAGCTGAGTTTAGCAAATTCATCTGGACTAAGTGAATTCGATGAAAATAACGGTGCCGGGATGACGGAACCGTGGGATCTTAATCGGTTCTGTTTAATCAACTTTAAGATTTGTTTTAATTAAAATACTAAAAACACTTGGATTTTAAGATTTTCTCTAAGCCAAAACACTTCTCTCATCTTCTGATTTATGACTTATAAAACTAAACCTCTGCAACAACAAAGAGCTTGGAGCATGGTGGGCAACACGGCCATCGTCATCAACAAAACTCGACTCTACTTCAACTAAACCATTCCTAGAATTTAAACAACAAAGCCATATGATTTCGAGGTAGTTTGCTACAGTGCAACATAAGTCCTCAACTCTTCGTTAGGCATTTACATGATCATGTCATGTAAATTAAGCCCTAACCGGTCTTAGGACTCCGAGGTAGTCGTTCGGTATGACATAAACCCTCACATTTTCTAGGCTGATTGTATGGTTATGTCATACGAATATAAGTCCTAATTAACTAAAATTGGCAAGATTGAAATATAAGATAATATTAAGATTTTCCCAAATCTAAGTCAAACAATAGGATAGTTTGGGAAGTTGCCAAGATTCTTCTTAGATCCTCAGCTTCTCCTACTTCTCTTCCTTTGGATTCTCAAAAATAAATTGTTCCAAATTTTGAGTCATTCCCTTTTGAATTTCCAAATATCCAATCCTTTGAAAACCTTAAACTTTGAAATTTCTTGAGAGCAAAACCACTGATCACTATCAAGAGTTTTCTTAAGTGATTCCCGTCACTTAGGATTTAATTAACTATCGGAGCTTGCCGTTATAGGGAACTTTACGAACCCAGGTAATATAAACCCTGCTTAATTCATTTATATTAAGCAGGGGAATTTGTCGACTTATAAAATTGGTTCGCAGACCAAACGGATGTCACAGGTCTTTTAGTTTATTTAATAGAGCCCCATCATCAAGCGATGTGTCCATTCTTCGGGATAGATACACGGTTTGTGATGCGGTGCTCGTTTATATAAACTATTCGGGATGTGAGATCGGTTTGATTTCATATCTTAAAACTTTCAAATTTAAAAATCATTTTTCAAAATCAAATACTACTTTCTAAATTATATATATATATTTAAATTAAATTTAAAATATGAAAATTCGCCGACAATTTCTGTTAGGCGACCCCTTTTCAAAAATACAACACTCAACCTAAAAATATGCTGACACTAAGGTTTAGTCAAACTTAAACCCTAATTAGGTCTAACCCATTAGACCTAATTAAACCATTAGACCTTAACTAACTAAGGTTTAATCAAATCTAATTCCTAATTATGTCTAACCCATTAGACCTAATTAAACCATTAGACCTTAACAAACTAAGGTTTAATCAAACTTAAACCCTAATTAGGTCTAACCCATTAGACATAATTAAACCATTAGACCTTAACTAACTAAGGTTTAGTCAAACTCAAACCCTAATTAGGTCTAACCCATTAGACCTAATTAAACCATTAGACCTTAACTAACTAAGGTTTAATCAAACATAAACCTTAATTAAGTCTAACTCATTAGACCTAATTAAACTATTAAGTCTTAACTAACTAAGACTCAATCAAACACAAATCCTAATTAAGTCTACTACATTAGACTTAATTAATTGTTGAACCTTATTCAACTAAGGCCTAATTAAATCCAAATCCAACCTTTTAGTCCAAGTCCAACATAACCTAAAGCTAGCCTAACTTGAGTCCAACCTAACTTGAACTCAAGTTAACCTAAACCTTAGGTTCAACCCACATTGAACCTTACCTAAACCTAACCTAACTTGAGTCCAACCTAACTTGAACTCAAGTTAACCTAAACCTTAGGTTCAACCCACATTGAACCTAACCTAAACCTAACCTAACTTAAGTCCAACCTAACTTGAACTCAAGTTAACCTAAACCTTAGGTTCAACCCACATTGAACTTAACCTAAACCTATCCTAACTTGAGTCCAACCTAACTTGAACTCAAGTTAACCTAAACCTTAGGTTCAACCCACATTGAACCTAACCTAAACCTAACCTAACTTGAGTTCAACCTAACTTGAACTCATGTTATCCTAAACCTTAGGTTCAACCCAAATTGAACCTAACCTAAACCTAACCTAACTTGTGTCCAACCTAACTTGAACTCAAGTTAACCTAAACCTTAGGTTCAACCCAAATTGAACCTAACCCAAACCTAATCTAACTTGAGTCCAACCTAACTTGAACTCAAGTTAACCTAAACCTTAGGTTCAACCTACATTGAACCTAATTTAAACCTAACCTAACTTGAGTCCAACCTAACTTGAACTCAAGTTAACCTAAACCTTAGGTTCAACCCACATTGAACCTAACCTAAACCAAAACTAACTTGAGTCCAATCTAACTTGAACTCAAGTTAACCTAAACCTTAGGTTCAACCCACATAGAACCTAACTTAACTGAAACCTTAGGTTCGACCCATATTGAACCTAACCTAAACTGAACTAAACTTGAGTTCAATCCAACTAGAACCTAATTTAATCCAAGTCAAACCTTAACTTAGGTTCAACCTATATTGAAATTAAATCGACCTTAAGTCTAGGTTCAACCTGACTTGAATCTAACTTAATCTAAACTCAAAATTTAACTTAAGTCTAACCCACACTAGACTCAAGTCAAACCAAACTTAGGTTCAACATGACATGAACCTAACCCAAAAACCTAACTTTAGTCTAACTCATATTAGACTTAAGTCAAACTATACTTAGGTTTAACATGATATAACCTAAGTCTAATTTAAGCCTTAGGTTCAACCTAACTTGAATCTAAACTAAAAGCCGGCTTAAGTTCAATCCTAAGTCTAGGTCTAACTTTAAATAGACTTAATTAAAACTTAAGTCTTTCTAAAAGGGACTTAGATGGTCTGCAAATCTAATCAAGTCTAATTTATTAGACTTGATTAACCTTTAAGTCCTATTTAAACCAGACTTAAAACTTAATTAAATCTATTCTAAACCAAACCTTTTAACTTAAGTTCAAACAGACATGAACTCAAGTTAAATAGATTCAATCAACATTGAATCTAACTTAGGTTCAACCAGACATGAACCCAAGTCAATTCAATTAATATTGAATCTAATTTCAAACCTTTTAACTTAAGTTCAAACGAGACATGAACTCGAGTTAAATAGATTCAATCAACATTGAATCTAACTTAGGTTCAACCGGACATGAACCCAAGTCAATTCAATCAATATTGAATCTAATTTCAAACCTTTTAACTTGAATTCGAACGGACATGAACTCAAGTTAAATAGATTCAATCAACATTGAATCTAACTTAGGTTCAATCAGACATGAACCCAAGTCAATTCAATCAATATTGAATCTAATTTCAAAATCTTTCAACTTGAATTCAGACAGACACGAACTCAAGTTAAATAGATTCAATCAACATTGAATCTAACTTAGGTTCAACCAGACATGAACCCAAGTTAATTCAATCAATATTGAATCTAATTCCAAACCTTTTTAACTTAGAGTTCACACAGACATGGACTCAAGTTAATAAATTCATTATTTTAAAACCAAAATTGGCATAATCAACAAAAAATTGACATTTCAAAATAATTCAACATAAACTGACATCCAAGACATATCCAAATATTATGTGATGTTATTTCTGACAATGTTTTCTTTGCAGGGTGAAAATGAGAAATTTCGCTGAGATTTTCTTTACATGTTATAGGGTGTCCTAACTCTGTTTTGCAGGACGACATTCTAGGCGAACAAAAACAAAACCAAAACTTTTAGGTTAGACATATAACCTGAAACTTTTGACAATAAAAACGAAACCAAAACTTTTAGGTTAGACATATAACCTGAAACTTTTAACAACAAAAACAAAACCAAAACTTTTAGAATAGACATATAAACTGAAATTTTTCAACAAATAAACAACATTGACAACAAAACCAGAACCTTTAGGTTAGACATAATACCTAAAGTATTCAATAACATGATATGACGACATTCGGGAGTGATAGTGGGTACATCTCTCCTTAAAATGAATTCTTAGAAAACAAATGATTAACATTAATCAGAAGTTTTCTTAAACAATTGAAAATTGTTTAAGATGTAATTAACTATAGAGGCTTACCTCTATAGGAGATCTAAAAAGAACCCGAAATAGAAATCTCTGGTTTACCATGATTTTCTTAATATAAAAATTCTAGAATATGTTATTCTGGAATATCCTCATATAAGAATTATCATAAACATCATTTTCTACTATTAGTCCTAAAAATTCTCTAAATCCTTCATAGGATTTATATGAATAAAACTAGGCTAATATTAGATGGCGACTCCTTGACATTGACATGACACAGAAATGGATGGCGATGACATGACCCCATCCAACGACTTATCATATCGTTATCATTTTTCATCGCCACCAACAGAGAGTGGCGACTCCGCTGGGGACAATCTTTCTTCTCATCTTTTGTTATCATTTGTTTTCATTTCTTTTGAAAATAAAAAGCTCCCAGTTTATAAATAAGTCAATAATATTCGCTTTTCTTGAAATTACAGAAAAATCGCAATGGATTCTCCGAATTCGATCTTTTCTTACTTTCAAGACTTTGACATACCAATAGAGGAAAATCCTCCTTTTTATCACAATGATTATGGATTATTTAGTCAAACGGAATTCATATTAGATAATCCATATTAAACTGATACTCAAACTTTTCAAGAATTTGACTTGCAACCTTATGAAGACTTTCTGAATTTTACAGACAATTTACCTGAATATACACCTGAAGAACCTTACATCCTTGAAGAAATGAAAAGATAGAGTGATAAGAAAGGAAAACAAGTTTACGAGAAAGATGATGTTCCACCATCATCTATGTATGAAATCGGATCTTCTTCGAGGAACGTTCATAGAACTCCTTCATTTAAAAGAAAGAAAAGGTGGAACGAAAATGATAATTTTTAAACACCTGAATTTCAACAGAATATTTTTGGAAATCCTTCCTTTTTAGAAGAAAATCAATATATTCCAATTCCTGTTGAATACACTGACAATTCCTTTCAAACTAAAAGATCTCCTCCATTTCGTGCTGTACATTCAGTGTTTAAGAGATTAGCACGAAAAGAAAAATGTTCATTATCTAAGTTATTAGATAAAATGGGTTGTGCAGTCTCCAACACCATGAAAAGGAGAATTTTAGCAATGGAAAAATCTGATTATCAAGAAACTGATTATCAATTTCCAATTGATAAACATTGTGTTCGAGTGCCAGAAAAATTTTGATTGGGCCCTAGAATAAAAGATGTAGTGGTCACCAATGACAAAACTCGATATGACAAATTAATGTCAGAAGCGAGAGATACAATCTGTTAAAATGACGGACTTGGTCCAGATGCTACAAAAAGAAAATTATCCTTATACTGGATATGATACACCACCTGAGAATTCTCGCCCTATACTTGAAAATAATGTATGGAGGTGAAAATCATCTGAAAGGAATTCTAATACCACTAACACTCCTGCAAACAGTTCACAAGAAGAGATTTGTAGAAAACATTCTACAAAATCATTTCAAGAAAGATTAAAGAAATTAAAAGAAGATATTAAACAACTTTCAGGACAAGAAAGGAAAAATACTTCTACGAGTTCCAATGAGAATGTTGCCGGTGTTAACATGGTAGAAACCCGATCCGCTTCCTTAGCATGAGAATCAAATGAAGAGGAATTGCGAGAGGTGATATGACAACGAGATGAACAAATAAGTCGTCTTGAACAAAGAATGGAAGAAGCCGGTAGCGACTTTGCAAAAACCACTAGCGGACCCTTCTCCAACTATTGAAATAATTAGACCGGAGGCTATTCACATCCTTGAAAGCGAGAGAAGAACTAATGGATGTCGAGGAAAGCACTCGAAAGAGAAAGAATTCTCCTCATAACGAAACTCCGAGAAAAGGATATTACAAAAATAGTGGAATAGAAAATTAAAGAAACGATGGCTCGAGCAAAAGTCTGGAGCATTAACTCCAAAGGGTAGGCCATACCCGGAGGAATATGATTCGTTCAATATCCTAAGGGTTTCGTTCCTCCCGTCTTTAAAATGTTCGATGGAACGGGAAATCCCCGACAACATCCGGCACATTTTGAGAGCAAGCTCGCCGTAATGCTTTGGAGGAAATGATGCTCTCCTATTTCGACAATTTGTTAACGATCTCACGGAGTTGCCTTTGATTGGTATGCGAGCTTCCCAATGGATGCCGTCAAAACCTTTATATAGCTTGAAAGCCTTTTTATTCAACGCTTTGCAGGAGCACAACATCATACCACTGTTGGTGATTTGGTGGTAGAGAAACAAAAACCAGGAGAAACCTTGGTAGATTATATTTTACGCTGGAGAAATCTAAGCATGAAATGTGAGCCACAGTTACAAGAACAACATGTTGTTGGAATATTGCTTAAAAATATCCATGGTCCTATAGCTTTTATGCTTAAAGGATTTACGATAAAAACTTTTGAAAAATTACTCAGTAAAGCTGCCAATCTTCAGGAAGAGGTTAAGCAGATGAGTGTAATGGAGAAAACTTAAAAGACAAAAGCTATCAAAACTTTTGAAAAGAAACTCGGGAATATTGCGAGAAAAGGCAAACAGGTGATGCAAATCCAACCGGAGCAAAAGAAGCAACGACAAAATCCTTCGACATCACAGACATCACCTCAATTACAACTTCAACAACCAATCCCAGTATCAACTGAAAAGAAAACAATGGCTCAAAGAATGAATAAAGTATATTCATTTAAAACAGAAGCCGTCAGTAAAATATTTCGTAGCTTGCTTAAAATACCTGAATTTAAGCTACCAGAAGCTAAGAGACCAGCAAAAATTGACATGAAGGACAATCCTAATTATTGCCCTTATCACAGGATGCTCAGACATAAAATTGAAGAATGTTTTGTCTTCAAAGACTGGTTAGAGCGTAATTTCAAAGATGGAAATATAGTCATCCCGAAAGAATACTTGAAAGAACCTGAAAAGGGATCAGTCAATATGATTTCGATAGAGGAACTAAATCCTAAAAACAAGGATAGCATTTCTAAAGAGACCTTCGCTAAATACCAAGTTACAAAATCTCCCAAGAAAGAAAAGAAAAAGAAAATCAAGAAAATAGAAAAGATTAGAGGTCTTCCAGACATAGGGGCTACAACTCCTTTTGTACCTTCTAGTTCATTTCACTCTTGTACTAGGATAGTTATGTCGGCCGAAGGACGAAAAATCCTCAAGCCAATAACTTTCTATGACTTTCTTTTTACCATGAATAATAACAATCCTAGTTTTGCGTACATTTTGTCTATTCTGGATGATGCTTCTGAGAATGACCATTTGAATTCTAACCCTATAGAAAATACTCTAATCGTATATGATCAATCTAAAGACAACCAAACTAATGAAAATGAAAATGAGAAATCTGACAACGACAAAAATGAAGATGACATTGCTATGCTTCAATTACAAGGAATTCCGATTTCTATAAAATTGGAATCTTCGGATTCAGAAACAAATGAATCGGATAATCAACCTGAGGAAATAATTGAAATTAACTTGAGAAGTGGAAAAATCTTACCTCCTAGGATAATTCCACAAGAAAAAGAAAAACAAATTATTACACCAGATAAGATCATTCCTCCAATATATCCCCGAACTTCTGAAGGAAATAAGGATGATCTTCACAACAAGGTGGATTATAATGTACTGGCCCATTTGAGAAAATTACCTGCAAAATTAAGCATCTATGACGCTCTCATACTTTCCAAAGAAACGAGAGAATCATTAATCAAGGCCCTTTCGGACCCTGACATTTGTTTAACTCAACTTGCTAGTACTACCCAAAACAAAGCTTACTCATTAGAGGAATCAACAAAGATTACCTTCTCTGACAATGACTTGTTGCTCGGAACAACTAAACATAATCGTCCACTATATATTACAGTAAACATCAATGACACGATACTTTCGAGAGTTCTTATTGACCCAGGTGTTTCAATCAACATTATGAATCTGAGAACTCTTGCATACTTAGACATTGATGCCTCTCAACTATCAAGAGATACAATGATGTTAAGAGGATTCAATCAACAAGAAGAACGGGCCCTTGGATCAATAACATTGCTCTTAAAAATAGCCGACTTGGCAACGACAGCAAAATTTCATATTATTGATTCAGACACCTCTTTTAATGCCTTACTTGGCAGACCATGGCTCCATGAATATAAAATGGTATCCTCTTCATTACATCAATGTATCAAATATTTACAAAAAGGACAAGAATTTCGTATTATAGGAGACCTGCAACCGTTTTCAATCCATGAAATCGGTATACATGAAGATGCAGCATATTATGCTCCTATAAATAAAACAATATCTTCCAAAGAGACAATGGTAAATATGGAAGAAAAGAACAAAGAAAAGAAAATAAATGAAAAGGATTTTTCTTCAATAAAGACAAAAGAAACTAATTTTCGTCAGACTCGCACTCATGGTCGAGGCCGAGAACGAGGATGAAGGAGAAAAGATCCAATTGTCACAATGAAGAAACCACTGAAGTTCAAAATCCACTGGATTCTGAAGAAGAAACGACATCTGTGGTTGCAAAGGAACCCCAATTCAAAATATCTTTAGAAGAGGAAGATAAAGAGAAAAAATTTGAATCTATGTATGACAAAATCAATCATTATATACATTCTATGACTCTAACTCCAATCTCCACTGCTATGATTAAGAATCTAATAGTCAAAGAAGTATATAATGATGACAAAAAGCCAATTAAGTTTAGACTTGGCTCTACTTCTTCTTGTACTAAAAATGATGTAAAAATTGAAGATGAAAATCTTCCACAATCAATGAAAATTCCTTTTGAGTTGTATTCTCCTTGGGCACGAAAATTCATTCAAAATAGTTTAATGCTCAAACAATGGTCTTTAAAACAACCGCATTTCATTGAACAAATGTGGAATGATAATAAACGAAATTCTAACTCTAAAAAAGGTGTTGGATTTGGAATTTTGGGACCATTAGATGATACAGAATTTTGTTTGACTGTCACAGAAGAATGTGATTCTGAATCATTGTCTGATCTTCCAATTGAAAATGCTCCCCCGGAGTTGGAAGAAGAAATTAAATCGACAATTGATGAACTAAAAGAAATAAATTTAGGAACTAATGAAAATCCGAAACCGACTTTTATTAGTTCATTCCTTAATGATGAGGAAATAAAAGACATAACTCAATTGTTGATGGAATATAAAGACAGTTTTGCTTGGACTTATGATGAAATGCCTGGTTTATCTCTAGAAGTCGCAGTCCATAAACTCGGGATATACCAAATCATAAACCCATTTAAACAAGCTCCAAGAGGGATGCGCGTCAAAATAGAGCAACAAGTCATTGTGGAAGTCAAGAAATTGATAGAGGCTGACCTCATACGAGAAGAAAACTATTCAACATGGCTAGCCAATGTGGTGTCAGTTAAAAAGAAAAATGGACAAATATGAGTCTGCATAGACTACAGGGACTTGAACAAAGCATGTCCTAAAAATGAATTTCCTTTACCAATTCCTGAGTTAATGGTTGATATTGCATCAAAATATGCAATATTTTTTTTCATGGATGGATCATCAGGATATAACCAAATAAAAATGTTTTTGGAAGACGAAGTAAATACAGCTTTCCGAACACCCATGGGCATATATTGTTATAAGGTTATGCCATTTGGACTAAAAATGCCGGTGCAACCTATCAAAGAGCCATGACACGGATTTTGATGAACTAATACATAATCAAGTCGAATGTTATGTCGACGATCTGGTTGTCAATAGTAAACAAAAAGACGATCATATATACGATTTGAGAATTGTCTTTGAACGACTACGACGATATAATCTTAAAATGAACCCTTTAAAGTGCGCCTTTGGTGTCACTTCAGGAAAATTTTTAGGATTTGTAGTTCGACATCGTGGGATAGAAATTGATCCTCTCAAAATTGAAGCTATCCTAAATATGCCTCCTCCTAAAAATCTAACTCAATTGAGATCCTTTCAAGGAAAATTAGCATATATACGACGTTTCATTTCCAATCTATCGGGTAGATGTCAACCCCTTCTTGCCCTTACTAGAAAGGATGCCAAATTCGTGTGGGATGAAAAATGCCAGCATGCCTTTGAAGACATTAAACAATATTTGACAACCCCTCCTGTCTTAGCAGCCCCTGTATTAGGAAGACCTTTAATCCTTTACACCGCAGTATTGGACAATTCACTTGGAGCTTTACTAGTACAAGTAAATGATGAAGGAAAAGAAAATGCGTTATACTACTTGAGTAGTTGTTTAGTTCCAACGGAAATAAAATATCCGACAATTGAGAAGCATTGTTTAGCCTTGATCTTCGCAGTTCAAAAGCTAAGACATTATATGCTTTCTCATAAAGTAACTCTTATTTCAAGAGTTAACCCGTTACAATATTTAATAACACGACCGACACTTTCTGGGAGATTAGCAAGATGAGCAATGATCTTGTTACAATTCGGCATAACATTTGTACCGTTACATGCTATTAAAGGAAAAATCCTAGCAGATTTCTTAGCGGCACACCCAATTCCAGCGGGATCACCCCTTAATGACGATCTACCTGATGAACAAATATCAGAAGTAAAAAATTCTAACATGAAACGATGGGAACTCTACTTTGACGGAGCATCATCTGCATGGAAAGACAAAAATAAACGTACAATCATACCAGGCAAAGCCGGAGTAGGATTAATTTTCATTACTCCAGACAAAATGATGCTGCCCTTTTCCTATCATTTGACAGAACAATGCACGAATAATGAAGCCGAATATGAAGCGCTCATAACTGGTCTAGAACTGACAATATTAATGGAAATTAAGAATATTGATATTTAGTGAGATTCCCAGTTAATTATCAATCAAATTGCTGGCAAATACAAAATTTTGAAACCACGACTTGAACAATATTCTCGTTACACTCTGAAATTACTTCAACAAATTCCTAATGTAACATTTTTCTTAATCCCGAGACGAGATAACTCTCTAGCGGATGCTACGGCAAAACTTGCAAAGGAATTTGCGTGTACGAAGAAGATGACATACCGATTTCTATAAAAGGATGACAAGTTCTTTCTCAAATTGATATGGATAATTTGCATAAAATCGGTGAAAATATGACAATGACAATAAGTGACGAGAAGGATGATTGGCGACAACCAATCATCCAATATTTACAAACTGAAAAATTGCCTGAAAATAGTTTTATTGCCAACCAAACTAAACAAAGAGCATTATCATATGCTCTAATAAATGACGTCCTTTATAAACGATCTTTTGATCAAATGTGGTTAAGATGTTTAAACCAAATTGAAGCTCGAGAGATTGTTAAGGAAGTTCATTCGGAGCTTATGTGGTGCACATCAATCTGGGCCCAAAATGAAAATGAAAATAAAAAGAATGGGTTATTATTGTCAACAATGATGACCGACTCGCCTCGACATTGCAAAGAAATGTCATCAATGTCAAATACATGGAGTTGTTTTACATCAACCTCCAAATGTCCTACACCCAACTATTGCATCATGGCCATTTGAATGTTGGGGTACTGACATAGTGGGCCCTAGAGATCCTCCATCCTCCAAGGGCCATAAATGTATTCTGCGGCACTACTGACTATTTTTCTAAATGGGCAGAAGCAATACCCCTTCGAGAAGTCAAGGCAGAACAAGTTCTCCACTTCTTTAAAACACATATCGTTTATAGATTTGGGATTCCTCGAAGAGTCATATCAGACAATGGATTGGCCTTCAAAAACACAAAAATGGATCACTTTATCCAGAGACATGGGATTAACCTGGAGATATTCCACAATCTATTACCCTAAAGCCAATGGATTAGTCAAGCTTTCAATAAAACATTGGTTCAAATCTTGAAAAAGACATTAAGTAATAGCCCGAGACAATGGCATGAACGACTAATAGAAGCTTTATGGGCTTATAGAACTACATACCGAACTCCAACACGGTCTACACCATTTGCTTTGGTATATGGTTCGAAGCCATGTTGCCTCCGGAAGTCCAAATTCCTTCTCTCGGAATCGCAATAACCGATAAAATAACCGAAGAAGAAAATGTCAAGTTGCGACTTGAAGAACTTGAAAATTTAGAGGGCAAACGTCTGCAAGCCCAACAAAATCTTGAATTGTATCAAGCAAAAATGATACGAGCTCACGACAAACTAGTTCGCCCTAGAACCTTTCAAATCGGTGAATTAGTTTTAGTTCTTCGAAGACTTATACTAGCTCATCAAAAAATAGGTGGCAAATTCGAATCGATATGGGAATGTCCATATGTAATTGAAAAGACATATTCCGGAGGATCCTACCAATTGGTGGATTGTCAAGGAGAAAGAATCCTACCTCCAATCAATCGGTGTTTTCTAAAGAAATATTACGCGACATAAAAAAAAAAGAAATGAATAAAGACTTATTTATAAACTGGGACAATAAATTCTCCTTTCAAAAATCATCTTTGATGTTTTGTGACATCTCTTTCATTTGTTGAACGAACATTTGAAAATCTAAAATAATACTCTGTCTTGATATTTTCAGGAAAAATGCCTGAAGACAGATTATTTTTCTCATTCCGAAATAATATGACTTTTGCCTTGGACCGTCAGCATATAGACGCGGGGACCAGAGTTAACTTTGATTTTGACCTGTTGCAGGTTGAATCCATATATCATGGATCGTTACTTTATCTGGTGAATCACAGTGAAGTTAATCTTCGAACACCTTTGATAGAATTCAAACTCCGACAACCCGAAGAATATGACTTCACAATCAGTGATAGCTCAGATGAAGCAGAATTCATGAATGCCCCGGTTCAACGAGCATCAACATCAGGAACCAAAATTCCGACGACAGGATTCACCAGATCGCAAAGACGAAATCACAATAAACGACTAAAACGACAAAAAACAATTACAAGAGAAACAAGGCATGGAAGATATGAGTCAGTTAAAATCACGAACTATCAATACTCCGTTTGAGGAAATAATATCGAAAATGACAAATCTAGACCTTATAGAAAAAGAGGATGGCAAAGCAGTCGTCACTCCACCATTGGTCACACCTGCTCAATATTAAGGGTATCAGACGAAAAGAATCACTCGGAGGAAGAAATACGACGAATTCGTGCCATTGAGTGGAGAACTTTCGAACAATATAAATATGTGAATAAAAGAACAATAAATATTCTGGATGGTCTTAAACTTTTTACCAGAATATTTGATGAAACTGAATAAGCTGCTATCATCAACCACATCATAGAAGCCCGAGGTCAGGGTAGGGCTGGACGCCTTCGAAGGAGGACCTATTCTAAACCTAGTAAATGGATTCGCGATAAGCGTAGGCAAACCATTCAATACGGATGTTGCTATAACTATGCAAGAGATAGAGAAGGAAATCTTCCTGGGTTTCTATGACATAAACAAGTCGACCCTTTACCCGTTGTGATAATCCAAATTATCAGACGACTTGTTACTTGGGGGATCATACCTGTGGATTGTGTTCCCGATAGCTGCATCAATAATATGTATGATAAAAGGGATTGTATCCCTCCTCACATCGACAGTCATGATTTTGAAAGACCATTTTGTACTCTGTCTTTAATGAATTGTTGCTCCATGATATTCGGAAGAGAGATACAAATCTTGGGACCCGGAGAATTTGAAGGGACATGCCGCGTCCTTTTAACCCGAGGATCGGCTCTTCGTTCCAAGGGAATGGTGCGAATTTTGTAAAACACTCGCATACCCGAGTGTTAACAAGCCACAAATCTCCATCACCTTGCGACGAATGAAACCCGACAAACGACCGGACGGATATCAACCAATACTCGCAGCTCGAAGGACTAAAGCCTTTCGAACTCGCCGTGATCCCATAAATGTCCGAACACTCGAAACATGTTCGACGAATGATGTTTTGGAGTGTAGGACGTTTATGGACGATCTGATAATCTTCAAATCTATGACATGATATGAAGAACTCTTGACATATAATATATCTATAGTTTTTGATATGTGACATATCGGTAGCTGTTGACATGTAAAATATCAGTAGTTTGTTGCAGCGTGCTATATGATATGTACATATGTGTGTATTGTAAGCTTTTGTTTGCAATAAATATGTACTGGTGACTTTTTATGGAAATAAAATGAAGTGTTGAAGAAAAATATATCCCCATTGTCTGTGATATGTCGACAGTGTCCCGAAATCAATAAATGACAAAATTAATAATTTATGATAATCAAACATGAGAATTAACTTTCGACCTATATAAGTCAAAACCCAGACGGATATTCCCACCAAAAATATTAATGAGTTCGCCACTCTCTTCGGTTATTGGATATAAGTTCTTCCCTGATGCGGAAATTATGACTTTCCTCTAACAAAATCTTGACATCGACATTTTGAGGAAAATAGAAAATGACATCTATTTTCTCTCTTCGGTTATTGGATATAAGTTCTTTCCTGATGCGGAAATTACGACTTTCCTCTAACCAAATCTTGACATCGACATTTTGAGGAAAATAGAAAATGACATCTATTTTCTCTCTTCGGTTATTGGATATAAGTTCTTTCCCGATGCGGAGATTACGACTTTCCTCTAACCAAATCTTGACATCGACATTTTGAGGAAAATAGAAAATGACATCTATTTTCTCTCTTCGGTTATTGGATATAAGTTCTTTCTTGATGCGGAAATTACGACTTTCCTCTAACCAAATTCGACATCGACATTTTGAGGAAAATAGAAAATGACATTTATTTTCTCTCTTCGGTTATTGGATATAAGTTCTTTCCTGATACGGAAATTACGACTTTCCTCTAACCAAATCTTGACATCGACATTTTGAGGAAAATAGAAAATGACATCTATTTACTCTCTTCGGTTATTGGATATAAGTCCTTTCCTGATGCGGAAATTACGACTTTCCTCTAACCAAATCTTGACAATGACATTTTGAGGAAAATAGAAAATGACATCTATTTTCTCTCTCCTATTATTGGATATAAGTTCTTTCCTGATACGGAAATTAAAACTTTCCTCTAACGAAATCTTAACACTGACATTCTGAGGAAAATAGAAAATGACATCTATTTTCTCTCTTCGGTTATTGGATATAAGTCCTTTCCTGATACGGAAATCATGACTTTCCTCTAACCAAATATTGACATTGACATTTTGAGGAAAATAGAAAATGACATCTATTTTCTCTATCTGGTTATTGGATATAAGTCCTTTCCTGATGCGGAAATTACGACTTTCCTCTAACCAAATCTTGACATTGACATTTTTGAGGAAAATAGAAAATGACATCTATTTTCTCTCTCCGGTTATTGGATATAAGTCCTTTCCAGATACGGAAATCACGACTTTCCTCTAACCAAATATTGACATTGACATTTTGAGGAAAATAGAAAATGACATCTATTTTCTCTCTCCGGTTATTGGATATAAGTCCCTTCTTGACACGGAAGTCGTGACTTTCCTCTAACCAAATATCAACATTGACATTTTGAGAAATGGAAAATGACATCCATTTTCTCCCTCCTGTTATAGGATATACGTCCTTTCCTGACACGAAAATCACGGCATTCCTTTAGCAAAATATCGACATCGACATTTTGAGAAATGAAATATGACATCCATTTTCCCTCCCAATAAATCTCTTTTCAAATACAAGAAGAAAATCTCTTCTTAGAACCGACATAAAAGACATCTGACATCCTCTGGGAGCGATATGACATCCCCTCCTTTCCTAACCATTATGAGACATCTCTTAGACCACTTCGGTCAACACCAATATGTGCAGAATACTTATATAGTATTCTACACATATTGGGGGTCCTTTTGTTGACCTCATTTTACAATGAGTCAATGCCCTTTTGACCTAAAAAGTCAACATTGGTCAAAATGGTCAAACCAGACCCAGTGACCAACCCTGTTGACCCCATAGGTCAACCTTTTGACCTAAAAAGTCAACCTTGGTCAAACCAGACCTAGTGACCTACACTGTTGACCCCATAGGTCAACCTTTTGACCTAAAAAGTCAACTTTGGTCAAAATGGTCAAACCGGACCCAATGACCAACCTTGTTGACCCCATAGGTCAACCTTATGACCTAAAAAGTCAACTTTGGTCAAACTGGTCAAACCAGACCTAATGACCTACCCTGTTGACCCCATAGGTCAACCTTATGACCTAAAAAGTCAACTTTGGTCAAAATGGTCAACCCAGACCCAGTGACCAACCCTGTTGACCCCATAGGTCAACCTTTTGACCTAAAAAGTCAACTTTGGTCAAAATGGTCAACCCAGACCCAGTGACCAACCCTGTTGACCCCATAGGTCAACCTTTCGACCTAAAAAGTTAACTTTGGTCAAACTGGTCAAACCAGACCTAATGACCTACCCTGTTGACCCCGTAGGTCAACCTTATGACCTAAAAAGTCAACTTTGGTCAAAATCGTCAAATCAGACCCAGTGACCAACCATGTTGACCCCATAGGTCAACCTTTTGACCTAAAAAGTCAACTTTGGTCAAAATGGTCAAACCAGACCTAATGACCTACCCTGTTGGCCCCATAGGTCAATCTTATGACCTAAAAAATCAACATTGGTCAAATTGGTCAAATCAGACCCAATGACCAACCCTGTTGACCCCATAGGTCAACCTTTTGACCTAAAAAGTCAACATTGGTCAAAATGGTCAAACCAGACCCAATGACCAACCCTGTTGACCCCATAGGTCAACCTTATGACCTAAAAAGTCAACTTTGGTCAAACTGGTCGAACCAGACCCAGTGACTAACCCTGTTGACCCCATAGGTCAACCTTTTGACCTAAAAAGTCTATATTGGTCAAAATGGTCAAACCAGACCTAATGACCAACCCTGTTGACCCCATAGGTCAACCTTATGACCTAAAAAGTCAACTTTGGTCAAACTGGTCAAACCAGACCCAGTGACCAACCCCGTCGACTCCATAGGTCAACCATATGACCTAAAAAGTCAACATTGGTCAAAATGGTCAAGCCAGACCCAGTGACCAACCCTGTTGACCCCATAGGTCAACCATATGACCTAAAAAGTCAACATTGGTCAAAATGGTCAAACCAGACCCAGTGACCAACCCTGTTGACCCCATAGGTCAACCTTTTGACCTAAAAAGTCAACATTGCTCAAAATGGTCAAACTAGACCCAGTGACCAACCCTGTTGACCCCATCGGTCAACCTTATGACCTAAAAAGTCAACATTGGTCAAAATGGTCAAACCGAGACCCGATGACTACCACCGTTGACCCCATAGGTCAACCTTATGACCTAAAAAGTCAACATTGGTCAAATTGGTCAAACCAGACCTAATGACCTACCCTGTTGACCCCATAGGTCAACCTTATGACCTAAAAAGTCAACTTTGGTCAAACTAGTCAAACCAGACCTAATGACCTACCCTGTTAACCGCATTGGTCAACCTTATGACCTAAATAGTCAACATTGGTCAAAATGGTCAAACCAGACCCAGTGACCAACCCTGTTGACCCCATAGGTCAACCTTATGACCTAAAAAGTCATTATTGGTCAAAATGGTCAAACCAGACACAATGACCTACCCTGTTGACCCCATAGGTCAACCTTATGACATATAAAGTCAACATTGGTCAAAATGGTCAGAACTGCACCTAATGACCGACCTCGTTGACCCCATAGGTCAACCTTATGACCTAAAAGTCAACATTGGTCAAAATGGTCAAACCAGACCCAGTGACCAACCCTGTTGACCCCATAGGTCAACTTTATGACCTAAAAAGTCAACATTGGTCAAAATGGTCAAACCAGACCTAGTGACCTGCCTTGTTGACCCCATAGGTCAACCTTTTGACTTAAAAAGTCAAATTTGGTCAAAATGGTCAAACCAGACCTAATGACCTACTCTGTTGACCCCATAGGTCAACCTTATGACCTAAGAAGTCAATTTTGGTCAAATTGGTCAAACCAGACCTAATGACCTACCCTGTTGACCCATAAGTCAACCCTTTCACCTAATGACACATTTAAAACCCCACAATGACAAAATCACAAGTACTGGACATTTTAAAATTAAATTGATCAATTTGGGCTGACTTGGGTCAACTCAGGTCAAAATTGGTCAACACCTATCTATTTTGATTAAAATAGATAAAAAATGAAATAAAAAAAACAAAATTAATCAAATAATTAATTTCAAAATTATTTTGATTAATTAAAATGATTAATGATTTAATTTTCAATATTTTAATTAAATGACATAATTAATTAAAATGAAAATTAAATTAAAATCAATTAAATTAAATTCTAATACAAAAATGATAAAATTAATCAATTAATTAAATTGAAATTATTTTCAATTAATAAATTGATTAAGAAAATATTTTCCAACAATTTTAATAAATAAAATAATTAATTAAAATGGGAAATTAAATAGAAATGAAATGACATATAGCCTTCTCATAATTAATTAGGCTAAATTCATCTTAAGGCTTAATTAACACATAATTAAGCCCACATTAAGACCACTTAGCCATGGGTTCATACCCATCATGACGCATGGGGTGAGGTGTCACTTTCTCCTTCACCTTAAGCCTCATTTAGCCATGAGGTGGCCGGCCAACATGAGGCCTCACCTCCCACCTCCCAAGCCACCCAATGGAAGGAAAACCATGCATGAAACCCCCTTACCATGGTTAGAAGCAATGATGAGGGATGGGCTTGTGTGTCACCATTTGCCAAGCTTAAGAGATGAGGTGTAAGCTCCCTAAGAAGAGTAGAGGCAGCTCACCATGCACCTCTCACATGAGCCAATGGGTGAGAGACAAAACAATGGAGATCATCATGGAAAACTTAGGGAGAAGCATCAATGCCTATCTTCAGCCAATTCCTTCACCCAATGGGCTGATAGAGGAGGTAACAACTCCCCTAGAACTTCCTAAGCTAAGCCATAACCTCCCCTTGCTATAAATAAGACCCCATGGCCGAACCTAGCAAAAAGAAGAAAAAAATTAGGGAGAACTATAGGCTGCCCAAATCCACCTGCTCCCAACATAAAAAGTCTTCCTAAGAGTCCCAACAATCTTTTAGGATCAAATCCAAGCCATAGTTTGAGCCTATTTGAGCCAATTTGACCAAATTTCAAAAACAGCCCTAATTTAGGCACTTCTTCAAAATTCCTCCCCAAGCCCGACTTCTGGATCAAATTGCTGCAGCAATAACCTGCTATTGGAGTCCTAAAAGGCAACCATAAGGTCTGATCTAGCTTGATTTGCTTGTGACAAAGGTATGGAATTTTTCTTTACAAAATAAATCGAATTTTCGACATATCATGTGTTATACTATTCCAGAAGTGTATCATCACCGTATGGATAGATACTTCTCATCCAGATGATCATTTAAAAAAAAATCACTCAATTTCATCAAGAAATGAGTGAGATATTGATGTTTAAAGTTTAATGGGTATGAAATTTCCTGGAATTAAAATGGTTTTATCATAGCCGTCCCTTCCCGTGTTTTGGAACGAACGGCGCTGATCAAACAGCGCGGTGTCTGCTGTTCGGCTGCACGCACCGGATTTTCCCGCTCTTCGACGGCTCCGAGGACACGCGTCGCCGTGTGAGGAGTTTGGCGGCGGGAAATTAATAAAAAATCCAGGAAACCTTAAAAACTTCAAAAATCCATATCTTTTGATCCAGAGGTCATAAAAATAAAATAAAAATACCTCTGGAAAGCTCTTGAAGAGGAGAAAATTATGAGACCAAAATCATAATTTTATTCTCAGTATTTAATTTTTAATTAATTAAATACTCTGTGGAGTATTTTAATTATTAAAAATTATTTATAAATCAAAAAAATTATGAAACTTTGAGGAATTTATCTTTATGTTCTTAGGAACCTTCCATAATTTTTCCAAGGACAGAAAACATGCCTAGGACACTTTTCTTTAATTTTCAAGTTTCTTTATAATTATTTCAAATAATAATTATAAAAATTGAAAATTAAGGAAAATAAAAATGCAAATGGCTAGAAATGATAGGGCAACAGACAATAACCCTAAGAAAATTATTTCTAAGTCATAGAAATCATTTTGAATGGTATTTTGAAATTTTGGGTTAAAATCCTTTATTAATTAAATAATTTTAATCCTAAAAACACCCTTTATAAATTTAACTTATTTTCATCAACAATCAAAGTTTGAAAATGGTTCTAGTCTATGATAGACTAATGAGAAATTTCACTTAAGTCTAAAATGACCAAATTGGACTTAACTAAATTTAAAATAATATTTAAACCCATTAAACCTTACTTAAATTAGGTTTAATATAAAAATTAAATCTTAATTAAGTTTAAAGACATATTAAACTTAATTAATCAAAATTAAACCTTTTAATTAAGTTTAAAGACATAAAAAACTTAATTAACTCATTAAACCTTACTTAAATTAGGTTTAATATAAAAATTAAATCTTAATTAAGTTTAAAGACATATTAAACTTAATTAATCAAAATTAAACCTTTTAATTAAGTTTAAAGACATAATAAACTTAATTAACAAATTAAACCTTACTTAAATTAGGTTTAATATAAAAATCAAATCTTAATTAAGTTTAAAGACATATTAAACTTAATTAATCAAAATTAAACTTTTTTTAGTTAAGTTTAAAGACATAATAAACTTAATTAACCCATTAAACCTTACCTAAATTAGGTTTAAATACAAAAATCAACACTTTTAATTAAGTTTAAGAACATATTAAACTTAATTAATCAAAACCAAACCTTTAATTAAGTTTAAAAACATATTAAACTTAATTAACCTTCTTACACATTAGGTTTAATCAAACTTAAACCCTAATTAGGTCTAACCCATTAGACCTAATTAAACCATTAGACCTTAACTAACTAAGGTTTAATCAAACTTAAACCCTAATTAGGTCTAACCCGTTAGACCTAATTAAACCATTAGACCTTAACTAACTAAAGTTTAATCAAACTTAAACCCCAATTAGGTCTAACCCATTAGACCTAATTAAACCATTAGACCTTAACTAACTAAGGTTTAATCAAACTTAAACCTAATTGAGTCTAACCCATTAGACACTAATTAACCCATTAGACATTAACTAACTATGGTTTAATCAAACTTAAACCCTAATTAGATCTAACCCATTGAACTCTAATTAAACCATTAGACCTTAACTAACTAAGGTTTAATCGAACTTAAACCCTAATTAGTGTCAACCCATTAGACCTAATTAAACCATTAGACCTTAACTAACTAAGGTTTAATCAAACTTAAACCCTAATATGAGTCTAACCCATTGGACTCTAATTAAACCATTAGACCTTAACTAACTAATGTATAATCAAACTTAAACCCTAATTGATGTCTAACCCATTTGGCACTAATTAAACCATTAGACCTTAACTAACTAAGGTTTAATCAAACTTAAACCCTAATTAGGTCTAACCCATTAGATCTAATTAAACCATTAGACCTTAACTAACTAAGGTTTAATCGAACTTAAACCCTAATTAGGTCTAACCCACTGAACCTAATTAAACCATTAGACCTTAACTAACTAAGGTTTAATCAAACTTAAACCCTAATTAGTGTCTAATCCATTAGACCTAATTAAACCATTAGACCTTAACTAACTAAGGTTTAATCAAACTTAAACCCTAATTAGGTCTAACCCATTAGACCTTAACTAACTAAGGTTTAATCAAACTTAAACCCTAATTAGGTCTAACCCATTAGACCTAATTAAACCATTAGACCTTAACTAACTAAGGTTTAATCAAACTTAAACCCTAATTAGGTCTAACCCTTAGACCTAATTAAACCATTAGACCTTAACTAACTAAGGTTTAATCAAACTTAAACTCTAATTAGTTCTAACCCATTAGACCTAATTAAACCATTAGACCTTAACTAACTAAGGTTTAATCAAATCTAAACCCTAATTAGGTCTAACCCATTAGACCTAATTAAACCATTAGACCTTAACTAACTAAGGTTTAATCAAACTTAAACCCTAATTAGTTCTAACCCATTAGACCTAATTAAACCAAACTTAAACCCTAATTAGGTCTAACCCAATAGACCTAATTAAACCATTAAACCTTAACTAACTAAGGTTTAATCAAACTTAAACCCTAATTAGTTCTAACCCATTAGACCTAATTAAACCAAACTTAAACCCTAATTAGGTCTAACCCAATAGACCTAATTAAACCATTAGACCTTAACTAACTAAGGTTTAGTCAAACTTAAACCCTAATTAGGTTTAATCCATTAGACCTAATTAAACCATTAGACCTTAACTAACTAAGGTTTAATCAAACTTAAACCCTAATTAGGTCTAACCCATTAGACCTAATTAAACCATTAGACCTTAAGTAACTAAGGTTTAATCAAATCTAAACCCTAATTAGGTCTAACTCATTAGACCTAATTAAATAATTAGACCTAATTAAATAATTAGACCTTAATTAACTAAGGTTTAGTCAAACTCAAACCCTAATTAGGTCTAACCCATTAGACCTAATTAAACCATTAGACCTTAACTAACTAAGGTTTAATCAAACATAAACCTTAATTAAGTCTAACTCATTAGACCTAATTAAACTATTAAGTCTTAACTAAGGAAGACTTAATCAAACACAAATCCTAATTAAGTCTACTACATTAGACTTAATTAATTGTTGAAAATTAATCAACTAAGGCCTAATTAAATCCAAATCCAACCTTTTAGTCCAAGTCTAACATAACCTAAACCTAACCTAACTTGAGTCCAACCGAACTTGAACTCAAGTTAACCTAAACCTTAGGTTCAACACACATTGAACCTAACCTAAACCTAACCTAACTTGAGTCCAACCTAACTGGAACTCATGTTAACCTAAACCTTAGAACCTAACCTAAACCTAACCTAACTTGAGTCCAACCTGAGCTCAAGTTAACCTAAACCTTAGGCTCAACCTACATTGAACCTAACATAAACCTAACCTAACTTGAGTCCAACCTAACTTGAACTCAAGTTAACCTAAACTCTAGGTTCAACCCACATTGAACCTAACCTAAACCTAACCTAACTCGAGTCCAACCTAACTCTGAACTCAAGTTAACCTAAACCTAGGTTCAACCCACATCGAACCTAACCTAAACCTAACCTAACTTGAGTCCAACCTAACTCGAACTCAAGTTAACCTAAACCTTAGGTTCAACCCACATTGAACCTAACCTAAAGCTAACCTAACTCGAGTCCAACCTAACTTGAACTCAAGTTAACCTAAACCTTAGGTTCAACCCACATTGAACCTAACCTAAAGCTAACCTAACTTGAGTCCAACCTAACTTGAACTCAAGTTAACCTAAACCTTAGGTTCAACCCACATTGAACCTAATCTAAACCTAACCTAACTTGAGTCCAACCTAACTTGAACTCAACTTAACCTAAACCTTAGGTTCAACCCACATTGAACCTAACCTAAACCTAACCTAACTTGAGTCCAACCTAACTTGAACTCAAGTTAACCTAAACCTCAGGTTCAACCCACATTGAACCTAACCTAAACCTAACCTAACTTGAGTCCAATCTAACTTGAACTCAAGTTAACCTAAACCTTAGGTTCAACTCACATCGAACCTAACTTAACTTGAAACCTTAGGTTCAACCCATATTGAACCTAACCTAAACTGAACTAAACTTGAGTTCAATCCAACTAGAACCTAATTTAATCCAAGTCAAACCTTAACTTTGGTTCAACCCATATTGAACTTAAATCGACCTTAAGTCTAGGTTCAACCTGACTTGAACCTTACTTAATCTAAACTCAAATTTAACTTAAGTCTAACCCACATTAGACTTAAGTCGAACCAAACTTAGGTTCAACCTGACATGAACCTAACCCAAAAACCTAACTTTAGTCGAACCCATATTAGACTTAAGTCAAACTATACTTAGGTTTAACATGATATAAACCTAAGTCTAATTTAAGCCTTAGGTTCAACCTAACTTGAATATAAACTAAAACCCGGCTTAAGTTCAATCCTAAGTCTAGGTCTAACTTTAAATAGACTTAATTAAAACTTAAGTCTTATCTAAAAGGGACTTAGATGGTCTGCAAATCTAATCGAGTCTAATTTATTAGACTTGATTAACCTTTAAGTCCTATTTAAACGAGACTTAAAACTTAATTAAATCTATTCTAAACCAAACCTTTTAACTTAAGTTCAAACAGACATGAACTCAAGTTAAATAGATTCAATCAACATTGAATCTAACTTAGGTTCAACCAGACATGAACCCAAGTCAATTCAATCAATATTGAATCTAATTTTAAACCTTTTAACTTGAATTCAGACAGACACGAACTCAAGTTAAATAGATTCAATCAACATTGAATCTAACTTAGGCTCAATCAGACATGAACCCAAGTCAATTCAATCAATATTGAATTTAATTTCAAAATCTTTCAACTTGAATTCGAACAGTACACGAACTCAAGTTAAATAGATTCAATCAACATTGAATCTAACTTAGGTTCAACCAGACATGAACCCAAGTTAATTCAATCAATATTGAATCTAATTCCAAACCTTTTAACTTAGAGTTCAGACAAACATGAACTCAAGTTAATAAATTCAATATTTTAAAACCAAAATTGACATAATCAACAAAAAAATTGACATTTCAAAATAATTCGACATAAACTGACATCCAAGACATATCCAAATATTCTGTGATGTTATTTCTGACAATGTTTTCTTTGCAGGGTGAAAACGAGAATGTCGCTTAGATTTTCTTTACATGTTATAGGGTGTGCTAACTCTGTTTTGCAGGACGACATTCTAGGCGAACAAAAACAAAACCAAAACTTTTAGGTTAGACATATAACCTGAAACTTTTGACAACAAAAATGAAAACCAAAACTTTTAGGTTAGACATATAACCTGAAACTTTTAACAACAAAAACAAAACCAAAACTTTTAGGTTAGACATATAACCTGAAATTTTTCAACAAATCAACAACATTGACAACAAAACCAGAACCTTTAGGTTAGACATAATACCTAAAGTATTCAATAACATGATATGACGACATTCGGGAGTGATAGTGGGTACATCTCTCCTTAAAATGAATTCTTAGAAAACAAATGATTAACATTAATCAGAAGTTTTCTTAAACAATTGAAAATTGTTTAAGATGTAATTAACTATAGAGGCTTACCTCTATAGGAGATCTAAAAAGAACCCGAAATAGAAATCTCTGGTTTACGATGATTTTCTTAATATGAAAATTCTAGAATATGTTATTCTGGAATATCCTCATATAAGAATTATCATAAACATCCTTTTCTACTATTAGTCCTAAAAATTCTCTAAATCCTTCATAGGATTTATATGAATAAAACTAGGCTAATATTAGATGGCGACTCCTTGACATTGACATGACACAGAAATGGATGGCGATGACATGACCCCATCCAACGACATGTCATATCGTTATCATTTTTCATCGCCACCAGTGTTGTATGCCTTATTGCACGTCTGAATGCTTGAACTGCTTTATTATTTCTTTCTATGGTTTGACTAGGAATCACAATGCAATATAGGCGCTTTAAGACTTAAAATCCTAAACATTCTATAAACTTCTAATAAAATATTCAAGATAAATAAATTTTTTGGTGTATAATATTCAAGACTTTAAAATACGTGCTTTTTTTTTATTCCTGCATGGCATTTAGACAGTTTTAAAATGGTTTGCATGCATAGATATAAACCAATCATACTTAATAGGGTCTCCACAGTATTTATGGACCATTCTAGACATATGCATTCATATTTGTATGTTCTGAGGGGAAGCCCCTGTGCTTCTCCAACATGACTGGCCCAGCATAGAGTTCTACATAGGTGGCGGTCTAGTGCATTTGAAGTGTTAGAAGGATCCCCAATCCAAAAAGGGTGTTAGTAGTTATATATTTGAAGCATTTTAAGCTTTATAGCTAAACGCCCCTCTCTTTCTTTCTTAAGGCGTCCTTGTCACGTCAGCGGGCATAAGTCCCACCTCTTACAGCTCTTGATAATAGTCATGAGATAAAGTTTCTTTTCTCTAACACTAGGGCTACTCAGGTTCGTCATGAACAACACAATTCATGGATTGCTGACCATGGATCTCTGGATGTGTTTGGTTAACGACCTTCAAAACTGGGTAGACTTAGGATCCTAGTGGTTTAGGATTACTCTACCCTTCTTATTGTTGAGCCCCTTTGAGCCCTATTGCTCCTTTAACTTCTTTGATATCATCTTGGTAGCCTTATGCCAATGAGCTGTCTCCCGTTTGGGATATGGAAATTTGTCCTCTAACCTTATGACCTGGACGTTCTTTGATGTGTTGGGTTATACCCACAAGGTGATTGTGGTTATTTTGTGGGCTCTGTGTGTTGGTGAGCTGCTACCCATTTAGGATGTGAGAGACTCACTCTCTGCCCGATGGCTTAGTGAGAGCTTTGAAGCATTAAGGCATTCCCTTACAGAATAACCTTTCTTTGATGACTTATTTCCTCAGGTCTACAATAACATAAAATGAAACCCCTTTTATTGACAGTATTCTTTGGTATTCCCCAAGATGTAATTAACATAGTTGGATATGTTCCCTTGGGAGTTCCGTTGACCCCATAATAAAAATGTTCTTCTTAGCTCTCTGGTTACGAGTGACTTATGTAGGGATTCTCTTCATTTATGACATGTTTCGAGGTGTTTCATTACGATCTTGTTTGAACGTATACACTTGATCCATCACACGAGGATCACCCATACATATGCCTTTCATCTCTTTTCTCTTTATTTATTTTTTAATTTGTTATCTTATTTCCTTTTGATATTTTATTCCTCTCATCTTCGAGTCATTTGTATGATTCTGGAGGGAGATTTATTTGAATAAGGGAATGAAACAATGACACAAGAATAGACAAGATGATGACTCTGAGGTCTAAATTGAACTGAAAAAAATAATCACATGCATCATTGTTGACCTCATTTTTGGAAAGGTCTTTCTTTCCTCTTAGTGCTTAGGATCTAGCCATAGGACTTCTCCTTGACTATCCTAGAAGACTAGAAATGGAACCCACCGACCCACTGAAAGTATGTTAAGATTTTCATGCCTATTTTATATTAATTTTGATGATATTGCACTTTAAAGAAGGGTTTTTTTGATGACTTATTGCAGATATGTTGATTCATGGATAATGGAGTGAAAAAATGCAAAAAGGAGCAAATTTGGAGTAAAAAGGACAAAAAAGAAGAAAATTTAATCGAAGGAGCCAACGGCGAGCTCGACGGCACCGACGACGTATTTTTCTCGAGAGTTCAAAAAATATTACAAGGAAGCCCGCCGACGGCGAGATCGAGGCCGCCGACAGTGGGCTTTATGCAAGAGGGTACAAGGCTAAGTATTCTAGAAGGCCGCCGATGGCGAGCTTGAGGCCGCCAATGGCGGGAAAGTCAATTCTCTCACAAGGTGCATTGAATGTGGATGATTTTTGAAGGGATGCTTGGGAAACACTTAAAAACTCTTCAAGTACTTTAAGAAGGACATTTTTAGGCTAAAAAATTGTCTTCTTAGTGTCCTTTTGAGAGTCCACATGAGTGGCCAAAGTGTGTCCTAATAAGTTAGTGTGTGTCTACTGTGTTTGTTAGTGTAGAAGTGAGTTCAATTAGTGTTATTTGTGAGGGATTCTTTAAGAGATTGTAAGAGTGGAAGGGAAGTGAGAGATTTCTTCCTCATTGCCATTTCGAAGGAGTTCTGCATACTGAAAAGAAAGGAAGTGATTCAGAGGAACTTCAAGGAGTTTGCTTGGGGAGGAATTTAAGATAAGTTGTATTTACTATTTTAGTTTGTAAAACTTTGCTTTTATATATGAAATCCAAGTTTTATCTTATCCTCTCCATGAAATCTGAGTAGTTTTTCTGTCTTTCTCCTTGTTTTGATATTTTCCTGAAATGGTGATTTGAATTAGTGTGCCAAGAAAATTATAAAAGAAGTTGTGATAATCTTTCACTTAAATCTTAATTTACTTTTAATATGGCTAATTGATTAGTTAAAATATGTTGAGTTTACTACTAAAGTGAAGATTACATATGAGATTCAGGGACGTCAAAATTCTTGGAAGTAGGGTGCAAATAAATAGGGAAATAATATTCATCGGGCATAGCATTCGAGATTTTAGAGCGAGAGACTAAAATTCTTAATTCGATCCTATCATTTGGGTGCTGAAGTGTAGATGTTAGTCCTCAAGCGAGGGGAATGTGGGAGCTCCGAAGTGAGAGCCGGTATCCACCCAGCCTAGCCGCAGATTCAGTAACCAAGCATAGGATTAGTAAATGTTCTTTATGCTTGGATCAAAGGGTAAAGAATAGGTATGCTCCTATTTGGCACAACACCTTTTAAACTAATTCTAATTATCCATTCACTTAAATTTCTTAACAAAGGAGAAAAATTCTTGCTTATATATTTGAACTTCACTTTATTAGTATAATTAGTTATCTGTGAGTATAATTAATTTATTAAGTCTTCATTTTATTTTTGATTGCATATTAGTGAAAGATGGGAAATTTCGATTTTCAATTTGTGATTTTGAATTGGTTTCTATAATCCTAGTTTGTAGCATCTAAAATATTCCCTATAGGATTGATATCAAAGACTCCACTAGAGCCCTGTATTACTTGAGCGATACGTATACTTGCGGTGAATAGTAACTCTGCGATTATATAATATATTATATACTTGTTACAAAAATTAAAATTACGCTAAGTGCGCAGAGTGATTCAAGTTTTTGGAACCGTTGCCGGGGAATATAACATAATTAGAGTAACGGATGATTTAGGACAATTAGAAAACTTTTTAAAGAATTTGTAACTTATTATTATATTTAGTTAACTGTTTTACTGTGTATTAATTTCGATTGTATGCGTAAATTGGTTATGAAAATCTTATACCCTAGGATTCAGAATTAGAACACACTGTTAGAAGAATTAGAAAACTCAGAAAAGAACCTAGAAATTCTAAAACAATGGAAAACAACGTAAACAACCAAAGAATAGAAAATAAATTTCGATCTAGACCAATAAGAGATTATGCTAACCCTACATTAGATGAAATTCACATAACCATCCAAAATCCTGATGTAGCTGCTAATTCATTTGAGCTTAAACCTGCAATTATCCAAATAGTACAAAACATATAATTAGGTAGAAATTCAAATGAAGATCCTAATTTACATCTTGCGAGTTTTCTAGAACTTTGTGCTACTTTTAAATATGACAGAGTGTCTGATGATGCTGTCAGACTTAGACTTTTTCCTTTTTCACTAAGGCATAAGGCCAAGGCTTGGTTAAATTCGTTAGCACTAGGATCTATTAGAACTTGGGGGGAACTTTTAGAAAAATTCTTATCGAAGTATTTTTCATCATCGAAGACTGTTATGCTTAGAAATGATATCAAATTTTTCAGTCAGTACGAGGGATAATCGATATATGAATCTTGGGAAAGATTTAAAGAACTTCTTAGAAGATGCCCACACCATGCTTTACCAGATTGGTTAATTATTCAAACTTTTTACAATGGATTAGTAGTATCTCTTAGATCCATCATTAACGCTGCTGCCGGTGGATCATTAATGTCTACACCTTTTGAAGAAGCTTATGCTTTAATTGAAGAAATGGCTACTAATAATTTTCAATGGCCTACTGAAATGGTAAATCCTAAGAGAGTAGCCAGTATTCATGATTCAGATGCTTTAACTATGATAGTTTCTCAAATTGCTGCTCTTTCAAAGAAAATTGATTAATACGAAATGAATCATTCTCAAACACCTCCAGTGTTAGAAAAAATATCTTTAGGACAAATAGTAGATAATCAAACTTCATATGAAACCATAAATTTGATAAATAATAGACAAAATAGACCTTATTCAAACTACTATAATCCGAGTCGGAAGAACCATCCAAACTTTAATTGGAATAACCAAGGTAATGCTAATCTCGTTAATCCTCCGTGGGGAACAGTCCTGTAAACCCATTAGGAAATATAAACAATCAAGGTAATTCCAATTATAGACCTTCTAATCCACCAGGTTATTATAATAATTCATAATTCAAGGAGAAGTTGTCTATGGACGAATTAGTTTTGAATATGGGAAATCAATTACAAAGTCAAGGAACTGCTATTAAAAACATAGAAAACCAATTGGGGCAAAATGGTACTGCACTGAGCAATAGACCTGTTGGAACTTTATCTAGTAATGTTGAAACAAATCCTAAAGATCAAGGAAAAGAACAGATCAAGGCTATTTAATTAAGAATGGAAAAGAGTTGGAAATAAGAGTCCAAAAAGAAACTGTATTTGAGAAGGAAAAGTAGAAACTGAACGAGAAAATGAAAGTTTATATCCTGATTTTCCTATGAAACCTATGAAAATTACTGTTGAAAAACCACCACCGTCATTTCCTCAGAGACTAAAGCAACAAGACAAAAGAAAAAGATTTACTAAATTCTTAGATATTTTAAAAAAATTGTTAATAAATATTCCTTTTGTTGAAGCTTTGGAACAAATGCCTGATTATGTTAAATTTATGAGGGATATACTCAACAAAAAGAAGAAGTTACTAGATCATGAGACCGTTGCACTTAGTGAAGAGTGTTGTGCTATAATTCAGAAGAAGCTTCCTGAAAAACTTAAAGATCCTGGTAGTTTCACTATCCCGTGTGCTATTGGTGAACAATTTTATGGGCGAGCATTATGTGATTTGGGAGCTAGCATAAATTTGATGCCTCTATCAACTTTTAAAAGGTTAGGAATAGAAGAAATTGCACCAACTTCTGTAACTCTACAATTAGCATATCGATCTATTACACATCCTAAAGGAGTTGTAGAAGATGTTTTGGTCAAGGTTGATAAATTTATCTTTCCTATGGACTTTATCATTTTAGATATGGAAGAAGATAAAGAAATTCCTATCATTTTAGGAAGACTACTCCTAGCTGCAGAAGGAGCTATGATAGATGTTCAAAAAAGAGAATTGATTATGAGAGTAAATGATCAAGAAGTAACCTTTAACATCTCAAAGTCAATGAAATATCCTTCAATAGAAAAAGATGATGAATGTTTTAGAATGGATATGGGAAACAATAAATATGATGAAATTGATAACGAAGAAGCTGATTATATTCAGGAACAATTTGAAACGCTCGATTCAACATCACCGAAAAATTAAATATTAATTCCATCTGTTGTAAAACCCCCTGAACTTGAATTAAAAAATCTTTCAAATCATTTGAAGTATGTATTTTTAGGAGAGTTTTCAACATTACCAGTAATTGTATCCTCAGACATAAATGAATTTCAAGAAGAAAAATTAATGGATACATTAAAAAAATACAAAAAAACTTTTGGTTGGACTCTAGCTGATTTTAAGGGAATAAGTCCTTCGGTTTGAATTCACAAAAGTTTATTAAATGATGAACGTAAACCAAGAATTGATCCACAAAGGAGACTGAACCCTATTATGAAAGAAGTAGTTAAAAATGAGATTTTAAAATGGTTTGATGCTGGAATTATATTTCCTAATTTGGATAGTACTTAGGTAAGTCCAATTAATTATGTTCCTAAGACAGAAGGAGTAATTGTTGAAGTAAATGAAAATAATGAATTAATACCTTTCAGACAAGTTTCTAGATGGCGTATATGTATTGATTATATAAAATTAAATGTTGTCACTAGAAAAGATCACTTTCCTCTTCATTTTCTACATCAAATGCTGGATAAACTTGCTTGACATAAGTACTACTGCTTTCTGGATGGATATACCGGTTACCATCAAATCTTATTGCTCCTGAGGATCAAGAGAAAACAACTTTAACTAGTCCTTATGGAACTTTTGCTTTTAGAAGAATACTTTCGGACTATGTAATGCACCTGCAACATTCCAGAGATGCATGATGTCTATATTTAGTAAGTTAGTTGATAATGGAATAGAAGTATTTATAGAGAATTTCTCTATATTTGGGACATCATTTGATGCATGCTTCAATCATCTTGAAAAAATTTTGGAGTTATGCGAAAAAACTAACTTAGTTCTAAATTGGGAGAAATGTTAATTTATGGTTGTAGGAGGAATTGTATTAGGGCATAAAATTTCAGAAAATGGCATGGAAGTAGACCCTACAAAAATTCAAGTTATGCTAAATTACCACCTCCAACTATAGTGAGCGGGGTAAGAAGTTTTCTTGGACATACTGGTTTTTACAGGCGTTATATTAAAGATTTTTCAAAAATTACCAAACCTCTATGCCAACTTTTAGAAAAGGATAAGAAATTTGATTTTATTAAAGACTGCTCAAATGCCTTTGAGTTATTAAAGGAAAAACTAATCACAGCACCTGTAATAGTTTCACCTAACTAGGAGAAACCATTCAAATTAATGTGTGATGCTAGTGATTATGCTATTGGAGCTGTTCTTGGTCAAAGATATGATAAGATTTTTGAAGTAATATACTATGCTAATAGAACTCTTAACGATGTTCAAATTAACTAAAAGGTTACTGAAAAAGATTTATTGGCTATTGTATATGCTTTTGATAAATTCTGATCTTATTTAATTGGAACTAAATGTATTGTGCATACTGATCACTCTGCTATTAAATATCTTATGCAAAAGAAGGATACTAAACTAAGATTAATCAGATGGGTACTTTTAATGCAAGAATTCAATTTTGTGGTAATTGATAGAAAGGGAACTGACAATCAATTTGCTGATCATTTTTCGAGACTAGAATATCATGAATTATCTGACACCAAAAATGAAATAATAGACAGTTTCCTTGATGAACAACTTTATAATATTAATGAGTGGAAAATACCTTGGTATGCTGATATAGTTAACTATATTGTAAGTAATATTTTGCCTCCTATGCTAACACTACAGCAACAGAAAAAATTCGTTCATGATGCAATAGCATATTTTTGGGATGAACCATCTTTATATAAGCAATGTAACGATCTTATTATTAGGAGATGTGTGCCTTATGAAGAAACTGAACTGATTATTCAAAAATGCCATGATTCTGAATTTGGAGGACATTTTGGGATTGACAAAACTGCGCATAAAATTTTACAAGCTAGATTTTATTGACCTACTCTCTTTAGAGATTTTTATAGATATATCAAAACTTGTGATAGAAGCCAACGAGTAGGTAATATATCTAGAAGAAATAAAATGCCTCTGAATTTGATGTTAGAAGTTGAGATATTTGATGTTTGGGGATTAGATTTCATGGGACCACTTATTCCTTCATTTGGGAACTTATATATTTTGATTGCAGTTGATTATGTATCAAAGTGGATTCAAGCACAAGTTTTACCTCGTTGTGATGCTAAATGTGTTTCAAGATTCTTAATGAAAAATATTTTCACAAGATACGGTATGCCGAGAGTGATTATCACTGATGGAGGATCCCATTTTAGGAATAAATATATTCAGATATTAACAAAAAAGTTTAATATCATTCATAGATTCTCTACTGCTTATCATCCTCAAACCAGTGGATTAGTTGAAGTTTCTAATCATGAGATTAAAAAAATTTTAGAAAAAACTGTAAACCCTAGTAGAATAGATTGGTCTACGAGATTGAATACTGCATATGGGCATACATGACTGCTTATAAAACTTCTATTGTTATGACTCCTTACAGACTTATTTTTGGAAAGACTTGTCACTTACTAGTAGAATTGGAGCATAAAGCATGTTGGGCTATTAAAGAATTCAATTGTTATTTGAAAAATGCTAGTGAAAAGAGATTGTTACAATTGAATGAATTAGAAGGATTAAGAAATGAATCTTATGATAACGACATAATTTATAAGGAAAAATTGAAGTTAAGGCATGATCAGAAGATTAAACAGAAGAACTTTGAACCAAGACAAGAAGTTTTGCTTTACAATACAAGGTTAAAGTTATTTCTTGTGAAATTAAAGTCTCGTTGGTTAGGACCCTTTACTATAACTCAAGTTTATTCTTATGGAGCTATTGAAATTGAAGATCCGAAGACTGGGAATAGATTTGAAGTAAATGTACGTAGATTAAAACCATATTTTGAGGTTAAAAGACCAAACTTTAAAGAGATTTTAATGCTCAGTCAACCTGAAAACACCTGAATAGTTCGGGCTGATGACGTTAATCCAAGCACTTTATGGGAGACAAACCATAGTTATCTTTATTTATTTGAGTGTTTGTTTGAATTTATCATGAGTTTGTAATAATATTGAATTCTACTACTTGTATTTGCCCTTTGACATTCAAGAATTTGGATCCATAGAGAAAATTCAGAACGTATTTGACCACTGCGTTTTTGTGCAAACTTTTGCCTAAGGCGCCAACGGTGCATTTAATGTCGCCCACGACGGGATTTTCCTGAGGGCTCTATATTTAATTGCATAGAGCTTGCCGACGGTGCCATCGAGGTCACCGATAGAGAGATCGGCGAATGGGCGGTTTTTCGAATTTGAAATGATGGTTTTTGGCAGTTTTTAGCAAATTTGTCACCTATAAACTTCCATGGACGGTTCCAAAACTCTATAGTTCTAAAAAACGAATGAAAACTCCCTTGAATTCTTCTTTAATGGATTCCAATTCAATAGATCACCCTAGATTTCGAGTGTACAACCGGAGAAAGTTCGTCAGTGCCTTGGCATAACGACTTTTCAACAAGGTGATGTCAAAAAGGAGGCTAATCAAAGAAAGAGGGTTTGTCAATCGAGGATTAAGCAATCCTTCGACAATAATTGAAGAAATGATCATGTGGTGAAGATGGGAAGTATTTTGCTACACTACTGTCGTAGTGGTCGTTCCAGTGGTAAAGGAGTTCTAAGCCAATTTGCATGAATCAACCAAGGAAGCGTCTATGTGCTAGGTAGGTGGATAACTTTTAATTCTGGATGAATTAATGAATAGTACATGCTTGAGAATGTTTCTGTCTGCCATTATTCAAATTTCGTGCCGACAAAAGATAAGATAAATGAAATTTACCAGTAATTGACGGATGAAGCTGAAGACTGGGAAGTTAGAGAAAACGGGTACGTCAGTTTTTTTGCAACACTTTTAAATCCAGTTTTGAAACATTGGCACTTTTTCATATCTTCAAAATTATTACCGATAATGAAAATCAGTAAAGTTACAAAAGAATGTGCTATATTGAACTACTGCATTCAAATGGCATGGCCAATTGATATTGGATCAATTATTGTGAGGTCTATTTTTGGCCTGATCGTTCAAGGATAATCTCAAGGGCTTAGACATCCTTCAACAATTTTCTCAATATGCAATCTGTTTCAAGTATCATACGAGATTTGGGAGAAGGTAATAGTACCCTATAAACCTTTAGACCCAACCCGAATGTTCCGTGCCAATGATGAAGAGAATGATATAGGCATGATTATGGTTCAAACATCGCAAAACTCTATTCCTATTTGACCTCTAGTAGTGGAAAAGACACCGATGATCTTACAAAGAATGAAGAATCTGGAGAATCAGGTACAAAATTTAACGAGTACAGTTAACAATATGTCTGATTTCTTTGATCATATCGATTGGAGGATGAAATAACATTTTGATCTTACTGGGAAATTTGAAGCAAGTTTGATACACTTAATGAGAAGGATGGGATGGACTGAAGAAGATTCAACTGAAGAATACCCATTCTAACCTTTTTATAACATGTTCGTCCATGTTCAAGCAATGGGTGATATCAGAGGAGAAACTAGCACTGATTCAGAAGAGTAGTAGAATTGCTTTATTTATTTCTTTATGTAGAACTTGATTTGAACTATGTTTGTGTGTTTGCTTTCTTAGTTTGCTTTTTAATAGTTGGGATAATGTTTGGAATATTTGTTTTCAGCATTTAGAGTGTTGTGGCTTGGATTGCGACGCTGATTAGATTAATTTAGGTTGAGAAAATACCTGCTTATGTGCGTTATGTAATGTGTATTGTAACACTTGGATTTAATATATAATTGTTATGTTTTGTTGTGTGTATGTTTATTTGTGTTAGTACATCACTAAATCACTTAAAACTTATGATTAAAATGATCAAACAGAAGACGAAAAATCTTAAAATTGATCGAAATCGCAAAAAATTGAAAAATGATCAATATTTGAGAATGTCATCGACGACTCGCTCGAGGCCGCCGACAGTGTGATTTTCTCAAGGCTATTGAAATTAAATCCTATAGAGCCCGCCGACAGCGTGAAAGACCCTGCCGACGGTGTGATCCCAAAATTTACCCTTTAACCGCAATTTTGACCAGTCAATCGCCACTATTCATCGTCTTCTTCCCTTATTTACCGAAAATTTCGACCAAGGGCTTGATAGATCTTGGATTTGAATTGTTTTCAACGCATTTTAACACCGAATTTCATCTCCCCTTAGTAAGAGCTTCCGTCTTATGTAAAAATTTATTATTTTCACCATGAATTTCTTCCACATTAAAGAATTTTGGAAAAGTTGAAAATGTGGAGAAAAGACTTGGAGGAAATTCTTGGAACTTGATTTAGATTACTTTAAGTCACCTTTAGAAGCCATTGTATTATTATTTTGGAATTTAGTTTGGATTTTTGTAATTTTAATAGATCGAACAATGGCTCCACGTCAAAAGATGAGACTTGAATTTGACGAGGCTCGATTTATAATTACAAAGGACCAATCAAGATACATTTCAATCTTCCAAAGAAAGAAGTGTATTCAAGATTGAGTTTTTGATAATTATGGAGGAGAGGTAGAACGAGTTATTAAAGAATGGAGATGGGAAAACTTCTGTTACACTACCAATAAAGCTGCTATTGAAGTTGTGAGAGAGTTCTATTCTAATCTGACTCAACTTGAGGACGAGCTTGTTCAAGTAATAGGATTTTCTGTCGATTTTAATGCTACCTGCATTAATTCTTTTTACGAGCTTCACGATTTTTATTCTAGAGAGTATGAAACATTTGGAACTATGGAAGGTCCGTTAGACGATGTTATTGACTTTCTCACTGATAGGAAAGGGATTTGGAAAATTAAGCATCGTGAACGGATTAACTTTCCTCTATCTATGATGAATGCCACAGCTAAGGCATGATATTATTTCATTTGTTATACTCTGCTACCCACCTATCACCATAGTGAAGTATCAAGAGATAGAGCTATTCTAAATTTTTGTATTCAGAATAATAGAAGTATAAATGTGGGGGAAATAATTTATTAGAATATTATGGCCACGGCAAAGAGTGAATCAAGTGGATATTTAGGACATCCTGGCCTAATTTATGCACTTTGCCAATTATCTGGAGTGGAAGCAAGAGATGATGAAGAATGGGTGTACCCTATGAAACCCATTAGTAAAGCTAAT
Source organism: Papilionanthe hookeriana x Papilionanthe teres (assembly GCA_022702705.1). Lineage (NCBI taxonomy): Eukaryota > Viridiplantae > Streptophyta > Magnoliopsida > Asparagales > Orchidaceae > Papilionanthe > Papilionanthe hookeriana x Papilionanthe teres. The sequence continues at coordinate 27,456,651 of CM040429.1, read as the reverse complement.
TTGAAGACCTATGATTCCCATGAGGAATGGAGATCTGGGCGTAGAAGCAAGGCACCTTCTACTAGTAGAGACATCCCTTCTACTAGTTATGACCCTCCCGCCTCTAGCTCCCGTACTCTATATGATTTGATGAATGCAATGACCCTGCAGCGGAAAAGTTTTGAAAGGTTCGATGAAAAACTTGAAAGAATTGATCAAAGGATTAAAGGTTTAGAGCGGAGATATGATCATGATGGTGAGTATCTTCAGCTGCACTCTGATTTCAAGATTGCTTATTATGATGCTCAGGCTTGACACTACAGAGGTGAGCTTGATGTCACTTTTCCTGAATGCCCCCGATATACTCATTTTTGGCCCAGTCTACCTGCTGAACAGGGAGATGAAGACATTGTATGGGATTTTGATGCCTGATTTGACTCTGATGTGATGTGATGTATTTGTGCTTTGTTGTAGTATTTTCATTTTTGTTATTTGTATTTTGTGAACTGTTTTATTTTCTGAGATATATGTTTTGTTTTGTAGTTTGTATTTTCATTTCTGGATGATTGTATGGATTTTGATTTTAATTGTAATTGTGAACTTTAAGTTAAAAATAGTAGACTGTTTGTTCTGTGTTGTGAAATGCAAATGTTTTTTTGTATTGTCCTGTGTAGTTAATTGTCGTTGTTAAATGTTTTAGTTTATATACTTGTTTTAAAATTTTATTACCCTAGCAAATTCTCTAAACTGTTATATGTGTAGAAACGTTTCTAATATTATAGGTCAGTTGAAGTTAAAATTTTTATGAAGAACCTACAAAATTTCAAAAAGACAAAAATGCCTAAAGTTCAAAGGTATGATTTATATTCAGAATTTTTCTTTCCACCCTGTATTATTTCTATTATTGAAACTTTAAGTTTGGGGGGGGGAGAAAAATATTAACTATTAAGTGTTCTCAAATTAAAATATTTTCAAAATTTATAACATGATTTTTGTGATAAAATTTAATTCAGTTAACTATATTTAGATTTTATCTAAATATGATAGAAGATTCAAGGAAATATTTTTGGTAATGAAAATTAATTTTGTAGATTAAGATATTTGGTATAAGAGGATAAGACTATAGTTAACTATTTAAAGTAAAGAAAATTATAATATGAAATATTAATAATCTTAGGAATTTAGTTGAGAAGAAAAGTTTGAGACTCAATGATGTAAAGACTATGAATTACATATAAGGTAAAGGAATGTTTTAAAGTTTCAAATTTAGGAAAAGAAGAGTGAAGTTCAAAATTATTAACAGACATCTAGATATAGTAATCCTCACTTTAAAAATAAAAGAAAAGAAAGGATTGAAAAACAATCCCTGAAAAGAAAAGAAAAAGAAAAAAAAGAAAAAAAATATAGGATTGAAAAGCAATCCAAATAAAAAGAAAAGAAAAAGTAAGTGAGGAGAAGCTTGAGGAGTTATCTTATCAAAAGTTGGCTTCACTTAGATTAACCTAAAGGGAAAACTAAATACATTTCTAAACTTATATTTATGGACTAGTTTCTTTACTAGTGGTGTCCTCATGAATTTCCTATCATCTAAATATTCTAAGTGAATTGATATTGCAACATATAGTCATTCTTGAAATGAATAGAAGACTAGAAATCTTAGACTTAATAACTAAACAGCCTTATATCTACAGAGTTAATCTAATTACTTGAAAATCTTTTTATGAATTCTTACTATGATATTTATTTAAATCAAAATTAAATTCTTTCTGAATTATAACTATACCACAATGAATCATAACTTTTAAGTAGTACTAAAGATTACTTGAGGACAAGTAATAGTTAAGTTTCGGGGATATTGACCCACTAAAAATATGTTAAGATTTTCATGCATATTTTATATTGATTTTGATGATATTGCACTTTAAAGAAGGGTATTTTTGATGATTTGTTGCAGATATGTTGATCCATGGACAATAAAGCAAAAAAATGAAAAGGGAGCGAATTTGGAATAAAAAGGACTAAAAAGAAGAAAAATTGATCTAAGGCGCCGACGACGAGCTTGATGGCGCTGACGGTGTGTTTTTCTTGAGAGTTTAGAAAATATTACAAGGAAGCCCGTCGATGGAGAGATCGAGGCCGCCGACAGCGGGCCTTATGCAAGAGGGTCCAAGGCTAAGTATTCTAGAAGGCCGCCGACGGCGTGCTCGAGACATGCGACGGTGGGAAAGTCGGTTCTCTGTCAAGGTGCATTGAATGTGGATAATTTTTGAAGGGATGCTTGGGAAACACTTGGAAACTCTTCAACTACTTTAAAAAGAACAATTTTAGGCCGAAAAAGTGTCCTCTGAGTGTCCTTTTGAGAGTCCACAAGGGTGTCCTAATAAGTTAGTGTGTGTCTACTGTGTTTGTTAGTGTAGATAGTGAGTTAAATTAGTGTTATTTGCGAGGAATTCTTCAAGAGATTGTAAGAGTGGAAGGTAAGTTAGAGATTTCTTCCTCATTGCCATTTTGAAGGAGAATTTTGCATACTTAAAAGAAAGGAAGAGATTCAGAGAAACTTCAAGTAGTTTGCTTGAGGAGGAATTTAGGATAAGTTGTGATTACTTATTTTAGTTTGTAGAACTTTGCTTTTTTATATGAAGTCCAAGTTTTATCGTATCCTCTCCATGAAATCTGAGTAGTTTTTCTGTCTTTCTCTTTGTATTGATATTTTCATGAAATGGTGATTTGAATTAGTGTGCCAAGAAAATTATAAAAGAAGTTGTGATAATCTTTCACTTAAATCTTAATTTACTTTCAATCTGGCCAATTGATTAGTTAAAATATGTTGAGGTTAAAACTAAAGCGAAGATTACATCCGAGATTCAGGGAGGTCAAAGTCCTTGGAAGTAGGGTGAAAATAAAAAGGGAAATAATATTCATCGGGCTTAGAATTGGAGATTTTAGAGTGACAGAGTAAAATACTTAATTCGGTCCTATCGTTTGGGTGCTGAAGTGTAGATGTTAGCCCTCATGCGAGGGGAATGTGGGAGCTCTGAAGTGAGAGCCGGTATCCTCCCTGCCTAGCCACAGATTCAGTAACCAAACATATGATTAGTCAATGTTCTTTATACCGTGACCAAATGGTAAAGAATAAGTATATTCCTATTTGGCACAACACATTTAAAACTAATTCTAGTTATCCATTCACTTAAATTTCTTAATAAAGGAGAAAAATTCTTGCTTATATATTTGAACTTCACTTTATTAGTAGAATTAGTTATCTGTGAGTAGAATTAGTTTATTAAGTCTTCATTTTATTTTCGATTGCATATTAGTGACAGATAGGCAATTTAAATTTCCAAGTTGTGATTTTGAATTGGTTTCTATAATCCTAGTTCATATCCTCTAAATATTCTTTGTGGGATCGATATTCAGGACTCCACTAGAGCCCTGTGTTACTTGAGTGATACGTATACTTGCATTGAATAGTAACTCTGTGATTACAGAATATTACACTAAGTGTGAGGAGTGATTCACCCACCATTTTGAAATTCAACCAAATCTAAACTCTCTTTAGATTCCTACATGGATGGTCATCAACCTCCAAATTACTTGGAAGGTTATGACTATTGTGTAGGAAGACAAGGATGAGTTCCTATAGGATGGTCAAGCCTTAGGATAAACCTTAGTGGCCTTGTCTTGGTGAGGCCAGCTTGCCCACACCACATTGTTGCACATACCTGAACCCTGAAATCAATCACACTTAACCTAACCTCCTGACTCTTTTAGGAGACTCGTATGGAAGGACCTCAACCCCTAGTCCTTGGCTAAGAGGGTTACGAACAACATATTAGGTGCCTAAAATGAGTCCTCTCATGGCTCTTGTGAGCTTAAGATGGCTTCATGGCTCAACCAGAATGATTCCATGTAACTCACCTCGAACCAATCTTCATTTTTCTAAAATTTTCGTTTTTGACCCTCGGTGCCCTAAACCTACCAAATTATCCAATTACCCTTGAAAAGAGCTCAAATTCCCAAAATTACCCAAATTTCCCAAAATCCCTTCAAAATTACTCTAAGTTATTCCATACTATCCAATTTGATCAAAATTACTAAAATCTGACAAAATTTTCAAAATTCCCAAAATACCCCCTAAATTTCCAAAATGCTCTTCATAGCCAAAAATTTTGAAAATCCTAAAAAATCCCAAAAAATCCCAAAAATTCCAAAATATTCTCCACATCATTTTCTTTAACTATACCATAGCTTAGTTTTGTCAAATTAATCAAATTTTAACCAAGAATTCCAAGTTGATTTATTTTAAACTGAAACTTAACGCAATTGAACCCAATGTCAATCAAATTGATTCCAATTTTCTCCAAATAAAATTCCAAACCTACATAACACTCCCACAAAACATTTTTTTTTTAATTTGACCCCAATTTGATCCCAAGGTTTTCTAAAATTATCCAAGCCCCAAAAATCCAAATTTCCCCAATGTTACTCAAACTACCCAAATCAAACCCAAAACCCCTTAATTTTCTCCAAAGTAAATTCCAATATTTTCCTAAGATCCCCAAAAACAAAATGCAACTTTAATTTGCCCAAAATTTGCACTCAAACTCAACCCAAGCTCAACCCAAAACAAAATTCCCCACTTTGCCCTAAACTAACCATAAACCCAAACAAGTCTAAATTCGAAAATCAAAACCCAACCAAAGTTGAAAAATTTTTTTCACACCCCCATAAACATTTTGCAAAATTAATTTTATATCAAATCCAACACTAACCCAACTTTGACCCAAAAAGCCCAATTTTGGCCCATAAGCCCTCACTTTTTCTTTAGGCATTTGCATGTTATGCAAATTAAGCCCTAACTCGCCTTAGGACTCCGAGGTTGTCATCCGATTTGACATAAAACCTCCTAAATTCTAGGCTATTTGTATGATTATATCATACGAGTATAAATCCTAGTTAATTAAAATTGGCAGGATTGCAACATCAAATAACATCTCAAATTCAAGCCAAATAAATAGGATAGTTGGGAAGTCACCGAGCTTCTCCTCGGATCCGTGACATCCCCCTACCTTTCATCCATTAGATTCCCAAAATACGATGTTCCAAATTTGATCCAATCCCTTTTGAAATTCCAAAATCAAATCCTTTGAATGCTTCTACTTTGAAATTCTTGAAAGCAGAACCACTAATCTTAATCGAGAGTTTTCTTAAGTGATTTCCGTCATTTAAGATGTAATTAACTATAGGGGCTTGCCCTTATAGGGAAATTTAGAACCCAGGTAATATAAACCCTATTTAATCATTTGTATTAAATAGGGAAACTTTTTAACTTATAAACCTAGTTTTACAGACTAAACGAATATAGTAGATTCTTTAGTTCTTTTAGTTGAGTGTGACTATTAAAGTGATGTGTTTACCCTTCAGGATAAATATATATTATTTGTAGTGTTACACCCGACTAATCCAAACTATCAAATGTACGGTATCCCATTTCATTTTTCAAATTTATATTACTATTTTCTAAATACGTATATCTCATTATTTTAAATTAAACTATTTTAAGTCTAATCTAATATATTTAAAAATATCTTTTCAAAAGTTGTAACTCCCGACAACTTCTGGCGACTGTGCTGGGGACTAATTCCTCTCTCCATTTAGATCATATGGTTTTGCTTTCATAAATAAGTAGTGAGTCCATGCCCCTAGTGAACCAAACTATCATTCTTCTGTTGGCTTACCTCGCTCATTTCTTTCTTGAACGAGTATAGTCAACTCTTCTTGGATTTTGGAGCCACTGTTTAGACATGCCTAAACAGAGAGGTTCCAGAGTCATTATGCCTCTCAAAGGTGGGATGGACCCTCAAATAGGTGTTAGCTTAGGAGCGGTTCAAATAGATGAGAGTCTAGTGGGGTTTTCTCTTCTTTTCTGGTTTTGGATTGGGTGTTTTACCTTTCTCTACCCTTTCTCCTTTAATTATTTCATTACTAACAAACTTCTTTTTTAAACTATGAACAAACAAAACAAAACAGAATCTGAAATACTTTATAAACAAAACTAAGAAACAAAAAAGATGGATAAGAATGTGTTCAGACTCTATTTTTGGAGTAGTTCTCTTTTCATCTTAGAAGTTTTATAACGAAAGGAAGCATAGTGTGAAGCTAATATTCAGAATCTACCCTGTAGAAGAAGTTTGTACCAAAGCTAATTTTCTCCTTCGTCGATGGACTGGAATTAGCAGTCAGCAAGGATTAACGGCTTGACGAAGTGGCCATTCGCTTCAGAAAAGAATTCAACAATACGGACATCAAGTTCGGAGACGTTACCCTCTTTGCACTAATGGCCAAAGTACCAGAAACTGTGGAACCTGTGATTGAGTTCAACCTGAAGTCAACACAAGAATTTCCTCCCCTGAAAAGGGCCCCAACTGAGGAAAACACTGCTATTCGTAAGATATTAGCTGCCACTCCCAAGCCTATCATCTCTACCCCCACTGGCCTGATCGTAACTGCACCTACCTCGGCTCCCCCCAAACTAAAGGTGAAGGAAGTCCAATTCAGTGATGAGCCTGCTACCGTGGAGGGTTCAACTTTTGCTGCAAAGACCGTCTATTTTTTAGATAGGGTCCAGTTCAAGATTTGTATCCTTAACCAAAACACAAAGGAGGAACAGAAACAGGAAGATTCCTAGGATCATATGGATCAGGGCTGCTAAAGCTGCCATTTCTATAGAAATTCTTGAAGAAGACGAAGAACTGCCAGAAATTTCACCGCTGCTAGAGAGGAGTAGGTTCCACCCTTTCTCTGCTACTTCTGATGAAGAAGATGCCCGGAAGATTGCCGTTGTATTACCCCGACCTTCGTACTACAATGATCGTGGGAAGAGGAAGATGAAGACTACGACGTTATCCTGATTGTGGCTAGTAGTTGAGAAGTTAGCAAGGGAAGAAGGATGCCCCATATCAGAAATCCTGAGAAGGTTGGGGCGAGTACCAGTAAAATCCCGCCTTCGACCGAGGGTGAACCCTGTCACTGCTCTAGAGAGACCGAGAAGGAAAATACGAACTAATTAAAGGGGGTCACCCATCCTTGTATCAGGTCTGTATATTAAAGAACACACCACCTACCAACATACAGCTGACAGCCCGTCCGGTCTGAGGCTACCAACAACAAGAAGGAAGGTGTGGCAACCTAATATTGCCGAACCGGTACTGACAGAATGCTCTGAAAAGTGAAGTCTCCTCAAGGAACCTGTACCTGAAGAGAGTGCTGCAGCTCTGAGAGTTACTCTGAAAGACGAAAGCGACAGTCGTCACCTGATAACTGCGAGACCGTTTGGGGGATACCACTTGAAATGGCTATAGATAAGTTGAGAACTGACATCCAGCAATTGGTAAAAGGAAGAAAAGAAGAACTGGAGAAGGAGGAGGATCTTTCAGAGTTCATGGGAGTGGATTTTTTCGAAGTTAACATGGTGGAGACCCGAGCATCATCGCTATGAGAAACCCCGGCAAGTGCGAAAGAAGACCCAGAACTAATGCAAGAATCCTGCAATAAAGAGATAACACGATAGAACATTTAGAAAAGTGAATGAAGGAAATGAGCGCCACTATAGCCGCTCTCCAGAGTCAGCCATAGACACCCAAAGAAGTGCCTCCAGAAGTCATACATATTAGTGATGGAAGAAAAAAGGTTGCCTTTGTCAACAGAAGATGAACAACTCAAGAAAGATTCTGGTCAAAGTCTAATACCCGAGAAGGACATTAAAAACATGGTGGAACAGCAGGTGTGAGAAGCCCTAGCCCAGTCCAAGAGTGGAGCATCTATTCAGACGGGTAGACCTTACCCTGAGGAATTTGATGCAGTTCAATAGCTAAAGGGCTTCATACCACCTCTGTTTAAGACTTTCCACGGTACAGGAAACCCCTGACAGCATGTCGCACATTTTCGTGCTAGTTATTGCAACGCTGGTGGGAGTGATGCTTTGTTATTTCGTCAATTTGTCAGCAGCCTGTCAGGGATCGCCTTTGATTTGTATGCAGAGTTGCCAAATGGTTCGATCAATAATTTCAAAGAATTGGAAAATCTTTTCATTAAACTGTTTGTTAGGGCTCAACACCACATCACTATCGGTGATTTAGTGGTGGAGCAACAAAACCCAAACGAAACCTTGTTCAATTACATCCTTTGATGGAGAAATTTGAGAATGAAGTGTGAGCCACAACTCCAAGAATAACATGTAGTCGGTATCTTGCTAAAGAGCATCCACGACCCGATAGGACTTGTCCTCAAAGGATTCACAATCAAGACTTTCAAGAAGTTACTTAGTAAGGCCGGGAGCTTGCAAGAGGAAGCAAAGCAATTAAGTTTCATCGACAAAACCGATAAGCAGAAACCAGTTAGAGCCTTCGAGAAGAAGTCCGGGACTGTCATAATGGTAGATAAGGGCAAGCGGCCGATGCAGATACAAATAGAACCACCGCAGTGAACTTATCAACAACCTCCGCCAAGTTACCAACCGCCTCGGCAGAATTATCAGCAGTCACAGCAATACGGCCAGCAGTCTCAATAATATAACCAGCAGCTAGTTCAGCATAAGAGCAGCTTGGCAGAACTTCTAAATAAAGAGTACCCCTTCAAAAACGAAGCAGTTGAAAAGATGTTCCGTTGTCTGATCAAGAAAGATAGATTCCAGCTGCCAGAGCCCAAGAAGCCAGAGGAAGTGGACAAGAAAAATCACCCGATGTACTGTCCTTACCACCGGATGATCAGACACAAGATAGAGGATTGCTTCACTTTCAAGAATTAGCTCGAGAACAACCTTCGGTAAGGGAACATAACAATCCCAAAAGAGTACATGAAGGAGCCCCAAAGAGGAGGTTCCATCAATGTCATTTCGACTGATCCTATTGTTTCGATAGGCCCGTACACAGTCAGTGATGGATGGAGTACCGCATCGACGAAATCTTCAAAGAGAATATTGAATCACATCCAAACCGCTTCTATGTGAGCTTCAATTCAAAATTTGAAACTCGCCAAGCCAGCACTATCAATGGAAATTGTGGAACAACCCCAGAAGGAGGAGAGGATCGCAGAAGAAGAGAAGACTGAGGCTTCGAAGAGTAGAGTAGGGGCTACTTATCCTAGGATGGTTGTTTCTGATTAGGGGGAGAAATCCCTCGAACCTCTAACTCTGTATGATTATCTGTTTGACTCTGTGGAGTACTATAATGATAAGAGTTATGGTGTTGACTACATTTTGACAGTTTCTAACGATTATGTAACTAACAACAACCAAACTAACCCGCATCTCTATTTCGATACGAATAACAAATCTCAAATCATACAAAACCTCGATGGTAACGTCAGCGAAAGTGATTATGATGGCCTCAGAGAGAACGAACTTTTCTGTTAATTCCAAGGATATCCTATCACGATTGAGCTAGAGTTCTCAGATTCTGAAGTGAATCCAAAAGAATTTGCCGCTCCAATTCAGAAAAAGGAAGCGCCAGCTAATTCAGAGCCAGAATTGGAAGAGATAACAGAAGTCAACTTAAGATATGGAAAAGTCCTACCTCCGAGAATGAGTCTGAAAGATAAAGAAAAGTAGGTGGTTGCTCAGGAAGAGTCAACCCCAGCAAAAGAATTGCACATTCGGGAAGAAGTTGAAGGACCAGGTAATAAGGTGGAATATAACTTGCTAGCCCATCTTCGGAAGTTACCCGCCAAACTGAGCATTTATGACGCTTTGATCTTGTCAAAGGAGATGAGAGAAGCTCTGATCAAGGCCCTACTTAATCCAAAAATTCACTTAGCTCAAATGGCCGGTAACTCCTTAGAAGAGGTTTGCTAGTCAAGAAAGCAATACGGTGTTACTTTCATAATCAATGACCTACTGCTTGGGACAGCCGATCACAATCGACCTTTGTACATCTTGGTCACCATAAAAAAATTCACGCTTTCCAGGGTGTTAGTTGATCCGGAAACTTCAATCAACATAATGAATCTTCAGACATTAACGTACTTAGCAATTGACGTCCATGATCTCTAAACAGATAGAATGTTACTAAGAGGTTTCAATCAGAAAGAAGAAAGAGATCTTGGATCGATAACACTATCTATGAGGATCTATGATTTAGCAAGGATAACCGCAAAATTCCACATAATTGATTCTGAAACATCATTCAACGCTCTACTGGGTCAACCATGGATTCATGAAAACCGGATGGTACCGTTGTCTTTACACCAGTTTATAAAGTATTATGAAGAAGGACAAGGACAATGCATCAAAGGTGACCTACAGTTGTTCTCCGTACATGAAATTGGAATCCATGTAGCTGCCGCCTACTATGCACCCGTAAAGAAAGCTATCTTCTCCAGAAGTGCCATACCAAATGAAGCAAAAGAAATTCAAGACGACAAAGATCCTCAAATTTTAGTTAAATAATTACTCACCACTCCCTTACGGTGAGATGGTGAAGGTTTCTCCAGAACTCGCACCCGAGGTCGAGCTCGTGGACGAGGTCGAGGTAGAAATGGTGGAATAGTTGAACAGAAGAATCTGGTGATTAATTTTGATTGGGAAGACAATTTCAAAGAAGAAGAAATAGAAATCAAGAAAGAAGCAACAACGATAAGTCAGAAGGAGCCTCAGTTCAAGATCTCTCTCGAAGATGAAAGGAATGAAGAATACAAAACAATGTACGACAAGATAAACCACTATGTACAGACTATGACCCTAACCCTGATTTATCCTGGTAAGGTTAAGGGTATGGTGGTCAAGGAAGTACATGGTGGAGGTATTAAGTCAATTAAGTTTTACCGTGGTGCTTCTTCTTCCAATCCTGAAAATGATGGAAAAATAGAAGATATTGCTTCATCTGAATTAATGGAATTGCCTTTTGAGTGGTATTCTTCCTCTGTTTAAAATTTAATTCAACGTGGTATCTTACCTAAGCAGTGGTCAAAAGTTCAATCATACCACTTTGAGAAGTTATGGAATAATGCCAGTCGACCTCCCAATTTAAAGCATGGTCTCGGATTCGACACAGTAAGGCTAGCTGACAATACAGAATTTTTCTTGGTTGTCACTTGTTAACTTCATGAAGACTACCTGGAAGCTTCAGATGATCTCGAGGACCTGCCAATCGGAGACGCTCCACCAAAATTTGAAGAAGAGCTTAAATTCGCAATAGACGAGTTAATGGAAGTTAACATAGGTACTAGCGAAGAGCCTAGGCCAACTTTTGTTAGCTCCTTACTCAATAAAGAAGACTCCGAAAACAAGATTAAGCTATTGATAGAATTCAAGGACTGTTTTACTTGGAGTTATGATGAAATGCCGGGATTAGCTCCAGAAGTTGCAGTTCACAGACTAGGAGTGAATTACACTGCCGACCCAGTCAGACAAGCTCCGAGAAGAATGCGTATAGAGATCAAACAACAAGTTATAGCTGAAGTTAAGAAGCTAATCAACGCTAAATTTGTCCGTGAAGAACAATACCCGACTTAGGTTGCCAATGTGGTACCAGTCAAAAAGAAGAACGATTAGATCAGAATCTGTATGGATTTCAGAGATTTGAACAAAGCGTGCCCAAAGGATGAATTCCTACTACCAATTCCGGAGTTAATGATTGACATCTCTTCAAAACACAAAGTCTTCTCTTTCATGAATGGATCATCGGGATGCAATCAGATAAAGATGGCACCGGAAGATGAGAAGCTCACAGCCTTCTGAACGCCAATCGGAGTGTACTGCTACACAATAATGCCTTTCAGATTGAGGAACGCAAGAGAAACGTACCAAAGAGAAATGAAGAGGATTTTTGACGATCTCATTCATAACCAAGTCGAGTGCTACATAGACGACGTGGTCATCAAAAGCAAGTTAAAATAAGATCACTTGTATGATTTGAGAATTATTTTCGAGCGATTAAGACAATTTAACCTTAAGATGAATCCCCTGAAATGCGCCTTCGACATCGCCTCTGGGAAATTCTTAGGATTTATCGTCCGAAGAAGATTAAAGCTATCTTAGAAATGCCGCCTCCTAAAACTCTAAAACAACTACGATCCTTTCAAGGGAAGTTGGCATATCTTCAACGAGTTATTTCTAATTTGTCTGGTATCAGCCCTTCTCGGCATTAGTTAAAAACGATGCTAAATTCATTTGGAAAGAAAAATGCTAGCGGGCCTTCGAAGATATTAAACGATATTTGATGACACCTCCTATCTTAGCAGCCCCGATCTAAGGTAGTTCATTGATGCAACAAAAATATATACAGTTTTTGCTATACAATTTTACCCATTTTTGGTGATATTACACTTTAAAGAAAGGTATTCTTCATGATTTATTGCAGGTATGATGATTTTAGGTGATTGGAGTGAAAAGAAGCAAAGAAGGAACGAATGACAAATGGTGAAAAATATGTTCTGGCGCCGCCGGTGCCCAAATCCAGACACTTCAGAATAAATTGCACGATAGAGCACCGCTGGCGCTCGAAGTCAGTGGAGTTCAAATTTGAAGAGTTTTGGAGACTTTTTGAAAGGATGCCTATGGAAACTCTTGGTATTTTGTCCCTATCTTATGAGTAACTGTTTTTGGACAAATAGAAGAGAGTTTTGGTGGTGTCTCTTGCTTTCTTTTTGTTTCTCTTAGTATCTTAGTGTGTTAGGGTTTAGGAGAAGTGAGTGTAGAGTGAGGATTTGAGGGGAATTTTTCTCTAAGGAGGGCAGGAGAAGAGGTAAAGTGATAGATTGCTTCTTCCTTTCCATTCTAAAGAGAGAATCAAGTGTTGTAAAGAAGAGAGAAGAGGATTCAAAGGAACTTCAAGGGAATTGCAATGGGGAAGAGCAAGAGATAAGTTGTATTTTCTTTTGTGGTTTGTATGAATTTTCTTTTATATATAAAATCCATGATTTATTGTATTTTCTCCATGAATTCTGAGTAGTTTCCCTTGTCTTTCTTCTTGCATAGAGATGTGATGATGGATTGATGTAGATTTTATGTGTTTTTAATGTAATGAAGAAATTGTGATGGTTTTTCATTTAGAACTTAATTTACTTTCAATTTGGCCAATTGAAATATTAAAATATGTTGTTGAACATTAAGTTTGAAAGGATTTAATGTCCTACAACAATAATGAAAGATCCATTCATTTTTTATGGATGAATTGCGTAGTTCATGGGATTTGAGTGCAAATAAATAGAGAAATGTGTTTTGATGGACTTCAATGTGGAGATTTCAGGGTGACAAGCTGAAATCCTCAAATTGGTTCTAAGATTAGTAACAAATATCAAAGGTTAGCCTTCGGGTGAAGGGTTAGTGGGAACTCTGAAGTGAGAGCCGGTATCCTCCCAGCCTAGCCTTAGAGTTAGTGACTAAACTTAGAATATGTCATTGTTTTTTTCTTGCTTGGAAGAGGGGGTACTCTTTTAAGGGTAAAGAATCAACTATGCTCCTATTTGGCACAATAACATAAATAATTGTTCCATATCAATCCACACATCATATTCTCATTGCAAGAGGAAAGATACTTTTCTCATATATCGAAAACCTTTCAAATACCTAGATTAGTGTGTCTGTTAGTTAATTCTATTTTAAAGGTTGTTAGAAGTAAGTGTAGTTTAGTTAACTTTTACTGTTTCCTGCATAGTAGTAGTAAGTAGTAAACTTTAATTGCAAATTAAATATCAGATTTTAGTGCTTATTATATATTGTGAAATGCTTTCTTATACTTCAAAACTTCCTTGTGGGATCGATAACTATGACTCCATTAGAGCCCTGTATTACTTGATAAGATACGTATACTTGCATTGAATGCTTGGACTTAACAAAATCATTATAAATATATAAATCTGAGTTCATAAATTCTTGCAAAACATAAGTCTACCTACATCAAGTTTTTGGCGCCGTTACCGGGGATTAAATCTTCTAGCAGTGGTATCAAATTCTTGCATTTTTAAGTATATATAAAGTCGAGCTTCAAGTTTTTGGCGTCGTTGCCCGGGGAAAGTAACGGAGTTAAGAAAGCAAAAGTTAGGTAACGAAGTTAAGAAAGTAAGTAACGGAGTAGTAAGTAAGAAATTATAAATTTTATTTAATAATAATATAGTAAACAAAATATAAAGAAAAAAATCCTTTATCTTGTAGTGTGTAATGTGTGTTTGTTTACCTTTATAAAAGTATTTGTGTTTGTATATACGTAGTAGCGGATCTATAGTTTAGTGTCTTAGGATTCGGATTAGAGTGTACTCTCAAAAAAATTAGAAAATAACAAAAACAAATCGAAAATCCTTGCAAAATGGTGAATCATCAAGATAATCAGAGAAATGATATTGGAAATTTGCCAAGACCTTTAAGAGATTATGCTAACCCAACAGCAGATGAAATTCACATATCTATTCAAAATCCTGATGTTGTTGTTAATTCATTTGAACTTAAACCTGCATTATCCAAATGGTACAAAAAAATCAATTTGGAGGAACACCTAATGAAGATCCAAATTTACATCTCGCTAGTTTTGTAGAACTGTGTGCTACTTTTAGTTATGATGGAGTGTCTAGTGACACTGTTAGGCTTAGAATTTTTCCTTTTTTATTAAGGGATAAGGCTAAGGTGTGGTTAAACTCGTTAGCACCTGGATCTATTAGAACTTGGGGAGAATTATCTCAAAAGTTTCTATCAAAATATTTCCCTCCATCAAAGACTGTTAAACTAAGAAATGATATTACATCCTTTTGTCAGTTTGAAGGAGAGTCAATATATGAAGCTTGAAAGAGTTTTAAAGATTATCTTAGGAAGTGCCCACATCATGCTTTACCAGATTGGTAAATAATTCAAACATTTTATAATGGATTAGTGGGATCATCGAGATCTATTATAGACGCTGCTGCTGGTGGATCATTAATGTTAAAACCTTTTGATGAAGCATACGCATTAATTGAAGAAATGACCACTAATAATTTTCAATGACCCTCTGAACGGGTAAATCCTAAGAGAGAAGCTAGTGTTCATGATTCAGATATGATGACTATGGTAGTTTCTCAAATTGCAGTCCTTTTAAAGAAAATAGATCAATATGGAATGAATTATTCTCAACTACCTCAAGTGTTGGAGGAAAATTCATTTGTACAAATAACAAAATCTCAAATACCTTATGATACTTTTAATGCTATTAATAGACCTAACAATCCTTATTCAAATTATTATAATCCTGGTTGGAAGAATCAACCAAATTTCAATTGGAATAATAGTAATGCTAATGTTAACCCGCACTAGGCTATCAATTCTATGAATCCAATTGGAAATTCGAACAATCAAGGAAATACTAATTTTAGACCATCTTATCCCCCTGGATTTAATAGTAACCCACAATTTAAGGATAAGAAGTTGTCTACTGAAGAAATGATTCTGAATATGGGAAATTAATTACAAGCTCAAGGTGTTGCTATGAAAAATATTGAAAATCAATTAGGACATATTTTCGCTGCGCTTAATAATAGACCTTCTGGAACACTTCCAAGTAGTGTGGAGATTAATCCAAAAGATCAAAACAAGTAACAACTTAAGGCTATTCAATTAAGGAGTTGTCAGCATATTTTAGGTTGAGTGTGTTGTTTTTAGAAAAGAGGTCGCCTACAGAAGTTGTCGGCGAATTTTAGATTTTAAATTTAATTGAAATATATATGTAATTTAGAAAGTAGTATTTGATTTTGAAAATAATTTTGAGTTTGAAAATTTTAAGATATGAAATCAAACTGATGTCACCTCCCGAATAGTTTATATAAACGAGCACCGCGCCACAAACCATACATCTATTCCGAAGAATAGACACACTGCTTGATGATGGGGCTCGATTAAATAAACTAGAAGATTTGTGACATCCGTTTGGTCTGCGAACCAACTTTATAAGTCGACGGGTTCCCCTGCTTAATATAAATGAATTAAGCAGGGTTTATATTACTTTGAGTTCTTGAAGTTCCCTGTAAGGGCAAGCCCCAATAGTTAATTACATCTTAAATGACGGGAATCATTTAAGAAAACTCTCGATAATGATCAGTGGTTTTGCTCTCAAGAATTTCAAAGTTTAAAGTTTTTAAAGGATTGAATTTTGGAAATTTTAAAAGGGATTAGCTCAAATTCAGAACAGTTTATTTCAAGAATCCAAAGGAAGAGAAGTAGGAGAAGCTGAGGATCCAAGAAGAATCTTGGCAACTTTCCAAACTATCCTATTGTTTAGCTTCAATTTGGGAGTTTATTTAATGTTGCAATCCTGCCATTTTTATTTACTTAGGTCTTATATTTGTATGACATAATCATACAAATAGCCTCGAAGATGTGAGGGTTTATGTCGTACCAAACGACCACCTCGGAGTCCTAAGACCGGTTAGGGCTTAATTTGCACAACATGATTATGCAAATGCCTAACGAAAAGTTGAGGAATTATGTTGCACTAAGCAAACTATCTTGAAGTCCTATGGCTTGGTTATTTAAAACTAAGAAATGTTTTGTTGAAGTAGATCTGAGTTTTACTGATGACGATGGCCGTGCTACCCACCATGCCCTGAGCTCCTTGTTGTTGCAGAGGTTTAGTTTTAGAAGTCATAAATCAGGAGGTGAGAGAAGTGTCTTGGTTTAAAGAAAATCTTAAAATCCAAGTGTTCTTAATATTTTAATTAAAACAAATCTTAAAGTTGTTTAAACAGAACCGATTAAGATCCCACGGTTCCGTCATCCCAGCACCGTTATTTTCATCGAATTCACTTAGTCCGGATGAATTTGCTAAACTCAATCGAATGAGTTCCACACTTTCATTTAGACCGTGGGAAATCCCGTTAGCAACACGTGGGTTACATCATCCGAGGTATTCCCGATCATTCAATGAGACGTTTTAATTTAGTTGCAATTGTAGTTTTGTTGTTACGCTTGTGATTAAATTTTGAGTTGTTTTATATTTTGGAATATTGTGGCGGTGAATTTTATCTTGCAATGACTTTTAATTTAGTTTTGATTTCAGTTCAGGGACTATCCTAAAGTTTTTGGTTTTCATGCAACAGTCTTATTTATCATGCAAGAAAAAGTAAAGTACAGTGCATGTAAGTAAATTGCAATAAAATAAAAGCGTACCTGGAGGGTCTTCCTGTCATCCCAAGATGCACTTAAAACATATATTAAGGCATTTAAATATTTATAACAAGTACCTAGGTAAAGCTAAGGGAAGGTTTTGGTTGTCTACCAAAGTCCTAATCCTATTGCTAGTCATCTCCTATGACGTCTAAGTTCTTGTGTTTTGTTTAAGGATGATTTTCTTCGTCAAAGAACAATTAAATTTAATTGTTCTTCTAAAACAACTCATCATATTGAGAAAGTATTTAGGACGAGTCCTAAACATCTTTTCAATATTTCCGAGATTATTTTGAGTCCAAGTAAATTTAGTTGCACAGGTGAATTAATCATCTAGAAGTTAGTTAAGCTTTGTCTCTTGCTCAGTGAATTTAGGCATTTGATTACCTGATGAATGAAGTGACATCTCACTTAATACTCCGTTTAAGAGTTATAATAATTAAAGCCTTTAGGGGCAAGTTGGTTTGTTGAGGATTTTAACCATTCTTAATTTGAAGTTTGAGTTAAAAGTTTAAAGTGATTTAGTTTAATTATGAGATTTTAATTAATAATTTTAAGTTTGGAATAGTGTTCAAATTATTTTTGGTTTAAATCTTTATACTTTAAGTGATCTTAATATTTTAAACTTGTTTTACTTTTATTATTGAATGGTGTTAATTTAATTTAATTTAAATTTAATTTAAGTGAATTTAACTTAATTTAATTTAATTTAATTTCAATATTTTAAATTTAATTTAATTTAATTTAATTTTTAAAATGTTAATTTAATTTAATTTAAACTTTGATTTGACTTAATTTAATTTAATTTAATTTAACTCCAAGATTTTAAATTTGATTTTAATTATTTGACCATTTAACATTTTAAGCTTTAATTCACTTAAAGGTTATCTTCTTTTAATTTTTAACTTATTTAATTTGGATTATTATTTTAATCTTAATTAAAATTTAAATATTGTTGGGATTATTAAAGAATAAATATCCTCATAATAATTTCCCTATTTTAATAATCCATATTTTAAATATATTCTTTCCAAAATTTAAATTATTTAATTAATTAGAGTTTCATTTTGATATTTTCAAAGTGTTTAATAGGTTTCTACCATTTTTAATTACTTAAGTTTCAATCATCCAAGAGAAAATTAAAATCAAATATTTTACTCTCCATTTTGATTAAACCTAAGATTTTAATTATGGGTTAAAATTTTTAATTACCTTTATGCCCTTTTAAGCTTATTTATTTCATAACTTACAAAATTGAGCACAAATGAATTGGAAATTTTTATGTCACCTCACTCACATGTCAATTAAGACATTAGAGGAGAAAATGTGATTTTCCTGAATTTAATTTATTAATATAATTATTTTTAGTAGAAAATAGGGATTTTCAAAGAAAATTCAACAACATGACCAAGGAAAATTTTCTGTCCTTAAAACATTTATGGGATACATCTAATGATTAGAGGACCACTTGGACCAATTTTTGTGATTTTTTGAATTATATTTTATTTATTATAATTATTTTAAATTTTAGAGTATTAATTAATTTTAAAATAAAATAAAAATTGAAAAATAGTTTTTATATTTTTCTTAAATTTCTCTGACCTCAAGGAGTCTAGAGAAACAAATTTTATAATTTTCTGATTTTTATTGATTTATTAGAATTATTTTAATGAAAAAGGTTGAAAATTCATTTTTTATTATTAAAAATTACATTAAACCTTTAAAATTCAATATCTTATCCTAGGGACTTAAGAAAAATATTTGGTTTGTTCCTAAGTGATTAGGAGTTAAAATGTAACATTTTTATGATTTTTAATATTTTTGTGATTTTTATTATTTTCTAATTATTAAAATATTAAAATATTATGAAAAGTCAACTTTTTTAGAAAATTTTAATTTTATTTTCCTGAACTCCCCTAATATCAGAGAAGCTCCAAAACCATTTTTGTGAATTTTTGAAAAGTATTTTTGGAGTTATGAATTTTTAAAGTTCCATTTTGCTTTTGAGGCTTAATCAATTCATTTGGTGTAATCAAGTCCAATTGATTTTAAAATTTTATGTATGGTTCCTCTGACCCTAAAGAGCAATGGAGAATTATTTTCAAGTCAATTTGGTGTGTGGTTAACCTTAATTAATTCAAATTCAATTTTGGGAGTTTAGGCCAATTAAGGTTATTATGAATGAATTAACTCAAAATATATTTTTCATAGGGTCCCCTGGTCCTAACAAACATCACCAAATTTTCCTAGGATTTATTTTACAGCATGCTAATTATTGGAATTAAAATACCTAAAACAGTGATATGAACTTGAAAAATCAATAACTCTTCACAGAGATGGCTTCTGACCTTGAAAAATTAAGGGAATATTCCCAAGATCAGAGGCTTCAAAAGCCCTATGGTTTCATGCCATAGTGAATTGTCTATGAAAATGGAGAATCAAAACATTGGAAACAGTAAATAAATTATTAAAAATAAAATACGCATCCAATTAACTTGATTTCTTTTCCACATTATTCTCCTCTGTTTACTGAGCAAGTGAGTATTTTTATTTTATTTTTGTGATTTTTTATGCAAAGATATGAATTTTTGAAGTTCAGGGCATTTAAATAATTCAAAAATACCCTAATTTCCTACTTATCCGACTCGGTGCTGCGTCATCCTCATCCGGATCGAAAGCCCACGCGTCGCTCTGTGATTTGGTGCCTCCATCTGACTCAGCGCTCTAGAGGCCCGCGGTTCACGTAACATTCCCTGGTCCGGCGCAATCTGAACCGTCCACTCGATACACGCGCGATCCAACTGCTCCTGGTCATCGTCTACAACTGGTGTGCACCCGTGACCATCCACACTCAAACCCTAATATCTCTCTCGATTCTCAATGGATTTTTATGTTCTTATACTCTTTCGATTCGTCTGGAGGAGACGAACACATCTATACGGTTAAGGTGCATTGAAATCAACTAAAACTAATTAGAGAATCTCCAGGAGCTCGGGAGGAAGAGTGAGTTCATACCTTTGCTCAGAGAAGTGAAGTTTCGATCTGAGGGTTGTGTCACCTTCGATTGAGTCCAAGCAAGCTCCAGATGAAGTCTCTGGCTCTGGGGAATTGTCTAAGTATGAATGTGACCGGACCCGATTTCAAAGCTTGGAGGCTGGAGCAACTGGGTGGCCTGGAGAGGGGCCTTTCACTGGGGAATTCCTTTTCTTGGTCCTGTGCAGGTGTGGGTGAGTTTAATTTGGATTTGGTGGAGGTTCCAGAGATGTCCTGGTTTTTGGGTGGATTTTCAACTCGGAAATTGAGCTGCGTTAATGGGGTTTAGGGCAAAGGAACACCGGGGATCAACTCGCTCCGGGTTAGGAGAAGGTCCTGGAGCAATTTTGGCGAGTTTCCTTAAGGTCCGGTTCATCACCTCGTTTGGCCGAGAGGTGAGTGGGTTTAAATAGAGGTGGCTGGAGGGCCTCCCAGGGGGGTTTAATGGCTTGGATCAACTGCTCTGGGCAAGGGAAGAATAGCTGCAATGGCCATTTAGGTTGGGACAAGTCAGCAAGTGTAATTTGAAATTTTAGCTCACATGGAGCTCTCGGCCATGGTGTTTTCCGACGGCCTGGTGGCTGGCCGGCCAGGGTCAGGTCACTGTTGTCATCAGGGAGGTCAGTGCTTGAGGTTTGTGAGTTCAATTGGCAAATGCCAAGTGTAAAGGAGTTGAATCAAAGTGGAAGGGGGAAGGGCTCAATTTTGGGCTTGGTTTGGTCAAATGCATGCTTTAGGCTTGGTGTACCTCCCCAAGACCTGATTTTGGGCTGAGGGAAATCAGTGGGTTCAGCCAAGAGAAGGTGGTGAAGTTTCCATCAAGGATTAGGTGGCTAACTTGGTTTAGTGTGTATCATGGATGAGGTTAAAAAAGCTTAAGGAAGGCTTAAGAAAGGGGCCCCTCCATTTTCCATAAATGACATGGTGAGGTGTCAAAACTCTCATGGCTTCATATGGCTTGTAAATGGCTCACATTTGGCTTACATTTGGCTTGGAAAAGGTTGGCTTGTTTCATGAAAAAGGGTTTTAAGGATTTTTGGTATTTAGGGGTAATTTGTAACATGGCTTAGTTTAGAAAAATTCAATGAGGAATTTGAAACATAGGGAGTGATTTAATTAAATGGATGATGAGATGAAAGTGTCATGTAGGCTTTGGATTGATTTTGGGCTTTTTGAAATCATTTTGGATGGGCTTTTAAAGTGGTTTAAGGAAGTGGGCTTTTGGATTTAAAGTAAATTTAGGATGAAAATTTTGTAAAGGATTGTGCCAAATAAATGTTGCAATTGGTTTAGGCATATGTCATGGGTGATTTGAAACAAGTTTAAAGTGATTTTGAATTGAATCGGGTTTAATTTGGGCTTTT
Organism: Papilionanthe hookeriana x Papilionanthe teres; assembly: GCA_022702705.1. NCBI lineage: Eukaryota > Viridiplantae > Streptophyta > Magnoliopsida > Asparagales > Orchidaceae > Papilionanthe > Papilionanthe hookeriana x Papilionanthe teres. Next base: position 27,435,153 of record CM040429.1, on the reverse strand, counting down.
TTGGTAAAGGGGCCAAAGTGGGTCAAATTGGGCTAACTTGGGCTAATGTTGGGCTAGTGTTGGATTTGATGTAAAATTAATGTTGAGAAATGTTTATGGGGGTGCTACAAAGAGTTTTCAACTTTTGTTGGGCTCTAATTTCGGGATTTGGGTCCACTTGGGTTAGGTTTGGGCTTAGGTCAATTTAAGGGATTTTGGTTTTGGGTTAGGTTTGGGTGTTGTTTAGGTTCAAATTTTGGGAAAATCAAATTAGTGTTTTTTATGGGGATGTTAGGAAGGCATTAGAAAATATTTGGGGCCAATTGGGGTTGAGTTGAGTTGGTTTAGGCTAGGTTTAGGTCATGGGCCAAAATTGGGCCTTAGGCTTCAAATTGAAATTGGGCCCAAATGTCAATCAAATTGGACTTGGATTTGGTCTAAATTGATATTGGGATTATTGAATTGAAGTTTAGAATTGAATTGGACTAAAATTGAGATCAATTGGGGTGGTTTGGTTGGACATTGGGTTCACTTGGGTTAAAAAATGGGTCAAATTGGGGGTTTTGGTAAAAGTGGGGTAAATTGACAAAATTTTCCCATGGTGTAGTTGAACAAAATGAAATTAGGAATATTTGGGATTTTCTAGAATTTTCTGGGAATTTTTAGAATTTTTGGATTTTTGGGGTAAAAGGGTATTTTGGTAATTTTGGGGGGGTTTAGGGGTATTTTTGGAAATTTTGGTATTTTGGCCAAAAATTGTCAATTTGAGTGGTGGGAAGTGTTTAGGATTAATTTTGAGGGATCTTGGGTAATTTGGGGAATTTTGCAAATTTTGGGTCATTTCAAGGGTATTTGGTAGGTTTTGTGGGTCCGGGGCCCCAGGGGTCTAAAATTGAAATTTTTGAAAAATGAAGATTGATCAAGTTTGAGTAAAATGGAATCATTTTGGTTGAACCATGAAGCCATATTAAGCCCATATGAGCCATGAGAGGACTCATTTGAGGCATTCACTATGTTGTTCCTAACCCTCTTAGCCAGGGGCTTAGGGGTTAAGGACCATCCATATGAATTACCTACATGAGTCGGGAAGTCAAGTTGGGTGAGAGTGTGGTTTAAGGACTTGGAATGTGTGTGAGAGTGTAGTGTATGTGCAAGTCAACCCTCACCACACCGGGCCATCCGAGGTATTCCTAAGGCCAAAAAATCCTATAGGGAACTCATCCTTTAAACCTCCACATTTAATTTCAACCCTCTAGGTGATTAGGGGTCTACAATCAAGCTTGTGGGGTTTACAGGGAGTTAAGAAGTAGTTTGAATTTCTAAATGGTAGGTTCCATTTCTAGTCCTCTAAGATTAGTCAAAAGAAAAGCCTAAGGCTAGATTTTAAGTACTAAAGAGAGAAGCAAAAGACCTCACCAAAATTGAGGTCAACAGGAGTGGAAAAGAAATGGAAACTAAAGTGCAAAAAAGAAGTTGAAATAGAAAAGGAGAAGGTGGAAATTGAAAAAGGTTCAAACAAGATTTATCCAGACTTGGACTATCCTCTTGAGCCAAAGAAGATAACTGTTGAAAAACTACCACCTCCATTTCCTCAAAGATTAAAGAAAAAAAACATGGATAACATATTTGGAAATTTTTTGGAGATCCTTAAGAAATTAATGATAAATATTCCTTTTGTTGAAGCATTAGAACGGATGCTTGACTATGCCAAGTTTATGAAGGATATCCCGAGAAAGAAAAGAAAGTTTACAGATCATGAAACCGTTGCACTTAGTGGAGAGTGTAGTGCAATTATTCAGAAGAAGCTTCCGGAAAAACTTAAAGATTCTGGTAGTTTCACTATTCTGTGTGTTATAGGTGAGAAATTTTTCGGAAAAGCTTTATGTGATCTGGGAGCGAGTATTAATCTTATGCCTTTATAAACTTTCAAAAGGTTGGGAATAGGAGAAATTTCTCCTACGTCTGTGACTCTTCAGTTGGCCGATCGTTTCATTACTTATCCTAAAGGAGTGGTGGAAGATGTGTTAGTGAAAGTGGATAAATTTGTCTTTCCTGTAGATTTTATTGTACTTGTTATGGAGGAAGATAAAGAAATTCCAATCATTTTGGGAAGAGCATTCCTCGCTACTGGAAGAGCGGTAATTGATGTTCAAAAAGGAGAATTAACTATGAGAGTTAATGATCAAGAGGTGACCTTTAACATTTTAAAATCTATGAAGTATCCCTTAATGGAAAAAGATAATGAATGCTTTAGGATGGAGGTCTGTGATTACTTGAGAAACGATCATTTTGAAAATATATTTGAAAAAGAAGAAGAATATGAAAATATGTTTGAAGAAGAAAGTGAAGATGAAGAAAATTCAGTTAGTAAGAAGAATGAAGATTTGGAGTATGTTCAGGAGAGATTTGAAATATTAAACACTATGGAAGGTGGAAATAAAAGCTTAATTCCATCTATCATAAAACCTCCTGAACTTGAGATGAAAATTCTTTCTAATCATTTAAAGTATATGTTTTTAGGAGAATCAACTACCTTGCCAGTTATCGTATCTTCGGAGTTAAATGATTTTCAAGAACAGAAGTTGTTGGAAACTTTAAAAAGATACAAGAAAGCTTTTGGATGGACTTTGACAGATATTAAAGGAGTTAGTCCTTCGATTTATATGCATAGAATTTTATTAGATGAAAAACATAAACCGAGAGTTGATCCGTAAAGGAGATTAAATCCTATAAGGAAAGAAGTAGTTAAGAAAAAGATTTTAAAATTGTTTGATGATAGAATTATTTATCCTATTTCAGATAGTGCTTGGGCGAGTCCAATACATTGTGTACCAAAAAATGGAGGAGTGGCTATTGAAGTGAATGAATGTAATAAAGCATACACACAAGAAAAATTAATGGATGGCGAATTTGTATTGACTATAGGAAATTAAATGCCGCCACCAGAAAAGATCACTTTTCTCTTCCTTTTCTCGATCAAATGCTAAATAGACTTGCTGGACACAAGTACTACTGTTTTTTGGATGGATATAGTGGTTACCATCAAATACCTATTGCTCTTGAAGATCAAGAAAAGACAACATTTACTAGCCCTTATGGAACCTTTGCTTTTCGAAGAATTTCTTTTGGACTGTGTAACGCACCTGCAACATGTCTGAGATGTATGATGTCTATCTTCAGTAGTATGACAGATAATGGAATAGAAGTTTTATGGATGATTTCTCTATATTCGGGACTTCATTTGAAATTTTCCTGGAAAACATAGCAAAAGTTTTTGGAGCTCTGTGAGAAAATAAATCTAGTTCTGAATTGAGAGAAATGTCAATTTATGGTTGCAGGAGGAATTGTGCTTGGGCCTAGAATTTCTGAACATGATATGGAGGTCGACCCTGCTAAAATTAGAGTGATTGAGAGATTGCCGCCACCCACTACTGTGAGAGAGGTGAGGAGTTTCTTAGGACACATTGGAATTTACAGGCGATATATTAAAGATTTTTCTAAAATTACTAAACCTTTGTGCCGACTTTTAGAAAATGATAGAAAGTTTGATTTTAATGATGAATGCTTAAGAGCTTTCGAATTATTAAAAGAAAAATTAATCACTGCACCTATAATTGTTTCACCCGATTGGGAGATACTATTTGAACTTATGTGTGATGCTAGTGATTATGTAATCGGAGTAGTGCAAAGGCATGATAAAGTTTTCAAAGTCATTTACTATGCTAGTAAAACTCTTAATGAGGCTCAAATTAATTATACCACAACTGAAAGAGAATTATTAGCCATAGTATTTGCTTTTGAAAAAGTTAGACCTTATTTAATTTGAGCTAAAAGTATTGTGCATACAGACCATTCGGCTATTAAAAGTTTAATGCAAAAGAAGGATGCAAAACCTAGACTCATTAGATGGATACTTCTTCTGCAAGAATTTGACTTTATGATAGTTGATAGGAAGGGAGCTGATAATCAAATAGCTGATCATCTGTCCAGAATAGAATATGATAAATTATCTGAATTTGAAAAAAAAATACTAAAATTTTCGGTGATGAGCAACTCTATACTATTATGGGAAGCAATTTGCCTTGGTATGCTCATATTATGAATTATATTGTAAGTGATATTGTACCACCTGATTTAACAAGACAACAACAAAAGAAGTTTAAATATGATGCAAAATTCTATTTTTGGGATGAGCCCTATCTATATAAATAGTGTAAGGATCTGATTATTAGGAAATGTGTGCCACAAGAAGAAACAAATTTGATTATTCAACGATGTCACGATTTTGAATTTGGAGGTCATTTTTGTGTTGATGAAACTAATTTTAAGATTTTACAATCTGGATTTTATAGGCCAAATCTTTTTAGAGATGTTTATAAATATATTAAATCATGTGATCGATTTTAGAGAGTAGGTAATATCTCTAGAAGAAATGAAATGCCTCTAAATTATAATTTGGAAGTTGAAATTTTTTATTATGGGGATTAGATTTTATGGGACCATTTACTCCTTCTTTTGGAAATCCTTATATATTGGTTGCTGTTGATTATGTCTCAAAATGGATTAAAATTGTTGCTTTAACTAGATGTGATGCTCGGAGTGTTTCAAAATTTTTAAAGAAAAATATATCTACAAGATATGAAATGCCGAGAGTGATCATAACTGATGGTGGATCCTATTTCAGGAATAATCGAATTAAGAGATTAATTGAGAAATATAATATTATTCATAGAATCTCTACTGCTTATCATCCCCAGACTAGTGGTTTAGCAGAAGTGTCTAATCGTGAAATTAAAAGAATTTTGGAGAAAACTGTGGATAATCATAAATTAGATTGGTCTCTGGATTAGATACTGTTTTATGAGCTTATAGAACTGCTTTTAAAACCTCTATTAGAATGTCTCCTTATAGACTAGTGTTTGGTAAGACTTTCCATTTACCAGTTGAATTGGAGAATAAAGCATATTGGGCGATAAAAGAGTTAAATTTTAAATTGAAAAATGTCGAAGAGAAGAAATTTATGCAATTGAATGAATTGGAAGAAATTAGAATTGCATCTTATCACAATGATGGGATCTATAAAGAGAAAAAGAAATTATGGCATGATCGAAAGATATTGAAAAAGAACTTGGAATATGGACAAATAGTTTTTTTATATAACACAAGATTGAAGTTATTTCTTGGAAAGCTCAAGTCTAGATGGTTAGGACATTTTACAGTTGTAAAAGTTCATTCTTTTGAAGCTGTTGATATTAAAGATCCTGATACTGGAAAGATTTTCAAGGTTAATGGGCATCGATTAAAGCCTTTGACAGGTTTTAACCTGATTTCAAAGAGGTTTTAATGCTGAGTCGTCTTGATTAACTGAATGGTTTGTCAGGCTGACGACGTTAAACCAAGTGCTTTATAGGAGGCAACCCATATGTCTCTTTGTGGTGTGTTTGCTTGTTTGTTGAAGTTGTGCTTTTTTAGATAGTTGTTTTTAAGTCCTAATTACTCCTAAATACTTTAAAAATTGATAAATAATGGAACGAATCGAGATATTGGAATATTTTGGACCAAACGAAGTTTGGTGAGAATATTTGACCACTGGCGCCGCCGGCGCCCTATCACATTTGCCACACTGAACTTGCCTGTTTGAGCGCCGCCGGCGCCCAAAATCTGTTTGACGGTTTTTAAGTTTCAAAATGCGAATTTTGGCATTTTTGGCGGGATCTTCGTCCTTATACTTCCCTAAACTCCATTTTTGACTTCTTAACTCCAGAAAAACGAAAACCAACAATCTCATTTCGTATCCTATGGATTCCTATCCCATTGAAACCCCTCGATTTCATGTTTTCAACTGAAGGAAGTTCATAAGTTTTGAAGCGCAGTGTTTGTTCAACAAAGTGATGATGAAAAGAAGGATTATCAAGGAAAGAGGCTTCATAAATCGAGGTATGGATAATCCTACTACTAGAATTGAAGAAATTATTAAGGAGAGACGTTGGGAAGTGCTTTGCTACACTACCGCTGCCGTTGTTGTTCCTGTCGTGAAAGAATTTTATGCAAATCTTCACGGGATCAACCAAGGGTTCGTGTTTGTGCATGGTAGATTTGTGCAATTCACTCCTGCACGAATTAACGATCTCTTTATGATCGAGAATGTAACTATTTGCCATTATTCTAATTTCAATGCCACAAAAGATAATACAAATGATGTGCATCAATATCTGACGGATGAGAATGAAGAATGGGAAGCTAGAGAGAATGGATACATTAGTTTCCCATCTGCATCTCTTAATCCAGTATTGAAGCAGTGTCATTACTTTATTTTGACAAAGTTATTTCTGACATTGAAGATTAGCAAGGTAACCAAGGAAAAAGCCATTTTGAATTTCTGTATTCAAACTGGGAGGCCGGTTGACATTGGTAATATCATTGTGAAATCAGTTCTTGGATTAATTGTGCATGGATCTAAATATGGGCTTGGATAGCCGTCCAACAAATTTCTGTTATGTAGTCAGTCACAGGTTCCTTATGAAATTTGGGAAAAGGTTCTCCTTCCATGGAGGCCTATTGATCCAACTAATTCCTATGACTACTAGATAGTTAGAGATGAAGATGACATGAATTTGCTTACTGATCAACCAACACAGACTTCACAGCTGATTCAACCCTATTTTACTAAAAGTTCAAGAATGATATTGAAGAGGATCAAACTGTTGGAGAAAGAGGCACAAAACATTATGAACATAATCAATAACATTTCTGATTTATTTGATTATATAGATTGGAGAATGAAAGAGCAATTCGATCACACTGGACGAATTAAGATGGGATTGATCAATTTGATGAAAAAGAATGCGGTGATTGCTGAAGAATCATCTGACGAATTTCCATTTCATCCATTCTATAATTTATTTGTGCATCAGCAATCGATTAGAGACATTAGAGGAGCGGATAGTTCTGAAACTGATGTGGAGTAGTTGATAGATTCTACTTATGTTTGTTGTGTGTCTAGTTTGCTTTGCTTAGTTATATTTGGTTTGTATAGTATTTGCTTTGAGATTTGAACTTGGATTTGGATGTGTTTACTTTCATTGTGTGCTTAGATTTTAGTGTTTGTCTATCATAGAGTACTTGCTGCACTAAATATCTAAGAATAGTTGGTTTGAATGAACATATTTGGTGTCTATAATGTAACTTGGATTTTATATATATAAGATTGTTGTGTATTGTTTGTGTGAAGAATTGTGTTAATTATTGCTTATGGGATGATGTAAATGCCTATTGAAGTGTTAAACATCATTGTGGACGTCAAAACGATCGAAATTACGAAAAACTTTTCGGACCCAGAGAATACTTTGGACTGGCGCCGCCGGCGCCCAAATCCAGAGAGTTTGGTCAATTTATTTAAATTGAGAGCCGCTGACGCCCCATCAAGCGCCGCCATCGCCTGAACCCAAAAAAGGCCCAAAACCCTCATTTCTACGATTTTTGCCCTGGGACCTGCAAATTGTTCCATTTCCTTCGTCTTTCTCTTCCATTTTTGCGGTTTTGAAGATCTAGGGCTTGCTAGATCTCAGATTTAAGGGGATTTCAAGGGTTTTCAACACCAGATTTACACTTCTCTTGGTAAGAGCTTCACTTTAAGTTAAAATTTTTGAATTTTCACCATGGAAATCTCTCACATTTCTTATGGTGGAATTTTTGGAGTTTTAAAGAGATTTTAAGATTTCCATGATGAAATTTGCTCTTACTTGCTTAGAATAGTTTTATGAGTTGTTACATTGTGAATTTGGAATTTATTGGAATTTTCTTGCAAAATTTTAGAATTTCACATGGCTCCAAGGTTGAGTAAAGGGAAGGGGAAATTGGATTTTGATGAGGAGAGATTCGTTAACATCAAAGCCCATTTTCGCTATAACTCTTACCTTCACAACAAGAAGTGTATCTAGGATCGGGCTTTTGATAGTCCTGGCAGATCTGTAGAATAATTATTTGCAGAGCGGAACTGGGAGCGATTTTTTTATTTCATTGCGAATGCTGTTATGGGAGTTTTTAGAGAATTCTATTCGAATGTACCTTGGACTGAGACTGAGTATGTGCTTGTTAGAGGAAAGATGGTTGAGTTTACTCCTCAGCGTATCAATGTTTTCTATCAGACTCGGGAACTATTCGTTTATGAATACAAAAACTTTGACACTCGAGGGGAGAATATGAGAGAAGTTATTGCTTTTCTGACTAACGGTTGAGGATAATGGAAAGTAAGTCAAAACAGTTGATTAATTTCCCAGAGCGGGGGATGCTAAGGTACTCCTACCATTTGACAGAACCTTGTACGAAAAACGAAGCAGAATATGAAGCTCTTATAACCAAATTAGAATTAACCATTCAAATGGGTATAACCGACATCAACATTTATAGTGATTCACAATTGATCATACAATAGGTCGCTGAACAGTACAAATTCTGAAACCAAGACTCGAGCAGTACTTCCAGTATGCAATGAAGTTGTTGAAACAGATTCTGAATGTAACGATATACAAGATTCCCAGAAAAAAAAACGTTCTTGCAGACGCATTAGCCCTCCTCGCAAATGAATTTACCTGCTTACAAAAGAATTTGCCTCGCAAAAGGATTCATAAGATGCTGAGCAAGCTAGCAGCGGACCAACATAAAGAAACAGTTCCCACCATCGGTGCAAATACATGAAATAAACCATTTTGGAAAGATCCAGAAAAGAAAATATCAGCCCCAAGGTCAGCAGAGAAGGGGAAGGAAATTTCAAAGGAATCATAAACATAATCAACGCCACAACGTCAGGCAGACACACCAGTTCTGAGGAACATTATTGCGGAAGCAACCCCGAAGGATGTCTTGATAGAGACTATCCCCGAGGAAGTGAAACATGTAGGAAGGCGTGCTGGGATTGAGCCATACATCCCACTATATGTTACCAGACCTTGACAGTTCCAGATGATTCCAGAGCATGAGCTGGAGAAACTTCAGAAAGTTGAAAAGAAGACCTTCGAGTATATTGAAAGAATTCGAGGCAAGAATATTAATATCCTCGATGGCCTTGAACTAAACACGAATGTGTTTTCATATTATGAGCAAAAGCAGATTGTAGATTGCATCTTCGACCTTCATAAAATGAGCTGAGCGGGTCATTTAAAAATAAAGACCTACTCAGAACCCCGAAAATGGATGAAAGGAAAGGGAAGGGTTACAATTCAATGTGGATGTTGCTACAACTTTGCCGAAGATAGGAAAGAAAATCCACTGGGAATACTCCGTGATAGTGACGTTGATCCAATGCCATGAATCATTAAGAGAATGGTCAAAAGGTTGGTGACATGGCGGGTATTACTTGTAGATTGTATACCCAATAGCTACATCATCAACATATATGAGGAAGGCGACTGCATACCTCCCCATATAGATCATCATGATTTCGTAAGACCCTTCTGTACTGTGTCCTTCATTAATCGGTGTAACATCATGCTCGAATCAGACCTCCGGATAGCAGGCCCCGAAGAATTCTGAGGGCCAGTAGAGATACCTCTACTGGTACGTTTTGTGCTGGTGCTAAAAGGAAACGGAGTAGACGTAGCGAAACACTGCATTCCAGGGGTACCTTTTCAGTGAGTTTCCGTCACTTTCATAAGGATGGATGACAGCAAGATGCCTTTCCGCTTTCGATCAGATCCAGAGCTAGAGAGCCTCCAGTCTTATGAGCTGTGAGCTACATGGAAAATATCACACCTTTAATGCACATCCGAACGACATTTCCTGCCATGGATGACTTGGAAGGTGATGTTATTACCCATGTGTCTCACTATTCAGACATGGATTTTGACAGACATTTTTGGAGAAACCGACAAGGATCCTGCGCGTGATCGTTTTGGATTTGTATGGATTTTATTGAATGATCTATTTTCAAGGAAAATATCATCATGAAATATATTCTAGATCAGCTGCATGATGTATTTTCAGTAATTTAAATGGAAGCGACCATGTCGTATTTTACCTTCATTTCTTGTGCGCAAATTGACTGAGAACACCATTAAGTTGAATGAACCCTGAACGAAGAATAATTAAAAAAAAAGAGAAGAAGAAAATAAATGAATAAATAAATAAAATAAAATAAACATCAAACAAAAAAATGAAAAAAATGAAAGAAATGAAAACTCCTTCAAAAATTTAAACAAATTCCAAACAAACATAAACTCTAATCAAACAAAAATAAAATCGAATCACCAAAACAAACAAAATGAATCTCAATCTTGAATTGAATTCTGATCTAAATCCTTGGATTCAAATCTTTCATTTGTTCTTCAATTCAAACTTCGTTTGAAACTCCTCCAAAGTTCAAATCCTTTCCTCGATGTATTGCTAGGTCGAGTCTCTTCAACTCGGTAGGTTTACCAGTTCCTTTCAATTCTTTTCTCTATGTGTTAGAGGATCGACTGGTTCTATTGACACGGAGTCACAAATTTTATTCGATTTGGTTCTGATGATATGGAGCTGGGTCCCTCCTCACACGGATCTCCTTTTCGAGAGACCCTTAGAGCGGGATTTGAGACGCCCTCATACCCGCTTTCAAACTAATTTTTCTCCAAATTCAAACTTCAATTTCAAACTTTGAACTTTTCAACCATTTCAAATCCTGAAGCTGGTACCTAAATTCCAGTTCTCTCCTTCTGAGGTTAGTACCTAAATTATGACTCTTATCTTTCGGAGATCGGTACCTAAATTCCGATTCTCAATCCTGAGGCTGGTACTTAAATTCCAGTTCTCCCCTTCAGAGGTCTGTACCTAAATTCTGACTCTCATCGTTCTGAGATCAGTACCTAAATTCCGATTCTCATTCCAGAGGCTGGTACCTAAATTCCAGTTCTCTTCTTCTGAGGTCAGTACCTAAATTCTGACTCTCATCTTTCTGACATCGGTACCTAAATTCCGATTCTCAATCCTGAGGCTGGTACCTAAATTCCAATTCTCTCCTTCTGAGGTCAGTACCTAAATTCTGACTCTCATCTTTCTTAGATTGGTACCTAAATTCTGATTCTCAATCCTGAGGCTGGTACCTAAATTCCAGTTCTCTCCTTCTGAGGTCAGTGCCTAAATTTTGACTCTCATCTTTCTGAGATCGGTACCTAAATTCTAATTCCCAATCCTGAGGCTGGTTCCTAAATTCCAGTTCTCTGCTTCTGATGTCAGTACCTAAATTCTGACTCTCATCTTTCAGAGATCGGTACCTAAATTTTGATGCTCAATCCAGAGGCTGGTACCTAAATTCCACTTCTCTTCTTCTGAGATCAGTAGCTAAATTCTGATTCTCATCTTTCTGAGATCGATACCTAAATTCTAATTCTCAATCCTGAGGCTGGTACCTAAATTCCAGTTCTCTCCTTCTAGGTCAGTACCTAAATTTTGACTCTCATATTTCTGAGATCGGTACCTAAATTCCGATTCTCAATCCTGAAGCTGGTACCTAAATTCCAGTTCTCTCCTTCTGAGGTCAGTACCTAAATTCTGACTCTCATCTTTCTGAGATCGGTACCTAAATTCTGATTCTCACCTTTGAGGCTGGTACCTAAATTCCATTTCTCTCCTTTGGATGTCAGTACCTAAATTCTGACTCTCACCTTTCGAGGTCGGTAACTAAATTCCGACTCTCTTTCTGAGATTGATACCTAAATTTCAATTCTCTTTTTCTGAGATCAGTACCTAAATTCTGACTCTCACCTTTCGAGTTCGGTACCTAAATTTTGACTCTCTTTCTGAGATTGATACCTAAATTTCAATTTTCTCATTTTGAGATCAATACCAAAATTTTGATTCTCATCCTCTTCGATCGGTACCTAAATTCCCATTCTCAACTTTCGAGACTAGTACCTAAATTTCAGTTCTCATTTCGAGATTAATACCAAAATTCTGCTTTTTGATCGGTACCTAAATTCTAATTCTCAACTTTCAAGACTGGTACCTAAAATTTGGATCTCATTTCAAGATCAGTACCTAAATTCTAATTCTCATCCATTTCGATCAATACCTAAATTTTGATTATCACTTCGAGGTTGGTACTTAAATTCCAGTTCTCACCCCCTTTCCAAATTAAACTCTGTGTTTGCTAACTCCAAATTCACTTTCAGTTCCAATCTCAAATCAATTTCAATAAAAAATTCAGAACTCCGAAATCAAATTTTAATCAACATTGAAAATAATCGTAAACCAAACTTTGATCAAACTCCCAAATCAATTTCAACCAATCAAAATTTCAAAACTCAAAATCAAAATTCAAAATTCAAAATCAAAATCAAAATTTGAAAAATCGATCTAAATCAATCTTGAAGTCAATCAAATTGAAAACTCACCTCTTAATACCGAGTGAGAATTCGGGAATCTTCAGTTTCAAAGATTTACCTGATACTCCCTAGCAGGAACCTTCCTCACTCTTTCTCTGTTTTGTTCTGAGAATATGACCTTGGGACGTTTGTGTTGATCTTGTTGATCTCCTCAGTAAACGCCAATACGCGCGGTGTGCTTGGGTAACACACCACACCTATTGGGGGTCCATTTGTTGACCTAATTTTTGGTGAGGTCTTTCTTTCCTCTTAGTGCTTAGGATCTAGCCATAGGACTTCTCCTTCACTATCCTAGAAGACTAGAAATGGAACCCACCATTTAGAAATTTATCCAAATCTAACTCTCTTTAGAATCCTACATGGATGGTCATCAACCTCCAAGTTACTTGGAAGGTTAGGACCAATGTGTAGGAAGACAAGGATGAGTACCTATAGGATGGTCAAGCCTTAGAATAACCCTGGGTGGCCTGGTCTTGGTAAGGTTCAGCTTGCACACACCACATTGTTGCACATACCTGAACCCTGAAATCACTCACACTTAACATAGCCTCCTGACTCTTTTAGGAGACTCATATGGATGGACCTCACCCCCTAGTCCTTGGCTAAGACGGTTAGAAACAACATATTAGGTGCCTAAAATGAGTCCTCTCATGGCTCTTGTGAGCTTAAGATGGCTTCATGGCTCAATTAGAATGATTTCATGTTACTCACCTTGAACCAATCTTCATTTTTCTAAAATTTTCATTTTTGACCCTCGGGACCCTAAACCTACCAAATTACTGAATTACCCTTGAAAATGGCCCAAATTCCTAAAATTACCCAAATTTCCCAAAATCCCTTCAAAATCATTCGAAGTTATTCTCTACTATCTAATTTGATCAAAATTACCCAAATCTGACAAAATTTTCAAAATTCCCAAAATACCCTAAAAAATTACCAAAATGTCATCCATAGATAAAAATTTTGAAAATCCCAAAAAATCCCAAAAATTCTAAAATATTCTCCACATCATTTTCTTTAACTACACCATAGCTTAATTTTCTCAAATTAATACAATTTTATTAAGAATTCCAAGTTGATTTATTTTAAACCCAAACTTAACCTAGTTGAACCCAATGTCAACCAAATTGATTCAAATTTTCTCCAAATAAAATTCCAAAACCTTCATAACACTCCCGCAAACCAAATTATTTTGTTAATTTGACCCTAATTTGATCCCAAGCTTTTTCTAAAATTATCCAAGCCCAAAAAAATCCAAGTTTCCCTAATTAACCCTCATGACTCAAACTACCCAAATCAAACCCAAAACCCCTCAATTTTCTGCAAAGTAAATTCCAATATCTTCCTAACACCCCCAAAAACAACATGCAACATTAATTTGCCTACAATTTGAACTCAAACTCAACCCAAGCTCAACCCAAACCAAAATTCCCCAATTTGGCCTAAATTAACCATAAACCCAAAGAAGCCCAAATTCTAAAATCAAAACCCAACCAAAGTTGAAAACTCTTTGTCACACCCCCATAAACATTTTGCAGCATTAATTTTACATCAAATCCAACACTAGCCCAACTTTGACCCAAAAAGCCCAATTTTGGCTCATAAGCCCTCACTTTTTCTTTAGGCATTTGCATGTTATGCAAATTAAGCCCTAACTTGCCTTAGGACTCCAAGGTTGTCATCTGATATGACGTAAACCCTCCTAACTTTTAGGCTATTTGTAAGTCCTAATTAATTAAAATTGGCAGGATTGCAACATCAAATAACATCTCCTCAAATTTAAGCCAAACAAATAGGATAGTTGGGAAGTCACTGAGGTTATCCTCGGATCTGTGACATCCCCTACTTTTCTTCCATTGGATTCCCAAAATAAGATGTTCCAAATTTGATCCAATCCCTTTTGAAATTTCAAAATCAAATCCTTCGAATGCTTAAACTTTGAAATTCTTGAAAGCAAAACTACTGATCTTAATTGAGAGTTTTCTTAAGTGACTCCCATCATTTAAGATGTAATTAACTATAGGGGCTTGCCCTTATAGGAAACTTTAGAAGCCAGGTAATATAAACTCTATTTAATCATTTGTATTAAATAGGGGAACTTTTTGGCTTATAAAACTGTTTTCGCAGACTAAACGAATACCGTAGATTCTTTAGTACATTTAGTTGAGTGTTACTATTCAAGTGATGTGTTTACCCTTCAGGATAAATATATTTTACTTGTAGTGTTACACCACCCGACTAATCCAAACTATCGAATGTACGGTATCCCGTTTCATTTTTCAAAGTTATATTACTATTTTCCAAAAATTTATATCCCATCATTTTAAATTAAACTATTTTAAGTCTAATATAATATATTTTAAAAATCTCTTTTAAAAAATTTTAACGGCCGACAAGCATTAATGATTATACTGACATAGTATATGGCATGTAAAATCATCATCTTACATAAACCCATACTATGTAGCCATTAGCATCAAACAACAACTCAAAAGAAAACTCTTAATCAGGTGTAATAATCATAGGTGCAGTGACTAATTTTGCCTTCGAAATCTCAAAAGCAGTCAGGAAAGTCTCATCAAAGTGAAATGACCCATCCTCTTCTAGCAAATGACAATGATTTTGTGATCTTTGAGAAGTACCAATGTAGAGACGGTAAAACTCAATGTGCCCTAAAAAACTCCTAATCCCTTTCATTGAAGTGGGCGTGTGTAGTTTCTCTTTCACCTTAATCATAACTGTATGTACCTTTGTCCCCCTCTTTGAAAACTTATGACCCAACAATATCCCAACAGTGAATATGAAGTGACATTTTTTCAGTTCAATACTGAGTTGGCATCTTCACACCATTTCATTACTTTTGCAAGGTAGGCCAGGCAAGAATCAGATAAGGTGCTAAAAATAGAGAAGTCATAGTGTCAATCAAGTAAAAAACATGACATCATATAACATTGAAAGGTGACTGGTGCATTGCATACTTTAAAGGGCAAGCTTTTAAAGGCAAAAGTTCTATAAGTGCTAGTTAACATGGTATTGTCTTGGTCTTCAGAAGCTATTGAGATCAGTTGGTAATTTGAAAGACATTTCAGAAACAATATCAAAGGTAGACTCCTAATCTGTCTAACATCTGGTCGAGAAAGGACATGAAAAATTGATCCTTCATAGTGGTTGTGTTCAACTTCCTATAGTTAAAACAAACTCTCCAGCCCCTAATAATTATAGTTATTATCAGCTCATTTTTCTCATTTTTCACTGCTATCACTCTACCATTTTTTGGGGCATAATGGATTGGGCTGACATACGCACTATTTGAGATGGGATAGACTATGACTGCATCCAACCACTTAAAAATATACTTCTTCACCACCTCTTTCATCACAAGGTTTGGTCTCTTATGAATATCAACCTTGGGTTCATACCTCTCCTCCATCAAAATCTTATACATGCATAGGGAAGAGCTTATACATTTATGTTAACTATGGCCCACCCAATGAATTTTCTAAATGTCCTAAAAACTCTTATTAACTTCCCCTCTTGCACCTTACTCAACTCCATAGAAATGATCACTAATAAGGTAGAGGGTTCTTTTACGAAAGCATGCATGAGGTGAATTGGCAAGACCATAAACTCCAACTCAGAGGCTACCTAAATGGATGAAACTAGGGATTTGACATTCTTGGTCTTTTTTAACAACTCAAATTTTTCTCTAAAGATCCTAGGGTTGTGTTTAACAGTAGAGCATATTCCTCCCTAAATGTCTCGCTATGTTCCTCAACCACAACTTTCTCTAGTGGGTCCACATCCACTATTTTAGATTGTTAGCTCAACACTACCCCTTTCGCCATGTATTTTTTGGTGGTACTGATCATCAATATGATCTTGGGAGAATCTCATTTATTTTAAAACATTAAAGGTAATATACTGATCATTCACTCTCATTGTCAATTTCCACTTTTGCACATCAATTATTTCCCTTCTTTGGCTAAAGAGGTTTAACCAAAAATCAAGCGTTTCTCCTTATCCTTCCTCATCTATAATACTACAAAATTAGCAAGTGATATGAATTTATCAACTTAAATCAAGACATCATCTATGATTCTCCTCGGGTAAGCCAGGAGTAAGACAGCTAACTGAAGGGTCGAGGTGGCAAGCTGACCTCTCGTAATCCTAATCTCTTAAAAATGGACAATGACATTAGATTTATTTTTGCTCCTATTTTTCTCTTACGACACATTGAATGGTGAAAATACTAGTGTTTTTTAGCTTCTAAGGCATCTTCTTTAGCACTATGACACTCCACTCCTTAGTCAAAGTAACAATATCAAAATCCTTCAAAATTTTCTTTTTGGTCAAGACAACTTTCATAAAATTGGCCTAAATGGTTATTTTATTCTAAGGTAATGTTTTTATCAGCTTATTGAAAACCACTAAAAACCTTTATAATCTTTTATTGAGTTTTTTTTAGCCTCTAGGAAAAATGTGGTAAAAGTCTCTTTGGCTCTTTCCTAGGGAAACATGTCTCTTTAAGTCCTTAGCTGGGGGATCACTCACCTTTCTTGGTTCAGGGTTTAACTTAATAGGACTATTTGTATACTCTATTGGCATCCTGACACAGGGCTGCTAAGTACAAGACAGGCACGGGTGGGCCAGTCCCATAGCTCGGGGGTGCCAGGCACGGTGTACCCATGCTAACCTACTTTTTCAAGCCCTAAACACACACTGGGGGGTCTCAATGGATGTCTTTGGGTTATGGGATATTACATATAAATGAATTCAATTTTTCAATGAATGTCCTATATGTATGCATCAAAATTTGATGCCCACATTAAAATCATTGTCGATTTCTTTATATTATTCTTTTTTGGTCAAGCAGTAGGATTATCATTCACATGATGGCATATTACATCGATCTTGATAGCTTGAATTTCTGCGGCTAGCCAGTCAAAAATATATCATTGCACCAGAGAGTTTGGATCAACAAATTTTTGTTTCGTATACCAAAAATTTTATTTATGAGGAATATTTTTTCGATCACTTCGTCATCGATAAGAATTTCTACAATTATTTCATCAATCTCGAGACCCGCTCTTGTTGGTTATGAATTTCAAATAATTATTATTCCATATTGACAACCACTCGAAGGTAGCATAATTGAGACTAATCCAAGCTGCCCCAAATGGTAACTCTCTCCTAGTCGCAGAAATAAATTTACTGTAATGGAATATGTGGAGACCACTATCCTGAAGTCATTAAGCGGTGGACAACCAAAGATAACATTAGATTGGTGGCACATAAACTACTAGAAATGCTTGATAGATAGACCATTTACTCATAGGTCTTCCTTTTTCTCGCTAGAAAAATCATAATGTGGTTTAGCTAGTGCCACTGACTAGTTGACTGATAGATGCATTTTTATAAAAGGTTGACTTGAACAGGATCTTTCCTGAATGTCGGCATATTTTTAGGTTTGTGTTTTAAAAAGGGGTCGCCTACAGAAATTGTCGGTGAATTTTAAATTTAATTTAAATTTAAATATATATATATAGTTTTAGAAAGAAGCATTTGATTTTGAAATTAACTTTAAGTTTGAACATTTTAAGATATTAAATCAAATTGATCTCACATCCCAAATAGTTTAGATAAATGAGCACCACATCATAAAACGCGTATCTATCCAGAAGAATAGACACATTGCTTGATGATGGGGCTCGATTAAATAAACTAAAAGATTTGTGACATCTGTTTGGTCTGCGAACCAATTTTATAAGCCGACAGGTTCTTATGTTTAATATAAAGGAATTAAACAGGGTTTATATTACTTGGATTCTTAAAGTTCCCTATAAGGGCAAGCCCCTATAGTTAATTACATCTTAAATGTCTGAAGACACTTAAGAAAACTTTCGATAATGATCAGTGGTTTTGCTCTCAAGAATTTCAAAGTTTAAGGTTTTTAAACAATTGGACTTTGGAGATTTTAATAGGGAATAGCTCAAATTTGGAACAATTTATTTTAAGAATCCAAAGGAAGAGAAGTAGAGGATGTCACGGACCCGAAGTGAACTTCGGTGACTTCCCAACTATCCTATGATTTGGCTTCAGTTTGAGAATTTATTTAATGTTGTAATCTTGCCAATTTTAGTTAATTAGGACTTATATTTATATGACATAATCATACAAATAGCCTCGAAGATATGAGGGTTTATGTCGTACCAAATGACTACCTCGGAGTCCTAAGACCGGTTAGAGCTTAATTTACATAACATGATTATGCAAATGCCTAACAAAGAGTTGAGGATTTATGTTGCACTAAGCAAACTACCTCGAAATCCTATGGCTTTGTTATTTAAAACTAGGAAAAGTTTTGTTGATGTAGATTCCAGTTTTGCTGACGACGATGGCCGTGCTGCCCACTATGCTCCAAGCTCCTTATTGTTGCAGAGGCTTAGTTTTAGAAAGTGAAAATCTGGAGATGAGAGAAGTGTTTTGGTTTAGAAAATTCTTAAAGTCCTGTTCAACATATTTTTGGGTTGTGCGTTTTATTTTGAAAAGGGGGTCGCTTACAGAAGTTGTCGGCGAATTTTTAATTTAATTTAAATATATAATTTGAAAAATAGTATTTGATTTTTGAAAATAATTTTAAGTTTGAAAATTTTAAGATATGAAATCAAACCGATCTCACATCCCAAATAGTTTATATAAACGAGCACTGCATCACAAACCGTGTATCTATCTCGAAGAATAGACACACTGCTTGATGATAGGACTCGATTAAATAAACTAGAAGATTTGTGACATCCGTTTGGTCTGCGAACCAATTTTATAAGCTAACAAGTTCCCTCGCTTAATATAAAGAAATTAAGCGGGGTTTATATTACTCGGGTTCTTAAAGTTCCCTATAAGGGCAAGCACCTATAGTTAATTACATCTTAAATGACGGGAATCACTTAAGAAAACTCTCGATAATGATCAGTGGTTTTGCTCTCAGGAACTTCAAAGTTTAAGGTTTTCAAAGGATTGAATTTTAGAGATTTCAATTAGGGAATGGATCAAATTTGGAACAGTTTATTTTAGGAGTCCAAAGGAAGAGAAGTAGGAGAAGCTGAGGATCCAAGAGGAATCTTGGCAACTTCCCAAAATATCCTATTATTTGGATTCGAGTTTAAGAAAATTATTTAATGTTGCAAACCTGCCAATTTTAATTAATTAGGACTTATGTTTGTATGACATAATCACACAAATAGCCTCGAAGATGTGAGGGTTTATGTAGTATCAAGCGACTACCTCGGAGTCCTAAGACCGGTTAGGGCTTAATTTGCATAACATGATTTTACAAATGCCTAACAAAAAGTTGAGGATTTATGTTGCACTAAGCAAACTACCTCGAAATCATATGGCTTTGTTGTTTAATTCTAAGAAAGTTTTGCTGAAGTAGATTCAAGTTTTGCTGATGACGATGGCCGTGCTGCCCACCATGTTCCAAGCTCCTTGTTGTTGCAGAGGTTTAGTTTTAGAAGGTGAAAATCAGGGGAAGAGAAAAATGTCTTGGTTTAGAGAAAATCTTAAAATCCAAGTGTTTTTAATGTTTTAATTAAAACAAATCTTAAAGTTGATTATACAGAACCGATTAAGATCCCACGGTCCCGTCATCCCGGCATCGTTATTTTCATCGAATTCACTTAGTCCAGATGAATTTGCTAAACTCAACTGAATGAGTTCCACACTTTCATTTAGACCATGGGAAATCCCGTTAGCAACATGTGGGTTACATCATCCGAGGTATTCCCGATCATTCAACGAGACGTTTTAATTAAGTTAAAGTTGTGGTTTTATTATTCTGTTTGTGATTAAATTTTGAGTTGTTTTATATTTTGAGATGTTGTGGCGGTGGATTTTATCTTGTAGTGACTTTTAATTTAGATTTGGTTTCAGTTTTGTGGCTATCCTATAGGTTTTGATTTTTATGCAACAGTTGTTTTACCATGCAAGAAAATTAAAATGCAGCGCATATTGGTAAATTGCAACAAAGTAAAAGCGTACCGGAGGGTCTTCCCGTCATCCCAAGCTACACTTAAAACACATGTTGGAGCATTTAAACATATTTTTGCAATAAATACCTAGGTAAAGCTAAGGGAAAGGGTTTTGGTCGTCTACCAGAATCCTAATCCTATTGCTAGTCATTTCTTATGACGTCTAGGGTGTTGGTTTGGTTTAAGGATGATTTTCTTCACCAAAGAACAATTAAGTTCAATTATTCTTCTAAAACACCCCATCGTATCGAGAAAGTGTTTAAGACGAATCTTAAACATCTTTTCAATACTTCTGGGATTATTTTGAGTTCAAATGAATTTTATTGTATTGGTGAATTAATCATCAAAGGATTTTAATTTTGTTTTGTTTCTTGTTCAGTGAACTTAGGACATTTGAATATCTTATGTGTGAAGTGACACTTCACTTGATGCTTCATCTAAGAGTTATAACAATAAAAGCCTTTTAAGGGCAAAGTAATAAATATTTTAATGATTTAATTTGATTTGATTTAATTATAAAAATTAATTAATGATTATTAAGTTTGGAATAGGGTTCGAGTTATTTTAAATTTAATTTAAATATTTACACTTTAAGTGATATTATATTTCAGATTAACTTTTTATGTTTTAGATTTACTTATATTGAAAAAGGTGTTGAAATCTTTCATATGTTTTGATTTAACCCTTAATGATTTTATTTAGGTTTGTTGTTAAGTGATGTTAATTTAATTTAATTTAATTTAATTTAATTTAATTTAATTTAATTTAATTTAATTTGATTTAATTTAATTTAATTTTAATTTAATTTTAATTTAATTTTAATTTAATTTTAATTTAATTTTAATTTAATTTAATTTTAATTTAATTTTAATTTAATCTAATTTTAGTTTCAATAATTTAAATTTAATTTAATTTAATTGTTAAGGTGTTAATTTAATTTAATTTAAACTTTGACTTGACTTAATTTAATTTAATTTAATTTAACTCCAAGATTTTAAATTTGATTTTTATTATTGGACCATTTAACATTTTAAGCTTTAATTCATTTAAGGGTTATATTCTTTTAATTTTTAATTTATTTAGTTTGGATTATTATTTTAATTTTTAATTAAGAACTAAATATTATTGAAGTGACTTATTTAGGGATTTTTAAATTAAAGAATAAATATCCTCCTAATAATATCTCTATTTTAATAATCCAAATTTTAAATATATTCTTTCCAAAATTTAAATTATTTAATTAATTAGAGTTTCATTTTGATATTTTCAAAGTGTTTAATGGGTTTC
Source organism: Papilionanthe hookeriana x Papilionanthe teres (assembly GCA_022702705.1). Taxonomy (NCBI): domain Eukaryota; kingdom Viridiplantae; phylum Streptophyta; class Magnoliopsida; order Asparagales; family Orchidaceae; genus Papilionanthe; species Papilionanthe hookeriana x Papilionanthe teres. The sequence goes on along the minus strand of CM040429.1, from coordinate 27,413,504 downwards.
TACCCTTTTAATTTCCCTAAGTTTCAATCATCCAAGAGAAAGTTAAAATCAAATATTTTACCCTCCATTTTGATTAAACCTAAAGTTTTAATTAAGGGTTAAAATTCTTTAATTACCTTTATGCCCTTTTAGGCTTATTTATTTCATAACTCACTAAATTGAGCTCAAATGAATTTGAAATTTTTATGTCACCTCACTCACATGTCAATTAAGACATTAGAGGAGAAAATGTGATTTTTCTAACTTTAATTTATTTATATAATTATTTTTAGTAGAAAATAGGGGTTTTCAAAGAAAATTCAACAACATGACCAAGGTAAAGTTTCTATCCTTAAGAAAATTATGGGATGTTTCTAATGACCAAAGAACCACTTGGACCAATTTTGGTGATTTTTGGAATTATAATTTATTTATTATAATTATTTTAAAGTTTAGAGTATTAATTAATTTTAAAATAAAATAAAAAATTTTAAAAATAGATTTTATATTTTTCTTAAATTTCTCTGACCTCAAGGAGTCCATAGAAACAAATTTTCTAATTTTCTAATTTTTCTTTGATTTATTAGAATTATTTTAGTGAAAAAGGTTGAAAATTCATTTTTTAATATTAAAAATTACATTAAGCCTTTAAAATTCAATATCTTATCCTAGGGACTTAGGAAAAATATTTGGTTTGTTCCTAAGTGATTAGGAGTCAAAATGTGACATTTTTATGATTTTTAATATTTTTGTGATTCTTATTATTTTTTAATTATTAAAATATTAAAATATTGTGAAAAATCAACTTTTTTAGAAAATTCCAATTTTAATTTTCCTGAACTCCCCTGATATCAGAGAAGCTCCAAAACCACTTTTGTGAATTTTTGAACGGTATTTTTGGAGTTATGAATTTTTTAAAGTTCTATTTTGCTTATGAGGTTTAATCAATCTATTTGGTGGGGTTAATCAAGTCCAATTGATTTCAAAATTTTATGTAAGGTTCCTCTGACCCTAAAGAGAAATGGAGAATTGTTTTCAAGTCAATTTGGTATGTGGTTAACCCTAATTAATTCAAATTCAATTTTGGGAGTTTAGGCCAATTAAGGTTATTATGAATGAATTAACTCAAAATATATGTTTCATAGGGTCCCCTGGTCCTAAGAAATACCACCAAATTTTCCTAGAATTTATTTTACAACATGCTAATTATTGGAATTAAAATACCTAAAACGGTGACATGAACTTGAAAAATCAATAACTTTTAACAGGGATGGCCTCTGACCTTGAAAAATTCAGGGAATGTTCCCAAGATCAGAGGCTTCAAAAGCCCTATGGTCTCATGCCATGGTGAATTGTCTATGCAAATGGAGAATCAAAACATTGGAAACAGTAAATAAATTATTAAAAATAAAATACTCATCCAATTAACTTGATTTCTTTTCTACATTATTCTCCTCTGTTCACTGAGCAAAAGGGTATTTTTATTTTATTTTTTGTGATTTTTCTATGCAAAGATATAAATTTTTGAAGTTTTGGTATTTAAATAAATCCAAAAAATTCTAATTTTCTACTTATCCGACTCGGCGCCGCGTCATCCTAGTCCGGATCGAAAGCCTACGCGTCGCTCCATGACTCGGCGTCGCCATCTGAGTCAGCGCTACTGGGGCCCGCCATTCACGTACCATTGTGCTGTCCGGCTTGATATCGACCGTCCGCTCGATACACACGCGATCCAACGACTCCTGGTCGTCGTCTCCGACTAGTGTGCACCCATGACCGTCCACACTAAAACCTTAAGATCTCACTCGATTCTCCATGGATTTTTGCGTTCTTATACTCTATCGATTCGTCTTGAAGAGACGAACACATCTATACGGTTGAGGTGCACTGAAATCAACTCAAACTAAATGAAGAATCTCCAGGAGCTCGGGAGGAAGAGTGAGTTCATACCTTTGCTCAGAGAAGTGAAGCTTCAATCTGAGGGTTGTATCACCTTCGATTGAGTCCAAGCAAGCTTCAGATGAAGTCTCTTGCTGCGGGGAAATGCCTAGGTACGAAGTAACCAAAGCCGATCACAAAGCTTGGAGGCCGGAAGCAATGGCTAGCCCTGGTGAGGGGGCTTTTGCTGGGAAACTTCTCCTCTTGGTCTGGTGAAGGTGTAGAGTCAATCAATTTGAAGATTGGCTCACTGTGGTGAAGTGTCCTGGTTTTAGGCTTGAATTTCAACTCCAAAATTAGACTCACAGAGAGGGCTTTAGGGTAGGATTTCAGTGGGGATCAAGTTCTCTATGTCTGGAGAGGGATCTGGAGTGACTTTGGCAGAGTTTTGGTAAGGTTTGGTTCAACACCTTGTTTGGCCGGGAGGGTGGTGGGTTTAAATAGGCATGGCTGGAGGGCTTCCCAGGGGGTTTGATGCTTGGGATCAGCTGCTCTATGCAAGAGAAGAACAACCATGGTGTTCAATTGGACTGGGACAACTCAGCAAGGAAGAATTGAAAATTTTGGCTCACATGGAGCTCTCGGCCATGGCATTTTCCGGTGACCCAGGCGGCTGGCCGGCAGGGTTAGGTCACCATCTTGATTAGAAGGATCAAGGGTTGGCAATGGTGCAGTCAATTAGCCATGGGCATGTGTAAAGAGTTTAGCTTTAAGTGGTATGGGGAGAGGGGTGATTTTGGATCCAAATGGGTCAAGTCATGCAAATGGGTCGGGTTCACCTCTCCAAGCTCTGGTATGGGCTGAGGGAGGTCAGGTGAGTCAGCTAGATTAGTGGGGAGAAGTCACTATCCAAGCATGTTTAAGTTTAAACATAGTTTAGGGGAAGCATGAAAAGGTTTAATCACCTTTAAGAGAATCCTTAAAGAGACTCCTCCTCTTGCCATTTATGGGATGGTCACATGTCAAACTTCTCATGGCTTTACATGGGGCTTAAGGATGGCTTCATGGCTTCATTTGGGCTTGGGGATGGCTTAGTCAATTTCATTGGAATGGATTTTAGGAATTTTGGCATTTTGATGGGAATTTGGATAAAGCCTAATTTGGAATGATTTAATCATAGGTTTCAATCTTTAGGGAATGATTTTATCAAGTGGATGATGAAAAGGAATTGTCATGTGGGCTTTGGATGAATTTTTTGGGCTTTTGGGTTTGGTGGAAGTGGGCTTTTTTAAAAGGCTTAAATGGGTGGGCCTTTATATTTCAAAAATGGACTTTTGGATGAAGAATTTTGTGAAAGACCATGCCAAATAAATGTTGGGTTCAGTTTAGGGATGTTTCATGAATGGTTTGGAATCAATTTGGTGTGATTTGGAGTAGAATTGGGTTGAATTTGGGCTTTTTTGGTAAAGGGGTCAAGGTGGGCCAAATTGGGCTAACTTGGGCTAAGTTTGGGCTAAGGTTGAATTTGGTGTAACATTAATGTTTAAAAATGTTCATGGGAGTGTTACAAAGAGTTTTCAACTTTGGTTGGGCTCTAATTTTAGGATTTGGGCCCATTTGGGTTAGGTTTGGGCTTAGGTCAATTTAAGGGATTTTAGTTTTGGGTTAGGTTTGGGTGGAGTTTAGGTTAAAATTTTGGGCAAATCAAGTTTGTGTTTTGTTTATGGGGATGTTAGGAAGGCTTTAGAAAAGATTTGGGGCCAATTGGAGTTGAATTGGGCTAGGTTTGGGTCATGGGTCAAAATTGGGCCTTAAGCCCCAAATTGGAATTGGGCCCAAATGTCAATCAAATTGGACTTGGATTTGGTCTAAATTGATATTGGGGATACTTAATTGAAGTTTAGAATTGAATTTGACCAAAATTGAGGTCAATTGGGGTGGTTTGGTTTGATATTGGGTTCACTTGGGTTAAAAAATGGGTCAAATTGGGGGTTTTGGTAAATGTGTGGTAAATTGGAAAAATTGGCCCATGGTGTAGTTGAACAAAATGAAATTGAGAATATTTGGGATTTTTGGAATTTTCTGGGAATTTTTAGAATTTTTGGATTGTCGGCATATTTTTAGGTTATGTGTTGTATTTTTGAAGAGAGAGTCGCCTACAAAAATTGTCGGCGAATTTTAATTTAATTTAAATAAATAATTTGAAAAGTAGTATTTGATTTTGAAAATAATTTTGAGTTTGAAAATTTTAAGATATGAAATCAAACTGATCTCACATCCCGAATAGTTTATATAAACGAGCGCCGCACCACAAACCGTGTATCTATCCCGAAGAATAGACACACTCGCTTGATAATGGGGCTCGATTAAATAAACTAGAAAGGTTTGTGACATCCGTTTGGTCCGCGAACCAATTTTATAAGCCGACAAATTCCTCGCTTAATATGAAACTATTAAACAGGGGTTTATATTACCTAGGTTCTTAAAGTTCCCTATAAGGGCAAGCCCCTATAGTTAATTACATCTTAAGTGACGGGAATCACCTAAGAAAACTCTCGATAATAATCAATAATTCCGCTCTCGGGAATTTCAAAGTTTAAGTTTTCAAGGGGTTGAATTTTGGAATTTCGATAGGGAATGGATCAAGTTTGGAACATTTTTATTTTGGGAATTCAAAGGAAGAAAAGTAGGAGAGATCACGGATTCGAAGCGGACTTCGGTAATCTCCCGATTATCCTATTGTTTGGCTTGGATTTAGGAAAGTCCTAATGTTTATTTAATGTTTTAATCTTGCCAATTTTAATTAATTAGGGCTTATATTTATATGATAGAATCATACAAATTGCCTAGAAGATATGAGGGTTTATGTCGTATCGGACGACTACCTCGGAATCCTAAGACCGATTAAGGTTTAATTTGCAATGCAAATGCCTAACGAAGAGTTGAGGATTTATGTTGCACTAGGCAAACTACCTCGAAGTCCTATGGTTTTGTTATTTAATTCTAAGAAAGTTTTGCTGAAGTAGGTTCAAGTTTTGCTGACGACGATGGCCGTGCTTGCCCACCATGCTCCGAGCTCCTTGTTGTTGCGGAGGTTTAGTTTTAGAAATCATAAATCAAGAGATGAGAGAAGTGTTCCGGTTTAGAGAAGTCTTAATTTCCAAGTGTTCTTTATGTTTTAATTAAAACGGATCTTAAAGTTAATTAAACGAACCGATTAAGATCCCACGGTTCCGTCATCCCGACACAGTTATTTTCATCGAATTCACTTAGTCCGGATGAATTTGCTAAACTCAACTAAATGAGTTCCGCACTTTCATTTAGACCGTGGGAAATCCCGTTAGCAACACGTGGGTTACATCATCCGAGGTATTCCCGATCATTCGATGAGACGTTTTAATTTAGTTGTAGTTGTAGTTTTGTGTTCGTTTGTGATTAAATTTTGAGTTGTCTTATATTTTGAAATGTTGTGGAGGTGAATTTTATCTTGTAGTGTCTTTTATTTTAATTTTGGGTTTCAGTTTTGGTTTCTGTCCTAAAGGTGTCGGTTTTCATGCAACTGTTGTTTATCATGTGAGAAAAGTAAAGTACAGTGCATGTAAGTAAATTGCAATAAAGTAAATTGCAATAAAGTAAATTGCAATAAAGTAAAAGCGTACCTGGAGGGTCTTCCCGTCATTCCAAGCTGCACTTAAAATACAGTTAGAATATTTAAGCAAGTTCCTAGGTAAAGCTAAGGGAAAAGGTTTATGGTTTTCTACCAAGTTCCTAATCCTATAGCTAGTTGTTTCCTATGACGTCTAGGTTCTTTGTGTTTTTAGGTTTGAAGACGATTTTCTTCATCAAGGAACAATTAAGTTCAATTGTTCTTGTAAATATCCTATCATATTGAGGAAGTGCTTAAGAGGAATCTTAAACATCTTTTCAATATTTCTAGGATTGTTTTAAGTCCAAGAGAATTTAATTGTGTAAATGAATCGATCGTCCGGGGTTTTCAAGTTTTGTTTACTTGCTCAGTGAACTAGGATGTTTGAATATCCTTATAAGTGAAGTGTCACTTCATTTGATATTCTATTTAGGAGTTATGATAACTAAAGCTCCTAAGGGCAAAATGATATTTAATGATTTGTGATTCAAATTTAAGTTCAAATTAATGATTTAAGTTTGGAATAGTGTTCAAGTTATTTTAGATTTTATGTCTTAAGTGCTGTTATTTAATTTAACTTAATTTATTTTAATTTAATTTATTTTAATTTAATTTATTTAATTTAATTTGATTTGATTTAATTTAATTCAATTTAATTTATTTGATTTAATTTCTTAATTTAATTTAATTTAATTTTAATTTAATTTAATTTAATTTTTAATTTAATTTAATTTAATTTAATTTAATTTAATTTAATTTAATTTTATTTATTTATTTATTTAATTTAATTTAATTTTATTTAATTTAATTTAATTTAATTTTATTTATTTATTTATTTAATTTAATGTATTTAATTCATTTAATTTAATTTAATTTGTTTATTTAATTTAACTTAATTTCAATTTAATTTAATGCAACTTTTAATCTTAATTTAATTTAATTTAATTGAAAATTTTTTGAAAGAGTTTAATGATTTAATTTTTATTTAATGGTTAAGTCCTTTAATATTTTAAATTTGAGTTATCACTTTAATTAAGAGTTGAGTATTAATGAGATGATTAATTTAGGGATTTTTAAATTAAAGAATGAATCTCTTCCTAATAATATCCCTATTTTAATAATTCCAAATTTATTATTCTTCCAAATTCAATTAATTATTTAATTAAAGTTTAATCATTTTAAATTGCTTAATGGGTTTCTATCCTTTAATTATTTAATTTCAATCATCCAAATCAGATTAAGATCAAAATATTTTACTTGTTAATTTTTATGAGACCTAAAGTTTTAATTAAGAGTTAAAATTTTAATTACCATTTTGCCCTTTAAGCCTAATAATTTCATAACTCACTAAATTGAACTCAAATGAACTTGAAATTTTTATGAGACTTCACTCATATGTCAATAAAGACATGAGAGGAGAAAATGTGATTTTTCTGCATTTAATTTATTTATATAATTATTTTTAGTAGAAAATAGAGATTTTCAAGGAAAATTCAATAATATGACCAAGGGAAAGTTTCTGTCCTTAAGAAAATTAGGGGACATTCCTAATGACCAGAGGACCATTTGGACCAAATTTTGTAATTTTTTGAATTATATTTTATTTATTAGAATTATTTTAAGTTCTGGAGTATTAATTAATTTAAAAATAAAATAAATGTTGAAAAATAAATTTTATAATTTTTAAAATTCTCTCTGATGTCAAGGATTCCAGAGAACCAAACTTTGCAATTTTCTGATTTTTCTTTGATTTATTATAATTATTTTGGTGAAAATGCTAGAAAATATATTTTTTTAATTTTAAAATTACCCTAGAGCTTTAAAAATTAATATCTCACTAAATAGACCTAGGAAAAATATGGGACTTGTTCCTAAGTGATTAAAATTCAAAATATGACATTTTGGTGAATTTTATTATTTTTGTGATTTTTATTATTTTTTAATTATTAGAAATATTAAAATAATATTAAAAATCAACTTTTTAGAAAATTGAAATTTTAATTTTCCTGAACTCCCCTGATATCAGAGAGACTCCAAAACCAATTTGGTGAATTTTTGAAAGATATTTTGAAAGTTATGAATTTTTAAAGTTTAAAATGGCTAAGTGGCTTAATCAACCCAATTAGTGGGGCTAACCAAGTCCAATTGACCTCAAATTTTTATGGTGGGTTCCTCTGATCCTAAAGGTCAGTGGAGAATTGATTTCAAGTCAATTTGATCTATGGTTAACTCTAATTAATTAGAAACCTATTTTGGGTGTTTAAGCCAATTAGGGTTAATCTAAGTGAATTAACTCAAATCCTATTTTTCCTAGGGTTCTCTGGTCATAAGGAACATCACCAAATTTTCCTAGAATTTATTTCACAACATGCTAATTTTTGAAATTAAAATACTTAAAACAGCAACATGCATTTGAAAAATCAATAACCTTTCACGGAGATGGCCTCCGACCTTGGAAAATTCGGGGAATGTTCCCAAGTTCGGAGGCTTCAAAAGCCCTATGGTCTCATGCCATGGTGAATTGTATGAATGCATGGAGAATTAAATTTATGCAGAGAGTAAATAAATTATTAAAAATAAAATACTTGGACAAAATTAATTAATTTTTTTTCCACATTATTCTCCTCCGTTCACTCGAGCGAGGGGGTATTTTTATTTTATTTTTGTGATTTTTCTACACAAAGATATGGATTTTTCAAGTTCTGGGAATTAAATAAATAGAAAATATTCCTATTTATCTACTTAAGTGACGCGGCGCCAGCGCATCCTCGGCATCTCCGAACTCACACGCGTCACGCTCCCATTCGACGCCGCCATCTGAGTCAGCAGCCCGGGCCCCGCGGTTCTCGTACCGTCTCCTGGTCCGACGCCATCTGAGCCGTCCGTCCGCGCGTGTATTAAATGGACGGCATCCGTTCATCGTCCATGACCGGTGTGATCCCGTGACCGTCCACACTCTAACCACTAAGAACTCACTCGATTCTCAATGGATTTTCGTGTTCTTATGCTCTCATGGATTCGTCTTGAAGAGACGAACACATCCATACGGTAAACATGCATTGAAATTAAGGCGTTTGAAATGGAGAATCTCCGGAAGCTCGGGATGAAGAGTTAGCTCATACCTTTGCTCGGAGAAGTGAAGCTTCGATGCGAGAGTTGTTGCACCTTCGATTGGATCCTGGCAAGCTCCGGATGAAGTCTCCCGGTCCAGTGAATTGTCCAGGTTGAACTTCGACCACGAGTCGATCACAAAGCTTGGAGTCCGGAGCAACCGGGTGGCTCGGAGATGGGGCTTTTGCTGGTGGACACCTTCCCTTGGTACGGTGAAGGTGTAGGACCAATCAATTTGGGGATTGGTTCACCGTGGGAAGTGTCCTGGTTTTGGGCTTGGATTTCAACTGCGAAATTGAGCTCGCGGAGAGGAAATGGCAGGGGGATCTCGGCGGGGATCAAGTGCTCGTGTATGAGGAGGGGTCCGGAACAATTTTGGCGAGTTTTGGCAAGGTTTGTGCAACTCTCTCCTCATGGCCGTGAGGGGTGGTGTTTAAATAGGCATGGGCTGGAGGGCCTCCCGGGGGAGTTAGGGCTTGGGATCGAGCTTGCTGCGGTGAGGAGAAGAACGGCCATGGTGACCACTAGGCATGGGGCGGCTCGAGCAAGGGAGAATTCCAAAGTTTGGCTCCTCCCGAGGTTTCGGCCATGGTGTTTTCCGGCGGCTCGGTGGCTGGCCGGCCGAGCACTCGGTCACCCTCGAAGCTCGGGTGGGTCGGGGCTGGAGGCTTGTGCGATCAATCGAGGTTTGACATGTGTAAAGGAGTTTGATTTAAATGGAATGGGGGAAGGCTCACTTTGGCTTGGTTTGGGTCAACCCACCATTTTGGGCTTGGTGCACCCTTCCAAGCTCCAATTTTGAGCTGAGGGAATCATTTAGGTCAGCTTAGAAGGAGTGGTGAAGTCTCCATCCATGATGAGGTGGCTAAACATGGTTTAGTGTGTGACATGCTTAAGGTAAAAAAGGGTTTAAGAGGGATTAGGAAAGAGCCCCCTCTTCTTGCCATAAATGGACTAATGACAAGTCAAAGCCCTCATGGCTTCATGTGGCTTGTCTATGGCTTGCATGGCTTGCATTTGGCTTGAAAAAAAGTTGACTTGTTTCATGAAAAAAGGGTTTTAGAAATATTTGACATTTAGGGGGTAATTTGGCATGAGGCTTAATTTGGAATTCTTTGATGATTGATTTGGAACTTAGGGAATGATTTTGATCAAATGGATGACAAATGAAAATGTCATATGGGCTTTAGAATCAATTTTGGGCCTTTGGATGTGGTAAAGGATGGGCTTTTAAATGGTTTAGGAAAGTGGGCTTTTAAATTTTAAGATGGATTTTGGGATGAAATTTTGGTAAAGGCTTGGGCCAAATAATTGTTGAGTTTGGTTTAGGGATGTGTCATGAGTAGTTTGAAACAAATTTGAGGTGATTTGGGTTTGAATTGGGTTGAATATGGGCCTTTTTGGTAAAGAGGTTAAGGTGGGCCAAAATGGGCTACCATGGGCCAAAGTTGGGCTAGAGTTGAAATTGATGTAAAATTAATGTTGGGAAATGTTTATAGGAGTGTCTCAAAGAGGTTTTGGCTTTGGTTGGGTTTTGATTTTGGGGTTTGGGCTCATTTGGGCTAGGCTTAGGTTTAGGTCAAAATTGGGCCTTTTGATTTTGGGTTGAATTTGAGTGGGGTTTGGATCAAAGTTTTGGGCAAATCATGTTAGTGTTTTGTTTATGGGGATGTCAAGGAAGGTTTAGAAAAGATTTGGGGTTAATTGGAGTTGAATTGGGTGAGTTTGGGTTAGGTTTGGGTCATAGGTCCAAATTGGGCTTTAAGGCCAAAAGTGAAATTGGACCCAAATTTCAATCAAATTGGGCTTGGATTTGGTCTAGATTGGTGTTGGGATGTTGAATTGAAGTTTAGAATTGAATTGGACCAGAATTTGGGTCAATTGGGTAGGTTTGGTTTGACATTGGGTTTACTTTGGGTTAAAATGGGTCGAATTGGGGGTTTTGACAAAAGTGGGGTAAATTGACAAAATTAGCCCATGGTGTAGTTGAACAAAATGAAATTGGGAATATTTGAGATTTTCTGGAATTTTCTGGGAATTTTCTGAATTTTTGGATTTTTGGGTCAAAAGGGGTATTTTGGGTATTTGGAAGGTATTGGGGGGTATTTTGGAATTTTTGGTATTTTTGGCTAGGAATGGTCAATTTGAGTGATGTGGAAATGTTTAGGAATGGTTTTGAGGAATTTTGGGTAATTTGGAAATTTTTGAGAAATTTGGGTAGTTTCAAGGGCATTTGGTAGGGTTGGTGGGTGTAGGGTCCCGGGGTCAAAAATTGAAAATTTGGAAAATTGAAGATTAGGTGGATGTAAGTGAAATGAAAACATCTTTTGTTGAGCCATGAAGCCATATCAAGCCCACATGAGCCATGAAGGGACTCATTTGAGGCATTCACTATGTTGTTCCTAACCCTCTTAGCCGAGGGCTTAGGGGTTAAGGACCATCCATGTGAATCACCTACATGAGTCGGGAAGTCAAGTCAGGTATGGGTGTGTTTTTAGGAGGTGTGTGAAAGTGTAGTGCATAGGTGTAGTGTATGTGTAAGTCGGCCCTTTACCGGACCGAGGCCACCAGTGGGCGGTCCTAAGGCCAAAGAGTCCTATAGGAACTCATCCTTTAAACTTCCACATTTGATTTCAACCCTCTAGGTGATTAGGGGTCTATAGTCAAGTTTGTGGAGTTTGCAGGGAGTTAAGAAGTGGTTTGAATTTCTAAAAGGTGGGTCCCGATTCTAGTCCTCTAAGATAGTCGAAGGAAAAGCCTAAGGCTAGATCCTAAGTACTAAAGAGAAGAAGAGAAGACCTCATCAAAAATGAGGTCAACAAATGGACCCCCAATAGGTGTGGTGAGCTGACGGAGCACACCGCACGTATTGGTGTTGACCGAAGCGATCAACGAAACCAACACAGATGTCCAAGTAACAAACTTAGGACGAAGTAGAAGAAATTCCGCTGGGGAGTGTCAAGTATATCTCTGAAACTGGAGATTCTTGAACTCTCGCTGGGGAAAGGAAAAGGAGGTGAATCCCAAATCACATGATGCGGGAGAATTTCGATTTAGATTTTATTTTATTTCATGTTCAAGTCACGATGCGTGAGTTTAGATTTCAATTTGGAGTTTCAATTTAGATTGAAGTTTGTCAAGATTTATTTGAAGGAATTTGATTTGAAATGAAAATTGGAATTTTTTTTTTGAAGTTTTAGATGTAACATCTTCAACCCCAAAAGAAGATCGAATCGATTGGATTGAGTCATTACGATGAGAAAAGATCTCGGAGTAATGTGGTATTGGATGTAAAATCCGTAACCTCAAGAGTTTGATTTGATGTATTTCGAGTGCGATAGGAAAAGAATCCTAAAGCGAGTGCGGTCTTGGATGTAAAATCCTCGACCTCGGGAGTTTGAATTTGATGTATTTCGGTGCGGTAGGAAAAGAATCCTAAAGCGGTGCGGTCTCGGATGTAAAATCCTCGACCCAAAAGTTTGGATTGATGTATTTCGGTGCGGTAGGAAGAGAATCCTAAAGCGAGTGCGGTCTCGGATGTAAAATCCTCGACCCAAAGGTTTGAATTTGATGTATTTCGGTGCGATAGGAAGAGAATCCTAAAGCGGTGCGGTCTTGGATGTAAAATCCTCGACCCAAAGGTTTGAATTTGATGTATTTCGGTGCGGTAGGAAAAGAATCCTAAAGCGATGCGGTCTCGGATGTAAAATCCTCGACCCAAAAGTTTGAATTGATGTATTTCGGTGCGGTAGGAAGAGAATCCTAAAGCGAGTGCAGTCTTGGATGTAAAATCCTCGACCCAAAAGTTTGAATTGATGTATTTCAGTGCAGTAGGAAGAGAATCCTAAAGCAGTGCAGTCTCGGATGTAAAATCCTCGACCCAAAAGTTTGGATTGATGTATTTCAGTGCAATAGGAAAAGAATCCTAAAGCAGTGCAGTCTCGGATGTAAAATCCTCGACCCAAAAGTTTGGATTGATGTATTTCAGTGCAGTAGGAAGAGAATCCTAAAGCAGTGCAGTCTCGGATGTAAAATCCTCGACCCAAAAGTTTGGATTGATGTAAGGTTTGATGTGAGATCTGGAAAGATCGAATTTGAGATTTGAAATTTGACTGAGATTTGAAATTTGGAAAGATTGAATTTGAGATTTGAAATTTGACTCGAGATTTGAAATTTGGAAAGATTGAATTTGAGATTTGAAATTTGATCGAGATTTGAAATTTGGAAAGATTGAATTTGAGATTTGAAATTTGGTCGAGATTTGAAATTTGGAAAGATTGAATTTGAATTTGAAATTTGAAATGATGAGTTTGAACTCGGTTGAAATTTGATTGAGGATTTGATTTGAAATTTGGAAGATGAAATTTGAAGTTTGATCGAGATTGGATTCGAAATTTGATTGAGAATTTGATTTAACATTCTTGTTGATTTTATTTATCCTTTAATGATTCAAATTTTATTTTGTTGTTTATTTAATGTTCATGTGAATTTGGTGTTTGTCATTTTTTTTAGATTTTTTAGATTTTTTTTTTTTTAGAAAGTTTTCTTTTATCTTTTTTTTTTCTTTTCTGTTCTTTGTCCGAAGTTCATTTAACTTTAACGGCGTTTCCCAATCAATTTGCACAAAAGAGGTGAAGGCCAAAAATGTGACATGGTCACTTTCATTCCAATCATGTAGAAGATACATCATACATCTTGATCTGGAATATATTTCATACAATCCATGTAGACTCAAAACGGATCGTGTATGATCTTTGTCGATCCATCTAAAGAAGCATCGTCAAAAGTCCATGTACTGAATGGTGAGATACATGGTCAATAACATCACCTTCCAAGCCATCCTTGGCGAGGATGCCGTATGGATGTACATTGGAGGTGTGATATTTTCCATGTAACTCACGAGCTCGTAAGGCCGGAGGCTCTCTAGCTCCGGGTCCGGCTGGAAATGGTAAGGTATCTTTCCGTCGTTCATCCTCCCGAACGTAACCGAGATCCGCTTCACTTGGTACTCTCGGTATGCGATGCTTGGCGATATCCGCTCCGTTACCCTTCGGTATCATGACGGAACCTACCGGTAGTGGTATCTTTGCGGCCCTCGGAACTCACCTGGGCCCGCTATCCGGAGGTCAGATCCGAACATGATGTTGCACTCGCTCAGGAAAGAGACTGTGCAGAAAGGCCTGACAAAATCATGGTGATCAATGTGTGGGGGTATACGGTCACCCCAGCTTGTAGATGTTGATGATGCGGCTATTGGGTATGCGGTCTGCGGCGAGTACCCTCCATGTTATCAATCTCTTTACCATTCTCTTGATGACTAATGGCATCGGGTCCACTTGCCCATGACGGAGTATTCCGGCGGGTTTCCCTTCCTGTCCTCGGCAAAGTTGTAACGACATCCACATTGTATTGTGATTCTTCCTTTCCACGGCATCCATCTCCGGGGCTCGAGTATGTGTTTCCCTTAGGCGGCCTGCTCGGCCGGTCTTTTCAAATCCCGGATGCAATCCACGATTTGCTGCTGCTCATACTCTGAGAATACGTTTGTATGTAATTCGAGGCCCTCCAGTATATTGATTCTTCTGCCTCTAATCCTTTCAAAGTATTCAAAGGTTTTCTTTTCAACATTTTGCATTCTCTCCAGCTCGTATTCCGGAATGATTTGCAGATGGCGAGGCCTTGTGACATATTGTGGGATGTATGGTTCGATCCCTTCACGTTCTCCTGCATACCTCGGCTCCTCAGGGATGATGTCTGTCGGGACATCCCCCGGGGTTGCTTCTGCAACAAGGTCATGCATCATTGGTGGTTCTATCCGGTGGCGTAGTAGCCTTCTTTCTTCTGGTCTTTGTGAGATTTCTCTGGTTCTTTTCGTTATCCTAGGAGCTGGCCTCCTTTCTTCCGGTTCTCGGTGAACCGGTGTCCTTGAAGTGTATGCACCTGTCATTAGCAAGCTGCCTCGTCGTCGTCGATCCGCGGCTAGTTTTGTTAACATCTTACGGATACGGCGATTCTTATTTCTTCGTTGTGTTGCTTGTGAGAGTAGCTCTCCGAACTTCTTGAATCTCCGTGGGCGCGGCGCCGACAAGCTCGCCCTCTGCTCGTAGCGACTACGGACTTCATTTTCTTATCTTCTTCAATATTTGTCTTTCTTTTCTTGTTGTTGGATTGGTGGCTTGGGCCACCCACTTTCATCACTGTATGTCCGGGCAATTCTTCTCGGTTAACCGGGACCCAGTCACTTTCCTCGTACTGTAGGCCTGCTGGTGCGAAATCTGAGTCAATCTCGATTATCGCTCCATCTTTCACCCTCTTTTCATCGAGTGCGAGGCTTACGCCATTCTTAAAGTTCAAGACCAACCGCCCGCTCGACATTTCCCTGCGAAAAGACAAGGAAAAGGATCGAGGGCTGTACTAAGAACAAGAACATCAAGAAAATGTTTATTAAAGACATCTTGTTTTATTATTATTTTTATATTTTCAAACTTAACGGGAATGAAGTGGGATAAGATCGGGTAAGAGATTTTGATTTGGAAAAGAAAACCAGGAAAATTTTATTATCGGGATTTTATTTATTTTAGCACATTTTTGTTATTTTTGGGTTCGGACCCGAGTCATAAGTAATCACTTCACCCGTGCTTCTAGGGATGGAAAGTTCATTCCTTGAAAACATCGGGTAGCGTAGTACTTTTTCAAGTATCGTCCATTGATCGGAAGCATATGTCGTTCTCCTTGGCAATTCACTAGGCTGGTAGGAACCTCCCGAGTATACTTGCTTCAACCACAAACGGTCCTTCCCAGTGGGTTCAAATTTTCCCCTATCTTGCGGTGTGCGAGAATAGGTCTTTGAGAACGAGAACTAGATCACCAACTTTGAAGGTTCTTGGGCGGACCGGTTTATCATGAGCTCGAACCATCTTAGCTTGGTATAGTTCTAAATTACGTTGCTGCTGCAAGTCTTTTCCCTTCCGGGCTCTCTAATTCTTCGAGTCGTAATTTGGCGTTCTCTTCGTTGTGATTTTATTTGCAATCGCAATTACGAGTGAAGGGAGCTGAACCTCTAAAGGTAACACTCGCCTCGGACCCATACACCGGAGCGTAAGGTGTAGCTTGCGTGGGAGTTCGAAGGTTGTCCGGTAGGCCCATAAGGCTTCTAACAACTTCTCGTGCCAATTTCTCTTATTGTCGTCTAAAGTCTTCTTTAAAATTTGAACGAGAGTTTTATTAAAAGCCTCGGCTAGGCCGTTTGCTCTTGGGTAGTAAATTGTTGAATATCGCCGGTCGATTCCGTGTCTCCGACAAAATTGTTGATTTGTGTGCTTCGAATGCCGACCCATTATACGAGATTATCCTGCGCGGTACTCCGAAACGGTAGACAACTTGGTTCTTGAAAAATTGTAGCACGTGATGTGCTTTCACTTCTCTTAGTGGAACTGCCTCTGCCCACTTGGAAAAGTAATCCGTAGCTGCAAGAATGAAGCGATGTCCTTTTGACGACGGCGGTTCTATTGGACCCACTATATCCGTGCCCCAACATTCAAATGGCCACGATGCGATTGTCGGATGTAGCACATTTGGAGGTTGGTGTAGAACCACTCCGTGCACTTGGCATTGGTGACGGCTCTTGGCGATTTTCATGCGGTCGGTCATCATCGAGGGCCGGTAGTACCTAGTCTTTTAATTTTCATTTTCATCTTTGGACCCGGCGGTGAGCGCCACAGAGTCCTGAATGTACTTCCTTAACAATTTCACGGGCTTCGGACCCGCTTAGGCACCTTAGCCACATTTGATCAAAAGACCTTCTGTATAATGTGTTGTTTACTAATGCGTAGGACAGAGTTCTTTTCTTGATCTGATGGGCTAGCGACCTATCGTCTGGTAGTTTCCCTGTTTGCAAGTAATCTATTAATGGCTGTCGCCAATCTTACGTGTTTTACATCACTTTGTTGCAACTGATTCTTTTTCTTTATCTGATTTGTGTATCGTGTCTATGTCGAGCTGTGATAGGACCTGACGTCCGTGAACTGACACTTCCACTGATTCATCTTGCAAACAGGCAAATTCTTTTGCGAGACGAGCTAGCGCATCCGCTAGAGCGTTTTCTTTTCTGGGAATTTTGTAAATTGTCACATTCGGAATCTGTTCCAACAGTTTGTATGGCATACTTGGAAGTATTGCTCGAGTCTTGGTTTTAAAATTCACATCTTGTCCGGCGATCCGTTGAATGATTAACCGTGAATCTCCGTAGATGTTGATGTCTGTTATCCCCATTTGAATGGTTAATTCCAGTCCTGTTATGAGGGCTTCGTATTACGCTTCGTTGTTTGTACATGGTTACGTCAAGTGGTAGGAGTATCTTAACATCCCCCGCTCCGGTGTTATAAAGATTAGCCCGATTCCTGCCTTACCGGACACTATCACTTGCGATTCTTCGTCTTTGTGCGTCGAAGATGCTCCGTCGAAATATAATTCCCAACGTCGATCATCAAGGTCTTCTAGATTCATTATTTGTTCATACGGCGGATCGTCATTGAGAGGAGATTCTGCCGGCAAAGGGTGTCTTGCAAGGAAGTCCGCTAAGACTTGTCCCTTTACGGCACGAAGAGGCACGAAAGTTATATCGAATTGCAATAATATCATTGACCATCCGCAAGTCCGCGGAAAGCGTTGGACGAGTCATCAAGTATTGCAATGGATTAAACTTCGAGATCGGGTTGACCTTATGAGAAAGCATGTAATGCACGAGCTTTTGAGCGGCGAAGATCGGGGCCAAACAATGCTTTTCAATTGCGGGATACCTTATTTCCGTCGGCGATGAAACGACGGCTTAAGTAATAAAGAGCATTTTCTTTACCCTCATCATTGACACAGGCTAACGAGGCTCCGAGAGAGTCGTCTAAAGCCGCGGTATAAAGTATTAGCGGTCTACACGAGGCCGGGGCTGCTAAGACGGGAGGTGTCATTAAATATTGTTTAATGTCTTCGAAGGCCCTCCGGCATTTCTCTTCCCAAATAAATTTGGCGTCCTTTTTAACTAGTGCCGAGAAAGGTCGACACCTACACGACGAGGTTTGAGATAAAGCGTCGAAGATATGCCGGCTTCCTTGAAAAGATCGTAGTTGTTTTAAGGTTTTGGGAGGCGGCATTTCTAAGATAGCTTTTATCTTTTCCGGATCGATTTCAATTCCACGATGTCGGACAACGAATCCTAAGAATTTCCGGAGGTGACGCCGAAGGCGCATTTTAAGGGATTCATCTTAAGGTTAAATTGTCTTAATCGTTCGAAAACAATTCTCAAATCATACAAGTGGTTGTCCTTTACTTTGCTTTTGATGACCACATCGTCCACGTAGCATTCGACTTGATTGTGGATGAGATCATCAAAAATTCTTGTCATTGCTCTTTGGTAGGTTGCTCCTGCGTTCTTCAATCCGAATGGCATCACCTGTGTAGCAAAATACTCCGATCGGCGTTCTGAATGCTGTAAGCTTTTCATCTTCTGGAGCCATTTTTATTTGGTTGTATCCTGAAGATCCATCCATGAATGAGAATATTTCATGTGTTGAAGCAATGTCGATCATTAATTCTGGGATCGGTAGAGGGAATTCGTCTTTTGGACATGCCTTGTTTAAATCTCTGAAGTCCACACAAATTCTGATCTGACCATTCTTCTTCTCGATCGGTACCACATTGGCTAACCAAGTCGGGTATTGTTCTTCACGGACAAATTTAGCGTCTATTAACTTTTTAACTTCAGCTATGACTTGTTGTTCGATTTCTAGACGCATTCTTCACGGGACCTTGTCCGTCGGAACGAAGTAGGGTCCACTCCTAGTTTATGGACTGCGACCTCCGGAGCTAAACACGGCATCTCATCGTAGCTCCAAGCAAAACGGTCTTTGAATTCCATTAATAACTTGATTATTTCTTTGGAGTCTTCTTTATTGAGTAAAGAGCTAACAAAGGTAGGTCTAGGCTCTTCGCTAGTACCTAAGTTAACTTCTATTAACTCATCTATTGTAGATTTGATTTCTTCTTCGAATTCCGGTGGAGCGTCTCGATTTGCAAATCTTCGAGTTCGTCCGTAGTTTCCATGCGGTTTTCATTAGATTCGCAGGTGATAACCAAGCAAAATTCAGTATCATCAGCCGATCCTACCGTGCCGAATCCGAGACCATGCTTTGAGTTGGGTGGACGACCGGAGTTATTCCATAAATTTTCAAAACGTTGTGATTGACCTTTTGTCACTTGTCGAGGTAAGAAACCACGTTGAATTAAATTTTGAACACGGGGAGAGTACCACTCAAAAGGCAATTCCATTAATTCGATGAAGTAGCATCTTCAAATTGTACATTATTTTCAGTTTTGGAGGAAGAAGCACCACGGTAGAATTTGATTGGTTTTGCACCACCGCTATGTACCTCTTTGACCTCCATACCCTCGATCTTATTAGAACGGATCGGGGTCAGGGTCATAGTATGTACATAGTGGTTAATCTTCTCGTACATCGATTTATATTCTTCGTTTCTTTCATCTTCGAGAGGGATTCGAATTGCGGCTTCTTCGACTTATTGTCGCTGCTTCTTGTTTGATTTCTTTTTCTTCTTCGAACTATCTTCCCAATCGACATTAATGGTTGGTTTCCTCGTCCAATCGTCCTAACGTCTCTACCACGACCTCGTCCCCGGCCTCGACCTCGGATGCGAGTTGTGGAGAAACCTTCACCATCTCGCCGTAAGGGAGTGGTGAGTGGCTCGTTGGACTAGAACTTCGGGTTCTTCGTTGTCCCAAACTTTCTTTGCTTCATTTGTTATAGTATCTCTGGAGAAGATCGTTTTCTTCGGCGGTGCATAATAAGTTGCATCCTCGTGGATTCCAATTTCATGTACGGAGAATGGTTGTAAGTCACCTTTGATGCACTGTTCCCCTCCATCGTAGTACTTGATGCACTGATGTAGAGATGATGGTACCATCCTGTTTTCATGTATCCATGGTCGGCCCAGTAGAGCGTTGAACGATGTTTCTGAATCAATTATGTGAAATTTCGCGGTTGTCTTTGCTAAGTCACCGGTCTTCATCGGTAGTGTTATTGATCCGAGGGCTCTTTCTCCTTTACGGTTGAATCCTCTTAATAACATTTTGTACGCCGAGCTCGCGGGCATCAATTTCCAAGTATGCTAGCGTTCGAAGATTCATTATATTGATTGATGCTCCTGGATCCACCAATACTGCGGAGAGTGTAAATTTTCCGATTGTAAGCTGAAATGTACAACGGTCGGTTGTGATCTCGCTGTTCCAAGTAGTAGGTCATTGTCGCGTGAAGGTAACACCTCGGCGATCCTTTAACGAGCAAACCTCATCTAAGGAATCTCCAGACCATTTGAGCTAAGCAAATTTCGGATCAAGTAAGGCCTTGATCGAGCTTCTCTCATCTCTTTTGATAAGATGAGAGCGTCGTAGATGCTCGGTTTGGTCGGTAGTTTCCTAAGATGGGCTAGCACGTTGTAATCCACTTTGTTTTCATGTGTCTCTGCTTCTTCTCGAATGGGTATTTCTTCTGCCGGGGTTGGTTCTTCCTGAACAACCACCTGCTTTCCTTTGTCTTTCGGACCCATTCTCGGAGGTAGAACTTTTCCACTCCTTAAGTTGACTTCTGTAATTTCCTCTGAATCTATTGTTGAGCTTGCCGGTGTCTTTTCTTGAATCGGAATGACGAGGCTCTTCCGGATTAGCTTCGGAGTCCGAAGGCTCTAATTCTATCGTGATCGGAGCTCCTCGAAACTCGCGAGATAGATTCGTTGCTTGTTGAACTCTCGTAGCCTCCTTGATGGATGTCTTCTTCATCATTTTGCTTGTCGAGATCGTGTATGATTTGAGAATTGTCGTTGGTATCGAAATCGATATCCGGATTATCGTTAGTTACGTAATCGTTAGAAACGATCAAAACGTAGCCAATGCCATCACCCTTATCATTATATGATCCCACCGAAGTGAGCGGATAATCATACGTAGTCGGGGGTTCGAGGGATTTCTCCCGAATCGGAAACAACTATCCTAGGATAAGCGGCCCCTAGTCTAGCCTTAGGTGCCTCGGTCTTCTCTTCTTCGTCAATTTTCTTCTTTTCTTCGATCGTCTCTGTTGAGGTGGTTCTTCTATCGCAAGTGATAGTACCGGCTTAACAGGTTTCAAACTACGAATTGAAGCTCGCACCGAAGCGGTACGGATGCTTCGTCTAAAATCTTTTCGAAGACCTCGTCCAAGCGGTAGTCCATCCATCGTCGGTCGTATAGGGATCTATCGGAATGATGGGATCGATCGAGATAACATTGACGGAACCTCCTTTACGGGGTTCCTTCATGTACTCCTTCGGGATCGTTATATTCCCTTTCCGCGAGTTGTCATTGAGCCAACTTTTGAAGGTAATGCAATCTTCTATTTTGTGTCCAAGCATACGGTGGTAAGGGCAAAAGTTGGGATCACCCTTCTTGTTGACCTCTTCGGTCTTTTAGGCTCGCAGCAGTGGAAATCGGAGTCTTCATCAGGCTACGGAACATTTTTGGCACTGCTTCATTCTTGAACGGATATTCTCTGTTCAAAAGCTCTCTTAATGTACGTTGCGGACGAGGTGGTTGTTCATATTGCGGAGATGACTGATAGCTGGGCCGGGGTTGCTGGTAATTCTGTTGTGGTTGCTGCGGCCGTTCTGGTGGTATTTGCATCGGTTGCTTGCCTTTGTCAACTCGCTGCAACGATCCCGGATTTCTTTTCAAAAGTCTTTACAGGCTTTTGTTTGTCCGTCTTGTCGGTGAAACTTAATTGCTTCGCCTCTTCTTGCAAGCTTCCGGCCTTGCTTAACAACTTCTCGAAAGTCTTAATAGTAAATCCCTTAAGGAGAAGTGCTTATCGGGCCGTGAATGCTTTTAAGTAAAATGCCGATCGCATCTTGTTCTTGCGGTTGTGGTTCACACATCATACTTAAGTTCCTCCATCGGAGTATGTAATCCACCAAAGTTTCATTCGGCTTTTGTTTCTCTACCACTAAATCACCTATAGTAATGTGGTGTCGAGCTCCGGCGAATCGCTTGATGAAGAGGTTCTCTAGCTGCGAGAATGTCTTAACCGAACCATTTGGTAATTCCGCATACCGGTCGAAAGCGATTCTCGACGGACTGCCGACGAGCCGTCGGAAGAGTAATGCATCGCTCCGCCGGCATTGCAACAAGCGGCACGAAAGTGTGCTACATGCTTCGTCGAGGGTTCCCGGTTCCATCGAAGGTCTTAAACGAGAGGTGGTACGAAGCCTTTCGGGTATTGGACGGCGTCGAATTCTTCGGGGTAAGGTCTACCCGTCCGAATGGATGTCCCGCTCTTTGATTGTGCTAAGGCTTCTCGCACTTCGTTGTTCTACCAAGTTCTTGATATCCTTTTCGGGAATCATACTTTGTGTTGTATCCTTTTCGGTGATCATCCCCATTGACGGACGTAATCTCCTTTCCTCCGTCCACGATGTGAATGACCTCGCGGGGTGTCTCCCTTTGTGGTTGTACTTGACTGCGGAGAGTGGCCGGAGCTACGGCCATCTCTTCCATCCTTTTCGCCATTTGAGCGATCGTGTCGTCTTTTCCTCGAAGTCTGTCTTCTCATCGGTTACGGCTCCTCTCTTCTGCTGGCTGCGGGAGCACCTTGCGAAGGCGATGAAGCTCGTGTTTCAACCATGTTGATTTCTGCGTATTCGTCGTCCATAAATTCTGATGAATCAATCTCGTCTCCGAACTTTTCTTCTCTTTCCTTTGCCAAGCGTCGGATATCGGTTCTCAACTTTTCCATGGCATCTTCTAGCGGGGCTTTCTGTGTGTCTTCGTTGTTGTCGTGCGATAGCTGCCGGGTCCCTTTCTCACGAGTCCCCTTCATCGCGGTAGCACTTTCTTCAGATTCAAGTCTCCTGGCAAGACTTTCTTTCTCGAGTTGCTTCGTTTCAATCTCAGTCGCCCGGTAGTGGGACGCCATACCATCCTTCGCGGCGAGAAGGTCTAGGATCGGATGGTCCGTCGGCCGAATGCTGGAAGGTGGTATCCTCCCTAATCAGTAATCACGAGACGACAACGGGCGGACTAGCCTTCATCCTTTTACTTGGCTTTTACGTCATGATGGCGGGTTCTACTCGGGGCCCAAGACGGAATTTGAGCGGCACCCGCCCTATCCTCTGTAGAATTTCGATACGGGGCGGTTTTCCTTCTTTGCTAACTTTTCTACCAAAGTTTGCGGTCGAGCAAACGGCGTAGTTCTAGTTCTTTTCTTACGGCTTTCGTTATAATATGCGAGTCGTGGTAATTTGGCGACAATCTTGCGAATGTTTTCTTCATCTTCTGCGGCGGAGAGGGGATGAAACCTGCTTCCTCCCAAGAGTGGTATGTATTCGAGGCGGTGGTGTATATTCGGCGATTCTGGAATTTCCTCTAGGAAAGCAATTTCGGCGGCCACGGCTTCTTTAGCGATCCTTCTATTTTTGTTTCTTCTCCGGGTCTTTGTTAGTGACGGAATTCTTGAAGCTGGACCCGATCTCGAAAACGAGAAGGTCTTACGGGAAGATCCGTACCCTCCACGGTAACGGGTCCATCATAATCTTGGATTTCTTTCCCCTTTGATTTGGCGAAAGTCGGGGCGAGGTGCGAAACAACTAGACCAGGTGGGGGTAGAAAGAACGATCCTCCTGTGGACATCGGTACTCCTCTTAGTCGGGATCCTTTGCGAGAGGAGGGAATTCTTGGGTTGACCTAAGGTTGAACTCGAGCGGCGGCTCTTCGGCTTCGGGTACCTTGTTCATCGGTGCAAAGAGGAGACGTTGGTGACCTTGACGTTCGTGTTTTCAAATCCTTGTCCAAATCGGATGATTCCATTGTCGGGCAACTCATCCTTATAGACGGCGAGGTCCGATCCATTGGTGAAAGAGAAAATCGGTTTCGGGGCTTCCATTTCGCGGGGTAGATTCGGTTGTCGATCCCAAGCTATGCTTCTTTTCTTTAGGACGAAAAGAAAGGAATTGAAAAGAGTCCGAACTCATTCATGTTCATGTATTTATAAAAAGGAATCACTTATTAAAGGGTTTGTTTATTTAGAACGGAGTGTTCAAAGGTGTAGAGAAGGTAAAGAATCTGAATCGGAGTTGGAAAGGAAAAGAGAGTCTTAAGCAAGACTTCTCGACCCGAAGGATCACTCCTAAACTAACACCTATTGGGGGTCCACCCTACCTCAGAAATGAGGTAAAAGGATCTCGGAACCTCTCTGTCTAGGGGTGTCTAAACAGTGGCTCCTAAATCCGAGAGAATGTTGGTTATACTTGTTCAAGGTAGAAATGAACACAGTATTCCAACGGAAAGAAGGGTAGTTTGATCCATTAGGGACATGGATACACTACCGATTTTTGAAAGCAGAACTATTTGATTAGAATGGAGAGAGGAACTTGTCCCCAGCGGAGTCGCCAGAAATTTGTCGGCATATTTTTAGGTTATGTGTTGTATTTTTGAAAAGAGAGTCGCCTACAAAAATTGTCGGCGAATTTTAATTTAATTTAAATAAATAATTTGAAAAGTAGTATTTGATTTTGAAAATAATTTTGAGTTTGAAAATTTTAAGATATGAAATCAAGCTGATCTCACATCCCGAATAGTTTATATAAACGAGCGCCGCACCACAAACCGTGTATCTATCCCGAAGAATAGACACACTTGCTTGATAATGGGGCTCGATTAAATAAACTAGAAAGGTTTGTGACATCCGTTTGGTACTGCGAACCAATTTTATAAGCCGACAAATTCCCTGCTTAATATGAAACTATTAAACGGGGTTTATATTACACAGGTTCTTAAAGTTCCCTATAAGGGCAAGCCCACATAGTTAATTACATCTTAAGTGACGGGAATCACCTAAGAAAACTCTCGATAATAATCAATAATTCTGCTCTCAGGAATTTCAAAGTTTAAGTTTTCAAGGGGTTAAATTTTGGAATTTCAATAGGGAATGGATCAAGTTTGGAACATTTTTATTTTGGGAATTCAAAGGAAGAAAAGTAGGAGAGATCACGGATTCTAAGCGGACTTCGGTAATCTCCCGATTATCCTATTGTTTGGCTTGGATTTAGGAAAGTCCTAATGTTTATTTAATGTTTTAATCTTGCCAATTTTAATTAATTAGGGCTTATATTTATATGATAGAATCATACAAATTGCACAGAAGATATGAGGGTTTATGTCGTATCGGACGACTACCTCGGAATCCTAAGACCGATTAAGGTTTAATTTGCAATGCAAATGCCTAACGAAGAGTTGAGGATTTATGTTGCACTAGGCAAACTACCTCGAAGTCCTATGGTTTTGTTATTTAATTCTAAGAAAGTTTTGCTTGAAGTAGGTTCGAGTTTCTTGCGACGACGATGGCCGTGCTGCCCACCATGCTCCGAGCTCCTTGTTGTTGCAGAGGTTTAGTTTTAGAAATCATAAATCAAGAGATGAGAGAAGTGTTACTGGTTTAGAGAAGTCTTAATTTCCAAGTGTTCTTTATGTTTTAATTAAAACGGATCTTAAAGTTAATTAAACGGAACCGATTAAGATCCCACGGTTCCGTCATCCCGGCACAGTTATTTTCATCGAATTCACTTAGTCCGGATGAATTTGCTAAACTCGACTAAATGAGTTCCGCACTTTCATTTAGACCGTGGGAAATCCCGTTAGCAACACGTGGGTTACATCATCCGAGGTATTCCCGATCATTCGATGAGACGTTTTAATTTAGTTGTAGTTGTAGTTTTGTGTTACTGTTTGTGATTAAATTTTGAGTTGTCTTATATTTTGAAATGTTGTGGAGGTGAATTTTATCTTGTAGTGTCTTTTATTTTAATTTTGGGTTTCGGTTTTGGTTTACTGTCCTAAAGGTGTCGGTTTTCATGCAACTGTTGTTTATCATGCGAGAAAAGTAAAGTACGGTGCATGTAAGTAAATTGCAATAAAGTAAATTGCAATAAAGTAAAAGCGTACACGGAGGGTCTTCCCGTCATTCCAAGTTTGCACTTAAAATACGGTTAGAATATTTAAGCAAGTTCCTAGGTAAAGCTAAGGGAAAAGGTTTATGGTTTTCTACCGAGTTCCTAATCCTATAGCTAGTTGTTTCCTATGACGTCTAGGTTCTTTGTGTTTTTAGGTTTGAAGACGATTTTCTTCATCAAGGAACAATTAAGTTCAATTGTTCTTGTAAATATCCTATCATATTGAGGAAGTGCTTAAGAGGAATCTTAAACATCTTTTCAATATTTCTAGGATTGTTTTAAGTCAAGAGAATTTAATTGTGTAAATGAATCGATCGTCGGGGTTTTCAAGTTTTGTTTACTTGCTCGGTGAACTAGGATGTTTGAATATCCTTATAAGTGAAGTGTCACTTCATTTGATATTCTATTTAGGAGTTATGATAACTAAAGCTCCTAAGAGCGAAAATGATATTTAATGATTTGTGATTCAAATTTAAGTTCAAATTAATGATTTAAGTTTGGAATAGTGTTCAAGTTATTTTAGATTTTATGTCTTAAGTGCTGTTATTTAATTTAACTTAATTTATTTTAATTTAATTTATTTTAATTTAATTTATTTAATTTAATTTGATTTGATTTAATTTAATTCAATTTAATTTATTTGATTTAATTTCTTAATTTAATTTAATTTAATTTTAATTTAATTTAATTTAATTTTTAATTTAATTTAATTTAATTTAATTTAATTTAATTTAATTTAATTTTATTTATTTATTTATTTAATTTAATTTAATTTTATTTAATTTAATTTAATTTTATTTTATTTATTTATTTATTTAATTTAATGTATTTAATTCATTTAATTTAATTTAATTTGTTTATTTAATTTAACTTAATTTCAATTTAATTTAATGCAACTTTTAATCTTAATTTAATTTAATTTAATTGAAAATTTTTTGAAAGAGTTTAATGATTTAATTTTTATTTAATGGTTAAGTCCTTTAATATTTTAAATTTGAGTTATCACTTTAATTAAGAGTTGAGTATTAATGAGATGATTAATTTAGGGATTTTTAAATTAAAGAATGAATCTCTTCCTAATAATATCCCTATTTTAATAATTCCAAATTTATTATTCTTCCAAATTCAATTAATTATTTAATTAAAGTTTAATCATTTTAAATTGCTTAATGGGTTTCTATCCTTTAATTATTTAATTTCAATCATCCAAATCAGATTAAGATCAAAATATTTTACTTGTTAATTTTTATGAGACCTAAAGTTTTAATTAAGAGTTAAAATTTTAATTACCATTTTGCCCTTTAAGCCTAATAATTTCATAACTCACTAAATTGAACTCAAATGAACTTGAAATTTTTATGAGACTTCACTCATATGTCAATAAAGACATGAGAGGAGAAAATGTGATTTTTCTGCATTTAATTTATTTATATAATTATTTTTAGTAGAAAATAGAGATTTTCAAGGAAAATTCAATAATATGACCAAGGGAAAGTATCTGTCCTTAAGAAAATTAGGGGACATTCCTAATGACCAGAGGACCATTTGGACCAAATTTTGTAATTTTTTGAATTATATTTTATTTATTAGAATTATTTTAAGTTCTGGAGTATTAATTAATTTAAAAATAAAATAAATGTTGAAAAATAAATTTTATAATTTTTAAAATTCTCTCTGATGTCAAGGATTCCAGAGAACCAAACTTTGCAATTTTCTGATTTTTCTTTGATTTATTATAATTATTTTGGTGAAAATGCTAGAAAATATATTTTTTTAATTTTAAAATTACCCTAGAGCTTTAAAAATTAATATCTCACTAAATAGACCTAGGAAAAATATGGGACTTGTTCCTAAGTGATTAAAATTCAAAATATGACATTTTGGTGAATTTTATTATTTTTGTGATTTTTATTATTTTTTAATTATTAGAAATATTAAAATAATATTAAAAATCAACTTTTTTAGAAAATTGAAATTTTAATTTTCCTGAACTCCCCTGATATCAGAGAGACTCCAAAACCAATTTGGTGAATTTTTGAAAGATATTTTGAAAGTTATGAATTTTTAAAGTTTAAAATGGCTAAGTGGCTTAATCAACCCAATTAGTGGGGCTAACCAAGTCCAATTGACCTCAAATTTTTATGGTGGGTTCCTCTGATCCTAAAGGTCAGTGGAGAATTGATTTCAAGTCAATTTGATCTATGGTTAACTCTAATTAATTAGAAACCTATTTTGGGTGTTTAAGCCAATTAGGGTTAATCTAAGTGAATTAACTCAAATCCTATTTTTCCTAGGGTTCTCTGGTCATAAGGAACATCACCAAATTTTCCTAGAATTTATTTCACAACATGCTAATTTTTGAAATTAAAATACTTAAAACAGCAACATGCATTTGAAAAATCAATAACCTTTCACAGAGATGGCCTCTGACCTTGGAAAATTCGGGGAATGTTCCCAAGTTCAGAGGCTTCAAGCCCTATGGTCTCATGCCATGGTGAATTGTATGAATGCATGGAGAATTAAATTTATGCGAGAGAGTAAATAAATTATTAAAAATAAAATACTGGACAAAATTAATTAATTTTTTTTCCACATTATTCTCCTCTGTTCACTGAGCAAGGGGGTATTTTTATTTTATTTTTGTGATTTTTCTACACAAAGATATGGATTTTTCAAGTTCTGGGAATTAAATAAATAGAAAATATTCCTATTTATCTACTTAAGTGACGCGGCGCCAGCGCATCCTCGGCATCTCCGAACTCACACGCGTCACGCTCCCATTCGACGCCGCCATCCGAGTCGGCGGCCCGGGCCCCGCGGTTCTCGTACCGTCTCTCGGTCCGACGCCATCCGAACCGTCCGTCCGCGCGTGTATTAAATGGACGGCATCCGTTCATCGTCCATGGCCGGTGTGATCCCGTGACCGTCCACACTCTAACCCTAAGAACTCACTCGATTCTCGATGGATTTTCGTGTTCTTATGCTCTGTGGATTCGTCTTGAAGAGACGAACACATCCATACGGTAAACATGCATTGAAATTAAGGCGTTTGAAATGGAGAATCTCCGGAAGCTCGGGATGAAGAGTTAGCTCATACCTTTGCTCGGAGAAGTGAAGCTTCGATGCGAGAGTTGTTGCACCTTCGATTGGATCCTGGCAAGCTCCGGATGAAGTCTCCTGGTCGCAGTGAATTGTCTAGGTTGAACTTCGACCACGGTCGATCACAAAGCTTGGAGTCCGGAGCAAGCCTGGGTGGCACTGGAGATGGGGCTTTTGCTTGGTGGACACCTTCCCTTGGTGCAGTGAAGGTGTAGGACCAATCAATTTGGGGATTGGTTCACCGTAGGGAAGTGTCCTGGTTTTGGGCTTGGATTTCAACTGCGAAATTGAGCTCGCGAGAGGAAATGGCAGGGGGATCTCACTGGGGATCAAGTGCTCTGTGTATGAGGAGGGGTCTGGAACAATTTTGGCAGAGTTTTGGCAAGGTTTGTGCAACTCTCTCCTCATGGCCGTGAGGGGGTGGTGTTTAAATAGGCATGGCTGGAGGGCCTCCCAGGGGAGTTAGGGCTTGGGATCGAGCTGCTGCGAGTGAGGAGAAGAACGGCCATGGTGACCACTTAGGCATGGGGCGGCTCCAGCAAGGGAGAATTCCAAAGTTTGGCTCCTCCCAAGGTTTCGGCCATGGTGTTTTCCGGCGGCCTGGTGGCTGGCCGGCCAGGCACTGGTCACCCTCAAGCTCAGGTGGGTCAGGGCTGGAGGCTTGTGCAGTCAATTGAGGTTTGACATGTGTAAAGGAGTTTGATTTAAATGGAATGGGGGAAGGCTCACTTTGGCTTGGTTTGGGTCAACCCACCATTTTGGGCTTGGTGCACCCTTCCAAGCTCTGATTTTGAGCTGAGGGAATCATTTAGGTCGGCTTAGAAGGAGTGGTGAAGTCTCCATCCATGATGAGGTGGCTAAACATGGTTTAGTGTGTGACATGCTTAAGGTAAAAAGGGTTTAAGAGGGATTAGGAAAGAGCCCCCTCTTCTTGCCATAAATGGACTAATGACAAGTCAAAGCCCTCATGGCTTCATGTGGCTTGTCTCATGGCTTGCATGGCTTGCATTTGGCTTGAAAAAAGTTGACTTGTTTCATGAAAAAAGGGTTTTAGAAATATTTGACATTTAGGGGGTAATTTGGCATGAGGCTTAATTTGGAATTCTTTGATGATTGATTTGGAACTTAGGGAATGATTTTGATCAAATGGATGACAAATGAAAATGTCATATGGGCTTTAGAATCAATTTTGGGCCTTTGGATGTGGTAAAGGATGGGCTTTTAAATGGTTTAGGAAAGTGGGCTTTTAAATTTTAAGATGGATTTTGGGATGAAATTTTGGTAAAGGCTTGGGCCAAATAATTGTTGAGTTTGGTTTAGGGATGTGTCATGAGTAGTTTGAAACAAATTTGAGGTGATTTGGGTTTGAATTGGGTTGAATATGGGCCTTTTTGGTAAAGAGGTTAAGGTGGGCCAAAATGGGCTACCATGGGCCAAAGTTGGGCTAGAGTTGAAATTGATGTAAAATTAATGTTGGGAAATGTTTATAGGAGTGTCTCAAAGAGGTTTTGGCTTTGGTTGGGTTTTGATTTTGGGGTTTGGGCTCATTTGGGCTAGGCTTAGGTTTAGGTCAAAATTGGGCCTTTTGATTTTGGGTTGAATTTGAGTGGGGTTTGGATCAAAGTTTTGGGCAAATCATGTTAGTGTTTTGTTTATGGGGATGTCAAGGAAGGTTTAGAAAAGATTTGGGGTTAATTGGAGTTGAATTGGGTGAGTTTGGGTTAGGTTTGGGTCATAGGTCCAAATTGGGCTTTAAGGCCAAAAGTGAAATTGGACCCAAATTTCAATCAAATTGGGCTTGGATTTGGTCTAGATTGGTGTTGGGATGTTGAATTGAAGTTTAGAATTGAATTGGACCAGAATTTGGGTCAATTGGGTAGGTTTGGTTTGACATTGGGTTTACTTTGGGTTAAAATGGGTCGAATTGGGGGTTTTGACAAAAGTGGGGTAAATTGACAAAATTGGCCCATGGTGTAGTTGAACAAAATGAAATTGGGAATATTTGAGATTTTCTGGAATTTTCTGGGAATTTTCTGAATTTTTGGATTTTTGGGTCAAAAGGGGTATTTTGGGTATTTGGAAGGTATTGGGGGGTATTTTGGAATTTTTGGTATTTTTGGCTAGGAATGGTCAATTTGAGTGATGTGGAAATGTTTAGGAATGGTTTTGAGGAATTTTGGGTAATTTGGAAATTTTTGAGAAATTTGGGTAGTTTGAGGGCATTTGGTAGGGTTGGTGGGTGTAGGGTCCGGGGTCAAAAATTGAAAATTTGGAAAATTGAAGATTAGGTGGATGTAAGTGAAATGAAAACATCTTTTGTTGATCCATGAAGCCATATCAAGCCCACATGAGCCATGAAGGGACTCATTTGAGGCATTCACCGTGTTGTTCCTAACCCTCTTAGCGAGGGCTTAGGGGTTAAGGACCATCCATGTGAATCACCTACATGAGTCGGGAAGTCAAGTCAGGTATGGGTGTGTTTTTAGGAGGTGTGTGAAAGTGTAGTGCATAGGTGTAGTGTATGTGTAAGTCGGCCCTTTACCGGACCAGGCCGCTGGGGCGATCTAAGGCCAAAGAGTCCTATAGGAACTCATCCTTTAAACTTCCACATTTGATTTCAACCCTCTAGGTGATTAGGGGTCTATAGTCAAGTTTGTGGAGTTTGCGGGGAGTTAAGAAGTGGTTTGAATTTCTAAAAGGTGGGTCCCAATTCTAGTCCTCTAAGATAGTCAAAGGAAAAGCCTAAGGCTAGATCCTAAGTACTAAAGAGAAGAAGAGAAGACCTCATCAAAAATGAGGTCAACATGGATTTTTGGGGTAAAAGGGTATTTTGGTAATTTTGGGGGGGGTTAGGGGTATTTTTGGAAATTTTGGTATTTTTGGCCAAAGATGGTCAATTTGAGTGTTGGGAAGTGTTTAGGATTAATTTTGAGGAATCTTGGGTAATTTAGCTAATTTTGCAAATTTTGGGTCATTTAAAGGGTATTTGGTAGGTTTGGTGGGTCCGGGGCCCCGGGGGTAAAAAACTGAAATGTTGAAAAAGAGAAGATTGATCAAGTGTGAGTGAAATGGAATCATTTTGGTTGAGCCATGAAGCCATATTAAGCCCATATGAGCCATGAGAGGACTCATTTGAGGCATTCACTATGTTGTTCCAAACCCTCTTAGCCAGGGGCTTAGGGGTTAAGGACCATCCATATGAATTACCTACATGAGTCAGGAAGTCAAGTTGGGTGAGAGTGTGGTTTTAGGACTTGGAATGTGGGTGAGAGTGTAGTGTATGTGCTAGTCAACCCTCACCAGACCAGGCCATCCAGGGTATTCCTAAGGCCGAAAAGTCCATAGAGAACTCATCCTTTAAACCTCCACATTTGATTTCAACCCTCTAGGTGATTAGGGGTCTACAATCAAGCTTGTGGGGTTTGCGAGGAGTTAAGAAGTAGTTTGAATTTCTAAATGGTGGGTTCCATTTCTAGTCCTCTAAGATTAGTCAAAGGAAAAACCTAAGGCTAGATCCTAAGTACTAAAGAGAGAAGCAAAAGACCTCATCAAAAATGAGGTCAACAAGTCTAAATATTTTTAATGTTTTAATTAAAACAAATCTTAAAGTTGGTTAAACAGAACTGATTAAGATCCCACGGTTCCGTCATCCCGGCATCGTTATTTTCATCGGATTCACTTAGTCCATATGAATTTGCTAAACTCAACTGAATGAGTTCCACACTTTCATTTAGACCGTGAAAAATCTCGTTAGCAACACGTGGGTTACATCATCCGAGGTATTCCCGATCATCCAACAAGACGTTTTAATTTAGTTGTAGTTGTAGTTTTGTTGTCCTGTTTGTGATTAAATTTTGAGTTGTTTTATATTTTGAAATGTTGTGGTGGTGAATTTTATCTTGTTGTGACTTTTAATTTAGTTTTGGGTTTCGGTTTGTGGCTATCCTAACGGTTTCGGTTTTCATGCGGGGTGACATTCTTGTTTAACATGCAAGAGAAGTAAAGTACGATGCGAGTAAATAAATTGTAATGAAATAAAAGCGTACCTGGTAAGCATTCCTATTTATTTTCTCCTGCATTTAAAACACAAGTTAAAGCATTTATATAATTGCGAGAAAACACCTAGGTAAAGCTAAGGGAAGGTTTGGTTGTCTACCAAAATCCTAATCCTATAGCTAATCAGTTCCTATGTCGTTTAGGTTCTTATGTTTTATTAAGGATGATTTTATTCACCCAAGAACAATTAAGTTCAGTTGTTCTTCTAAAACATCCCATCGTATTGAGAAAGTGCTTAGGACGAGTCTTAAAAATCTTTTCAATACTTCTGAGTTTATTTTGAGTCCAAATGAATTTCATTGTACAAGTGAATTAATCATTCAAGCAATTTAGTTAAGTTTTGCTTCTTACTCAGTCAACTAGGATGTTTGATTATCCTATGAGTGAAGTGACATTTCACTTAATGCTTTATTTAAGAGTTATGATAATGAAAGCCTTTAGGGGAAAATTAATTTGTTGAAGATTTTAACAATTCTTAATTAGAAAATTGGAATTGATGATTTTGAAATGATTGGGTTTAGTTATAAAACTTTAATTAATAATTTTAAGTTTGAAATAGTGTTCATGTTGTTTCAATTCAATTAAATCTTTATATTTTAATGATCTTAATATTTCAAATTAGTTTTAATGTTTTAAATTTGTTTAAGTTGAAAGAGGTGTTTAAATTATTTATTTTTATTAAATTTTAATGACTTTATTTGGATTGATTGTAATATTTTAGGTTGATTTTAATTAGTTTAAATTTTTTTTATACATTTTTATTATAAATCATTTTGATATTGATTTTTAATGTTTCAAATTTGTTTTGGGTTTGTTCTTAAGTGACAAATTAATTTTATATGTTTAAAATTTATTTTTAGTTTAATATTAAATTATTTAATGTTTTAAGCTTTAACTTAATTAAGGGTTATTTTCTGTTTAATCATTAATTTCAATTATCATTTTAAGTTTAATTAAAAATTTAAATGTTATAAAAGTGATTCATTTAGGGATCTTAAATTAAAGGGTTGGTTTATTCCTAACTCACATCCCTAACTTTAATAATCCAAATTTTGATTATTCTTCCAAAATTTAAATGATTTAATTAATTAAAGTTCCATTTTGATATTTTCAAAGTGATCAATGGGTTTCTACCCCTTTACTCCCTATGTTTCAATCACCCAAGAGGAAATTAAGATCAGATATTTTACCCTCCCTTTTGATTAAACCTAAAGTATTAATTAGGGTTAAAATCCTTTAATTACGTTTATGCCCCTTTAGGCTTATTTATTTCATAACTCATCAAATTAAGCTCAAATGAATTTACAATTTTTTATGTCACTTCACTCATATGTCAATTAAGATACTAGAGGAGAAAATGTGATTTTTCTGAATTAAATTTAATTTATATATTTATTTTTGTGAGAAAATGAGGGTTTTCAATGAAAATTCAACAACATGACCAAGGTGAGGTTTCTATCCTTAAGAAAATTGTAGGATGTCCCTACTGACCAGAGGACCACCTAGACCAATTTTGGTGATTTTTTTAATTATATTTTATTTATTATAATTATTTTGAATTTTATGGTATTAATTAATTATAAAATAAAATTAAAGTTGAAAATTAAGTTTTATATTTTTCTTAAGTCCTTCTAACCTCAAGGAGTCCAGAGAAATTAAGGAGTCCAGAGAAATAAATTTTATATTTTTCTAATTTTTCTCTGATTTATGAGAATTAATTTAGTGAAAATGTTGGGAAATTCATTTTTTAATGTGAAAAATTGTCCTAAGCCTTTAAAATTCTATTTCTTAACCTATAGACTTGAGAAAAATATTTGGTTTGTTCCTAAGTGATTAGGAGGTAAAATGTGACATTTTCATGATTTTTAATATTTTTTTTATTTTTATTATTTTTTAATTATTAAAAAATTAAAAATATGGTTAAAAATGAAAATTTTTAGAAAATTCCAATTTTAATTTTCCTAGACTCTTCTGATATCAGAGAGCCCACAAAATCATTTTAGTGAATTTTTGAAATATATTTTAGGTTTTGTTAATTCTTAAAGTTTAAAAATAGTTATACAACTTAAATAATTCATTTAATGGGCTAAATTATTTCTAATTGACTTTAAATTTTTATGTGAGGTTTTCTACATCCTAATTGATGGTGGAGAATTGTTTTCAAGTAATTTTGGTGTGTGGTTAATCCTAATTAATTAAAACTCAGTTTTGGGTGTTTAGGCCAATTAGGGTTTATCTTAAGGAATTAAATAAAACCATAATTTTCCCAGGGTCCTCTGGTCATAAGATACCTTCCCAAATTTTCTTAGAATTTTCTAAGTAACATGCTAATTATTGGAATTAAAACATCAAAACAAACACATAAATTTGAAAAATCAATATCTTGCCACAGAGATGGGCTATGACCTTGGAAAATTCAGGGAACGTTCCCAAAAACAGAGCTACAAAAGCCCTATGGTCTCATGCCATGGTGAATAGTATACATGCATGGAGAATTAAAATACTGAAATCAGTAAATAATTAATTAGAAATAAAATACTCATCAAAATAACGTAATTCTTTTTCCACATTGTTCTCCTCTGTTCACTGAGCAAGAGGGTATTTTTATTTTATTTTTGTGATTTTTCTACACAAAGATATGAATTTTCTAAGTTCTGGGTAATTAAATAAATAAAAAATACCCTATTTATCCACTTCTCCATGCGGCGCCTCATCATCCTCGAAAGCTCCGAAGCTACACGCGTCGCTCAGCCATTTGATGTCTCCATCTAACTGGAATGCCACGCGGCCCGCGGTCTCGTTCCATCTCCTCATCCGACTTGATCTGGACCATCCATTTGATACACGCGTGAATGGACGACATCCGTTCATCGTCCCCAGGGGTCCTAATCCGAGAGTCGTCCACACTAAAACCCTAAGATCTCTCTCATTTCTCCACCAAATTTCATGTTCTTATACTCTATGGATTCGTCTCAACAAGACCACACATCAATATGGCTAACATGCTATGAAATTAATCTAAACAAAATGGAGAATTCACAGAAGCTTGGGAGGAAGAAGAGATCCATACTTTTGCTCTGAGAAGTGAAGCTTCAATCAGAGAGTTGTGGCACCTTCGATTGAACCCAAGGAAGCTCTAGATGAAGTCTCTGGCTCTGGTGAATTGCCTAGACCTAATTTCCACCAAGCTCGATTTCAAAGCTTGGTCTATAGAAGAAATGGTTGGCCTGGAGAGGGGGCTTTTGCTGGGGAACTTCTTCTCTTGGTCTGGTGAAGGTGTAGAGTCAATCAATTTGAGGATTGGCTCACTGTGGTGAAGTGTCCTGGTTTTGGGCTTGAAATTAAACTCAGAAATTGAGCTCACAGAAAGGAAATTAATGCTGGATTTAAGTGGGGATCAAGTGCTCTATGTTTGGAGAAGGGTCTGGAATGATTTTGGCAGAGTTTTGTTAGGGTTTGGTTTAGCACCTTCTTCGGTCGAGAGGGGGTGGTGTTTAAATAGGGCTGGCTAGAGGGCTTCCCAGGGGAGTTTGAAGGTTTGGATCAACTGATCAGGGCAAGGGAAGAACAACAGTATTGGCCATTGGGCATGGGACAGCTCAGCAAGGGAAAATTTGAAAGTTTGGCTCACATGGAGCTCTCTACCATGGCATTTTCTGGCGACCCAGGGGGCTGGCCGACAGGGTCAGGTCACCCTCAGGGTCAGGGAGGTCAGGGCTTGATGTTTGTGAGTTCAATTAGCTTTGGCCATGTGTAAAGTGGTTTGATTAAAATGGAAAGGGGGAGGGGCTATTTTGAGTTCAAATGGGTTAAGCCATGGTTTTGGGCTTGGTGCACCACCCAAGGCTTGACTTTGAGGCTGAAAGGAATAATTTGGGTCGAGTTCGAATTGGAGTGGTGAAGTCTCTATCCATGGTGATGTGGCTAAACTTGGTTTAGAGTGTAGCATAAATGGGATTAAAAAATGATAATGAAGGGTTAAGAAAGAACCCCCTCTTCTTTCCATTAATGGCTTGGTGAGGTGTCCAAGGCTTTCATGGCTTCCATGTGGCTTGTGCATGGCTTCTGGGCTCACATTTGGCTTGGGAAATGGCTTGGTCAATTTCATGGAAGAGGGTTATTTGGAATTTTGAAAACTTTGGATTTTTTATGGGATTTGTCATGATGCCATTTTGGTTTAATCAAAATGATAGATTTTGAACTTAGGGGATAGTTTTAATTAAATGGGCATGATGAGACAATATCACATGGGCTTTGGAATAAGTCTTAGGCCTTTGAAATTGTTTTTGGATGGGCTTTTAAATGCTTGAGGGAAGTGGGCTTTTTATGTTTTAAAATAAACTTTTGGATGAAAATTTTGTAAAACATTGTGCCAAAATAAATGTTGGGTTTAGTTTAGGGATGTGTCATGAGAATTTTAGAAAAGGTTTGGTGTCATTTGGGGTTGAATTGGATTTAATTTGGGCTTTTTGGTAACGAGGCCAAAGTGGATCAAATTGGGCTAACTTGGGTTAAGGTTGGGCCAATGTTGGGTTTGATGTAAAATTAATGTTGAAAAATGTTTATGGGAGTATAACAAAGAGTTTTCAATTTTGGTTGGGCTTTGATTTTGGGGTTTTGGCCTATTTAGGTTCATGATTGGTTTAGGCCAAATTGGGGATTTTTGATTTGAGTTAGGTTTGGTGGAGTTTGGTTTCAAATTTGGGGCAAATCATGTTAGTTTTTTGTTTGTGGGGATATTAGGAAGGTTTTAGAAAAGATTTGGGGCTAATTGCAGTTGAGTTGGGTTTGATTGGGCTAAGTTTAGGCCATGTGCCAAAATTAGGCTTTAAGCTTCAAATTGAAATTGGATCCACATGTTGGTCAAATTGGGTTTAGATTTGGTCTAAATTTATATTGGGGATATTAAATTGAAGCTTAGTATTGAATTGGATCAAAATTGAGGTCAATTGGAGTGGTTTGGTTGGACATTGGGCTCTCTTAGGTTAAAAATGGGTCAAATTGGGGATTTTGGTAAAAGTGGGCTAAATTGACAAACTTGGCTTATGGCGTAGTTGAACAAAATGAAATTAGGAATATTTGAGATTTTGTAGAATTTTGTGGGAATTTTCTGAATTTTTGGAATTTTTGGGTTAAAAGGGTATTTTGGGTATTTGGAGGTTATTGGGAGGTATTTTGAAAATTTTGGTATATTTGACCAATGATGATCAATTTGAGTGGTGGGAAATGTTTAGGACTGATTTTGAGGAATTTTGGGTAATTTAGGCAATTTTGCAAATTTTGAGCAATTTCAAGGGCATTTGGTAGGTTTGGTGGGTTTAGGGTCCCGGGGGTCAAAAATTGAAATTTTGGAAAATGAAGGTTGATCAAGTGTGAGTGAAATGAAATCATTTTGGTTGAGCCATGAAGCCGTGTTAAGCTCACAAGAGCCATGAGAGGACTCATTTTAGACATTCACTATGTTGTTCCTAACCCTCTTAGCGAGGGCTCAGGGGTTGAGGTCCATCCAAATGAATTACATACATGAGTCGGGGAATTAAGTTGGGTAAGAATGATTTTAGGGTTGGAATGTGTGTGAGAGTGTAGTGTGTGTGTAAGTCAACCCTCACCATACCAGGCCATCCAGGGTAGTCCTAAGGCCATAGAGTCCTGTAGGAAACTCATCTTTTAAACCTCCACATATTGATTTTAACCCTCTAAGTGGTTTAGGGGTTTACAATCAAGCATGTGGGGTTTAAAGGGAGTTAAGAAGTGGTTTAAATTTCTTTGTGGTGGGTCCCATTTCTAGTCCTCTAGGATAGTCAAAGGGAAAACCTATGGCTAGATCCTAAGTACTAAGGAGAGAAGAAAATACCTCACCAAAAATGAGGTCAACACGGAACTGCCATGTTAACCAAAATTCTACCCAGTTAAAAATTGTTAATAATCATCATGCTTACTATGGTTTCATTGTAAGGATCCCCCTTTAGGGAAAAACCTGCATCAGTAAAAAAAAATCAGGGAAAGAGGCTTCTGCTTCAGAATGAAAGTGATAGCACGAAGTTTCCCCGTCTCAAGCTTATTATGATCAGCCTGCCTAATCGAGTCTCCTCTTATGATGGCCGGTAATATCCATGTAATGTGGATAGCTTTGACTCAAATAGATTCCTTAGAGTCATCTACTATTGGAGATTGCTCTTATCTTTGGATCGACGATCTTAAGGCCACGAACTCCTTTAGTTTCTTGGATTGAATTAACTCCTCGACTAGTTTTTAGAGGTATCTACACTTCTTCATGTCATGACCATAGTCCTTTTGGTATTCACAGAACTTGTTTGTGTTCTAGAGAAAAGCTCTAATTTTCACTAATATAGCCTTTTTGAATTATTCCTTATCTTATTTTGCCTCTATTAACTCAATCATTGAAACCTACAATTGAGTGGGTTTCCGTGTTTCTTTATCTTCTTATGATCATTCGTTCAACTAGCTCCTTCCTATTTAATAGTTTTTGTCGGCCTCTCTTTCATCATGAGATGACCGACTATCTTCATGTTTGGGTCTTGAGCCTTCCTTCAGCCTCCACCCATCATCTCATGAAGCCCTCTTCTATGAGCGGTGATCAAATTGTTTAGGTTTTTTGTAGGGTGGTAGAACACACTCTCCTCCATGATGTGGTGGTTGGCTAACTTTAACAGTTCAACTAGACTGTTGGATTGTCCTAAACCTAGAAAATACTAAAATCATTCACTCATCAGCCTCTGAGCTAACACCAGCTTCAAATTTTGTTTTTACAGCATTTATTTCTAGAACTTAGTGCCATATGCTTGAAGGCTCTCGTTTAGCCCTTTCTTGATTTGTCATAAGGCCTATGAGTTCTTGCAGGGTTTTTGGATGCTTGAAAACTGCATTGTAAAAATTTTCTTGAATTCATCAAAGGAAGTTATAACACCTATCGAGAGTTCATTAAACCACTTGAGGGTTGGATCCCTCAATGTAGTGTAGAATAGTCCACACTTCTCTAAGTTAGTGATTTTAAAAAGTTAGATGGCTGAATCAAAGGAAGCTCTGTGATTGGCCCGATCACTTCGACCCTTATAGGATTTCAATCATGAGACTCTGAACTTCTGCGGGGCTCAATATCATAGATCTCATGGAAGAATGCATTCTCTAGTTGGTGTTAGACCTCCATTTACCCAAACAAGGTTTGAATCTCGATGTAGATCTAGAGTTGTCCTGGATATGTCAATCTTTAATTCTTTCTACCCCCCTCAGCTGTTTGGTGGTTTCAGGGTTTGGGTTCTTCTCGAGGGTTATGTTCTTTTGGAGTTTGTGTTCTTCCCTCGAGTAGTGCACACCATTATTTCTTTAGGTTCTTGAATTTATTGTTGCACAAATTCCCTTACATTCTTTATGTTTGAGGTGTCTCTCAAACGAGTTCCTTCTCTGTGATGTGCTTCTCTATTCATGGAATGATTTCATGCTCACCACACCTTCTAGGATGTTGAATCCAAATATCTCCTATGGATCACACCCAAGGAAAGGAGAGTTGGGCGGATGAGAGAAACTAAGAGAGAGAGCAGAGAGAGAGAGAGAGAGAGAGAGAGAGAGAGAGAGAGAGATTAAGAGAGGAATTAAGAGCACAATAACACCAGTTTTGAGAGAGTAAATTCAGTAGTACATTATTGGAGAAATGACACCATATCTATATATTCTGGAGATATCTAGTAACATTACATGTACATCCCTGTTTTAATAGAGACAATTCAAGTTTTTATTATATCGTTTCATATTTGTAACTGACACCAAAACTCTTTCATATTTGTAACTGACATTAGCACCATTTCATATTTATAACTTCTTGAAATGGTCTGCTTAATGATCCATTAATCTTATTATTCTACCCTCTCTGGAAACCCGAGTAGCCACCCTTCTGTAAATAAGGTGAACTTGGACCATCAGGTAGAGCGTGTATCACTGTAATTTGACAAAAATCTCTCCTTGTACAAAAGAGAACTAGAAGTTAGGCTCTAGTCTCGAAGAGAACTAGAAGTTAAGCTCCAGCCTTGGAAATTTGGAAGAGAACTAGAAGTTAGGCTCTAGTCTCAAAGATTTGAAAGAGAGCTAGAAGTTAGGCTCTAGCCTCGAAGAGAACTGGAAGTTAGGCTCCAGCCTCGGAAATTTGGAAGAGAACTAGAAGTTAGGCTCTAGTCTCGAAGATTTGAAAGAGAGCTAGAAGTTAGGCTCTAGCCTCGAAGAGAACTGGAAGTTAGGCTCCAATCTCAGAAATTTGAATGAGAACTAGAAGTTAGGCTCTAGTCTTGAAGATTTGAAAGAGAGCTAGAAATTAGGCTCTAGCCTCGAAGAGAACTGGAAGTTAGGCTCCAGCCTCTAAAATTTGGAAGAGAACTAGAAGTTAGGCTCTCGTCTCGAAGAGAACTGGAAATTAGGCTCCAGCCTTAGAAATTTGGAAGAGAACTAGAAGTTAGGCTCTAGTCTCGAAGATTTGAAAGAGAGCTAGAAGTTAGGCTCTAGCCTCAAAGAGAACTGGAAGTTATGCTCCAGCCTCAGAAATTGATCTGTATGAAGAGGGACCCAGTCCCATGCCATCAGAACAAAATCAAACAAAGTTCGTCGCTCCGTGTCAATAGAACTAGTTGATCCTCTAAGAAACAGAAGAAAGAGAATTAAAAGGAGCTGGTAAATGTACCAAGATGAAAAGACTCGACCTAGCAATAAGTCGAGGAAAATATTTAAATTATAGAAGAGTTTCAAACGGATTTCGATTTGAAGAATAATCGAAGGATTCATATCGGAATTCAATTCGAGATTTAGATTCATTTCATTTTAGTGATTCAATTTCATTTTCTTTTGTTTAATTAGAGTTCGTGTTTATTTGCAGTTTGTTTTGACATTCAGATTCTTAAAAAGTGTTCTTATTCATTTTCTTTCTCTCTTTTTTTATCTTCATTTTCTTTTTTATTTTCTTTTTCATTTTCTTTTTATTCTCATTTATTTTTTTATATTCTCTTTTCTTTCCGTTCTTTGTTCAAAGTTCATTTAACTCAATGGCGTTTCCCAGTCAATTTGCACAAAAGAGGTGAAGGAAAAACATGACATAGTCGTTTCCATTTCAACTTGTTGAAAATACATCACATAGTCTGATCCAAAACATGATGATATCTTCCTTGAAAATTCAGTATCTCATACAATCCACATAAATCCAAAACAGATTGTGTAAGATTCTTGATGATTCTTCCAAAAGCATCTGTCAAAATCCAAGTCTGAATTGTAAGATATATGGACAATAACATCACCTTCCAAGACACCCTTGGCAGGAATGTCGTACGGATGTGCATTGGAGGTGTGCTATCTCACATGTAACTTACAGCTCGTAGGGCCGGAGACTCTCTTACTCTGGATCTGACTGAAAGTGGAAAGGCATTTTTCTGTCATC
This sequence comes from Papilionanthe hookeriana x Papilionanthe teres, assembly GCA_022702705.1. NCBI lineage: Eukaryota > Viridiplantae > Streptophyta > Magnoliopsida > Asparagales > Orchidaceae > Papilionanthe > Papilionanthe hookeriana x Papilionanthe teres. Next base: position 27,371,263 of record CM040429.1, on the reverse strand, counting down.
CATCCTCCTGAAAGTGACGGAGATCCGCTTCACAGGCACTCCCGGGATGCAATGTTTTGCTAAGTCGGCTTCGTTTCCTTTTAACACCAGGACGGAACCTACCGGTAGTGGTATCTCCACCGGCCCTCAGAATTCACCGGGGCCTGCTATCCGGAGGTTAGATCCGAACATGATGTTACACTGGTTGATGAAAGACACTGTGCAGAAAGGTCTGACGAAGTCATGATGATCTATGTGTGGAGGTATGCAGTCGCCTTCCCTGTATATGTTAATGATGCAGCTGTTGGGTATGCAATCTGTAGACAATACCCTCCATGTTACCGTCCTTTTTACCATTCTCTTGATAATTCTCGGCATCAGATCCACCTCACTACGACAGAATATCCCTGGTGGATTTCCCTTTCTGTCCTCGGCGAAGTTTAAGCAACACCCGCACTGAATCGTAACTCTTCCTTTTTCTCTCATCCGCTTTCGAGGTTCTGAGTAGGTCTTTTCTCTTAAATGATCGGCTCGACCCATTTTCTGAAGCTTAGCGACGCAGTCCACAATTTGTTGTTGCTCGTAGTCTAAAAACACATTCGTATGTAGCTCGAGGCCTTCTAGGATGCTGATCCTCCTGCCTCGAATCCTTTCAAAATATTCAAAAGTTTTCTTTTCAACCTTCTGCATATTTTTTCTAGCTTGTATTCCGACATTATCTGCAATCGGCGAGGCCTGGTGACATACTGGGGAATGTATGGTTTAATCCCAGCATGCTCTCCTGCATGTCTTGGCTCCTTGGGGATAGTCTCTGTCGGGACATCCTCCGGGGTTGCTTTCACAACAAGACTCTTCAGAACTGGTACATCTGCTTGGCGTCGAGGTGCTGATTCTATTTCTGCTCTTTTTAGAGTTTCTTTCATCCTTTCTGCTATTCTTGGAATTTCTTTCATCCTTGCTGCTGTTTTTGGAACTGACTTTCTCTTTTTTGGTTCCTGACGAACCGATTTCTTCGGTGTATTTGCATTGACGGTAGCAACTGTCTCTTTTTGTTGATTCGCTGCCAGCTTGGTTAGCATCTTGCGTATGCGGCGATTCTTGTTTCTTTGCTGAGTAGGAGTGAGAGTAGCTCTCCTTACTTCTTGAATTTCTGTGGGCCTGGCGCTGACAAGCCTGCACTCTGCTGTAGCAACCACGGACTTTATTTTCTTGTCTTCTCCCATTGCATGAGCGGCATTTGCTTTTCTTTTCTTGCTAGTAGACGGCTGACTTGGGTCACCCAATTTCATCACTGTATGGTTGTGAAGCTCTTCCCGATCAATCGGAGTCCAATCGGTTTCCTCATATTATAGCCCGGCTGGTGTGAAATCGGAGTCGATCTCAATCACGGCTCCATCCCTCACCCTCTTTTCATCAAGTGCTAGACTCACGCCATTTTTAAAGTTCAAAACCAACCGCCTGTTCGACATTTCCCTGTGAAAACAAGGAAAGGATCAAGGGCTGTACTAAGAACAAGAACAATAAGAAAAACATTTATTAATGAAAATTTTTTATTTATTTCTTTTAAATTTTAAAGAAAGTAGGAAGAGATGAGGAAAGATCAGGAATGAATTGATTTAAAAGGAAAGATCAACATTTTATTATTACGAATTCACATGTTTTCTTTTAACACATTTTTTTAATGATCTTTATCATCCATTTTATTTTGGGTTCGGACCCAGTCACAAATGATTACTCTACCCGTGTTTCTAGGAATGAGACTCCACTTTTAAAGTCCATCCTTCGAAACATCAGGTTGCGTAATATTTCTTCAAATATCGTCCATTAATTAGCAGCATAGGACGTTCTCCTTGGCAATTCACCAGTTGGTAGGAATCTCCAGAGTAGATTGTCTCGACCACGAATGGCCCCTCCCAAGTAAGTTCAAATTTACCTCCTATCTTGCGGTGTGCAAGAATAGGCCTCTTGAGAATTAAAACCAAGTCACCGACTTTGAACGTCCTCGGGCGGACCAGTTTATCGTGGGCCTGGATCATCTTGGCTTGATACAGTTCCAAATTTTGCTGCGCTGAAAGTCGTTTCTCTTCCAATCTTTCCAATTCCTCTAGTCATAATTTGGCATTTTCTTCTGTAGTGATCTTGTTTGCAACTGCAATTCAGAGTGAGGGAAGCTGTACCTCCAAGGGTAAGACGGCCTCAGACCCGTACACTAGAGCGTAGGGCGTAGACTGAGTAGGAGTTCTGAAAGTTGTTCTGTAGGCCCATAAGGCTTCTAACAACTTCTTGTGCCAATTTCTCTTGTTGTCGTCCAAAGTTTTCTTTAGGATTTGGACGAGAGTTTTATTAAAAACATCGGCCAAGCCATTCGCTCTTGGGTAGTAGACCGTCGAATAGCGCCAGTCAATTCCTCGCCTTCTGACAAAATTATTGATCTTCGTACTTCTGAACGCGGACCCATTATCCAAGATAATCCTGTGCGGTACCCCAAAACGGTAAACGACTTGATTCTTAAAGAACTGTAGCATGTGGTGTGCCTTCACTTCTCTGAGCGGTACTGCTTCTGCCCATTTAGAAAAGTAATTTGTAGCTTGAAGAATGAAGCGATGTCCTCTTGAAGAAGGTAGTTCTATCGGAACCACGATATCTGTGCCCCAACACTTAAATGGCCATGACGCGATTGTTGGATGTAGCACATTTAGAGGTTGATGTAGAACTACTCCATGCACTTGGCATTAGTGACAACTGTTTGCAACTCTCATGCAGTCGGTCATCATCGAGGGCCAGTAGTACCCTAGTCTCTTAATCTTCATCTTCATTTTTGGACCCGACTGATGAGCGCCACAAAGTCCTGAGTGCATTTCTTTAACAATTTCATGAGCCTCGGACTCGCTCAGGCACCTTAGCCACATCTGATTGAAAGACTTTCTGTATAATGTATTATTTATTAATGCGTAAGACAGAGTTCTTTTCTTGATCTGATGAGCTAATGACTTATCGTCCGGTAGGTTTCCTGTTTGCAGGTAGTCTATGAGCGGTTGACGCCAATCCTCTGTATTTTCTGTTACTGCTGCAACTGATTCTTCTTCTTTTCCTTCTGATTTGTGTATTGTATCCATGTCGAGCTGTGATAGGACCTGTCATCCTTGAACTGACATTTCGACTAATTCATCCTGCAAGCAGGAATATTCCTTTGCAAGGCGGCTAACGCATCTGTGAGAGCATTTTCTCTTCTGGGAATCTTGTAGATCGTTACATTCGGAATCTACTCCAGTAATTTCATTGCATATTGAAAGTACTACTCGAGTCTTGTCTTTAGAATTTTGTACTGTCCGGCGACCTGTTGAATGATCAACTGAGAATCCCCGTAGATGTTGATGTCTGTTATCCCCATCTGAATGGTTAATTCCAGTCCAGTTATGAGAGCTTCGTATTCGGCTTCGTTGTTCGTACATGGTTCCGTTAGATGGTAGGAGTATCTTAACATTCCCCGTTCCGGTGTTATAAATATTAGTCCGATTCCAGCCTTTCCGGGCACTATCATTTGTGATTCTTTATCTTTCTGTGCTAAAGATGCTCCATCGAAGTACAGCTCCCAACGTTGATCATCGGGGTCTTCTAGGCTCATTATCTGCACGTCTGGCAAGTCATCGTTGAGAGGCGATTATGCCGGTAAAGGGTGTGCTGCAAGGAAGTCTGCTAGGATTTGTCCCATTACGGCACGAAGAGGAACGAAAGTTATATCGAATTGCAATAGTATCATTGACCACCTGACAAGTATGTCGAAAAGCGTTGGGCTGGTCATTAAGTATTGCAACGGATTAAACTTCGAGATAAGGTTGACCTTATGAGAAAGCATGTAGTGCCTGAGCTTTTGAGTGGCGAAGATCAGGGCCAAACAATGCTTGTCGATCGGAGGGTACCTTACCTCCGTCGGAATTAGACGACAGCTCAGGTAGTAGAGAGTGTTTTCTTTACCCTCGTCATTGACCTGGGCTAGCAGGGCTCCGAGGGAGTCGTCTAAAGCTGTGGTATAAAGTATTAACGGTCAAACTGAGACTGTGGCTGCTAAACAAGGAGGTGTCATTAAATACTACTTAATGTCCTCGAAGGCCCGCTGGCATTTCTCTTCCCAAACGAATTTGGCGTCCTTTTTACCCAATGTCGAGAAGGGCTGACACCTACCTGACAAATTCAAGATAAAGCGTCGAAGATATGCCAACTTCCCTTGAAAGGATCGTAGTTGTTTCAAAGTTTTGGGAGGAGGCATTTCTAAGATAGCATTAATCTTCTCCGGATTGATTTTAATTCCACGATGTCGGACAACAAATCCTAAGAATTTCCTAGAGGCGACGCCGAAGGCGCATTTCAAGGGATTCATCTTAAGGTTAAATTGTCTTAATCGCTTGAAAACAATTCTCAAATCATATAAGTGATATTCCTTCAGTTTGTTCTTGATGACCACATAATCCACGTAGCACTCGACTTGGTTGTAAATGAGGTCATCAAAAATCCTCATCATTGCTCTTTGGTAAGTTGCTCATGCGTTCTTCAATCCGAAAGGCATTAACGTGTAGCATATTCTGATTGGCGTTCTGAAGAATGTGAGTTTCTCATCTTTCAGTGCCATGTTTATTTGATTGTATCCTGAAGATCCATCCATGAAAGAGAAGATTTCATGTGTTGAAGCAATGTCAATCATCAGTTCTGGAATTGGTATTTGGAATTCATCCTTTGGACATGCTTTATTCAAATCTCTGAAATCCATGCAGATTCTGATCTGTCCATTCTTCTTTCTGACTGGTACCATGTTGGCTAGCCAAGTCGGGTATTGTTCTTCACGGACAAATTTAGCTTCTATTGGCTTCTTAACTTCAGCTATTATTGGTGTTCAATTTCTAGATGCATTCTTCTGGAAGCTTGCCTGACTGGAACAGAAGTGGGATCCACTCCTAGCTTGTGAACTGCCACCTCTGGAGCTAATCCTGGCATTTCGTCTAAGAAAAATAGTCCTTGAATTCCATTAATAGCTTGACCATGTTTTCAGAGTCTTCTTTATTGAGCAAGGAGCTAACAAAGGTCGGCCTAGGCTCTTCGCTAGTACCTAAGTTAACTTCCATTAACTCATCTATTGTAGATTTAATTTCTTCTTCAAATTCTGGAGGAGCATTTCCGATTTGCAGATCTTCGAGATCATCTGAGGCTTCTAAGCAGACTTCATTAGGCTTGCAAGTGACAACCAAGCAGAATCCCGTATCATCAACTGATCCTATTGTGCCGAATCCGAGACCCTGTTTTGAATTGGGAGGCCAACTGGCATTATTCCAAAATTTTTCAAAGTGTTGTGATTGACCTTTTGTCCATCGTCGAGGTAAAACACCACGTTGAATTAAATTTTGAACACAGGGAGAATACCACTCAAAAGGCAGTTCCATTACTTCATATGAAGTAACATCTTCGAATTGTACATCATTTTCAGTTTTGGAAGAAGAAGCACCACGGTAGAATTTGATCGGTTTATTACCGCCGCCATGTACTTCCTTGACCACCATACCCTCGACCTTATTAGAATGGATCGGGTTCAGGATCATGGTATGTACATAGTGGTTAATCTTCTCGTACATTGATTTGTATTCTTCATTTTTTTCATCTTCGAGAGAGATCTTGAACTGGGGTTTCTTTTGACTTATCGCCGTTGCTTCTTTCTTGATTTCTTCTTCTTCGGAACTGTTCTCCCAATAACGTCGATGACCGGTTTCTTCTATCTAACTGTTCCAACGTCTCTTCCTCGACCCCGTCCCCGGCCTCGACCTCGGGTGCGAGTTCTGGAGAAACCTTCACCATCTCGTTTTAAGGGAGTGGTGAGTAACTGTTGGACTAAAATTTTAGGTTCTTCGTCGTCTCGAACTTCTTTTGCTTCATTTGGTACGGTGTTTCAGGAGAAGATTGTTTTCTTCGGAGGCGCGTAGTAGGCTGCATCTTCGTGAACTCCAATTTCATGCACGGAGAATGGTTGTAGATCACCTTTGATACACTGTTCTCCTCCTTCGTAATACTTTATGCATTGGTGCTGAGACGACGGTACCATCCAGTTTTCATGAATCCATGGCCGACCCAGTAGAGTGTTGAACGATGTCTCAGAATCAATTATATGGAATTTTGCGGTTGTCTTTGCTAAATCACCGGTCTTCATCAAAAGTATTATTGATCCCAAAGCTCTTTCTCCTTTCTGGTTGAAGCCTCTTAATAACATCTTGTCTACTTCGAGTTTGCGAGCATCAATTTCCAAATATGCTAGCGTCCGAAGATTCATTATGTTGATTGATGCTCCCGGATCAACCAACACTCTGGAGAGCGTAAACTTTCCAATAGTGACTGAAATGTATAACGGTCGGTTGTGATCAGCTATTTCAAGTAGTAGATCATTGTCCGTGAAGGTAACACCTTGTTGTTCTTTTAACAAGCAAACCTCGTCGAAGGAATTACCGGCCATTTGAGCTAAGCAAATTTCTGGATCAAGTAAAGCCTTGATCAGAGTTTCCCTCATCTCCTTTGACAGGATCAAAGCGTCGTAGATGCTTAGTTTGGTTGGTAGCCTCCTAAGATGGGCTAGCACGTTATAATCCACTTTATTACCAGGCTCTTCAGTTTCTTCCCGAATGGACAATTCTTCTGCAGGGGTGGCTCTTCCTGAGCAACCACCTGCTTTCCTTTATCCTTTGGACCCATTCTCGGAGGTAGAACTTTTCCGCTTCTTAGATTGACTTCAGTTATTTCTTCTACATCTGGTGTTGAATCTGCCGGTGTCTCCCCTTGATTTGGAATGACTGGCTCTTCTGGAGTTGCTTCGAAATCTGATAACTCTAATACTATCGTGATTGGAGCTCCTTGAAATTCACAAATAGACTTGTTTCTTGTTGAGCTTTTGTAGCCATCTTTGTGAGTGTCTTCTCATTCGTCGTGGTCATCGAGGTTCAGTATGATTTGAGAATCGTTTATCATATTAGAATCGAGATCCGGATTGGGATGGTTGTTGTTAGTTACGTAATCGTTAGAAACAGTCAAAACGTAGCCAACACCAAAACTCTTATCATTATAAGATCCCGCTGGGGAAAGCAAATAATCATACAGAGTCAGAGGTTCGAGGGATTTCTCCCCCGAATCGAAAACAACCATCCTAGGATAAGTAGCCCCTAGTCTACCCTTCGAAGCCTCGGTTTTCTTTTCTTCTACGATCTTCTCCTCCTTCTGGGGCGGTTCTTCAATCGCAAGCGATAGTTCCGACTCGGCAGGTTTCGAACTTTGAGTTGAAGCGCGCACCGAAGCAGTCTGGATATTACCCAAAATTTTCTTTGAAGACTTTGTCCAGACAGTACTCCATCCATCGTGGGTCGTGTACGGGTCTATCGGAACAATAGGATCCGTTGAAATAACATTGACGGAACCTCCTTTTTGGGGTTCTTTCATGTATTCTTTCGGGATCGTTATGTTCCCTCTCCGGAGATTATCTTTGAGGCAATTCTTAAAAGTGAAGCAGTCTTCGATCTTGTGTCCGAGCATCCTATGGTAGAGATAGTAGTTCGGATGATCCTTCTTGTCGACTTCTTATGGCCTCCTGGGCTATGGCAACTGAAAATCGGGTGTTTTCATCAAACTGCAAAACATTTTAGCCACTGCTTCAGTTTTGAAAGGATATTCCTTGTTCAGAAGTTCCTTCAAAGGACGTGACGGACGAGGCAGTGGTTGATCATGCTGCCATGGCTGATAGCTCGATTGAGGCTGTTGATAGCCCTGCTGAGGCTGTTGATAAATCTGTTGTGGTTGTTGGTAAGTCCTTTGCGGTAGTTGATAACTGGGTAGTGGCTGCTCTGGCCGTATTTGCACTGGTTGCTTTCCCTTATCGACTGCCGCGACGATCCCGGATTTCTTTTCAAATGCTTTCACGGGCTTCTGTTTATCAGTCTTATCGATGAAACTTAGTTGCTTTGCCTCCTCTTGCAAGCTCCCAGCCTTGCTAAGCAACTTCTCAAAAGTCTTTATTGAAAATCCTTTAAGGAGAAGCGCTATCGGGCCGTGAATACTCTTAAGCAGAATACCAACTGCATGCTGTTCCTGAAGCTGTGGTTCACACTTCATGCTTAAATTTCTCCATCGAAGTATGTAATCCACTAAAGTTTCATTCAGATTCTGTTGCTCCACCACTAGATCTCAGATAGTGATGTGGTGCTGAGCCCCGGCAAACCGCTTAACGAAGAGGTTTTCCAATTCTAAAAAGGTCTTGACTGAACCATTCAGAAGTTCTGCATACCAATCGAAGGCAATCCCTGACAAACTACTGACGAACTGACAGAAGTGTAAAGCATCACTTCCACCGACATTGCAACAACTAGCACGAAAATGTGAAACATGCTGTTGGGGGTTTCCCGTACCATCAAAAGTCTTGAATAGAGGTGGTACGAAGCCTTTCGGGTATTGGACCACATCAAATTCTTCAGGGTAAGGTCTACCCATCTGAATAGATGTCCCGCTCTTAGATTGTGCGAAGGCTTCTCGCACCTGCTGTTCCACAATGTTCTTAATATCATTTTCGGGAATCATGCTCTGTGTAGAATCTTTCTTCGGCTATTCATCTTCATTGATGGATGTGATCTCTTTCTCTCCATCTGCAATGTGAATGATCTCCGGGGTGTCTCCTTTTGAGGTTGAAGTTGACTCTGGAGAGTGGCTAAGCCGGCAGCCATCTCTTCCATTTTCTTTGACATATGAGAAATCGTATCATCTTTCTCTTGAAGACGTGCTCTCATTACTTTTGGTTCATCTCTTTCTAAGGCTGATGGAACTCCTTGCAGAGCTAACAACGCTCGGGTCTCAACCATATTGATCTCGGCATACTCGTCATCCATGAACTTTGATGAATCTACTTCATCTTCTAATTTTTCCCTCTTTCTTTTGCCAACCGTCGGATGTCCGTCCTTAGCTTTCCTATGGCGTCCTCTAGTGGCCTCTTCCAAACGGTCTCGCGGTTATCACGTGATGATTTTTGAATTTCTTTATCAGGAGTTTCTTTTAATGCAGTGGCACTTTCTTCTGATTCAGGCTCTCTGACGAGGCTTTTCTTCTCGGGACGTTGTGTCGGTATCGGCTCAACGATAATAGGTTGCCACACCATCCTTCTTGCAGTAGAAGGTCTAGGACCAGACGGTCTGTCAGCTATATGTTGTTAGGTGGTGTCCTCCCTAATATGGTGACCCGATACAACAACAGGCGAACCAGCTCGCATCTTCTTCCTTGGTTTCTCTACAGTAGTGACAGGCTCTACTCGCGGTCCGAAAATAGAAGGTATTGTAGTAAAATCTGTACCTTCCACGGTGACAGGCTCATCACAGACTTAGATTTCCTTCCCATTCAGTTTGGAATGAGCCGGGGTAGGTGCAGAGATGACTAGACCGGTGGGGGTAGAGACAACAGTCCTCCTACAAACAGCAGTACTTCTTTCAGCTGGAACCCTTTGCAGGTGAGGGAACTCTTGAGTCGATTTCAGGCTGAACTCAATTACAGGTTCCTCAGTTTCTGGTACTTTGTCCATTAGTGCGAAGAGAGTGACGTCAGTTAACTTGATGTCTATATTGTCGAATCTTGCCCAAAACGGATGATCCCATTGTCAGTCAGTTCATCCTTGTAGACAGCTAAGTCCAGTCCGTTGGTGAAGGAGAAAATTAACTTTGGTGCAGACATTTTCTGCAGGGTAAAATTCGATTGTCAATCCCGAATTATACTTCCTTTTGTCGCAATACTTAGGACAAAAAAAGAAAGAGTCCGAACACATTTTCATTTATCTTGGTGTATTTGTGATTTTTAAAAGAGTTTGTTTATTAGAAGGTTGTTTATTAGAGGATTTGTTTGTTATGAACAAAATGATTAAAGGAGGAAGGTTATAGAGAAGGTAAAGGATCTGATTCAGAATTGGAAAGGAAGAGAAAGTCCCGTAAGACTTCTCAACTCGAAAGACCACTCCTAGGCTAACACCTATTGGGGGTCCACCCCATTTTTGGGAGGTAGAAGGATTCCAGAACCTCTCTGTTTAGGGATGTCTAAACAGTGGCTCCAAAATCAAAAAAAGGATTTGACTATACTCACTCAAGACAGAAATGAGCGAGGTATGCCAACGGAAGAATGGTAGCTTGGTCCACTAGGGACATGGACTCGCTACCGATTTATGAAAGAAAAACCATCTGATCAAAATGGAGAGAGGAACTAGTCCCCAGCGGAGTCGCCAGAAATCGTCGGCATATTTTTTAGGTTTGTGTTTTAAAAAGGGGTCACCTACAGAAATTGTCGGCGAATTTTAAATTTAATTTAAATTGAAATATATATATAGTTTTAGAAAGAAGCATTTGATTTTGAAAATAACTTTAAGTTTGAAAATTTTAAGATATGAAATTAAATTGATCTCACATCCCAAATAGTTTATATAAATGAGCACCACATCATAAACTGTGTATCTATCCAGAAGAATAAACGCACTGCTTGATGATGGGGTTCGATTAAATAAACTAAAAGATTTGTGACATCTGTTTGGTCTGCGAACCAATTTTATAAGCCGATAAGTTCCCCTGTTTAATATAAAGGAATTAAACAAGGTTTATATTACCTGGGTTCTTAAAGTTCCTTATAAGGGCAAGCCCCTATAGTTAATTACATCTTAAATGTCTGAAGACACTTAAGAAAACTCTCGATAATGATCAGTGGTTTTGCTCTCAAGAATTTTGAAGTTTAAGGTTTTCAAACAATTGGACCTTAGAGATTTCAATAAGGAATAGCTCAAATTTGGAACAGTTTATTTTAAGAATCCAAAGGAAGAGAAGTAGAGGATGTCACGGACCCGAAGTGAACTTCGGTGACTTCCCAACTATCCTATGATTTGGCTTCAATTTGAGAATTTATTTAATGTTGTAATCCTGCCAATTTTAGTTAATTAGGACTTATATTTATATGACATAATCATACAAATAGCCTCGAAGATATGAGGGTTTATGTCGTACCAAATGACTACCTCGGAGTCCTAAGACCGGTTAGGGCTTAATTTACATAACATGATTATGCAAATGCCTAACGAAGAGTTGAGGATTTATGTTGCACTATGCAAACTACCTCGAAATCCTATGGCTTTGTTATTTAAAACTAGGAATGGTTTTGTTGATGTCGATTCCAGTTTTGCTGACGAAGATGGTCGTGCTGCCCACTATGCTCCAAGCTCCTTGTTATTGCAGAGGTTTAGTTTTAGAAAGTGAAAATCAGAAGATGAGAGAAGTGTTTTGGTTTAGAAAAGTCTTAAAGTCCAAATATTTTTAATGTTTTAATTAAAACAAATCTTAAAGTTGGTTAAACAGAACCGATTAAGATCCCACGGTTCCGTCATCCCGGCATCGTTATTTTCATCGGATTCAGTCAGTCTAAATGAATTTGCTAAACTCAACTGAATAAGTTCCACACTTTCATTTAGACCGTGGGAAATCCCATTAGCAACACGTGGGTTACATCATCCGAGGTATTCCCGATAATCCAACGAGACGTTTTAATTTAGTTGTAGTTGTAGTTTTATTATTCTGTTTGTGATTAAATTTTGAGTTGTTTTATATTTTGAAATGTTGTGGCGATGAATTTTTTCTTGTTGTGACTTTTAATTTAGTTTTGGGTTTCAGTTTTGTGGCTTTCCTAAAGGTTTCAGTTTTCATGCAGGGTGACATTCTTGTTTAACATGCAAGAGAAGTAAAGTACAGTGCAGGTAAATAAATTGCAATGAAATAAAAGCGTACTTGGTAAGCATTCCTATTTATTTTCTCCTGCATTTAAAACACAGGTTAAAGCATTTATATAATTGCGAGAAAACACCTAGGTAAAGCTAAGGGAAGGTTTTGGTTGTCTACCAAAATCCTAATCATATAGCTAGTCAATTCCTATGACGTCTAGGTTCTTATGTTTTGTTAAGGATAATTTTTTCACCAAAGAACAATTAAGTTCAGTTGTTTTTCTAAAACATCCCATCGTATTGAGAAAGTGCTTAGGACGAGTCCTAAACATCTTTTCAATACTTCCGAGTTTATTTTGAGTCCAAATGAATTTCATTGTACAAGTGAATTAATCATTCAAGAGATTTAGTTAAGTTTTGCTTCTTACTCAGTGAACTAGGATGTTTGATTATCCTATGAGTGAAGTGACATTTTACTTAATGCTTTATTTAAGAGTTATGATAATGAAAGCCTTTAGGGGCAAATTAATTTGTTGAAGATTTTAACAATTCTTAGTTAGAAAATTGGAATTGATGATTTTGAAATGATTAGGTTTAGTTATAAATTTTAATTAATAATTTTATGTTTGGAATAGTGTTGAAGTTGTTTCAATTCAATTAAATCTTTATATTTTAATGATCTTAATATTTCAAATTAGTTTTAATGTTTTTAATTTGTTTAAGTTGAAAGAGGTGTTTAAATTATTTATTTTTATTAAATTTTAATGACTTTATTTGGATTGATTGTAATATTTTAGGTTGATTTTAATTAGTTTAATTTTTTTTATACATTTTTATTATAAATTATTTTGATATTGATTTTTAATGTTTCAAATTTGTTTTGGGTTTGTTCTTAAGTGATAAATTAATTTTAAATGTTTAAAATTTATTTTTAGTTAATTATTAAATTATTTAATGTTTTAAGTTTTAACTTAATTAAGGGTTATTTTCTTTTTAATCATTAATTTCAATTATCATTTTAAGTTTAATTAAGAATTGAAATGTTATTAAAGTGATTCATTTAGGGATCTTAAATTAAAGGGTTGGTATCTTCCTAAGTCACATCCCTAACTTTAATAATCCAAATTTTGATTATTCTTCCAAAATTTAAATGATTTAATTAATTAATGTTCCATTTTGATATTTTCAAAGTGATCAATGGGTTTCTACCCCTTTACTCCATAAGTTTCAATCACCCAAGAGGAAATTAAGATCAGATATTTTACCCTCCCTTTTGATTCAACCTAAAGTATTAATTAGGGTTAAAATCCTTTAATTACGTTTATGCCCCTTTAGGCTTATTTATTTCATAACTCATCAAATTAAGCTCAAATGAATTTAAAAATTTTTATGTCACTTCACTCATATGTCAATTAAGACACTAGAGGAGAAAATGTGATTTTTCTGAATTTAATTTAATTTATATATTTATTTTTGTGAGAAAATGAGGGTTTTCAATGAAAATTCAACAACATGACCAAGGTGAGGTTTCTATCCTTAGGAAAATTGTGAGATGTCCCTACTGACCAGAGGACCACCAAGACCAATTTTGGTGATTTTTTAAATTATATTTTATTTATTATAATTATTTTGAGTTTTATGGTATTAATTGATTATAAAATAAAATTAAAGTTGAAAACTAAGTTTTATATTTTTCTTAAGTCCTTCTGACCTCAAGGAGTCCAGAGAAACAAATTTTATATTTTTCTTATTTTTCTTTGATTTATTAGAATTAATTTAGTGAAAATATTGGGAAATTCATTTTTTAATGTTAAAAATTGTCCTGAGCCTTTAAAATTCAATTTCTTAACCTATAGACTTGAGAAAAATATTTGGTTTGTTCCTAAGTGATTAGGAGATAAAATGTGACATTTTTATGATTTTTAATATTTTTGTGATTTTTATTATTTTTTAATTATTAAAATATTAGAAATATGGTTAAAAATGAAAATTTTTAGAAAATTCCAATTTTAATTTTCCTAGACTCTTCTGATATCAGAGAGCCCACAAATCATTTTGGTGAATTTTTTAAATGTATTTTAGGTTTTATGAATTTTTAAAGTTTAAAAATAGTCATACAACTTAAATAATTCATTTAATGGGTTAAATTATTTCCAATTAACTTCAAATTTTTATGTGAGGTTCTCTGCATCCTAAGTGATAGTGGAGAATTGTTTTAAAGTAATTTTGGAGTGTGGTTAATCCTAATTAATTATAACTCAGTTTTGGGTGTTTAGGCCAATTAGAGTTATTCTTAAGGAATTAAACTAAACCATACTTTTCATAGGGTCCTCTGGTCCTGAGATACCTCCCCAAATTTTCCTAGAATTTTCTAAGTAACATGCTAATTATTGGAATTAAAAAATCAAAATAGACACATAAATTTGAAAAATCAATATCTTGCTACAGAGATGGCCTATGGCATTGGAAAATTCAGAGAATTTTCCTAAGAACAGAGGCTACAAAAGCCCTATGGTCTCATGCCATGGTGAATTGTATACATGCATGGAGAATTAAAATACTAAAATCAGTAAATAATTTATTTGAAATAAAATACTCATCAAAATAACTTAATTATTTTTCCACATTGTTCTCCTCTGTTCACTGAGCAAGAGGATATTTTTATTTTATTTTTGTAATTTTTCTACACAAAGATATGAATTTTTTAAGTTTTGGGTAATTAAATAAATCAAAAATACCCTATTTCTACTTATCCACGCGGTGCCTCATCATCGTCGGCAGCTCCGAAGCTACACGCGTCGCTCCGCCATTTGACGCCGCCATCTGACTGGGATGCCACGCGGCCTGCGGTATCGTTCCATCTCCTCGTCCGGCTCGATCTGGACCATCCATTCGATACACGCGCGAATGGACGGCATCCGTTCATCGTCTCCAGGCGTCCTAACAGGAGAGCTGTCCACACTAAAACCCTAAGATCTCTCTCATTTCTCCACCAAATTTCATGTTCTTATACTCTATGGATTAGTCTCAACAAGACGCACACATCTATATGGCTAACATGCTATAAGATTGAGCCAAAAAAATGGAGAATTCACAGAAGCTCTGGAGGAAGAAGAGATCCATACCTTTGTTCTGAGAAGTGAAGCTTCAATCAGAGAGTTATGGCACCTTCTATTGAACCCAAGGAAGCTCCAGATGAAGTCTTTGGCTTTGGCGAATTGCCTAGACCCGATTTCCACCAAGCCCGATTTCAGAGCTTGGCCGATAGAAGAAATGACTGGCCTGGAGAGGGGGCTTTTGCTGGGGAACTTCTTCTCTTGGTCTGGTGAACGTGTAGAGTCAATCAATTTGAGTATTGGCTTACTGTGGTGAAGTGTCCTATTTTTGGAGAAGGGTCTGGAATGATTTTGGCAGAGTTTTGTTAGGGTTTGGTTTAGCACCTTCTTTGGCCGAGAGGGGGTGGTGTTTAAATAGGGCTGGCTAGAGGGCTTCCCAGGGGGGTTTGAAGGCTTGGATCAACTGCTCAGGGCAAGGGAAGAACAGCTGTATTGGCCATTGGGCATGGGACAGCTCAACAAGGGAAAATTTGAAAGTTTAGCTCACATGGAGCTCTCGGCCATGGCACTTTCTGGCGACCTAGGCGGCTAGCCGGCAGGGTCAGGTCACCCTCAGGGTCAGGGAGGTCAGGGCTTGATGTTTGTGAGTTCAATTGGCTTTGGCCATGTGTAAAGTGGTTTGATTAAAATGGAAAGGGGGAGGGGCTATTTTGAGTTCAAATGGGTTAAGCCATGGTTTTGGGCATGGTGCACCACCCAAGGCTTGACTTTGGGCTGAAAGGAATCATTTAGGTCAGCTGAATTGGAGTGGTGAAGTCTCCATCCATGGTGATGAGGCTAAACTTGGTTTAGAGTGTAGCATAAATGGGGTTAAAAGTGATAATGAAGGGTTAAGAAAGAACCCCCTCTTCTTGCTATTAATGGCTTGGTGAGGTGTCCAAGGCTTTCTTGGCTTCCATGTGGCTTGTGCATGGCTTCTTGGCTCACATTTGGCTTGGGAAATTGCTTGGTCAATTTCATGGAAGAGGGTTATTTGGAATTTTCAAAACTTTGGATTTTTGATGGGATTTGTCATGATGCCATTTTGGTTTAATCAAAATGATTGATTTTGAACTTAGGGGATAGTTTTAATTAAATGGGCATGATGAGACAATATCACATGGGCTTTGGAATAAGTCTTGGGCTTTTGAAATTGTTTTTGGATGAGCTTTTAAATGCTTGAGGGAAGTGGGCTTTTTATGTTTTAAAATAAACTTTTGGATGAAAATTTTGTAAAACATTGTGCCAAGATAAATGTTGGGTTTAGTTTAGGGATGTGTCATGAGAATTTTAGAAAAGGTTTGGTGTCATTTGGGGTTGAATTGGATTTAATTTGGGCTTTTTGGTAAAGGGGCCAAAGTGGATCAAATTGGGCTAACTTGGGTTAAGGCTGGGCCAATGTTGGGTTTGATGTAAAATTAATATTGAAAAATGTTTATGGGAGTATAAAATAGAGTTTTCAATTTTGGTTGGGCTTTGATTTTGGGATTTGGGCCTATTCGGGTTCATGATTGGTTTAGGCCAAATTGGGGATTTTTTATTTGGGTTAGGTTTGGGTGGAGTTTGGTTTCAAATTTGGGGCAAATCATGTTAGTGTTTTGTTTGTGGGGATATTAGGAAGGTTTTAGAAAAGATTTGGGGCTAATTGGAGTTGAGTTGGGTTGGATTGGACTAAAGTTTAGGTCATGGGCCAAAATTGGGCTTTAAGCTTCAAATTGAAATTGGATCCACATGTTGGTCAAATTGGGTTTGGATTTGGTCTAAATTTATATTGGGGATATTAAATTGAATCTTAGTATTGAATTGGATCAAAATTGAGGTCAATTGGAGTGGTTTGGTTGGACATTGGGCTCTCTTTGGTTAAAAATAGGTCAAATTGAGGATTTTGGTAAAAGTGGGCTAAATTGACAAACTTGGCTTATGGCATAGTTGAACAAAATGAAATTAGGAATATTTGGGATTTTGTAGAATTTTGTGGGAATTTTTTGAATTTTTGGAATTTTTGGGTTAAAAGGGTATTTTGGGTATTTGGAGGTTATTGGGGGGTATTTTGAAAATTTTGGTATATTTGACCAATGATGATCAATTTGAGTGGTGGGAAGTGTTTAGGACTGATTTTGAGGAATTTTGGGTAATTTAGGCAATTTCTAGGGCATTTGGTAGGTTTGGTGGGTTTTGGGTCCCGGGGGTCAAAAATTGAAATTTTGGAAAAATGAAGGTTGATCACGTGTGAGTGAAAGAACCATGAGAGGACTCATTTTAGGCATTCACTATGTTGTTCCTAACCCTATTAGCAAGGGGCCTAGGGGTTGAGGTCCATCCAAATGAATTACATACATGAGTCAGGGAATTAAGTTGGGTAAGAATGATTTTAGGGTTGGAATGTGTGTGAGAGTGTAGTGTGTGTGCAAGTCAACCCTCACCAGACCAGACCATCCAGGGTAGTCCTAAGGCCATAGAGTCCTATAGGAAACTCATCTTTTAAACCTCCACATATTGATTTTAACCCTCCAAGTGGTTTAGGGGTTTACAATCAAACATGTGGGGTTTAAAGGGAGTTAAGAAGTGGTTTAAATTTCTATGTGGTGGGTCCCATTTCTAGTCCTCTAGGATAGTCAAAGGGAAAACCTATGGCTAGATCCTAAGTACTAAGGAGAGAAGAAAATACCTCACCAAAAATGAGGTCAACACCGAGCTAGCCATGTTAACCAAAATTCTACCCAGTTAAAAATTGTTAATAATCATCGTGCTTACTATGGTTTCATTGTAAGGACCCCCCTTTAGGGAAAAACCTGCATCAGTAAAAAAAAATCAGGGAAAGAGGCTTCTGCTTCAGAATGAAAGTGATAGCACGAAGTTTCCCCATCTCAAGCTTATTATGATCAGCCTGCCTAATCGAGTCTCCTCTTATGATGGCCGGTAATATCCATGTAATGTTGATAGCTTTGACTCAAATAGATTCCTTATAGTCATCTACTATTGGAGATTGCTCTTATTTTTGGATCGACGATCTTAAGGCCACGAACTCCTTTAGTTTCTTGGATTGAATTAACTCCTCGACCAGTTTTTAGAGGTGTCTACACTTCTCCATGTCATGACCATAGTCCTTTTGGTATTCACAGAACTTGTTTGTGTTCTAGAGAAAAGCTTTAATTTTCACTAATATAGCCTTTTTGAATTATTCCTTATCTTATTTTGCCTCTATTAACTTAATCATTGAAACCTACAATTGAGTGGGTTTCCGTGTTTCTTTATCTTCTTATGATCCTTCGTTCAACTAGCTCCATCCTTTTTAATAGTTTTTGTCGGCCTCTCTTTCATCATGAGATGACCGAATATCTTCATGTTTGGGTCTTGAGCCTTCCTTCAGCCTCCACCCATCATCTCATGAAGCCCTCTTCTATGAGCGGTGATCAAATTGTTTAGGTTTTTTGTAGGGTGGCAGAACACACTCTACTCCATGATGTGGTGGTTGGCTAACTTTAACAGTTCACTAGACAGTTGGATTGTCCTAAACCCAGAAAATACTAAAATCGTTCACTCATCAGCCTCTGAGCTAACACCAGCTTCAAATTTTGTTTTTACAGCATTTATTTCTAGAACTTAGTGCCATATGCTTGAAGGCTCTCGTTTAGCCCTTGCTTGATTTGTCATAAGGCCTATGAGTTCTTGCAGGGTTTTTGGGTGCTTGAAAACTGCATTGTAAAAATTTTCTTGATTTCAACAAAGGAAGTTATAACACCTATCGAGAGTTCATTAAACCACTTGAGAATTGGATCCCTCAATGTAGTGTAGAATAGTCAACACTTCTCTAAGTTAGAGATTTTAAAAAGTTAGATGGCTGAATCAAAGGAAGCTCTGTGATTGGCCCGATCACTTCGACCCTTGTAGGATTTCAATCATGAGACTCTAAACTTCTCTGGGGGCTCAATATCATAGATCTCATGGAAGAATGCATTCTCTAGTTGGTGTTAGACCTCCATTTACCCAAACAAGGTTTGAATCTCGGTGTAGATCTAGAGTTGTCCTGGATATGTGAATCTTCAATTCTTTCTACCCCCCTCAGCTGTTTGGTGGCCTCAGGGTTTGGGTTCTTCTCGAGGGTTCTGTTCTTTTGGAGTTTGTGTTCTTCCCTCGAGTAGTGCACACCATTATTTCTATAGGTTCTTGAATTTATTGTTGCACAAATTCCCTTGCATTCTTCATGTTTGAGGTGTCTCTCAAACGAGTTCCTTCTCTGTGATGTGCTTCTTTATTCATGGAATGATTCATGCTCACCGCACCTTCTAGGATGTTGAATACAAATATCTCCTATGGATCACACCCAAGGAAAGGAGAGTTGGGTAGACGAGAGAAACTAAGAGAGAGAGCGAGAGAGAGAGAGAGAGAGAGAGAGAGAGATTAAGAGAGGGAATAAGAGCACGATAACACCAGTTTTTAGAGAGTAAATTCAGTAGTACATTATTGGAGAAATGACACCATATCTATATATTCTGGGGATATCTAGTAACATTACATCTACATCCCTGTTTTAATAGAGACAATTCAAGTTTTTATTATACCGTTTCATATTTTTAATCGACACCAAAACTCTTTCATATTTGTAACTGACATTAGCACAATTTCATATTTATAACTTCTTGAAATGGTGTGCTTCTGGAAACCCGAGTAGCCACCCTTCTGTAAATAAGGTGAACTTGGACCATCAGGTAGAGCGTGTATCAGTGTAATTTGACAAACATCTCTCCTTGTACAAAAACCTTCTTAGAGGATCAACAAGTTGCTTCGTGGGGTGCCCTTTGGCCATCTTTATGAAGAATTCTGGAATCGACTGAGGGGTTGGTCACGATCGGTTGTTCCTCAAATTAGATATTTTCTATTCATTTGTTGGTTGTGCTTCCATTTGGTTTGCTTAGGGTTCTGACTGAAGGAAGATCCACTTGGCTTTTCAACTATTGACTATCCTGATACACTGTTATTTGCTGTGCATAAGAAAAAATTTTGGTTACTTTGGAACTAACCAACACCTTTCATAAAGTCTAGTCTTTGAATTATGGTGTGAGGCGATGTGGCACTGCTCTTCTAGGTGTCGGTGCATCGTTGTATGGGCTATGGCACATCAGTGTCTTGTTCTTGAGTTTTTACTTCAAAATGGCCTCTTCAGGTGTCGATGTGCTGCTAGAATAGTGCTGAGGCACTACCAATCAGCATCACAGTGCTATGTCCTAAGCACTAGGGTGCCAAGCCTTAAATTGAAAATGACCTCCATATGCCATGTTTTACCTATATACAACACATATATACACGAAGATATCACAGAAAAAACATAAAAATGGTTCAAATTGAAATAAAATACACCATAAAATTCACCACTTTACATACTTATCAATATGGCACTCAAAGGAGGGTGAATAATATTTATATGAAAAACTTATTAATTAAAATATTTAATATGATTTCAATGTTAATTTATAAGAATATAGACTATCACATAAATTTAAAGACTTACAAGTAAAAAAGTAAATACTAGCAGTGCAATAGAAAAATTATCAGGCATAATATATTTACGTGGTTCAACCCAACTTGCAGACGTGTACGCTAGCTAACCCTTGAGCTAGAAACCATAAGATGTGTGGTTTGCCAAAAAACCTCACTTCTTCAAATCAAGAAGTTTCTTTTACAGTATTCTCTTGTATTGATGTGTACAACTCTATTTAAATACAATTTGATTTTCACTATGTCAGGTGACTTTAAATAAAAAATGAAATATTCAAAGTTCTATAGATTATATAATCTTAAACTAACAACAAAATAACCAAACAATAAGTTGAGGGGAATTTATAATGGTGTTGTTACTCACCTCACAATTTACAATAGGAACGTAAAGCTTCCTCACTGTAAAATATATATATTTTGATTCATGTATATAACATTAATATGACTTTAAGTTAATAGATTTTAATTCACAGCTTTAAAGATTCTTCTTAATATATATTAGATTTTGAAAATAATCTATATTAAAATAAAATAACTTGCTTGCTAACTTTATGAATGAAGAAATTTAAACACATTGTTGAATGCTAAAATGTTTTGTGGGTCACATCTAAGGAATAGAGCGTTAGACGAATTAAAGTAGTGGAGAAAAAAGAGAGTAAAGGAAGCAGAGTGCATAATAAGACAAGTTTTCCTGGAATGGGTTCGCATAATAAGACAAGTTTTCCTGGAATGGGTTCAATAGACCCTTTTTGATGAAATGACCCCCTACTATAGAGTATAGGGGGTTTCTAGTAAGTTACATTTTTTCCCCGATTAAATAGGAATGTTACAAGTGATTAATGTACCATTACACATTTACATATTTGTAACTGGCTCTGGGATCTTTTAATATATTTTTTGTAACTATTTGAAGTCTGAAATTAATGCTCTACTGATGTTAACATTCGGTGGTCTGACGATCGTTCAGTTGGCTAAAAGTCCTTTGGTCGACTGAGAGCTCATTAATAGGTTGGAAGGTCACCACACAACCTTCATGAGGGAACCCTTCCAAGAGACATCTTATCATTAGGCATTGGGTGCATCACCGTAATATGATGGATAATTCTCCTTCAAACAGGTGGTCTTCATAAATGGTTGAAAAAATATTCTAGGGAGCGACCGTCGGTTTTCTCTCTGCGGGATCCCAAAATTGGTAAAGGGAGTTAATTACACATGGTTATCCCTCAGATTAAGTGCATAATGTTTCTTGTTTGAATATACTTTCCTTCGGTCAACCCATGATCCAACTAAACAAAATTATGCTTGACGCCTCTGTCTTTCAAATATCTTGATGTAGTTCTTTGGCTTCTTTCTAGTGTCATTCGTTGAATTTTCTTGTGATTCGTGTGGTCATATTTTTTATGTATACACATAAAAAATAAATCTATGACACTCAAATAATATTTCATCCAAAAACAAAAGATTTTAAAATTGTATAAGAAAATAACTATAAGCGTTGCAAAGAAATATTTGGAAAGAAGAAAACAAAGTAAAAAACTTCCAAGAGAGTTTGCTTGATTTGGGTTATAGAGATCTCCAAACCAGGAAATTTTATAATGCAAGTTTGAAGGATACTTGTAAAAAAATTGGAGGCTTCTCTCCTTAAAATTTTGCTTGAAAAGAAGGGAAGAAGAAGATAATATATATTGAAATTTTGAGAGTTCAAGAGTAGATCTTACATGAAGAAAATAGGGCTATTTATAACTAAAGAATAATTTTAAATCAATTTTAATGCATAAAAATATTCTAAAATTATTTTAACAAATAATATTATGAAACAACTAGCTATCTGCAGTAATTTAAAGAAGTCAAAATAGGTGTATAACGACAAGCTAGCTTCATAGAAAATAGAAAAGTTTTAAAAAGTATAATAAATACAATTGTAATCAATAGTTGATCATGTAACCTACCAAATTGTATATAAAAAGTCATAAATTTAATAAAGAAAATAGAAGTTTAATATTCTATGATTATAATGAGCTATTTGTAGAACTAGAATTTTTATTATTCCTATAGCAATTCTTAAAAGCATAATTAAGCTTAAAAAAATTTTAAATAATCTATTTAAAAACTTCTGAAAATTTTAAATATACTGAAGTAAAATAGGCCTAATACTTTTAATATTCTTTTTTTTTTTTGGTAAATTTAATGCTATGCATGATGTTTTTTGGAAAATATTAAAATTATGAAAAATATAATTAAATATTAAAAATTTATTGATATCTAATTTAAGTTGTTCTTCTAATTTAATAATAAATAAAAAAAGTTAAAAGAATACATTTGATTGGGGGCAAAAATAAATGATACAAGTAAACTCCTATTATCTGCTAAATTTATTCTAAACAAATATTATATGTTGAGCTTCATATCCATCTTGATCTATCTTGAGTTCTTCTATACTCAAATATTGATCCAATTTTTAATTTGCAAATTCATAAAATCAATGCATTTGAAATACAATCCATACATTTGATCATCCAAGAATAAAATTATTATCATCAATTTTAATAAAATATATTATAAAACTAACACTACCTGAGGATTATTAGTCTATTTAATAAACCAAAATACATATTATAATATGCAATCACTCACAATTAATCATAATTAGTGATATATGAAAACCATTTAACAATTTAAATATTCAATCAAGTCACAATGATGTTGATGATTAGAAGTCTTATTTAAAGAATAACAAAAAATTTGATAGTCCATCAACTATCGATCAATATTAGACAAAAACACACTTAAATATGTAGGAAGAATGTTAATGAACTAATTATCATCTTACGAGAAACATTTTAATACAGTCGTATCATGAAGTGTTATGCAGCAAATAGAATACTCTAAAGAAGATTAGACTTTCATGTTGTGCTGAAGAATGTAAAGGTACGTCAATATCAACTGAAATTATCAAAGGGCTAATTTGTGTGTGTATGTGTAAGGATTTCGACTTTATAACTAAATGAGACATACATAAGGCATACATTAAAACAATAGATTACTATATTGAGGATTAATAGTTATGAATTTGAATTGAAAGTTTGAAATGGCACAATAAAGAGCACACGCCTTTGCTATCCAAAACCACAGAATTATATTTTATTTCTACAAAAAAAAAGTATTTACTTAAATTATCCTAACAAAAATTAGTGGAGCAATATAAATAGTGGCGGAATTAAGGGTTGTTGAGAAGGACACTTATCACTTAAACATTTTTACTAAACTCTTTAATATCTTATAAGAAATGAAAGTTTGGCCCTTAGTTTAAAAATTTTATGAATGAGGAGAGTGTTTTACACTTAAATTCTCTATAACATTACACACACACACACACACACACACACACACACACACACACACACACATATATATATATATATATATATATATATATATATATATATATATATATATATATATATATATATTAAAAGGATTTGTCAAAGGCTACTTTACGAGCCTCCGATTATCCCTAGTGTGCCTAACAATTCGAGTACTACCCCCTTAAGACTAACTATGCCAGAAGGGATTCAAACCACCGAATTGAGGGGACTTATACTATGGATGCCAACTAACAGACCGGGAGATGTGACATGAGAAAATATGTTCTGCCCAATGCTCTGCCCAATGCTCTGCTAATAAAAAAGAGTTTTAAATTCATCATGAGAAAATATCAAGTTTTTTCTTATCTCATATCAAATTTAGTTAAAATGAATATGGGGATTAAACCATCCAGTATGACTTAAATCAAATTTGAATGGAAGATTTACATATCTACTATACAAATTTTTATATTATATTTATAATATCAGACATAAAAGTTAACATGCAAAATTATATTTTATTTTAAAAGTATAGATTACATTTAAAAGTAAATATCAATGATATTTTTGATGTGATATTAAAAATTTAGTGATATAAGTACAAAATATGAAAAGTATAAGTAATAGAGGTATAAATTCAGAATAATTATGTGATATGCATGTAAATGATAAAAAAATAGAAACGAAGTTTGGCTCTCGCCGAATTCAGTTATTATTTAACGAATCAAATCGGGCTTAGAATCATCATTGGATCGCGCAAAAATTAAAAAAATTTAACAATAAGATTTTAAGAACTATATGCTGTTCAGATAAGTACAAGATAATGTTCTTAAACCAGATGCCAGCACTAAAAAATTATTCCTTTTCTTAAGATAAAATTTGAGTGCATTGTTTTTTTTTTTTTTTTTATAAACAACTTGATGTTTTCTAACCAGTGTCTAATATCTCTAATGATTTGATGATAATCGTGAATATCATCACAATAACATCATAATACTATCAAATTCGCACAATTATCTGTAAATAATTTCTTCCCAATTCGGAAGGCAGAAATAATAAAAATGAATTACTATTATTGACATGGTAAAATATACATCGGGGCATTTACATGCATGGCAACCAACTCTGGAGTATTTACATAACTAACACCTAAATATTTTTTTTTTTATATTTATACCACTCAAATTGTTCTTATCACAGAAACATCACTTTTTTTTTTACATTTAAAAAGTGAGATACTCCCTTAAACGTCGCCTTTGATGGTTTGGTCACATTAAACGTCGACTATCTGATGATCCGATTAGAAGAGTACATGTTTTAGATTCGACTTATGTTAAGAATGACAGAGGTGGACCTAGGAAGACTTGGGCTTATTATATAAAAATGATCTTAATTTATTAGAATTAAATGAAAATATGACATTAAATAGGACGCAATGGAGAAAGGATTCATGTAGCCGACTCCACTTAGTGGGATTAAGGTTTGTTGTTGTTGTTGTAAAAAGTGAGATATTCATTTTCATACATAGAAAGAGTGATGTATGTAAATTAAAGTTGGGTTTTAGATATATAAATATAGATATATATATATATATAAATGCATGTGGCTGTAAGTGGAAATGGGATGTTTATCATTTATATGCTGCGCCTTTTCAGTCAAAGAAGATGTCTCTGTTGCTGTTTTACTCGAACACAGTTTCTGCTCATCACAGCTCTGCTTCATGGATTATCTGCTGATGCATCTTGGTTTCTATTTTTTGTTCAAAGAAGATATTTTTGTCGATTTATTCGACCTCATTTATGCTCTTCACTGTTTGGCTCCTCTAGTTTTTTCTGTTATGGCTTCTGGTTTATTGTGGTCTTGCGCTCTGCAATTAATCCTTACACATACTACTCTTATAGGTGTTAGGTTATTTACTTTCAGCTTTTTTGGTTACTTTGGATATTTTCCTGCTGTTTTGGAATACTTGTCTTTTAATTGGATACTTGAGTGGGTTTTTTTTGTCTTTTTTGTCGGGATCTGTCTCCTCACCCCTTGTACTGATCTTTTTATAATCAACACGTACGGAGCCCAAAGTGCTCTTTCCCCCCAAAAAAAAAAAAAAAAAGGAAAAAATATATATATATATATATATATATATATGAATTGAGTGGTATGTGTGTAAATATCGCTACTGGTAGTGTGTAAAAGGAAATTAGTGTGCAAGTAAAACTCAAGTTGTCACAACCTAATCTTTCTCACGCACAACTATCACAAGCTTGCCGCCTCGACGATCAATTCTTTCATGTGACCACACCTAAACATTATTATTTACATTTATACCATCAAAATCATTCATGTAACATGAAAAATATCACTTTTTTTCTATTCACTTTCCTCCTCTCTGCATTGTTCATTGCCTATCTCCACGCTCCATCATCTCCACCAATTAAGCTAGGCATTCATAATTTTCAATATAGTTGAAATATATTATAGTAAATAAGTTATAAAATATTTACATTTTAATTACTTAATTTTAAGTCAAGATTCGAATTCATTATTTTCTGTGAATAGGCTCAGATGACAAAGACACTTTTTTTTTCTCAAACACGCATATCAAAAAATATTTTGTCAGTCAATGTTGCAATGAGATCTATTTTATCTGTTAGGGGGACTAATAGTGCCCGAATGGGTCCTTTATTATTGAGTCAAAGGGCGATATGATAACAGAATATTTTCTTGATGAACGAGTGTGACAACAGTCAAATATTTTCAGTAATTGGAGCACTTTGTGCAGGCTTGTGGCAGCTTTGTTGAGCCTGTTTGACAATAGTGTCAATTCGGATTTGTTGATAGGGTAGATGGGATTCAAATTTGATTTAATATTAACCCAAGCGTAACCTAAATATAAAATGGTCATGAACCTAAACTTGACCTGCTTCAAAATCCATTTAACATGTTAGGTCAAAATTAGATTAATTTCGAGTCAAGTTCTGATTGTTGTGTCAAATTCAAATCAATCTCAGTTTGGCAAGTCAGTCCGAACCCGACACGAGAAATATTTGGGTTAGTTTGAGTTAATGTATTTGATTTGTGGGTCCCCTTTATTTTGTTATTAGTAACATTCCAATCATCATAAAAAAGGCTTTATTTTTATATGACCTATGTTTTTATTTTTATTTTTAAAAATTTCTCAATCATAATTTCAAAAAAAAATCTCCATAAGCAGTCTTTTAAAAGAACAATGATGGGAAAAATGGTGAAAATTTTTGCTATTAAAATTAAGGATCTATTATGGACAGTTGCAACTTCTTAAGAAACAGTTGTGGAGCTGATGATAGGAGAAACTGCTGCTAGGAGAAGCTGCTGCCAGGAAACGTTGTTGAGAAGCTGGTGCGAGGAGAAGTTGTTGCAGTCTATTTGGATAGTATAGCAACGAAATTGTTGTGCTACAATTGATTTTTAAATAAAGTCTATTTTTCCTTGTATAATGTAAATGTTAGTGCACAATTTTAGAAATAGTTCAAACAAAGCTAAATATAAACTTCTACATTAAAAGTCATACATCACTTGACACTAATGAATTACTAAAAATTTATAATTAAAACAAGAACAAGAAAAATTATTATAATAGTAGTTTTCATGTCAAAATATTTAAGCCTATATGAAAATTTCTTTTCTAAAGCAACTCTGTAGATAGTTATCTAAAGCTAACCCTACATACCACAGGTTATGTTAAAATAATTTTAAAAATACAGTTCTCTGAGGACAAATAAGGTTTAGTTCTTAAAATTTTTTTCCCCCTTCCCCCAAAGTTAAATTTTTTATTACTTTAAAACATGACAATTTATAAAGAAAGATAAAAAAATTTTAAAGTTTAAAACAGGATAACAGTGCAAGTTCTTGTAAAGACAGGCGTTGAGTAGCAAAAATCTAAGATTAGCAAGTATAACAAAAAAAACTCAAAGTAACTAGCATAAAAATTGGAGTAAAAGGTAAACAGTGAAACAGTAGAACAAAAATGTGCAACACATCAGTTTAATACAAATGTACACTTAAGCACAAACAAAACACAAGCACAACACTCCAACACAAATACAACAAATAACTAACATTCCAAAATTAAGTACACAACTGTTAATTCAAACATTTTGGATACATAAAACCAACTTTTAAGACTAGAAATGAGCTCATTTTCTTATATTAATAATAAGTTTAATACAAACGACATGATTTAGAAATAATTAGATGTCAAAACAAACAAAAACTAATATTATGAAGTGTTAAAGCCTAAATAATCACAAAGTTGGCACACCACAGAAAAACACTTACTACTAACATAATTATATATCAAAGAAACGATCTAGGAGTAGTTGTGAACAATGGTGTCACCCTCTTGTTCACCCTCCAAAAAGTTACAATCAAAAGCATGATAAAAAGGAGCACAAGAAAAATCCGATGCAACCTTATCATCAATCCATTTGTCATTATTGTACATACTTACTTGATAATCTTAGAAACTCACCAAATTATTGAATTGAAGTTTCAACTGTCAATCCAAATTTTAAATAGGGGGAACAAGTTTTCATACTTTGTGTGGAGTCAGGATATCTCCACTTTAATCTTCTTAAGTTTCTCCATAAGTCGCTTCGGACATAATGCTAGGAATCCGTTGATATAGGTGTGGCATCCTTATGCTTCATCTTCTTGTCTTCACATCTTCCATTGCCATTACTCTCCATGATCTCTAGATAGGAATGAATTTTTCTACTCTCAGTTCTCTCCAAAATGCTTAGAAATGTTGAAGGGATGCCTCCATTCCAGTTATAGACAGCTTTATAGAGAAGAAGAAGGCAGAAAACTGAATTTTGGGCTGTCTAGGGGAGTTATTCGAACTGTAGCGTTATGGTGCCAATCCAAAATTCTTAAATGTCAAATTTCTTTCGTCCCCGCCCATAAAATAATGTTTTATGTTGTCATAATCACATGAGACTCAATATCACTTCATAAATTCATCATAACACCAATCACTAATCAAATCAATCCACACCAATAACTATGGGTTGCCTCCCACAATGCTCTTGGTATAACGTTGTTAGTCTGACATAACCAATGTTTTACTATCGTTGACCCAACATTAGGATCTCCTCAAATATATGACCATTTCCACTTATATAATCTCTTAACATTTGTCCATTTACCTTAATTACTCTCCTAGTTTTAGGATCTTCAATATCAACAGCTCCATATCGATAAACTCTTACCACAATAAATGGTCCTGACCACCTGGACTTAAGTGTTCCTGGAAATAATTTCAATCTTGTATTATATAATTTAAATTTTTGTCCAGGCTCAAAATGCTTTCTCAAACTTCTCTGATCATGCCTCATCTTCATTTTCTTCTTATAAATTCTAGCATTTTCATAAGATTCATTTCTTATCTCATCAAGTTCATTTAATTGTAGTAATTATTTCTCTCCAGCATATTTCATATTATAATTAAACTCTTTAA
Organism: Papilionanthe hookeriana x Papilionanthe teres; assembly: GCA_022702705.1. Lineage (NCBI taxonomy): Eukaryota > Viridiplantae > Streptophyta > Magnoliopsida > Asparagales > Orchidaceae > Papilionanthe > Papilionanthe hookeriana x Papilionanthe teres. Next base: position 27,342,091 of record CM040429.1, on the reverse strand, counting down.
TAACTTAATAAGCTTTATGCTCTAATTCAACTAGCAAATAACAAGCTTTCTCATATATGAGCCTATATGGTGACATTCTTATATGAGTTTTGTAAGCAATCCTATAGACCCATAATGCACTATCTAGTCTAGCAGACCAATTAGTCCTATTAGGATTTACAATTTTTTCCAATATTCTTTTAATTTCATGATTGGATACTTCTGCTAAACCAATGGTGTGAGGGTGAGAAGCTATGGCAATTCTGTGATTTATTCCAAATTTTTGAGTTAATGTTTCAATTGTTCTGTTCTTAAAATGACTTCCCTCATTTGTAATGATTACTTTAGGCATGCCAAATCTTGTAAAAATATTTTTCTTTCAAAATTTTGCAACACTCTTACCATTATAGCGAGGTAAAGTAACAACTTCAATCCATTTAGAAACATAATCCATAACTATCAAAATATAAATTTTTTCAGAAGATGGTATAAATGGTCTCATAAAATCTAAACCTCGAACATCTAAAATTTCAACTTCCAGAGTAAAATTTAAGGGAATATTGCCTACTCTTTGACATTTATTTTTTTTTTAGGGAAAGGACCAGCTCGTGACTCTCTACGTGTTAATTTAGAAAAGATTATAAAAAGGGGAGGAGAGGTGGATCCCTAAAGCAAAAGGACAAAAAATTACAACTATACGCAACTCTAAGTGTTCCTCCTCTCGCAGTACAACTCGATGCAAGCAAAAAAATAAATACACATGTACATGTATACTCGAAGAAAAAAAAACACCAAAATAGAGTATAACCAATGTATATATCAACGAATAGACCAAGCCGCATCTGATTAAAGCCTCATTAGAACATAAATCGTTGAAAAATGTCAGCAGAAAAGCCTGCACCCCATTGGCCTTTAGCGCAGGTAACTCCATTAAAAAGACGAGAAAACACAAAAAACTGAGAAGAAACTGGTAGCCTTGTGTGCCCTGTTCGATGTGATTAACCAACCGCAAGAAATGAGTGCTGAAATCCCACCCCACATCCATCTAAAACCTAGAGGTAGAACCAAGCTAAATAAAGCAAACTAATGCTCCCAACAAAAGTCCAAGAATTAATATCAATATGGAGTGCCGAAATCCCACCCCAAATCCCAGCAAGTTAATTCTCTACATGAAATTTGTATGGCATCCTATATAATAGTTCAGAAAGAAAAACCTAAAATAATGAAATAGAGTCGTAAGAATAGGGGCCAGTTCATCGCAGAAAAAAAAAACATATCCCTGGGCAAATCGCAGAGTTTTTTGGGTATCTATCTAGCGCGCGTGCACGCGCACACACAGATATATATATACACACACACACACACACACACACCTTTATATATATACATACATACATATATAGCATACATAGTAGGAACAAAAATCATATGAGGGATCATTATTGCCCAGTGAGAATAGTATTCAAAATATGTAAAAGCAAACCATCTGTCACCCACCAAAACCCCCCAACAAACCCTGTTTTGCAAGCCAATCCACCGAGGAATTACATTCCCTTAAATAAAATATAAGATTATGTCGTCTGATGAATTTCCGGACATAATTAAAAATGCAGATAACATTTTCACCGATGCAGTAGAATAACTCTCAATATGCAAATTTTGAAAATTGAAAATAACAGCGATTTGTATTGCATTCCATAAAGAGAGGCATTTAGCATGTAATGGTGAAGAGCACTAACAGGTGAAGCAAATAAACGTAAGCACATACCGACAGAGTTACAAAAAATGCCACCCATCCCAACAACATTAATGGACCAGCTTCCATCAATATTAGTTTTAACCCAACCATCAGAGAGGGCGCTTACACCCACCAACACCCCCAACAAACCTTGTTTCGCGAGCCAATCCATCGAGTAATTACATTTCATATAAATAAAATGTATATTAATAATAAGATTATGTCGTCTGATGAATTCTCAGACAATATTTAAAATGCAGATAACATTCCAAGTGGTGGGAGTGGTCATATAGAACATATTCACCAATGCAGTAGAATCACTCTCAATATGCAAATTTTGAGAATTAAAAATAACAGCGATTTGTATTGCATTTCATAAAGAGAGGCATTCAACATGTAATGGTGAAGAGGCACTAACAGGAGAAGCAAATAAACGTAAGCACATACCGATAGAGTTACAAAAAATGACACCCATCCCAGCAACATTAATGGACCAGCTTCCATCAATATTAGTTTTAACCCAGCCATCAGAGGGGGGTTGCCACCTAATTAAGGAGGCCTTCCTACCCCTCGCAGAAGTTCTAACACTAATGTTGTAGTGAGGGGTAGCTTTAATGTAATAAGCAATGATATAAGAAGCACTGAGATGAGGAGTAGGTGAGGAAGGCTCATGTTTATTAGCACTTTTAGTGGACCAAATAAACCACAAAATAATTAAAGGAAATGATTTCAATTCATCAACATAAATAGGAGCCTCTTTCCAAACAGTAAGATAAATCCCCAAGTTCAAGCCATTACCATATCTGGGAGGCTAGGAAATCCCAAAGTATTGCCCAACAAATCTCCAAATCTGATGGGCAAAGTGACAATCAAAGAAAAGATGTATGGTAGATTCCTCCTCACACCTGCAAATATAACATCGAGATGCCATTTGCAGTCCTTTTAATTTGAGAATGTCATCAAAAGGCAATAACATAAGAAAATAACGCCATAAGAAAAAAGAAATAGAAGGGGATAATAACGTGTTCCAGAGGGTAAGAGCCCAACTGCAAGGTGTAAATGTATGCAACTTTTGGTAAATTAATTCAGAAATAAAGGCATACACAATAACCTTCCAAACAGGTGTATCAACCTTAAAGTGGATATGTGAATTCGAAGAAATGTTCAGATTTATCTTTAACAAAGTCCCTAAGCTTATGCACATCCCAGAAACCATCAATCCAACAATCAGCCACCACTAATTTATTATCATGAGAAGAGCGGGGAAAGTTAGAGAAATCCTCCTCATTTCAATGATCATTCCAAAATGATATATTCCCAGCACCAACCTCCCAAAATATGAAATTTTGAGCCACAAGATGAACTTTAAGTAAAGCTTTCCAGATTTTAGAGTATCCAACTTTCCAATCAACAATAGTAGGGTGTGAACGGCTGCAATATTTTTGAAGAAGAAAATGAGCCCATAAAGAAGTAACCATACAAATTTTAAACTAGATTTTACAAAAATTGATTTCAGTAAAATGGCTAAGGTTTTTGAAGTCTAAGCCACCGGCAGCAAGATTTTACAAACTTTATGCCAAGAGGACCAGATTTTTCGATGGCTATTTTTGGACCAAAAAATTTTGTTAAAGAGCCTCTTAAGGGTGGTTTGGGTACTCTTCTTTAAAATAAAGAACTTGAAGGGCATAGAGAGGGATTATGTGAAGGACGCACTTAAGCAAAGTTAAATGGCCGTCATTGGAAAGAAAAGAATTCCGCCAGTTATTAATTTTAGCTTTAATTTTGTCAACCAAATCATCCATTTGTGTTTGTCTCCTTCTTCTACGGAAAATATTAACTCCCAAGTATTTGAGAGGAAGGGAAGCAAACTGACATCCAGTGTAAAAAGCCGCTCAAAAGGTATGAGTATTACTAACATGCTTACTGAAGTAAAGCTGGCCCTTAGCTTTATTGAAAGTTAAGCCAGAGGTGTTCTGGAAAGTATTCGTCATTCTCAGAATAGTTTTAAAAGCAATCGTACTAGCATTGGAGGAAATAATGGCATCATCGAAAAAGGCCAAATGACTAACCATAAGCTTAGATTTGTGGGAATATTGAGTATAAGGGTGAAGCAGCTGCATACGATTCAATATACGTGAAAGATAATCAAAGAAAGGATACAAATAGTGGGGGAAAGTGGGTCTCCTTTCCTTAGACCCCTGAAGGACGAGAAAGTTCATAGGATTTTCCATTAACAAAAAACCATATAGTAGTTGTGTTCCAGCCAACATCAAATAATAGTGCGAAAGCTATTGGAAAAACCTCTGACCCAAAGAATATTCAATATGAATTCCCAGTTGATTGTGTCAAAAGCCATTGTGATATCAAGACATCTATCACATGATTTTATGTAGTTATTAACAGTTCTAAATAATGTTGGACAATAAAATCCAGATTATAAAATTATAAATGTAGATTTATCAACCCCAAAATGTTACCCAGAAATTGATTTATGAAATTTATGTATAATTTCTAAATAAGGGTCATCCCAAAAGAAAAAAAATTGAATCATAAATGAACTTTTTAATTTGATGGCTATCTAATCCGTAGGGTAACATGTTACTAACTAGGTAGTTAACTATATCAGCATACCATTGAATTCGTCATTCATTAATCACATATAATTGTTCATCAAGAAAATTGTCATTTATTTAACCATTAAAGTTAACATTATTTTTCTGTTCAAGCCTTGAAAAATGATTAGCTATCTGATTATCATTACCCTTCCTATCCACAACATGAAAGTCACATTCTTGCATCAGAATGACTCATCTAATTAATTGTGGTCTTGCATCCTTCTTCATCATTAAATACTTTATAGTAGAATGATCAATATGCACAACACATTTGGCTCCAATAAGAAGATCTAAATTTATTAAAAGCATATACTATAGCTAATAACTCTTTTCCATTAGTAGTATAATTAATTTGAGCTTTATTAAGATTTTTACTAACATAGTATATCACTTTAAAAATTTTATTGTATCTTTGTCCTAAAACAACCCCTAGAGCATAATCACTTGCATCACACATTAATTCAAAATGTTTTCTCCAATCAAGTGAGACAATAATATGTGCAGTGATTAATTTCTCTTTAAATAAATTGAAGGCATTCAAGCATTCCTCATTAAAATCAAAGTTAGTATCTTCTCTAAAAGATGACATAAAGGTTTGAAAATTTTTGAAAAATCTTTTATGTAACTTCTTATTCCTCCCACATTAGTAGAAGCTGACAATTCAATAATAACTTGAATTTTACTGGATCTACTTCCATGTTTTTCTCAGAAATCTTATGTTCAAACACAATTACTTCTGCAACCATAAATTGACATTATTCCTAACTGAGAACAAAGTTTATTTCTTCACAACGTTATAGAACCATTGTTAAATGATTTAAACATGAATTGAAAGAGGTTCCAAAAACTGAGAAATATTCCATTGAAAAATCAATTCCTTTCTCAATTAAATCACAAAAATTTGACATCATACATCTTTAAAAAGTTGTTGGTGCATTACATAATACAAATCACATTCTCCTAAAAGCAAAACCCTATATGGACTAGTAGTTGTATTCTCTTGATCCTCAGGAGCAATAGATATTTAATGGTATCCAGAATGTCCATAAAAAAAAATAGCAGTGTCTAGCTAGTTTATCCAACAATTGATCCAGGAAAGGTAGAGGAAAGTGACTGTTCATTGTGGAAAGGTTTAATTTTCTATAGTTAATACTGATTCGCTATCTAATTACTTTTCTTGTCATAAATAATTCATTCCTTTCATTAACAACTACAGTGACTCCTTCTTTCTTAGGAAAGCAATGAATAGGATAACCTAAGAACTGTCTTAAATTAACATAATTCTAGCATCCAACCACTTTACAATTTCCTTCTTAACAAACTCTTTCATTATACGATTCAATCTCATTTGAGGATCAACCTTAGGCTTCTAATTATCTACCATCAAAATTCTGTCCATACAGATTGAAGGCCTGATTTCATTAATATCAGATAATGTCCATCCAAATGCTTTCTTATGATTTTTTTAATGTCTCCAATAATTTTACTTCTTGTTCTGTAGTCAAATTTGAGGATATAATAATAGGTGATGTAGAAGAGTTCCCAAAAAATGCATACTTTAGATGAGTAGGTAGAACCTTCATCTCAAGTTCGGGAGGTTTTTCAATAGAAGGAATTAGATGTATATTATTCTCAGTATTATCTAAAATTTCAAAATTTTCTTGAACATAATTTGAATCCTCAACGATTATCTCATTTGACTCATCCTTAAAATCACTTTCAATTTCATCTTCTAGTTCTTTCTGATATGATATAACTTCATCTTTTTAATCTGATATGACTTCACATTTTTCTTGAATATTTTTAACAATCATAAAATCAACGATACCCATTCTATAGCATTTACCATATTTTCCTTTATTAGGATACTTCATTGATTTAAGCACATTAAATTTAACTTCCTGGTTATTAACTCTCATGGTTAGTTATCCTTTCTGTACTTTTATCATTGCATGTCCGGTTGCGAGGAAAGGTCTCCCCAAAATAAGAGAAATTTCTTTATCTTCTTCCCTATCTAACACAATGAATATAGCAGAGGAGATAAATTTATCCACTTCAACCAAAACATCTTTTATAACTCCCTTAGGATGAGTGATAGATCGATAAGCTAATTGTAGGTTTACAGTAGTGAGAGATATTTCTCCTTAACCTAACCTTCTAAATATATGGCATGAGATTAATGCTCGCTCCTAAATCACATAAAGCTTTTGCATAAAATTTTTCTCCAATTACTCAAACTATGGTGAAGCTACCAGATTCTTTGATTTTTTTTAGAAAGCTTTTTCTGAATTATTGTACTACATTCTTCACTAAGTGCAACAGTCACATAATCTTCAAACTTCCTTTTTTATTTAAAAGTTCTTTTATAAATTTGGCATATTTTGACATTAGTTCCAAAGCTTCTGCAAAAGGAATATTAATTGTAAGCTTCTTTAATATCTCGAAAATCTTGAAAATTGATGATCAAGTTTTTTGCTATCTCAGTATTTGAGGAAAAGGAGATGGTGGTCTTTGAAAATAAATCTTAGTTGGAGAGACATGTGTTTCCACTTCCTTAGGAATAGTTTCTTTAGGTTTTTTAGTTTCTTTATCTTATCTCTCAACTTCAATCTCCTTTTGAATTCCAACATTAAATTTATTTCCACTCTTTAGTTGGACAGCTTTAAAATGTTCTTGTTCTTTATTTTTGGCTTTAGGATTAATCTCAATATCATTAAGAATTGTTCCTTGAGGCCTGTCGGCATATTTTTAGGTTGAGTGTTGTATTTTTGAAAAGAGGTCGCCTACAGAAATTGTCGGCGAATTTTTAATTTAATTTAAATAAATAATTTGAAAAGTAGTATTTGATTTTGAAAATAATTTTAAATTTGAAAATTTTAAGATACGAAATCAAATTGATCTCACATCCCGAACAGTTTATATAAACGAGCACCGCACCACAAACTGTATATCTATCCCGGAGAGTAGACACACTGCTTGATGATGGGGCTCGGTTAAATAAACTAGAAGATTTGTGACATCCGTTTGGTCTGCGAACTAATTTTATAAGCCGACAAGTTCCACCGCTTAATATAAATGAATTAAACGAGGTTTATATTACTCGGGTTCTTAAAATTCCCTATAAGGGCAAGCCCCTATAGTTAATTACATCTTAAGTGACGGGAATCAACTAAGAAAACTCTCGATAATAATCGGTAGTTACTGCTCTCAAGAATTTCAAAGTTTAAGTTTTCAAGGGATTGAATTTTGGAATTTCAATAGGGAATGGATCAAATTTGGAACATTTTATTTTGGGAATTCAAAGGAAGAAAGGTAGGAGAAATTACGGATTCGAAGCGAACTTCGGTAATTTCCCGACTATCCTATTGTTTGGCTTGAATTTAGGAAAGTCCTAATGTTTATTTAACGTTTTGATCTTGCTAATTTTAATTAATTAGGACTTATATTCGTATGACACAATCATATAAACAGCCTCGAAGATGTGAGGGTTTATGTCGTGTCGAACGACTACCTCAGAGTCCTAAGACCGGTTAGGGCTTAATTTGCAATGCAAATGCCTAACAAAAGGTTGAGGATTTATGTTGCACTAGGCAAACTACCTCAAAGTCCTATGGTTTGGTTATTTAATTCTAAAAAAAAGGTTTTGCTGATGTAGATTTCAGTTTTTGCTGATGACGATGGCCGTGCTGCCCACCATGCTCCGAGCTCTTTGTTGTTGCAGAGGTTTAGTTTTAGAAGATTGTAATCAAAAGAGAAGAGAAGAGTTTGGTTTCAGAAATCTTAAAGTCCAAGTGTTTTTTATGTTTTAATTAGAACAAATCTTAAAGTTGATTATAACAACACCGGTTAAGATCCCACGGTTCCATCCTTCCGGCATCGTTATTTTTATCGGATTCACTTAGTCCAGATGAATTTGCTAAGCTCAACTAAATGAGTTCCAAACTTTCATTTAGACCGTGGGAAATCTCGTTAGCAACACGTAGGTTCATCATCCGAGGTATTCCCGATCATCCAACAAGACTTTTTAATTTAGTTGTAGTTGTAGTTTTGTTGTTTTGTTTGTGATTAAATTTTTAGTTGTTTTATATTTTGAAATGTTGTGGCGGTGAATTTTATCTTGCAATGACTTTTAATTTAGTTTTGGTTTTTGGTTTTAGGGGCTATCCTAAAGGTGTGGGTTTTCATGCAACAGTTGTTTATCATGCAAGAAAAGTAAGTGCATTTGCAATAAGGTAAATTGCAAGAAGGTAAATTGCAAGAAGGTAAATTGCAATAAAATAAAAGCGTACCTGGAGGGTCTTCCCGTCATCCCAGCTACACTTAAACACAATTTAGGATATTTTAATCATTTAAAGCAAGTTCCTAGGTAAAGCTAAGGGAAGGGTTATGGTTTTCTATCAAGGTCCTACTCCTATAGCTAGTTATCTCCTATGACGTCTAGGTTCTTGTGTTTTGGTTTGAGGACGATTTTCTTTATCAAAGAACAATTAAGTTCAATTGTTCTTATAAACATCCTATCATATTGAGGAAGTGCTTAAGACGAATCTTAAACATCTTTTCAATACCTCTAGGATTGTTTTAAGTCCAAGAGAATTTAATTATACAATGAATCAATCATCCAGGAGTTCAAGTTTTGTTATCTTGCTCAGTGAACTAGGACATTTGAATATCCTATGAGTGAAGTAACACTTCACTTAACACTCCATTTAGGAGTTATGACAATAAGAGCTTTTGAGGGCAAATCGATGTCCAAATGATTTGTGATTTAATTTAATTTCAATTAATGGGTTTAAGTTTGGAATGGTGTTCAAGTTGTTTTAGATTTATTTTGAATTCTTTATGTCTTTGGTGATGTTGTATTTAATTCAATTTAACTTAATTTTAGTTTAATTTAATTTGGTTTAGTTTTACTTTCAATTTAATTTAATTTTATTTAATTTAGTTTAATACATTTTAATTTAATTTAATTTAATTTAATATGTTTTAATTTAAATTTATTTTAGTTAATTTAATATGTTTTAATTTAATTTAAATTTAATTTAAAATTTTTAATTTTAATTTAATATTTTATATATCTTTTTTTTTATATTTTAAAGATGGTTTAATTTAATTATTAAAGTATTAATTTAATTGAAATTTTGGAAGGATTTAATTTAAATGTTTTAATCTTTAATTTAATTTAATGATTAAGTCTTTTAATATTTTAAATCTTGAATTTGGATTATCATTTTAATTAGGAATTAAATATTATTGAGGTGATTAACTTAGGAATTTTTTTTAGATTAAAGAATAAATCTCTTCCTAATAATATCCCTATTTTAATAATTCCAATTTTTTTTTATTCTTCCAAGTTTAATTAATCATTTGATTAAGGTTTATTCTTAAAAATGATTGATGGGTTTCTACCCTTAATTATTTAAATTTCAATCATCCAAATCAGATTAGGATCAAATATTTTACTCTTTCATTTTATTAAGCCTAAAGTTTTAATTAAGGGTTAAAATTTTAATTACCATTTTGCCCTTCAAGCTTACTAATTTCATAACTCACTAAATTGAGCTTAAATGAATTTGAAATTTTTATGTGACTTCACTCATATGTCAATCAAGACATTAGAGGAGAAAATGTGATTTTTCTGTATTTAATTTATTCATGTAATTATTTTTGGTGGAAAATAGGGATTTTCAAGGAAAATTTAAGAATATGACCAAGGGAAAGTTTTTGTCCTTAAAAAAATTATGGGACATTTCTAATTACCAGAGGACCACTTGGACCAATTTTGGTGATTTTTTGAATTATATTATTTTTATTATAATTATTTTGAGTTTTGGAGTATTAATTAATTTTAAAATAAAATAAATGTTGAAAAATGAATTTTATAATTTTCAAAAATCTCTCTGATATCAACGAAACTAGAGAACCAATTTTCATAATTTTCTGATTTTTCTTTGATTTATTAGAATTATTTTAGTGGAAATGCTAGAAAATACATTTTTTTAATTTTAAAATTACCTTAGGGCTTTAAAATTTAATATCTCATCATAGAGACTTAAGAAAAATATGGGGTTTGTTCCTAAATGATTAAAATTCAAAATGTGACATTTTGGTGAATTTTATTATTTTTTAATTATTAAAAAATATTAAAATAATGTAAAAAATCAACTTCTTTGGAAAATTATAATTTTATTTTTCTTAAATTCCCCTGATATCAGAGAGGCTCCAAAACCAATTTGATGAATTTTTGAAAGTATTTTGAAAGTTATGAATTTTTGAAGTTTAAGTTTGGCTAAATGGCTTAATCAACCCATTTGATAGGGCTAACCAAGTCCAATCGACTTCAAACTTTTATGGTGGCTTCCTCCGATCCTAAAGGTCGATGGAGAATTGATTTCAAGTCAATCTGATGTATGATTAGCTCTAATTAATTAAAGCTCCATTTTGGGTGTTTAAGCCAATTAGGGTTATTATAAGTGAGTTAATTCAAAAACCATTTTCCCTAGGGTTCTCTGGTCATAAGAAACATCACCAAATTTTCCTAGAATTTATTTCACAACATGCTAATTATTAGAATTAAAATACTCAGAATAGTGACCTAGAGTTGAAAAATCAATAACTCTTCATAGGGTGGCCTCGACTTTGGAAAATTCAGGGAATGTTCCCAAATTCGGAGGCTTCAAAAGCCCTATGGTCTCATACCATGGTGAATTGTATACATGCATGGAGAACCGAAATAGTGCGGAGAGTAAATAAATAATTAAAAATAAAATACTTGATGAAATTAAATGATTTTTTTCCACATTATTCTCCTCTCGTTCACCGAGCAAGAGAGTATTTTTATTTTATTTTTCCGATTTTCCTACACAGAGTTATGCATTTTTGAAGTTTAGGGAATTAAATAAATAAGAAAATCCCTATTTTTCTACTTAAGTGACGCGGCGCCAGCTCAACCTCGGCAGCTCCGAACGCACACGCGTCGTCTCCTGATTCGGCGCCGCCATCCGACTTAGCGCTCCAGGGCCCCACGGTTCACGTACCATCGCGCTGTCCAGCTCAATCTAGACCGTCCGCTCGATACACGCTCGATCCGACGGCTCCCAGTCATCATCTACAACTGGTGTGCACCCGTGACCGTCAACCTTCTAACCCTAATTTCTCACTCGATTCTCAACGGATTTTCGTGTTCTTATGCTCTATGGATTCGTCTTGAGGAGACGAACACATCCATATGGTAAACATGTATTGAAATTAACTCAAATTAAATAGAGAATCTCTGTAAGCTCGGGAAGAAGAGTGAGTCAATACCTTTGCTCAGAGAAGTGTGGCTTCAATCTGAGGGTTGTGTCACCTTCGATTGGGTCCAAGCAAGCTTCAGATGAAGTCCCTTGGGCTGGTGAATTGTCCAGGTATGATTTCGACCACAGCCGATTACAAAGCTTGGAGTCTGGAACAGATGGGTGGCCTGGAGAGGGGGCTTTCATTGGGGAACTCCTTCTCTTGACCTTGTGCAGGTGTGGGTGAGTTTAATTTGAATTTGGTGGAGAGTTGGGAGATGTCCTGTTTTTGGGTGGAATTTTGGTCGAGAAATTGGGCTCGTTGGTGGGGATTAGGGCAAATCGTCACCTGGGGATCAACCGCTCTAGGTGTGGAGAGTGGTGCTGGAGCAATTTTGGCGGGGGTTTCGCAAGGTCCGGTTCGAGCACCTCTCATGGCCGAGAGGACGTGAGGTTTAAATAGGAGAGGGTGGAGGGCCTTCCGTGGGGGTTTAAGGTTTGGGATCGACTGCTTAGGTCAAGGGAAGAACGACCATGGTGGCCATTGGGCATGGGGCGGCTCAGCAAGGAGAATTGAATTTTTGGCTCCTCCCAAGGTCTCGGCCATGGTGTTTTCCGGCGGCCTCGGTGGTCGGCCGGCCAGTGCACCGGTCACCATCTTGTTCGAGTGGGTCGTGGCTGGGGTTTAGTGCAATCAATTGGCCATGGACATGTGTAAAGGAGTTTGATTTAAATGGAATGAGAGAAGGCTCATTTTTGGCTTGGTTTGGGTCAACCCATGGAAATAGGCTTGGTGCACCTCCCCAAGGCCTGATTTTGAGCTGAGGGAATCATTTAGGTCAGCTTAGAAGGAGTGGTGAAGTCTCCATCCATGGTGAGGTGGCTAAGCATGGTTTAGTGTGTGACATGCTTAAGGTACAAAAGGGTTTAAAAGGGTTTAAGAAAGAGATCCCCTCTCTTGCCATTAATGGTTTGGTGAGGTGGAAAGTAGATTCCATGGCTCTCATGGCTCCCATGGGGCTCATGCATGGCTTCATGGCTCATCTTTGGCTTGGGAAAAGTTAAGTCAATTTCATGAAAAAGGCTTTAAAAATTTTGGTAATTTAGGGGTAATTTGATGGGATTTGGCATATGGCTTGATTTGGATTTATTTTATCATGGATTTAGAACTTAGGAGATGATTTTATCAAATGGATGATGATAGAGGATTGTCATGTGGGCTTTGGGCCTTTTGAAATTATTTTTGATGGGCTTTTAGGAAGGCTAAGGGGATGGGCATTTAGGTTTAAGCATGAATTCATGGATGGGAATTTTGTAGAAGTTTGGGCCAAATAATTGTTGGGTTTGGTTTAGGGATATGTCATGAGTGATTTGAAATGAGTTTGGAATGATTTGGGTTTGAATGGGGTTGGATTTGGGCCTCTTTAGTAAATGGGCCAATGTAGGTCAAATTGGGCTAACTTGGGCCAATGTTGGGCTAGGGTTGAAATTGATGTAAAATTAATGTTTGGAAATGTTTATGGGAGTGTTTCAAAGAGGTTTTGACTTTGGTTGGGTTTTGATTTTGGGGTTTGGGCTTATTTGGGTTACGTTTTGGTTTAGGTCAAAATTGGGCTTTTTAGCTTTGGGTTGAATTTGAGTGGGGTTTGGGTCTAAATTTTGGGTAAATCATGTTATTTTTTTGTTTGTGGGGATGTTAGGGAAGGTTTAGAAAAGATTTGGGGTTAATTGGAATTGAATTGGGTTAGTTTGGGCTAAGTTTGGGTCATGGGTCCAAATTGGACTTTAAGGTCAAAAGTGAAATTGGATTCAAATGCCAATCAAATTGGGCTTGGATTTGGTCTAGATTGGTGTTGGGGATGTTGAATTGAAGTTTAGAATTGAATTAGACCAGAATTTGGGTCAATTGGGTAGGTTTGGTTTGACATTGGGTTCACTTTGGGTTAAAATGGGTCAAATTGGGGATTTTGACAAAAGTGGGGTAAATTGACAAAATTGGCCCATTGGTATTGTTGAACAAAATGAAATTGAGAATATTTGGGATTTTCTGGAATTTTCTGGGAATTTTCTGAATTTTTGGATTTTTTGGCTAAGAGGGGCATTTTGGGTATTTGGAGGGTATTGGGAGGTATTTTTGGAATTTTTGGTATTTTTGGCTATGAATGATCAATTTGAGTAATGTGGGAATGTTTGGGATTGGTTTTGAGGAATTTTGGGTATTTGGAGATTTTTTGAAAAATTTGGGTAATTTCAAGGGTTTTGGGTAGGTAGAAGTGTGTAGGGTCCGCGGGTCAAAAATTTGAAAATTTAGAAAATTGAAGATCGGGTAAATGTAAGTGGAATGAAATCATTTTGGTTGAGCCATGAAGCCATATCAAGCCCACATGAGCCATGAAGGGACTCATTTGAGGCATTCATTATGTTGTTCCTAACCCTCTTAGCCCAGAACTTAGGGGTTAAGGACCATCCATGTGAATCACCTACATGAGTCAGGAGGTCAAGTTGGGTATGGGTGTGGCTTTAGGAGGTGTGTGAAAGTGTAGTGTATAAGTGTAGTGTGTGTGTAAGTCAGCCCTCACTGGCACTGGGCCACCTGTGGCGGTCCTAATGGCCAAAGAGTCCTTTAGGAACTCATCCTTTAAACTTCCACATTCGATTTCAACCCTCTAGGTGATTAGGGGTCTACAATCAAGTTTGTGGAGTTTGCAGGGAGTTAAGAAGTGGTTTGAATTTCTAAGTGGTGGGTCCCAATTCTAATCCTCTAAGATAGTCAAAGGAAAAGCCTAAGGCTAGATCCTAAGTACTAAAGAGAGAAAAGAAGACCTCATTAAAAATGAGGTCAACAAATGGACCCCCAATAGGTGTGGTGTGCTACCCAAGCACACCGCGCGTATTAGCGTTGACCGAAGCGATCAACAAAACCAACACAAAAGTCCAAGTGACAAACTTGGGACAGAGTAGAAGAGTTTCCGCTGGGGAGTGTCAAGTATATCCCTGAGACTGGTGATTCCTGAACTCTCGCCTGGGGAAAGGAAAAGGAAGTGAATCCCAAATCACATGATCCGGGGAATTTCGATTTAGATTTCATTGTGTTTCAGTTTAAGTTTTGATGTGCGAGCTCAGATTTTAGTTTGAGTTTCAATTTAGATTGAAGTTTTGTTAAAATTAATTTGAAGGGATTTGAGCTTGAAATGAAAATTGGAATTTTGTGGTTTTAGATGTAACATCTTCAACCTCAAAAGAAAATTGAATTGATTGGATTGAATTATTACAATGAGGAGAGATCTCAGAGCAATGTTGTATGGGATGTAAAATCCTTAACCTCAAGAGCTTGATTTTGATGTATCTCATTGCGATAGGGAAAGAATCCTAAAGCAATGCAGTCTCGGATGTAAAATCCTCAACCCCAAGAATTTGATTTTGATGTATTTCATTGCGATAGGGAAAGAACTTAAAGCAATGTTGTTTCGGATGTAAAATCCTCAACCCCAAGAATTTGATTTTGATGTATTTCATTGCGATAGGGAAAGAACCTAAAGCAATGCAGTATCAGATATAAAGTCCTTAACCCCAAGAATTTGATTTTGATGTATTTCATTGCGATAGGGAAAGAACCTAAAGCAATGCAGTATCGGATGTAAAATCCTCAACCCCAAGAATTTGATTTTGATGTATTTCATTGCGATAGGAAAGAATCCTAAAGTAATGCAGTCTCGGATGTAAAATCCTCAACCCCAAGAATTTGATTTTGATGTATTTCATTGCGATAGGGAAAGAACCTAAAGCAATGCAGTCTCGAATGCAAAATCCTCAACCCCAAGAATTTGATTTTGATGTATTTCATTGCGATAGGGAAAGAATCCTAAAGCAATAAAGTCTCGGATGTAAAATCCTCAACCCCAAGAATTTTATTTTGATGTATTTCATTGCGATAGGGAAAGAACCTAAAGCAATGCAGTCTCGGATGTAAAATCCTCAACCCCAAGAATTTGATTTTGATGTATTTCATTGCAATAGGAAAGAATCCTAAAGCAATGCAGTCTCGGATGTAAAATCCTCAACCCCAAGAATTTGATTTTGATGTATTTCATTGCGATAGGGAAAGAATCCTAAAGCAATGCAGTCTCGGATGTAAAATCCACAACCCCAAGAATTTGATTTTGATGTATTTCATTGCGATAGGGAATAAACCTAAAGCAATGCAGTCTCGGATGTAAAATCCTCAACCCAAAAGTTTGATTTTTGATGGTAATTTATTTTGCAAAGATTTGTAATGTTGATTTGAAAAGTGTGGAATTTTGATGTTTCGAGAATTTCATAAGAGTTGTAAAAGATTTTTGTGGAAAGAAACAGATTAGGAGGGAATATGTAGATGTTACATATCCCATTCAAAAGAGTTGATCGAAAGTTGCTGGTTTGGATTGGATACAATTCCTCGCCATCAGATCCGAATCGAAAACCTCATGGCTCTATGTCAATGGAATCGACCGCTTCCATCCCAGACAAGGGAGAGAGTAGAACGGATTGGATTTCAGATTTGGAAGGTTGAATTTGAATTTTATTGAGATTTGATTTGAGATCTAGAAGGTTGAATTTGAATTTGATTGAGATTTGATTTAAAATTTGTGTTCATTTTGTTTGTCCTTTAACAATTCAAATTTATTTTATCGTTCATTTAATGTTCATGTAAATTTGGCGTTCATCATCATTTTTTTTTTTTTAGATTTTTAAGGAAAGTTTTCTTTTATTTTTTATTTTTTTTCTTTTCTGTTCTTCGTTCGAAGTTCATTTAACTTTAATGGCATTTCCCAGTCAACTTGCACAAAAGAGGTGAAGGCCAAAAATGTGACATTGTCACTTTCATTCCAATCATGTTGAAGATACATCATACAACTCGATCTGGAATACATCTCATACAATCCATGTAGACTCAAAACGGACTAAGTATGATCTTTGTCGATCCATCCAAAAAGGCATCAGTCAGAAATCCATGTCTGAATAGTGAAGTACATGGTCAATAACATCACCTTCCAAGCCATCCTTGGCAAGGATGTCGTATGGATGTGCGTTGGAGGTGTGATATTTTCCATGTAACTCACAACTCGTAGAGCCGCAGGCTCTCTAGCTCGGGTCCGTCGGAAGTGGTAAGGAGCTTTCCTGTCATCCATCCTTCCGAAAGTAACCGAGATCCGCTTCATTGGTACTCCCGTATGCAATGTTTAGCGACATCCGCTCCGTTGCCCTTTAGTATCATGACGGAACCTACGGGTAATGGTATCTTTACCGGCCCTCGGAACTCACTCGGGCTCGCTATTCGGAGGTCGGATCCGAACATGATATTACACTTGTTCGTAAAAGAAACTATGCGGAAAGTTCGACAAAGTCGTGGTGATCGATGTGCGGGGTATGCGATCACCCTTCTTGTAAATGTTAATGATGCAACCGTTGGGTATGAAATCTGCCAGCGTACCCTCCATGTTATCATTCTCTTTACCATCCTTTTGATGACTAATGGCATCGGAACTACCTTGCCATGACGGAGTATCCCGGTGGGTTTCCCTTCCCGTCTTCCGCGAAGTTGTAGCAAGCATCCACATTGTATTGTAATTCTCCCTTTCCCCGGCATCCATCTCCGGGGTTCCGAGTAAGTGTTTTCTCTTAGGCGGCCTCGCTCGACCCATTCTTTTCAAATCCCGGATGCGATCCACGATTTGTTGTTGTTCGTATTCGAGAACACGTCCGTATGTAGCTCGAGGCCTTCTAAGTATATTGATCCTCCTCGCCTCTAATTCTCTCGAAGTATTCAAAAGTTTGCTTCTCGACATTCTGCATTCTTTCTAGCTCGTATTCTGGAATAATCTGCAAATGGCGAGGCCTGGTGACGTACTGTGGGATATATGGCTCAATCCTTTTGTGTTCTCCTGCATACCTCGGCTCCTTAGGGATGGTCTCCGTCGAGACATCCTCCGGGGTTGCTTCTGCAACAAGGTTATGCATTACTGGTGGCTTTATTTGGTGGCGTGGTAGCCTTCTTTCTTCTGATCTTCTTGAGATTTCCCTGGTTTCTTTTGTTATCTTCGGAGCTGGCCTCCTTTCTTCGAGTTCCTGCAACCGGTATCCTCGAAGTATATGCACCGGTAGTAACGATCGCCTCGTCGCGCCGGTCCGTCGCTAGTTTAGTTAACATCTTGCGGATATGGCGATTTTTATTTCTTCGCCGAGTCTGTCGTGAGAGTAGCTCTTCGTACTTCCCGAATTTCGTGGGCGCGGCGCCGACAAGCTCGCCCTCTTCGTAGCGACTACAAACTTGATTCTCTTGTCCTCCTCGGTGTTTGTTTTCCTTTTCTTGCCGCTTGGGTTGGTGGCTCGGGCCACCCACTTTCATTATCGTCCGATCGGGCGGTTCCTCTCGGTCAACCGGGACCCGGTCACCTTCCTCATATCGCGTGCCCGCCGGTGCGAAGTCTGAGTCAATCTCTATTATCGCTCCATCTTTCACCCTCTTTTCGTCGAGTGCAAGGCTTACGCCATTTCTAAAGTTCAAGACCAACCACCCATTCGACATTTCCCTGCGAAAAGACAAGGAAAAGGATTAGGGGCTGTACTAAGAACAAGAACATTAAGAAAAAGTTTATTAGAGACAAAGTTTTCTTTTCTTTTTTTTTTATTATTCCTTTTATATTTTTAAATTCAACAGGAATGAAATGGGAGAAGATCGAAAAAAGATTTTGATTTGGAAGAGAGGACAAGGAAAACTTTATTATCATGATTTTATTTATTTTAGCACATTTTTTATTATTTTTGGGTTCGGACCCAGTCATAAGTAATTACTTCGCCCGTGCTTCTAGGGATGAGGAATTCATTCCTTCGAAACATCGAGTAGCGTAATACTTCTTCAAGTATCATCCGTTGATCGGAAGCATATGTCTTTCTCCTCGGCAATTCACGAGCTAGTAGGAGCCTCCCGAGTAGATCGCCTCAACCACAAACGGCCCTTCCCAAGTGGGTTCAAATTTTCCTCCTATCTTGCGGTGTGCAATAATAGGTCTCTCGAGAACGAGAACTAAGTCACCAACTTTGAAGGTTCTCGGGCGGACTCGGTCTGTCATGGGCTTGAACCATCTTAGCTCGGTATAGTTCTAAATTCCGTTGCATTGCAAGTCTTTTCCCTTCCGTGCTTTCCAATTCCTCTAGTCGTAATTTGGCATTCTCTTCTATCGTGATTTTGTTTGCAACTCGCAATTCCGAGTGAAGGAAGCTCGGACGTCTAAGGGTAACACTCGCCTCGGACCCATACACCGAGCGTAAGGTGTAGCTTGAGTAGGAGTTCGAAGGTTGTCCGATAGGCTCATAAGGCTTCTAAGAACTTCTCGTGCCAATTTCTCTTATTATCGTCCAAAGTTTTCTTTAAAATTTGAACGAGAGTTTTATTAAAAGCCTCGACCGAGCCGTTTGCTCTCGGGTAGTAAATTGTTGAATACCGCTGACCGATTTCGTGTCTCCTGACAAAATTGTTGATTTGCGTACTTCTGAATGCTGACCCATTATCTGAGATGATCCTGTGCGGCACTCCGAAACGGTAGACAACTTGGTTCTTGAAAAATTGTAGCACGTGGTGTGCTTTCACTTCTCTAAGTGGAAGTGCCTCTGCCCACTTGGAAAAGTAATATGCAGCCGCAAGAATGAAGCGATGTCCTTTTGAAGATGGTGGTTCTATTGGACCCACTATATCTGTGCCCCAACATTCAAATGGCCATGATGCAATTGTCGGATGTAGCACATTTGGAGGTTGGTGTAGAACCACTCCGTGCACTCGGCATTGGTGACGACTCTCTGGCAATTTTTATGCGATCGGTCATCATCGAGGGCCGCAATACCCTAGTCTTTTAATTTTCATTTTCATCTTCGGACCCGACCGGTGAGCGCCACGAGTCCCGAATGCACCTCTTTAACAATTTCACGGGCCTCGGACCCGCTTAGGCACCTTAGCCACATTTGATCGAAAGACCTTCTGTATAACGTGTTGTTTATTAATGCGTAGGACAGAGTTCTTTTCTTGATCTGATGGGCTAACGACCTATCGTCTGGTAGTTTTCCTATTTGCAGGTAGTCTATTAATGGTTGTCTCCAATCTTCTGTGTTTTTTGTCACTGCTACAACTAATTCTTTTTCTTTTTCTGATTTGTGTATTGTGTCTATGTCGAGCTGTGATAGGACCTGACGTCCGTGAACTGACACTTCTACTGATTCATCTTGCAAGCAGGCAAATTCTTTTGCGAGGCGGGCTAACGCATCTCGCTAAAGCATTTTCTTTTCGGGAATTTTGTAGATCATCACATTCGGAATCTGTTCCAACACTCGTATGGCATACCGGAAGTATTGCTCGAGTCTTGGCTTTAAAATTCTGTATCGTCCGGCGATCCGTCGAATGATTAACTCGTGAATCCCCGTAGATGTTGATGTTTGTTATCCCCATTCGAATAGTTAATTCCGGTCCCGTTATGAGAGCTTCATATTCTCGCTTCGTTGTTTGTACATGGCTCTGTTAAGTGGTAGGAGTATCTTAACATCCCCCGCTCCGGTTTTATAAAGATTGGTCTGATTCCTGCCTTACCGGGCACTATCACTTGCGATTCTTCGTCTTTGTGTGCTGAAGATGCTCCATCGAAATATAATTCCCAACGTCGATCATCAGGGTCTTCTAAGTTCATTATGTGTTCATCCGGCAAGTCGTCATCGAGAGGAGATTCGCCGCATAGGGTGTGCTCGCGAGGAAGTCCGCTAGGACTTGTCCCTTTACGGCATGAAGAGGCACGAAAGTTATATCGAATTGCAATAATATCATCGACCACCCGGCGAGTCCGCCGTAAAGCGTTGGACGGGTCATCAAGTATTGCAATGGATTAAATTTCGAGATCAGGTTGACCTTATGAGAAAGCATGTAGTGCCTGAGCTTTTGAGCGGCGAAGATCAGAGCCAAACAGTGCTTTTCAATTGTGGGATACTTTATTTCCGTCGGAAGCAAACGAAGATATGCCAGCTTCCCTTGAAAAGATCGTAGTTATTTTAAGGTTTTGGGAGGCGGCATTTCTAAGATAGCTTTAATCTTTTCTGGGTCGATTTCAATTCCACGATGTCGGACAACGAATCCTAAGAATTTCCTGGAGGTGACGCCGAAGGCGCATTTTAAGGGATTCATCTTAAGGCTAAATTGTCTTAATCGTTCGAAAACAATTCTCAAATCATACGAGTGGTTTTCCTTTACTTTGCTTTTGATGACCACATCATCCACATAGCATTCGACTTGATTGTGGATGAGATCATCAAAAATTCTTGTCATCGCTCTCTGGTAGGTTGCTCCTGCGTTCTTCAGTCCGAATGGCATTACTGTGTAGCAATATACTCCGATCGGCGTTCCGAATGTCGTAAGTTTTTCATCTTCTCGGAGCCATTTTTATCTCGGTTGTATCCCGAAAATCCATCCATAAATGAGAATATTTCATGTGTTGAAGCAATGTCGATCATTAATTCCGGGATTGGTAGAGGAATTCATCTTTTGGACATGCCTTGTTTAAATCTCTCGAAATCCACACAAATTCCGATCCGACCATTCTTCTTCCCGATCGGTACCACATTAGGCTAACCAAGTCGGATATTGTTCTTCACGGACAAATTTGGCATCTATTAGCTTTTTAACTTCAGCTATGACTTGTTGTTCGATTTCTAGACGCATTCTTCTCGGAACCTCGTCCGACCGGAACGAAGTAGGATCCACTCCTAGCTTATGGACCGCGACCTCCGGAGCTAATCCCGGCATCTCATCGTAGCTCCAAGCAAAACGAGTCTTTAAATTCCATTAATAACTTGATTATTTCTTCGGAGTCTTCTTTATCGAGTAAGGAGCTAACAAAGGTAGGTCTAGGCTCTTCGCTTAGTACCTAAGTTAACTTCCGTTAACTCATCTATTGTAGATTTGATCTCTTCTTCGAACTCCGGTGGAGCGTTTCCAATTTGTAAATCTTCAAGTTCTTCCGTAGTTTCCATGCGGTTTTCATTAGACTCGCAAGTGACAACCAAGCAAAATTCGGCATCGTCAACCGATCCTACCGTGCGTAATCCGAGACCATGCTTTGAATTGGGTGGACGACCGGAGTTATTCCATAATTTTTCAAAATGTTGTGATTGACCTTTTGTCCATTGTGGAGGTAAGAAACCACGCTGAATTAAATTTTGAATATAGGGAGAGTACCACTCAAAAGGCAATTCCATTAATTCGGAAGAAGTGACATCTTCAAATTGTACATTGTTTTCAGTTTTGGAGGAAGGAGCACCACGGTAGAATTTGATGGGCTTTGCACCGCCGCTACGTACCTCTTTGACCAATACCCTCGATCTTATTAGAATGGATCGGGGTCAGGGTCATAGTATGTACATAGTGGTTAATCTTCTCGTACATCGATTTATATTCCTCGTTCTTTTCATCTTCGAGAGAGATCCTGAATTGCGGCTTCTTCCGACTTATTGTCGCGGCTTCTTGTTTGATCTCTTTTTCTTCTTCGTAACTATCTTCCCAATCAACATTGATGGTCGGTTTCCTCCGTCCAACCGTCCTAACGTCTCCGCCACGACCTCGTCCCCGCCTCGACCTCGGATGCGAGTTGTGGAGAAACCTTCACCATCTCGCCGTAAGGGAGTGGTGAGTGACCGTTGGACTAGAACTTCGAGTTCTTCGTCGTTCCGAACTTCCTTTGCTTCATTCGTTATGGTATCTCCGGAGAAGATTGTTTTCTTCGGAGGTGCGTAATAAGTCGCATCTTCATGGATTCCAATTTCATGTACGGAGAATGGTTGTAAGTCACCTTTGATGCACTGTTCCCCTCCATTGTAGTATTTGATGCACTGATGTAGAGATGATGATACCATCCGGTTTTCATGTATCCATGGTCGGCCCAGTAGAACGTTGAATGACGTTTCTGAATCAATTATGTGAAATTTCGCGGTTGTCTTTGCTAAGTCACCGGTCTTCATTAGCAGTGTTATTGATCCGAGGGCTCTTTCTCCTTTCTGGTTGAATCCTCTTAAAAACATTTTGTCCGCTTTGAGCTCGCGAGCATCAATTTCCAAGTATGCTAACGTTCGAAGATTCATTATATTGATTGATGCTCCTGGATCCACCAATACTCTGGAGAGTGTAAACTTCCCAATTGTAATCGAAATGTACAACGGTCGGTTGTGGTCTCGTCGTCCCAAGTAGTAGGTCATTGTCCGTGAAGGTAACACATCGTCGTTCCTTTAATGAGCAAACCTCGTCTAAGGAATCTCCGGTCATTTGAGCTAAGCAAATTTCCGGATCAAGTAAGGCCTCGATCGAGCTTCTCTCATCTCCTTTGATAAGATGAGAGCGTCGTAGATGCTCGGCTTGTCGGTAGTTTCCTAAGATGGGCTAGCACGTTGTAGTCCACTTTATTTTCATGTGTCTCGGTTTCTTCCCGAATGGGTATTTCTTCCGTCGGGGTTGGTTCTTCCCGAACAACCACCGCTTTCCTTTGTCCTCGGGACCCATTCTCGGAGGTAAAACTCTTCCACTTCTTAAGTTGACTTCTATAATTTCTCCTGAATCTGGTATTGAGTTTGCTGGTGTTTCCTCCTGAATCTGAATGACAGGTTCTTCTGGATTAGCTTCAGAGTCTGAAGGCTCTAACTCTATTGTGACTGGAGCTCCTCGAAACTCGCAAATAGATTCATTGCTTGTTGAACTCTCGTAGCCTCCTTGGTGGATGTCTTCTTTGTCATTGTGATCGTCGAGATTGTGTATGATTTGAGAATTGTTACTTGTATCGGAATCGATGTCCGGATTAGGTTGGTTGTCGCTAGTTACGTAATCGTTAGAAACAATCAAAACGTAGCCAACGTCATAACCCTTATCATTATAAGATCCCACCGGAGTGAGCAAATAATCATACAGAGTCAGAGGTTCGAGGGATTTCTCCCCCGAATCGGAAACAACCATCCTAGGATAAGCAGCCCCTAGTCCTAGCCTTAAGAGCCTCGGTCTTTTCTTCTTCATCAATTTTCTTCTTTTCTTCAATCGTCTCTTGTCGAGGTGGTTCTTCTATCGCAAGTGATAATGCCGACTTGACAGGTTTCGAATTCTGAATTGAGGCTCGCACCGAAGTGGTTTGGATGCGATCCAAAATCTTCGTCGAAGACTTTGTCCAGGCGGTAGTCCATCCATCATCAGTCGCATAGGGATCTATCGTAACAATGAGATCCGTCGAGATAACATTGACGGAACCTCCTTTCTGGGGTTCCTTCATGTATTCCTTCGGGATCGTTATATTCCCTTTTCGAAGATTGTCGTTGAGCCAACTTTTGAAGGTAATGCAATCTTCTATCTTGTGCCCAAGCATCCGGTGGTAAGGGCAAAAGTTGGGATCACCTTTCTTGTCGACTTCTTCTGGTCTCTTAGGTTCTGGCAGTTGGAAATCTGGAGTCTTCATCAGATTGTGAAACATTTTCGGCACTGCCTCATTTTTGAAGGGATACTCCCTGCTCAGAAACTCCCTTAACGTACGTTGTGGACGAGGCGGTTGTTCATACTGTTGAGATGACTGATAGCTGGGTCGGGGTTGCTGGTGATTCTGTTGAATTTGCTGCGGCCGTTCTGACGGTATTTGTATTGGCTGCTTGCCTTTATCGACTGCTGTGATGATCCCGGACTTCTTTTCAAAAGTTTTCACGGGCTTCTGTTTGTTTGTTTTGTCGGTGAAACTTAATTGCTTCGCCTCCTCTTGCAAGCTTCCGGCCTTGCTTAACAACTTCTCGAAAGTCTTAATAGTAAATCCCTTGAGGAGAAGTGCTATTGGGCCTTGAATGCTCTTAAGTAAAATGCCAACTACATGTTGTTCTTGTAGCTGTGGCTCACACTTCATACTTAGATTCCTCCATCGAAATATGTAGTCCACCAAAGTTTTGTTCGGCTTCTGCTTCTCTACCACTAAATCACCTATAGTGATGTGGTGCTGAGCTCCGGCAAATCGCTTGATGAAGAGGTTCTCTAATTCTAAAAATGTCTTCACCGAACCGTTCGGTAATTCCGCATACCAATCAAAGGCGATCTCTGACAGGCTGCTGACAAATTGTCTGAAGAGTAAAGCATCGCTTCCGCCAGCATTGCAACAACTGGCACGAAAATGTGCAACATGCTGCCAAGGGTTTCCGGTTCCATCAAAGGTCTTGAACAGAGGTGGTACGAAGCCTTTTGGGTATTGTACTGCATCAAATTCTTTGGGGTATGGTCTACTCGTCCGAATGGATGTCCCGCTCTTTAATTGTGCCAAGGCTTCTCGCACCTGCTGTTCCACCATGCTCTTGATATCTTTTTCCTGAATCATGCTTTGTGTTGCATCCTTTTTTAATTGATCATCCCCGTTGACGGATGTAATCTCCTTTCCTCCGTCTACAATGTGAATAACTTCTGGGGTGTTTCTCTTTGGGGTTGAACCCGACTCGGAGAGTGGCTAGGGCCGCAGACCATCTCTTCCATCCTTTTTGCCATTTGGGCGATCGTATCATCCTTTTCTTGAAGCCGCATCCTCATTACTTCCGGCTCCTCTCTTTCGCGGCTACGGGAGCACCTTGTGAAGCCGACGAAGCTCGTGTTTCAACCATGTTAATTTCTCGCATATTCATCATCCATGAACTCCGACGAGTCGACTTCATCTCCGAATTTTTCTTCTCTTTCTCTTGCTAATCGCTGAATATCAGTTCTTAGCTTTTCCATAGCATCTTCTAATGGTCTCTTCTGCACATCCTTGCAGTTTGTCATGCGATAACTGTCAGGTTTCCTTCTCATGAGTCCCCTTCACTGCGGTAGCACTTTCTTCGGACTCAAGTCTCCTGACGAGACTTTCCTTCTCAAGTTGTTGTTTTAATCTTAATTGTCCGGTAGTGGGACGCCATACCATCCTTCTAGCAGCAGAAGGTCCAGGACCGGATGATCTGTTAGCCAAATGCTGGAAGGTGGTATCCTCCCTAATTCGTAGTCCTGAAACAACGACAGGTGGACTAGCTTTCATTCTCTTATTTGGCTTTTTCCGCAGCGATAGCAGGTTCTACTCGCGGCCCAAGACGGGACTTGGCTGGAACCCGCCCCATCCTTCTTAAAATTTCTGACACAGGGCATTTTTCTTTCCTTGCTAACTTTTCTATCAGGGTTTGCAGTCGAGCAAATGGCGTAATCCTAGCCCTTTTCTTACGGACATCGTTGTAATATGCGGGCTGAAGCAATGCAGCAGCAATCTTGCGGCCTTTTTCCTCATCCTCTGCGGCGGAGAGGGGATGAAACCTACTTCCTCTCAAAAGTGGTATGTATTCAGGCAGCGGTGTATACTCGGGCAGTTCTGGGATTTCCTCCAGGAAAGCAACTTCAGCAGCTCTGGCTTCTCTAGCAATCTTTCTACTTCTGTTCCTCCTCTGAGTCCGTGTCAGTGATGGAATTCTCGAGCTGGACCCGATTTCAAAAACGGAAGGTCTCACAGGAAGATCTGTACCCTCCACGGTAACAGGTTCATCACAGTTCTGAATTTCCTTCCCCTTTAGTCTGGCAGAAACCGGGGTAGGTGCAGAGACAACTAGACCAGTGGGGGTAGCAACAACAGTCCTTCTGCGAACAACAATACTCCTCTCAGTTGGAATCTTTTACGAGGGAGGGAATTCATGAGTTGACTTGAGGTTAAACTCGATCAACGGCTTCTCGCTTACGGTACTTTGCTTGTGAGTGAAAAGAGAGTGACGTCGGGGATTTTGATGTCGGCGTCCCCGAATCCTTGTCCGAATCGAATGATTCCATTATCGGGAAGTTCGTCCTCGAACACGGCCGAGTCCAAGTCCGTTGACGAAGGAGAAGATCAGTTTTGGGGCTTCCATTTCTGCAGGGCAGATTCTAAGTGTTAGTCTCCGAATCGTGCTTCTTCTTGTCGTAAGACTTATGAAGAAAAAGAAAGAGTCCGAACACATTTCCGTTTACCTTAGTGTATTTGTGGTATTAAAAGAAAATTTATTTAGATAATTGTTTTTCGAAAAGATTTGTTCGTTAGGACAGAGAATTATTAAAAGAAGGAGAGTTGTAGGAAGGGTAAAAGGAATTGATTAGGAACTGGAAAAGGAAGAGAAAGTCTCGTAGAAACTTCTCGACCCGCAAGATCGCTCCTAAACTAATACCTATCGGGGTCCACCCCACCTCGAAATGAGGTAAAAGGATCTCGAACCTCTCGTTTAGGGGTGTCTAAACGAGTGGCTCCTAAATCCGAGAGAATGTTGGCTATACTTGCTCAAGGTAGAAATGAACATAGTATTCCAACGGAAAGAAGGGTAGTTTGATCCACTAGGGACATGGATACACTACCGATTTTTGAAAGCAGAATTATCTGATTAAAATGGAGATAGGAATTTTTCCCCAGCGGAGTCGCCAGAAATTGTCGGCATATTTTTAGGTTGAGTGTTGTATTTTTGAAAAGAGGTCGCCTACAGAAATTGTCGGCGAATTTTTAATTTAATTTAAATAAATAATTTGAAAAGTAGTATTTGATTTTGAAAATAATTTTAAATTTGAAAATTTTAAGATATGAAATCAAACCGATCTCACATCCCGAACAGTTTATATAAACGAGCACCGCACCACAAACTGTATATCTATCCCGGAGAGTAGACACACTGCTTGATGATGGGGCTCGGTTAAATAAACTAGAAGATTTGTGACATCCGTTTGGTCTGCGAACCAATTTTATAAGCCGACAAGTTCCCCTGCTTAATATAAATGAATTAAACAAGGTTTATATTACTCAGGTTCTTAAAATTCCTATAAGGGCAAGCCCCTATAGTTAATTACATCTTAAGTGACAGGAATCACCTAAGTAAACTCTCGATAATAATCGGTAGTTCTGCTCTCAAGAATTTCAAAGTTTAAGTTTTCAAGGGATTGAATTTTGGAATTTCAATAGGGAATGGATCAAATTTGGAACATTTTATTTTGGGAATTCAAAGGAAGAAAAGTAGGAGAAATTACAGATTCGAAGCGAACTTCGGTAATTTCCCGACTATCTTATTGTTTGGCTTGAATTTAGGAAAGTCCTAATGTTTATTTAACATTTTGATCTTTCCAATTTTAATTATTTAGGACTTATATTCGTATGACACAATCATACAAACAGCCTCGATGATGTGAGGGTTTATGTCGTGTCGAACGACTACCTCGGAGTCCTAAGACCGGTTAGGGCTTAATTTACAATGCAAATGCCTAACAAAAGGTTGAGGATTTATGTTGCACTAGGAAAACTACCACGAAGTCCTATGGTTTGGTTATTTAATTCTAAGAAAGGTTTTGCTGATGTAGATTTCAATTTTTGCTGATGACGATGGCCGTGCTGCCCACCATGCTCCGAGCTCTTTGTTGTTGCAGAGGTTTAGTTTTAGAAGATTGTAATCAAAAGAGAAGAGAAGATTTTGGTTTTAGAAATCTTAAAGTCCAAGTGTTTTTTATGTTTTAATTAGAACAAATCTTAAAGTTGATTATAACAACACCGGTTAAGATCCCACGGTTCCATCCTTCCGCATCGTTATTTTTATCGGATTCACTTAGTCCAGATGAATTTGCTAAGCTCAACTAAATGAGTTCCACACTTTCATTTAGACCGTGGGAAATCTCGTTAGCAACACGTAGGTTACATCATCCGAGGTATTCCCGATCATCCAACAAGACGTTTTAATTTAGTTGTAGTTGTAGTTTTGTTGTTTTGTTTGTGATTAAATTTTTAGTTGTTTTATATTTTGAAATGTTGTGGCGGTGAATTTTATCTTGCAATGACTTTTAATTTAGTTTTGGTTTTGGTTTTAGGGGCTATCCTAAAGGTGTGGGTTTTCATGCAACAGTTGTTTATCATGCAAGAAAAGTAAGTGCATTTGCAATAAGGTAAATTGCAAGAAGGTAAATTGCAATAAAATAAAAGCGTACTTGGAGGGTCTTCCCGTCATCCCAAGCTACACTTAAACACAATTTAGGATATTTTAATCATTTAAAGCAAGTTCCTAGATAAAGCTACGGGAAGGGTTATGGTTTTCTATCAAGGTCCTACTCCTATAGCTAGTTATCTCCTATGACGTCTAGGTTCTTGTGTTTTGGTTTGAGGACGATTTTCTTCATCAAAGAACAATTAAGTTCAATTGTTCTTATAAACATCCTATCATATTGAGGAAGTGCTTAAGACGAATCTTAAACATCTTTTCAATACCTCAGGATTGTTTTAAGTCCAAGAGAATTTAATTATACAATGAATCAATCATCCAGGAGTTCAAGTTTTGTTATCTTGCTCGAGTGAACTAGGACATTTGAATATCCTATGAGTGAAGTAACACTTCACTTAACACTCCATTTAGGAGTTATGACAATAAGAGCTTTTGAGGGCAAATCGATGTCCAAATGATTTGTGATTTAATTTAATTTCAATTAATGGGTTTAAGTTTGGAATAGTGTTCAAGTTGTTTTAGATTTATTTTGAATTCTTTATGTCTTTGGTGATGTTGTATTTAATTCAATTTAATTTAATTTTAGTTTAATTTAATTTGGTTTAGTTTTACTTTCAATTTAATTTTATTTAATTTAATTTAGTTTAATACATTTTAATTTAATTTAATTTAATTTAATATGTTTTAATTTTATTTTATTTTATTTTATTTAATATGTTTTAATTTAATTTAAATTTAATTTAAAATTTTTAATTTTAATTTAATATTTTATATCTCTTTTTTTTATATTTTAAAGATGGTTTAATTTAATTATTAAAGTATTAATTTAATTGAAATTTTGGAAGGATTTAATTTAAATGTTTTAATCATTAATTTAATTAAATGATTAAGTCTTTTAATATTTTAAATCTTGAATTTGGATTATCATTTTAATTAGGAATTAAATATTATTGAGGTGATTAACTTAGGGATTTTTTTTAAATTAAAGAATAAATCTCTTCCTAATAATATCCCTATTTTAATAATTCCAATTTTTTTATTCTTCCAAGTTTAATTAATCATTTGATTAAGGTTTATTCTTAAAAATGATTGATGGGTTTCTACCCTTAATTATTTAAATTTCAATCATCCAAATCAGATTAGGATCAAATATTTTATTCTTTCATTTTATTAAGCCTAAAGTTTTAATTAAGGGTTAAAATTTTAATTACCATTTTGCCCTTCAAGCTTACTAATTTCATAACTCACTAAATTGAGCTTAAATGAATTTGAAATTTTTATGTGACTTCACTCATATGTCAATCAAGACATTAGAGGAGAAAATGTGATTTTTCTGTATTTAATTTATTTATGTAATTATTTTTGGTGGAAAATAGGGATTTTCAAGGAAAATCTAAGAATATGACCAAGGGAAAGTTTCTGTCCTTAAGAAAATTATGGGACATTTCTAATGACCAGAGAACCACTTAGACCAATTTTGGTGATTTTTTGAATTATATTATTTTTATTATAATTATTTTGAGTTTTGGAGTATTAATTAATTTTAAAATAAAATAAAGGTTGAAAAATGAATTTTATATTTTTCAAAAATCTCTCTCATATCAAGGAAACCAGAGAACCAATTTTCATAATTTTTTGATTTTTCTTTGATTTATTAGAATTATTTTAGTGGAAATGCTAGAAAATACATTTTTTTAATTTTAAAATTACCTTAGGGCTTTAAAATTTAATATCTCATCATAGAGACTTAAGAAAAATATGGGGTTTGTTCCTAAATGATTAAAATTCAAAATGTGACATTTTGGTGAATTTTATTATTTTTTAATTATGAAAAAATATTAAAATAATGTAAAAATCAACTTTTTTGGAAAATTATAATTTTATTTTTCTTAAATTCCCCTGATATCAGAGAGGCTCCAAAACCAATTTGATGAATTTTTGAAAAGTATTTTGAAAGTTATGAATTTTTGAAGTTTAAGTTTGGCTAAATGGCTTAATCAACCCATTTGATAGGGCTAACCAAGTCCAATTGACTTCAAACTTTTATGGTGGGTTCCTCGATCCTAAAGGTCGAGTGGAGAATTGATTTCAAGTCAATTTGATTTATGATTAGCTCTAATTAATTAAAGCTCCATTTTGGGTGTTTAAGCCAATTAGGGTTATTACAAGTGAGTTAATTCAAAAACCATTTTCCCTAGGGTCCTTTGGTCATTAGAAACATCACTAAATTTTCCTAGAATTTATTTCACAACATGCTAATTATTAGAATTAAAATACTCAGAATAGTGACCTAGAGTTGAAAAATCAATAAGCGTTCATAGGGGTGGCCTCGACTTTGGAAAATTCGGGGAATGTTCCCAAATTCAGAGGCTTCAAAAGCCCTATGGTCTCATACCATGGTGAATTGCATACATGCATGGAGAATTGAAATAGTGCAGAGAGTAAATAAATAACTAAAAATAAAATACTTGATGAAATTAAATGATTTATTTTCCACATTATTCTCCTCCGTTCCATTGAGCAAGAGGGTATTTTTATTTTATTTTTCTGATTTTCCTACACAGAGTTATGCATTTTTGAAGTTTAAGGAATTAAATAAATAAGAAAATCCCTATTTTTCTACTTAAGTGACGCAGCACCAGCTCAACCTCGGCAGCTCCGAACGCACACGCGTCGTCTCCTGATTCGGCGCTGTCATCCGACTCAGCGCTCCAGGGCCCCGCGGTTCACGTACCATCGCGCTGTCCTGCTTAATCCAGACCATCCGCTCGATACACGCTCGATCCGACGGCTCCCAGTCATCGTCTACGACTGGTGTGCACCCGTGACCGTCAACCTTCTAACCCTAATTTCTCACTCGATTCTCAACGGATTTTTGTGTTCTTTTTCTCTATGGATTCGTCTTGAGGAGACGAACACATCCATACGGTAAACATGTATTAAAATTAACTCAAATTAAATAGAGAATCTATGTAAGTTCGGGAAGAAGAGTGAGTCCATACCTTTGCTCAGAGAAGTGTGGCTTCAATCTGAGGGTTGTGTCACCTTCGATTGGGTCCAAGCAAGCTCCAGATGAAGTCCCTTGGGCTGGTGAATTGTCCAGGTATGATTTCGACCACAGCCGATTACAAAGCTTGGAGTCTGGAACAGATGGGTGGCCTGGAGAGGGGACTTTCACTGGGGAACTCCTTCTCTTGACCTTGTGCAGGTGTGGGTGAGTTTAATTTGAATTTGGTGAAGAGTTGGGAGATGTCCTGTTTTTTGGTGGAATTTTGGCTGAGAAATTGGGCTCTGTTGGTGGGGATTAGGGCAAATTGTCACTGGGGATCAACCGGCTTCAGGTGTGGAGAGTGGTGCGGAGCAATTTTGGCGGGGTTTCGGTAAGGTACGGTTCGAGCACCTCTCATGGCCGAGAGGACATGAGGTTTAAATAGGAGAGGGTGGAGGACCTCCGCGGGGGTTTAAGGTTTGGGATCGAGCTTGCTGAGTCAAGGGAAGAACGACCATGGTGGCCATTGGGCATCGAGTAGCTCGACGAAGGGAGAATTGAATTTTTTGGCTCCTCCCGAGGTCTCGGCCATGGTGTTTTCCGGCGGCTCTGGTGGCCGGCCGGCTAGGCACTGGTCACCATCTTGTTCAGGTGGGTCAGGGCTGGGGTTTAGTGCAATCAATTGGCCATGGACATGTGTAAAGGAGTTTGATTTAAATGGAATGGGAGAATGCTTATTTTTGGCTTGGTTTGGGTCAACCCATGGAAATAGGCATGGTGCACCACCTCAAGACCTGATTTTGAGCTGAGGGAATCATTTAGGTCAGCTTAGGAGGAGTGGTGAAGTCTCCATCCATGGTGAGGTGACTAAGCATGGTTTAGTGTGTGACATGCTTAAGGTAAAGAAGGGTTTAAAAGGGTTTAAGAAAGAGATCCCCTCTCTTGCCATTAATGGTTTGGTGAGGTGGAAAGTAGATTCCATGGCTCTCATGGCTCCCATGGGGCTCATGCATGGCTTCATGGCTCATCTTTGGCTTGGGAAAAATTAAGTCAATTTCATGAAAAAGGCTTTAAAAATTTTGGTAATTTAGGGGTAATTTGATGGGTTTGGCATATGGCTTGATTTGGATTTATTTTATCATGGATTTAGAACTTAGGAGATGATTTTATCAAATGGATGATGATAGAGGATTGTCATGTGGGCTTTGGGCCTTTTGAAATTATTTTTGATGGGCTTTTAGGAAGGCTAAGGGGATGGGCCTTTAGGTTTAAGAATGAATTCATGGATGGGAATTTTGTGGAAGTTTGGGCCAAATAATTGTTGGGTTTGGTTTAGGGATATGTCATGAGTGATTTGAAATGAGTTTGGAATGATTTGGGTTTGAATGGGGTTGGATTTGGGCCTCTTTGGTAAATGGGCCAATGTAGGTCAAATTGGGCTAACTTGGGCCAATGTTGGGCTAGGGTTGAAATTGATGTAAAATTAATGTTGTGAAATGTTTATGGGAGTGTTTCAAAGAGGTTTTGACTTTGGTTGGGTTTTGATTTTGGGGTTTGGGCTTATTTGGGTTAGGTCTGGGTTTAGGTCAAAATTGGGCTTTTGAGCTTTGGGTTGAATTTGAGTGGGGTTTGGGTCTAAATTTTGGGTAAATCATGTTAGTGTTTTGTTGGTGGGGATGTTAGGGAAGGTTTAGAAAAGATTTGGGGTTAATTGGAATTGAATTGGGTTAGTTTGGGCTAAGTTTGGGTCATGGGTCCAAATTGGACTTTAAGGTCAAAAGTGAAATTGGATTCAAATTCCAATCAAATTGAGCTTGGATTTGGTCTAGATTGGTGTTGGGGATGTTGAATTGAAGTTTAGAATTGAATTAGACCAGAATTTGGGTCAATTGGGTAGGTTTGGTTTGACATTGGGTTCACTTTGGGTTAAAATGGGTCAAATTGGGGATTTTGACAAAAGTGGGGTACATTGACAAAATTGGCCCTTGGTGTAGTTGAACAAAATGAAATTGAGAATATTTGGGATTTTTTGGAATTTTCTGGGAATTTTCTGAATTTTTGGATTTTTGGCTAAGAGGGGCATTTTGGGTATTTGGAGGGTATTGGGAGGTATTTTTGGAATTTTTGGTATTTTTGGCTATGAATGATCAATTTGAGTAATGTGGGAATGTTTGGGATTGGTTTTGAGGAATTTTGGGTATTTGGAGATTTTTTGAAAAATTTGGGTAATTTCAAGGGTTTTGGGTAGGCTAGGCGGGTGTAGGGTCCCGGGGGTCAAAAATTTGAAAATTTGAAAATTTAGAAAATTGAAGATTGGGTAAATGTAAGTGGAATGAAATCATTTTGGTTGAGCCATGAAGCCATATCAAGCCCACATGAGCCATGAAGGGACTCATTTGAGGCATTCATTATGTTGTTCCTAACCCTCTTAGCGAGGGCTTAGGGGTTAAGGACCATCCATGTGAATCACCTACATGAGTCGGGAGGTCGAGTTGGGTATGGGTGTGGTTTTAGGAGGTGTGTGAAAGTGTAGTGTATAAGTGTAGTGTGTGTGTAAGTCAGCCCTCACTGGACCAGGGCCACCGAGGCGGTCCTAATGGCGAAAGAGTCTCATAGGAACTCATCCTTTAAACTTCCACATTTGATTTCAACCCTCTAGGTGATTAGGGGGTCTACAATCAAGTTTGTGGAGTTTGCAGGGAGTTAAGAAGTGGTTTGAATTTCTAAGTGGTGGGTCCCAATTCTAATCCTCTAAGATAGTCAAAGGAAAAGCCTAAGGCTAGATCCTAAGTACTAAAGAGAGAAAAGAAGACCTCATTAAAAATGAGGTCAACAAGGCCTATTGCTAAGTGCAATAGAAATTTGTCCCAGTTGATTCTCTTTGTTTTAAAGAGCAGTATTTTTACTTTGTAATTGATTTTCCTATTTGTAACATCACTTTTGCTATAGACAACTTCTTAACTTGTTGGTTACTACTAAATTCAAGAGGATAAGTAGGTTTGTAGTTAAAACTACCTTGGTTGTTCCAGTTTTCTAATGGGTTTACTTGTTTGTTTCCTCATTGTTGACTTCCAATACTAGAATTGTTATTCCAGTTAAAGTTAGGATGGTTTTTCCAACTCAGGTTGTAATTATTGGAATATGGGTTATTGGGTATATTAATAGCATTTATAGTTTCAAAGGAAGTTTGAGAATCAATCATTTTTCCTAATGAATTTTCTTCAATCATATGAGGTGTTGGAAAATAATTCATTCCAATTTGGTCTATTTTCCTAGATAATGCAGCCCTCTCTTCAATTAATGAATATGTCTCATCAAATAGCTCAGACATTAATGAACCTTTAGCAGCAACATCAATGATAGATTTATGATATCCTACTATCCCATTATAAAATGTTTGAATGTTTAACCACTCTGGTAAAGCATGATGTGGACACTTTATTAAGAGTTCCTTAATTCTCTCCCGAGCTTCGTAAATTGACTCCTATTCATACTGAGTAAAAGAAGTAAGCTCATTTCTAAGATTAGCAGTTTTTGAAGGTGGAAAGTATTTAGCTAAAAATTTTTGTGTTGAATCCCTCCAAGTTTGAATAGATCTAGGTGCTAACAAATTTAACCACATATTAGCTTTATCCTTTAATGAAAAAGTAAAAATTCTAAGTATAATAGCCTTATTTGATATGCCATGATATTTAAATGTAGCACGCAGTTCAAAAAAAATTGTTAGATGTTAAATTGGATCCTCATAAGGTGTTCCCCCAAACTGTTTATTTTGTACCATTTGTATAATTGCAAGTTTGAGTACAAAAGCGTTAGTCGCTACAGTAGGGGTTTGAATACTTAAATGAATTTCATTTGTTGTAGGGTTCGCATAATCCCTTAAAGGTTTTTGTAAATTATGATATTCATTTTCAGCAGCTTGAATCTCGATGTTATTTGCGATGTGTTTGCCTCTTCCTTGTTTTATGATATTTCATATAGTTCGATCTAATTCAGAATCGTAAGGCAATAAACCTTTAGATCCAGAAAGACGCATAAAAAATGTAAAAATTTCATAAAATAAAATAGCTTGCTCAAAATAAAAAAAAATATATTTAATTTTCAATTTTCAAATTTTTTAATTTTTTATTTTTCAAATTTTCAAATTTTTTTGGTTTTTTTTAATTAAAAAACATTAAAATTAATTTTAAATTCTTATAAAAATAAATCTACAATTTCAATTAAACCTCAATGTGAAAATGTTACGTCACTAACCTTCCCCAGGCAACAGCGTAAAAAACTTGACCTGACCCGTAATTATGTTAATATTTATATTCCTTAAATTTACAAAAATCTTGTTATGTTTAGCAACTAGTGTGAACAAATGAAATAATTTAAAAAATATATATTAATTTTTCACACTAGGGGTACCAAGAAAGTATACGTATAGTTTCAAGTAATAAAGGATTTTCTTTAAAAACCTCAGTATCGATACCACAGAGAATGTGCAATTCTTAATATTAACTTGCAAAATTTATATATAAATTGCAGATAAATATAATAGGAGAACAAAGTCTATATATTTGCAATTGTTAAAACTAATTAAAGTCGGAAGTAACAATTAAATTTAATAGTTTAATAAAGTTCAGAAGACTAATAAAGTATAAAAATGAGTTTGAATTATGAAAACAACTTTCCCCTCACAAATAGATGTTAATCGGTGTAGGATTTGAATGATTAAAAATATAAAATGATGTATTGTGCCAAATAGAAGCATTCCTATCTTTTACCCCCTCTGAGAGCTAGCAAAGAACATTCACTAACCTAGAGTTTGTCTCCAACTTTTGTAGTAGTGCTTAGTAAATTCTGGCGTCTCAGCTCTAGATTACCCACTGTGTCCTATCTATAGGACCTACTAGGGACTCTTACGATCCAAACTCTATACTAAATTAATAAAAAAAAGTATAGTCTGTCACCCTAGAAACATCAAGTATTCACAAGTTAGGTGAAATCATAGCCCTCTCAGGTCTTTATGTCTCATAACAAATTTTAACCTCACAAGTTGCCAATTTGTCAAGTTAATGAAAATTTGGTGAGAACACCATCACAATTATTAGAGTAAAAATAAATCTTTAAATCATTCTCATCCCACATGATTAATTCCCATATTCAAGGAGAAAGAAAGAGAACTACTCAGAATTCATGAAGAAAAAACAAAAACACATAATTTTTATTGAAAGTCAAGTCTTAACAAAAGAAACTTAAACACAAACACAAAGTACCTTAGGTCTTCTACCCCATGCAAGTTATGGATCCTCCTTCAAGATATCTCCAAACTCTTACTCACACAAATACAAAACACAATACTCACTTACACACAGACACACACACACTACAATCTTCTCTAAAACTCTACTTTTTCTCTTTTTTCCTTCTCCATTTTCAACCAAAGTCTTGACCATTTAATAAACCTGTGAAAATAACCAAGCTTTGCTTCAAGCATCCCTTCAAAATTCGGTCAAATTCAAAGCATCTTCTAGAAAGGTGGTTACTGGCGCTATAGCGCTAGTCTGGGCGCTATAACGCCAAGTTTGCTCATCAGATGGCACTATGGCGCCAAGGGTGGCGCGATAGCGCCATACAAAATACTCCATTTTTGCTTTATTTTGCCATCATTTTCTCTAAATGTCCATTCGATTTACTTGAAACCAAAAACATGCAAATTACCTTTCCTTAAAGTGTAACATCATAAAAAATGCGCATAAAATGATCATATAAAGTACACTAAAAACCAAAAATTTTTAGGTGGATCACTTACTCCCTCCCAAAAGAGGTGAGGTCTCAGGTAGTCCAGCCCCTCTTTTGAAGCCTCTGCAAAGGCAATAGTTTTGGCAGCCATCATCTTCTTGATCTTAGCTATCTTTTGGTTTCTGTTTCTCCTCTCCATTCGCGTCAAAGGTGCGGACCTTGAGCTAGAACCAATTTCAAAGATAGTGGGAACTGAAGCAAAAAATCAAACTCTTTTGAGTAACAGGTTTTTCGATCACCAAAACACCCTTCCCCTTCACTAACGTCGGAGTAGAAAATGGTACGATGACGACCAAACCAGTGGTAGCGGCATAAATAACGTAGGGAATAGTTCCAATGGTCGTGGCAGTAGCTTTGCAACAACAACAAAATTCTTTTTACTAATACCCTCTTTAGAGGGGGAAATTCTTTGGCAGACTTCAGGTAAACTTCACAATAGGTTCAACAGAGCTACCTATTTCAGACTACACCACTACAATGACTACATTTTTGAAATTGAATTCACTGCATCGAATCCTTGCTTGAACTTGAAAACTACTCCGTTGGGTAGCTCATTATCATTAATAGCTAAATCCATTTTGGTGGCAAAGGAGGAGATCAATTTCGACTAATACATTTTCTTGGATAAGGAAAATTTCAATATATTAGTCTCATCCCACACTCTTTCGTTATTATAACAACATTTTTAGGGAGAACATCAAAATTTATAGAATACTTATGAAAAACTAGATGTTTCTTTCAAAACTTGTCCAAACAAATCTTTCATCATTTGCACTTGATTTTGTTTTAAACTTCCAAATTTCATTTCATTTCAACAATTTTGTTTTATTCTATCTCTTGGAAGAGAAAATTTTGAAAATGATGGAATTTAAGTTGTCTCACCGACACGAGTTGATTTAAGGAGGAATGGGGTGGATATGAAATGTAGGACCCAATCCTAAAGTTGGAAGGAGTTTATCCTATCTCGATCAACTTCACTTAACGTCCCTAAACTACCACACCTTTTTGGGTCCAACCCACACTAGATCCCTAGATATTCTAAAACCCCTCTGTTTAAGGATGGTTAGACAGATGGCTCAAGAATCCAAAAGAGTTACTATACCCGCTCAGGGTAGAAATGAGCAAGATATGATAACGAAAGAATGGTAGGCTGGCTCACGAGGGACATGGAATTGAGCACAACCCCTATATATATAATTTTAATTTTGAAAAATGAGACTGCATATATTTCATATATTTGATAGTTTGGGTAATTGAGCACAACACCACAAGTGATAAATCACCTTAAAAAGTGAGCATATCACTTGACAGCGGGCTTGATTTTATAAACTAAATATTTTATGACATCTCTACAAATATTTTATGTATGACTACAAGTTCTCCTAGCAAATATAAGGATTAGATAGGGTTTATTTTACGTGAGTTCATAGTTCCCTATAGAGTTAAGCCCTTGTAGTTAATTAGATCTCAAATGACTGAATTCACATAAATTACTCTCAATTAAGATCACTTTTTTGCCTTCTAGTTTCAAAGTTTAGTTTTCAATATTAAGTATAGGAAAGTCAATTTGGAATGGCTCAAGCAAGAACATTTATTTTAGGATTCTAAAGAATGAAAAGTAAGGGATGACATGGATCCAAGGCAAGCCTCGGTGACTTCCCAACTATCCTATCATTTTTCTTTATGTCTTTGAAATGTTATTATTTAATGTTTCAATCCTATAATTTATTTTAGAATTTTATGACTTCTATGTGCAAGATATCTGATTGTGCAAATAGCCTAAGAAGATAAGAGGATTTATGTCGTACTGAACGACAACCTTGGATCCTAAAAGAATTAGAACTTTTGTTGCATAACATGGTCATGCATAACCAAAAAAATAATGTGAGGATTTATGTCGCACTACCCAAAGCACCTCAAAGTCCTATGGGTTTCCAGTTTAAAGTTAAGGAAGTATGTAGTTGGAGTAGACCTTATTTGTCCTCCTAAAGATGTTCTTCTTTACATTCTATGTTCTGATGAAGTCGATCTGCTTTGTGTTGAGTCTTGATTGTCCTTTGAATTTGTCTTCCTCCTACTCATATCTTGCTCTGAACTCCTCGTCGTACTACCGAAAATTTTTGCTCCAAGCTCTGCAATGAAGCGGCTTCATATTTAGGGTTTATTTTTTAGTTTACAAATACACTTATTATTAGGTCTCAGAGCCTGATATAGTGTACCTCCTAAACAACTAGTCTATTGTCCTCTATCCTAAGGGCTTTGCAAGTGTTATAAGTAAAGAATGTATGAGTAAAAATAATAGTAAAGATGCAGAAAATTGTAGTATAATAAAATAAATGTGCGTACCTGAGATCCCTGTGGCCGCTGCAAAAGCATTAGTATCATATGTAAAGCACATAAATATGATAACAAGATAAATAAAACCAGAAGACATTTGCACATGTGTAAAAAGTCACATGGCACACAAATGGAAGATCAGATTGGGATATAAGAGTTTGGTAAAAGGGGGGAGCTCAGAACTAGGACCGAAGCCCTAGTCATTCATTCCGGAGGAACTCCATAGGCAACCGTGGTAATCATGATGTATGTAGGATCCAACATAGGGTAAAAGACTACCCGTAAAGCCTCCAAGGGAGGTTAATTCTCAACTTGACTTGTGTGGGTGACATGTGAGCTGGCCCAAAGTGACATTCAAACGTCTTTAATTTCACAGGCATGGAATGTTTCAACTTTCATGTTGTCATGAAAAAGTTTGATCTTTATATAGAAAAGTAGTTATATTATACCTTCGTTAATCTTAAATCATTGGAAAATTCATATGTAAGTCAAATGGTTTTGTCGAAACTGCCAGCGGCCCTTGAGGGCTAAAGGGAATCCCTGTACAAGGTGTTGGAGGGCAGTGATAGTAATCCCTAACCCTCGAATGTCCTCATGCTCAGAATATGTAAAACTTCACAACATACTTAGATGGTATTCTCCATCATCGCTCTTACCTACTTACACCTAAGTTATATAGCCCTACTCATTGCTCCAATACTACCTTGTTTCGATGCTCCATATATCAAGGTAAGCATATGAATAGCTTAAGAAGACTTGCATGCTCACAAACCAAATCAGGTGTTTGCACACCTAAAATCCAAAGTTCAGTAAAATAAAACTAAGGGAAATTTACATACCATTCAGTTTCTTGTACATCCATAAACAGTTTACAAGGCCCCTAAACAATGGGTTGAGCTCACTTTTGTTGAGGTCTAGTCTTTCTTCCTTAGGAGCCTATGATCTAGCCATAGGACTTCTTGTTAACTATCTTAAAGGATTAGTGATGGAACCTTTCTCCAGTAGAAATTCTAAACACTTCTTTGCTCATCTTGGAATTCTACATCTTTGGTTTTAACCTCTAACAATTTGTGGGTGGGGGTCAAATGTGAGGGAGCTCAAAAAGGGATTCCTATAGGATGGTCAAGCCTTAAGGTCAGCCCTGGGTGACCTGGTCTTGGTCAAGCTTGCACACACATACTAAGACCCCACACTTCTACTCAACTTAAAGCCTAAACCAAACATGCTTAACCTGGTCTCCCTACTTCTTTTTGGAAACTCATGTGGGTGGTCCTCCATTTAGCCTTAGGCTAAGGTTGGGTTAGGACTAACACATGAAGGATCCAAAATGTGATTTTCCATGGTCCATTGCTCAAATAGACTGATTTCATGATCAACATTTTCAATTAACTCCAATTTCACGAAAAATCCAAATTTTGTCATTTTAACCCCAACTTTCACCAAATTACCAAAATACCCCTGAAAAACCTAATTTTCCTAAATTTGCCCAAATCCTCAAATTCTTTTCAAAAATCATTTCAACCCATTAAAAATCATTTAAATTACCCAAAGTACCTCAAAATTCTAAAAATTTCTAAAATACTCTCAATTGTACCAAAATACTAAAAAGCCCTTCATGCCCAAAAAATTCCAAAATTTCCAAAACCTCCAAAATCACTCCAGGTATTCTCAAGATCAATTGAAACCATTGCATTGAGCCAAATTTGTCCCAATTTTCCAATTCTGGCCATAATCCCCAAATTGCCTTTAAAGGCCCAAAATCCCCAAATCACCCCCAGTTTCCACAAATTTCACTTTAATCTCACCCAATTTCAATTCCAAACCAAAATTAACCATGTCTAATCCCAACCAAAACCAATTTCAAATCCAATTGAACCCAATTTCAAGAACAAACTCTAAGCTTAAAATGAATTGCCCCAAATTGACCATATAATCAAATTCCACCAAATTGAACCTCATAACCTACTCAATTCCCCTAAAATTGAACTCTAGACTCTTCATAACATTCCCCTAAATCAATTTGATCCTTAAATTGATCCAATTCTAGATTTAAACCTAACCCAAATCCAACCCAACTAAAAATACCCAATTTTGGCAACCCTAAAATTCAAAATCTCTCAAATTGAACTCTTTAACCCCTCAAATTTCCATCAAATTGAACCCTAAACTTCTCATGATAATATTCAACACCATTATGAGCAAGCAATTAACCCAAATCTTGGTCCAAACCCAACATAGACCCAAGTCCAAGCCAAAAACCCAAATTTGAACCAAGACTCCTAAATTCGCTAAACCTATTCAAATTGACCAAACCATGGTCACCACAACCAAGTTTTGAACCTTAGGACCCAAGATAGATCCACCTAGTCTAATCTACATTAGCCATGGATCAAGGGCCACATGAATTAGGGGATCTCTTCCGTTATTTAGCTAAATCAAATTTATCTTTGCCATCAGTCATCAAGACACCCAACTAATCACCATTAGGAGTTTCTAGGGCCCCCTGAACCAGCTAGCCACCTCCCTTGACCTGTCCGCTGGCCAAGTTGTGGGAAAACCCCAACCCGAGAAGGCCATCTCCACCACTTAAACCCAATTGCACCCATCCAAGCTGTCTCACCTTGATTGGTCACTTGCATCTTTCTGCCCTCCACCTATGCACTTGAACACACTCACTGGCCAGCCCAATTGGCCACCCCTTTCATGGCTATTTAAGACCACCCCCTTCATGGAAAAAAGTGAGGATGATCAAAAGCCTAAATAAAACTCTGTAAAATTGCTCCTAGACCCTCAAGCTACCGAGAGAAGCCATCCCCACCATTCTCCAACCATTGCCCCCTGCTGCCATAAGCCAATTTCATCACCTAAAATCAGGCCAAAAATAGGACACCTCACCAAACTCCATAAAACCATAAATTGATTGTTCCCTGGACTTCTCCAGAGCTAAAGTGGGGCTTCCCACTAAAATCCCCATCTCCAGAGGCCTCTACATAAGAATTTATCCTTGGTCTTTCCACCTGTAGGAAGAAGTCTTGCACAGACAATTCACCAAGTGATGAATTGTTTTTGTATTTCAATATATTTTTTTATATACACCAAAATACAAACGTAAGTATACATATCTCTTAAGTAATACGGGGCTCTAATATAGTAGCAGTTATCGATCCCACAGGGAAAGTGTAAATTTATGATAGTAGCACTAAAACACAATGTTCAAACTATATAAAACTTATAAGTGAGCAAAACAAGTTGCTAGTGTTTAATTATGCTAATACAACTAAGTTTACCAAACTACTTTCTAAACTTCAAAGTAAAATTACTATTTCTAAATAAAGTTTTACTATTTTGTAACGAAACGTTCAAATTGGAGAAAGTATCCTTCCTCTTGCAATGAAGTTATGGTTAATGAAAGATCTAGATTGTTGGAAATTGTATTGTTCCAAATAGGAGCATTACTATTATTTACCGTTTTCTTAGTGCAAAAAAATATTGGTTAATCCTAGATTTAGTCTCTAAATTTGTGGTTAGGTTAGGAAAATGCTGGCTCTCACTCCAGAGCTCCCACTTCCCCCTCACCTGGAGTTAACTTTCACTTTAGTTTCCAAACACCAAGACTGAATTGAGGATTTTAGTCCACCATCTTAAAAATCTCCAATTCTACGCCCAACAAAGTATATTTCCCTATTTATTTGCACTCAACCCAATGGACTATATTCTCGTCCATGGATTTGAATGTGATTCTTCTAGGATCCTATGTTCAACGATAAATTTTAACATTTCAATTGGCCAGATCAAAAAGTAAATGAAGTACGAAGTATAAAATCATCACAACTATTTAAAATTTAAATTGTACATCCAATATATCTCTTCATTTTACCAGATCTCATTACAAGAAGAAAGATAATGAAATATACTCAGAACTCACGAGGAAGATAAGACAAAACATAGATTTTATATCTAAAAGAAAGTTCATACAAATAACAATTAACAAACTCGACTTATCTGAAACTATTCCCCAAAGTAAATCTCTTGAAGTCCTTTGAATCTCTTTCTCTCTTTACAATAACACTCAATTCTGCCTTAGAAAAGTAAGGAAGATGAAGTCTATTACTTTTCTTCCTCTACTACAACTCTAGAGAAAACCCTCTTTTTACTTCACACACACACAACCCAGCGACTCCTACAGCAGACTCTCCAAACTCTCTGTCACACACACCTTTCTGGCATTCAAAACACTCAATATAGTTTATGGACGAATTTCCCAAGTGATGCCTCAAGCAACCTTCCAAAACTCGTCCAAATACATCAAATCTACAAAAAAAAAATTTCTGCGTAACTGTCTTAAGAGCCATCGCTTGATTTGGGCACTGTCGGCGCCAAGGCTTTGTTAAAGGTTGTCGTCTGTGCCAGAGCGCATTTCTGGAATCTCCTTTCTGGATGTGGGAGCCGTCAGCACCCATTCTAGTGTTGTCGGCGCCCATCCTAGCATCGTTGGCACCTACAACACAATTTCCAAAAATCACCTCATTTGTCTCCAAATTTCGTCATTTTTTCTTCATTTTCCTTTAAATGCCAAAAATCAACATACCTACAACAAAATATGAAAAAACCCTTATTTAAAGTGCAATATCATAAAAAATGAGTATAAAATATAGGTGAAAAATTAAACATATTTTTGGTGCATCAAAATCCCCTAATCTTAACTGTTACTTGTCCTCAAGTAACGCTTTCTCTACATAAAAGTTAAGACTCATGGTAGTGAACTTAACTTTATAATTGTTACAATTTTTTATTCATAAATATATTAACAAGTCTTTTAGATCAGTATTTAATAACTTGTGTCAAACTATAAGTAAGAGTATTTAGTAATCATGTTTAAGAGTTCTAGTCTTCTATTCATTTCAAGAACAAGTGCAATTTGTCATATTAAAAATACTTTAAAAAATCA
This sequence comes from Papilionanthe hookeriana x Papilionanthe teres, assembly GCA_022702705.1. Classification (NCBI taxonomy): domain Eukaryota; kingdom Viridiplantae; phylum Streptophyta; class Magnoliopsida; order Asparagales; family Orchidaceae; genus Papilionanthe; species Papilionanthe hookeriana x Papilionanthe teres. The sequence goes on along the minus strand of CM040429.1, from coordinate 27,297,405 downwards.
TATGAAAAAGAACTCTCATGAAGATTGTAATAATAAAGACACTAACACAACAATATAAACTAGTAATGTTGTTAAGTTCTTTCCTTTAGGTTAATTCAAGTGAAGCCAATTTTTTATTAGGTATCTTCTCAAGCTTCTTCTCACATATATTTTTCTTTTGCTTTTGCTTTTCTTCTCTCCATTTTTATTTATATATGGATTATTTTTCAATCCTTTCATTTCTTTCTTTTCTTTTCATGTGAGGATTATTATATCTAGGTATCTTGTAATGATTTTGAACTTCACCATCTTCTTCCTAAAGTTCATTACATTTCTTTCATTATACATCAATATTATTATTAACATTATTTCATAAAGTTTCAATCCTTTCTTCTTACATGTAATCCTAAAATTTTTAACATTTCAAAAATACCATTTCCTTTACTTTAAATAGTAAACTATAGTCTTATACCCTTAAACTTAATATCTTAACCCTAAAAATAACTTTAAGTATTAAAACTTAATTTTCAAGTCTACTATAATAGTTAAATAAAAATTCTTTCCAAAATCATGTTGAAGATAGTTTTAAAAATAGTTTATTGAGGATAAATAAAGTTTAGTCTTTTCTTTTTCTTCCCCTCAAACTTATTTTTTTATATAGCACATTAAAATATAAAATGTTGGAAGAAAGAATAAAAAGAACTAACCATTTTGCACCGGGTCTTTCATTTTCTTTTCTTTAAAGCTATGTAGGTATTGATTAGAGATTTACACTAACAGGTATATAATAGTGTAGAAAAGTTTGCTAAACATGATATATTAAAGATTTGCAGGGTAATGAGACATTAAATCATAAGCTTTAAACATTTAACAATAATATGAAAGAAAATAACAGTTTAAATCTAAACTTAAATGGTAAAGTAACATGAAATTAAACACATCAATCTACATAACAAAGTTTAACCATGCAATAAAGCAAAATAAAACACAAGTGCCACTACAAACAATATAACAAATCGATATCACAACCACAGTAAACCGCTAACACTGATCCTTATCATCATGCTCCTCATCTTCTTCCTCTTCTTCTTCTTCTTCTACAAAAAGTTCTTACTGATAAGGAGTAAAGCTAGGGTAGGAAGAGAATTCAACTGTGGATCACCCCTCATTATTCTGAGCATAACTTCATTATAAGCAACATCATATTCAAATTTACTCACCACATGTTCATCATTATAAGCATTTTAAGCCTCTAAACCTTTAATCTTATTATGTAATTGCAAAATATCTCCTGATTAGATCATCAGCTACTTCATAACATTATCAGGGAGTAGAAGTACTAGAAGTAAATGGGATGTTATGACTACTACTTCCAGTTCTCCATCCAACATGAGACTCATATTTTTTTATATTAGCATTTCCATTAGGTTTAAGAGGCTTAACCAACTCTTCATCCTTATTAAAATCAACTCCTGATTGTTCACATAAAGTGAAAAATTAGGGTATGATGACCTAAACCTCCTGTAGTCTCACCCATAACATAACAAGAATATTTCTATAGATGACGGAGTCGATATCAATCATTTTCATTTGTTGAATACAGAAATTTAAAATAGCACTGTCTCTTGTAACTTCGCTGTGGTGGTAAGTAAGCAATAATCTTGCAGAAATGAAGTAATGTGACGCTTTTGGTGGAACATTTAACATTGAAGCAGAAAAATTTACCTTTTGATTGTGCTTCAACATCCACACTCCTTTTTCATCGGTCAGATAGGAAACGACTTCATCCAGGGCAGAATCAGTAGCACTAAATCTAGTGTACTCATAAAATGAACCCCTCAACTGATAGAAAGCATTAATTCTCTCAGGGGTAAACTCTACCACTTTACAACCTACAAATACATGTTCGTCAGAAGTTTCCCTTAGAATAGCGTAGAACTCTAGCACAATGCCAACAATCGCTTCAGCTGTGAAGTAGCAAAATTTTTCTCAATGCTGAGAAACAATCAATCTTTCAACTACTCCGCCCGGACTTTGGAAAGCATGATCTTGAACAATCTTCTTCGTTGAATGTTGGATATTGTATTGGTATTGAGCTTTCATACTCACAAATCGTTTCTCATCAAAATCTAATTTTTTCTTCCCCTTACTCATCCTTGGAGCCATATTAAAATCTATAAAAGTGAAAATAAATACAAATAAATTCAAAGATTACAACGTGGAAGACTCTATGATCAATCTAATAGGCAAAAATTTTCCACCATTGGTTCTCTCAAAGTTTTCTCCAAAAACTTCAAAATTTAGGATTTCCAAAATGTAGGAGCAATCCTTGGTGAAAATCAAAAATTTCAAGTTTAAAGTGAAACTCTTACTAAGAGAAGATGTGATCCAAGTCCTTTTTCTCTTAAAATCACCTCAAATCCGAATGAGATCAAGCTCTGATCAAAGTCTTTGGCCTAGGCTAGAGGTAAAAGATAACTAAAAGGGTAAGAATGGCCTTTAACCTAGCAGTTTTCATGGTTTTTAAGAAAATCTGGTTTGGGGGCCATTCGACGCCTACCTTGGCATCGTCGACGCCTATCCTGTCGCCATTAGCGCCCAGACCAAATTTTCAGATTTTGAATTTTTTCGCAAACTCAGTCATTTCTTCATTACACCATCATCTAATTATCCTTATTAAGCATCAATTTTTTGTAATTAAGTGGTCTACTAACAATAATTTTCACAAACAACATAAAACTTTACATTCATATATAACATTCAATGCTTACAAGCAATTTTTTTATTCACTCCAACACAAGTGCTGCAAGCCACATAACATAATATTTCAACGTCAAAATCAAACCACAACACCCTAATGCTGAAAGCTAATAACAAACACTCAATCAAAGCATAAAGAGTCTTAAATTTAAAGCAAATACATCACAAACACACATAAGCATATATAAGTTCAAATACTAGAAATCCAGTCTTCAGAGTCACTACTCCTTACCATCATCAATACTATCTTCTCCTCGGATGTCTCCCATAATTTGGTGATGCACATATAAGTTATAAAAAGACAATGCGGAAATTCATCAGTTAAATCTTCTTCAATCCAACCATTTTTCTTAAACATGTGTATTATACCTTCTTCAATGTGTCCAGTGTGATCAAAATGCTCCTTCATCCTCCAATCAAGATGATCAAATAATTCTGAAATATTTTTTAATTTCATTCATAAAATTCTGAACTTCTTTCTCTAACTTCTTGAGTTTTTTTAAAATCACGTTCGAACTATAAAAAATGCAGGGGCGTAAAGGTGTTGAACTTTGAGATGGTTGATCCAAAACAATGCTTATATCATTTTTCTCCCCATTCCCTATGTAGTTATAATAATCAGATGCGTCCATAAGCTTCTAAGGAAAAAACACTTTTTCCCATTGTTTATATTGCACTTGTGACTGACTACAAAGTAGGAATATGGTAGAAGGATGTCCCAGCCCATAAGTAGATCCATGCACAATCAAGCCCAAAATAGATTTCACAATTATAGAACCCACCTCAAAAGGCTTTCCAGTTTGAATGCAACAATTCATAATAGCACTCTCGTTATTTACTTTACTGACTTTCATAATAGAGAGTAACTTTGCAGAAATAAAAAAATGTCATTGCTCTGACATAGGATTTAAGAGTGAAGAAGAAAAACTTACATTCTCGTCGTCTCTTATCTCCAAATTTTAATTTTCATTAGTTAAGTATTGATGGACTTCATTCATGATATCTCTTGCAGGGATAAAATTTGTGCAATGGAAATTGGAACACTTTAAATCATAAACATATCATATATCCTAAAAGGAGTAGATGGTACCCACCTGCCTCGAACATAGACAACTCATTCTTTGTATTTGCATAAAATTCTTTCACCTAAAGAATGAATACCACAGAATCAGTGTAGCACAACACTTCCCAACATCTTTGCACAATTATCTCTTCCACTTGAGTACTTGGATTGCTCAACCCTCGATTCACGAAGCCTCTCTTCTTGATTAGTCTCTTCTTCACAAGAACTTTGCGTATAGTTTCTACGACTCGAAATTGATGAACTTTCTTCTATTGAAAATTCTATATATTGAAGTATTTTTGGAATTAGAAGCCATGGAATTCATCAAATGATGAATCTCTTTACGTTTTCTTGTCCAAAGTGGCTTTAAAAACAAGTTTAGAGAGTTATTTGGGCAAGAAATCTGTCCAAAAAGGCTAAAAACTGCACTTTGAATCGTCTAGCCATTCCAAATAACTGCGGCGCCAACCCATCCAAATAATTGTGGCACCGTTGGCACCCACTCTCTGTAAGATGGCGCTATTGGTGCCCATCCTGGAATCATCGGCGCCTAGATCAGTTTTGTCACCATTTCATTTCAGTCCAAATAAATTCCAAATCTTCCATTAAATCCAATTATTACCGAGATTTAAGACATATAAGGGTGTGTAGGACTCCAAAAATACTAACTCATAATATTATCAATAATAAAAACTCAAAAAAAAAATAACAAAAATAACTATAGGTTGTCTCCCACAAAGCACTGGTTTAACGTCATTATCCCGACAATCCATTTTTTACTCAGAATGAATTAACATTAAAACCTCTTTAAAATGTGGTTTATGCCCCTTATAATAAGGTTTTAATCTGCCCAATTAACTTTAAATATATTTTTAGTTTTAGGATCTTCAATATCAATAAATCCATATTGATAGACTTTAATAACAGTGAATGGTCCTAACTACATAGACTTCAGTTTGCTCAGAAGTAATCTCAGTCTTGTATTATATAACAAAACTTCTTGTCAGGTTCAAATTTCTTTCTTAATATATTTCAATCATGCAATATCTTCATTTTCTCATTATAAATTATTGCATTATCATATGCTTCATTTTTTTTCTCTTCAAGTTCATTAAGTTGCAACGATCTTTTTTCACTAACATCCTTCAAATTGAAATTAAATTCCTTAATAGCCCAATATGCTTTATGTTCCAATTCTACTAGCAAGTGACAAATCTGTCCAAAAATTAGACTATATGGGGATTGATACACATAAAATATAAAATGTTTATATGCACATTTTATACCTATTTTTTTATATTGCACTTTAATGGAATGTATTTTGTATATTTTTCTGGCAGGTATGATTAAATGGATGAATGTGGTGAAAAACGTGAAAAAGGATCAAATTTGGAGAAAAAATTAAGAAAATTGGAGAATTGAACTGTTGTGGCTAAGCGCAGGAACCCGTGCTTAAGCGCTGGAACCCACACTTACGCACTGGAATCCGCACTTACGAGCCAGAGCCCTGCGGCTATGCACCCAGATCTGGAGCTTACGTGCCAGAAGACCCACGACTAAGCACTCGGACCTCGCGCTTACACGCGGCAGTTACTAAAGAGGAATTATTTAATTTTTGGACCCATTTTAAAGAGGTGTTTTAGGCATCTCTTGGTTTAAATGTGGGTAACTTCCTATTTGCACCAGAATTAAATTAAATCTCTCTTTAATGGATGCATCGCTTGAAAGATTTGTTGAATCTAGACACAATTTGAAGAGATACGAAGGCACCTATTGGATAAGTATAAAAGATGACTTATTGATCAGAAAAGTGGTTGATGTTGGAGGATGTGGATTATATTTATTGTGCAGGAGAGTTCTTTTAGTAACACACCACTCCACTTCACCATTTTTCTACTTACTTTGATATAGTTTGTATTAGGATTAGAAGAGAATTGGAATCCTTTGAGTTGGGCACCAACCTCTTTGGAGAATTTTAAGGGAAAGCAAAGTTTTCAAAGGAATTTTAAGAGTTTGGTGGAGAGGATTTTCAGATAAGTCATTATCTCTGTTCTTACATTTGTTTTTTAATTAAGACTTCTTGCTTTTTCACTTTGATTTCTACTTTTAAGCCAAGTTGTGATTGCATTTTCTCCATGAATTCTAAGTAGTTTTCTTTATCTTTTTTTTTCATATGAATAAGTAATAAAGTTATGGAAGTATTTTGTGTGAAGTATAGGAATTCAATGTTGGAAGAAGTTGTGATGATTCAAAACCTTGCACTTCATTTACTTCTTGATTTGGCCAATTAAGATGTTAAAATTTGTTGTGAAAACATGTAAGAACAGATATGGTATTGTCTCAATCAACAATTGAAAAAAATCACATGAGATTCTATGGGTGAGAATGTACTTCATAGGGTTGAGTTCAAATAAATAAGGAGATATACTTTTATGGGTGTAGAATTAGAGACTTTAGAGTGACAGGCTAAAGTCCCTAATTTGATTTATTATTTTATATTTTGATACGAGATTCAGATGGAGAAAGTAGTAAAAACTTTAGAGTGAGAGCTAGTATTTTTCCTACCTAACCCGTCTTCAAGATTTATAAAATAATAGATTAACCTATATTCTTTATAGCATCTCTAGTAAGGGTAAAGAATATAAATGCTCATATTTGGCACAACACAATTGTGAAACTTCCATAACAAAAATTTCATGACTTATTACTTATTTATAAAATGGAAAAAGGCATTTCATTTGCATTAGTCTTCATCTTACAAAAATTTAGTTAAATTAGTTGCTTACTTTCATTTTGATTTATAAAAATTAACAAAAAGAATCAAATTTTATTTCCTAGAATATTATCTTTAATTTGGGTAAGATCTTTTCTAAAAAGGTGAAAAATTATTTTTCTGTTTTCTTTGCTAAAAATATAAATCTTTATTTAACACTTTCTCTGTGGGTTCGATATCCCTGGACTTAATCCGGAAATCCTATGTTACTTGATAAAAATACATATATTTGTGTAGTATCCCATTTTAAAATATCATTTAAATCTCTCATTACATTGGCATCAAGTTTTTGGTGTCATTGTAAAGAAAGAAATATCATTAAAGAGAAGTATCTATTCATATATAAAACGTAAGCATAAATATGAGGGATCAAGTTTTTGGCACCATTGCCGGTGAAAGAAACAAAATTTTAAGAAATTTTTAAAAAAAAAAGTTTTATTTAAACTTGTTAGATTTATTTTAGGAATTTTTTGTTTTATTTTTGTTATTTTTGTTTTATTGTGGTTTTTATTAGTGTATGTGTAGTTCAAGTTTTGAAGGACTTGTGTCTTACAATTTTGAATTAGAAAGAACTATAAGAAAATATAGAAAAAGACAAAAATATTCAAGAAATGACAAATCAAAATAATCAAAATGTTGAAATCCATCGAGAATTTAGAACTTTAAGAGACTATGCTAACCCTACAGTAGATGAATTTCATGGTAATATTCAAAGTCCTGCTGTAGCTGCTAATTCATTTGAACTTAAACATGTTATTATTCAAATGGTATCTAGTAATCAGTTTGGGGGAGCACCAACTGAGGATCCAAATCCACATCTTGCCAATTTTATAGAATTGTGTGTTACATTTAAATATAATAATGTTTCAAATGACGCAATTAGACTTAGACGTTTACTTTTTCATTAAGGGACAAAGCTAAGATGTGGTTGAATTCTTTAGCACCTGGATCTATCAGAACTTTGGGTGATTTAGCACAAAAGTTTCTTTCTAGATATTTTCTACCATCAAAGACTGCGAAGCATAGAAATAATATTACATTTTATTTTGTCAGTATGAAGGGGAATCTATTTTTGAAGCATGAGAACATTTTAAAGATCTCTTAAGAAAGTTTCCACATCATTTAATACAAGATTGGTTAATAATTCAAATTTTTTATAATGGATTAGTTGGATCTCTTAGATCTATTATCGATGTTGCTACTAGTGGTTCATTGATGTCAAAATAGTTTAATGATGTTTATGCTTTAATTGAAGAAATGACTGTAAATAATTTTCAGTGGTCTTCTGAGATGGTAAATCCTAAAAAAATAGCCAATATTCATGAATCTGATGCTTTTGCAATGTTAGCAAATCAAGTTGCTGCAATTTTAAGGAAGATGGACCAAATTGGAATGAATTTTTATTAACCAGTTGAAGAGAATTCATTAGGCTAAATGGTAGATTCTCAAACAACATTAGAATCTTTGAATGCCATAAACAAGCCTAATAACTCATATTCAAATTATTATAACCTAGGTTGGAAGAACCATCCAAACTTTAACTGTAATAACAATAATCAGGGTGGTAGTAGTCAATAATGGGAAAACAATCAAGTAAACCCATTGGAGAATTGGAACAACTAAGGTAATAATAATTATAGACCTACTTATCCTCCAGGTTTTAACAACACTTCACAATTTAAGGAGAAGAGGTTTTCTATAGAAGAAGTGTTACAAATGGGAAATCAATTGCAAAGTAAAAGAATTACAATTAGAAATTTTGAAAATAAATTGGGACAAATAGCCAATTCATTAAGTAATATATCCCAAGGAACACTTCCTAGTAATACAGAGATAAATCCAAGAGACAAAAATAAAGAGCAATTAAAAGTTGTTCGACTGAGAAGTGGAAGAGAGTTGAAAGGTAGAGTTCAAAAAGAGATTGAAGTAGAGAAAGAGGAGATTGAAGAACTAAAAGAGGACGCTCCGAAAGATTTAGAAAGACCTATTTCTCCACCAAAAATTGATTTAAAAAATCCACTACCACCATTTCCTCAGAGACTTCGACAACAAAAATTGGATAAGCAATTTTCAAATTTCATGGAGATTTTTAAGAAACTTACAATTAATATTCCATTTTCTGAAGCCTTAGAACAAATGCCAAGCTATGTGAAGTTTATGAAGGATATTCTAAATAGGAAAAGAAAGTTTGAAGATAATGAGACTGTTGCACTTAGTGAAGAATGTAGTGCAATGATTCAGAAGAAGCTTCCTAAAACACTAAAATATCCTAGTAACTTCACAATTGCATGTGCAATTGGAGACAGATTTTATGGGAAAGCTTTATGTGATTTAGGTGCAAGCATTAACCTTATGTTAATATCTATATTTAAAAGACTAGGATTATTAGAAATAACTCCAACTATTGTAACTCTGCATTTAGCAGATCGTTCGATAACATAACTTGAAGGAGTTATAGAAGATGTTTTAGTAAAAGTGGATCAATTTATCTTTCCTGTTAATTTCATTGTGTTAGATAAAGAGGAAGATAAAGAGATACCTATTATTTTGGGGTGATCTTTCCTAACTACAGGAAGAGCTATGATAGAGGTGCAGAAAGGGGAATTAATTATGTGTGTCAATGATCAAATTGTTACATTTAATATTTTAAAATTAATGAAATATCCTACACAAGGTAAAGATGATGAATGCTTCAGGATGGATGTTATGAGATATCTGACTGAATGTCATTTTAAAGCAAATTATGAAAAAATTTTGAAAGTGAAACATTAGAACATGAGCAAGAAGAGGAAGTGCAATATTCCGATGATCTTAATAAGGAAGACTTAAATTAAGTTTAAGAAAATTTTGAAGTTTTGCACATGATAAGTAAAGATGAATCTTTTTGTTCATCAATTAAAAAATCTCCTGAACTTGAATTGAAGTTACTTCATGAACATTTAAAATATGCATTCTTAGGTGATTCCTAAACCTTGCCTGTTATAATTTTCTCAAAATTAACTATTGAAGAAGAAGAGAGTTTGTTTGAAACTTTAAAGAAATTTAAGAAAGCCTTTGGATGAACCATAGCTAATATTAAAGAATTCAGTCTTTCAATTTGTATTCACAGAATCCTTATGGAAGAAAACTACAAACCCATGGCTGATCCTCAAAGGAGATTAAATCCTATTATGAAAGAAGTTGTTAAGAAAGAAATTTTAAAGTGGTTAGATACTGGAATTATCTACCCTATTTCAGATAGTGCATGGGTTAGTCTTATTCACTATGTTCCAAACAAAGGAGGTTTAACTGTAACTGTTAATGAAAATAATGAATTAATACCAACAAGATAAGTTACGGGATGACGAATAGGCATTGATTATAGAAAATTAATCTTGTTACTAGGAAAGATCAATTTCCACTTCCCTTTCTTGATCAAATGTTGGATAGACTAGCTGGGCATAAGTGTAATTATTTTATGGATGGATATACTGGTTTTCACCAAATAAAAATTGCTCTTTAAGATCAAGAGAAAACAACGTTTACCAGTCCTTATGGTACATTTGCTTTTAGAAGAATAAAATTTTGTTTATGTAATGCCCCAACTACATTTCAAAGATGTATGATGGCAATTTTCTGTAATTTAATTGAAAAATGGATTGAAGTGTTTATGGATGATCTTTTAGTGTTCGGAATTTCATTTGAATCATGTTTAAAATAATTATCTAAAGTTCTTAAACACTATGAAGAAACAAATTTAGTTCTTAATTGGGAAAAACGTCAATTTATGGTTGCAGGAGGAATTGTTTTAGGACATCATATTTCAGAAAAAGGAATAGAAAAATTCAAGTGATCGCTAATTTGCCTTGCCCAACAAATGTAAGGGAGATTAGGAGTTTTTTTAGGACATGCTAGATTCTACAGACATTATATTAAAGACTTTTCAACAATTACTAAGCCTCTTTGTCATTTATTAGAAAAACGATGCAATTTTTAATTTTGATAAATAATGCCTAAAAGCTTTTGAGTTATTGAAAGAAAAATTATTCACTACACCAGTTACTGTTTCACCAGATTAGGAAAAACCTTTTGAATTAATGTGTGATGCAAGTGATTATGCTATTTGAGTTGTTTTAGGACAAAAATATGATGAAATTTTCAAAGTAATCTACTATGCTAGTATAACTCTTAATGAAGCTCAAATTAATTATACCACAACTGAGAAAAAGTTACTAGCTATAGTATATGCTTTTGATAAATTTAGATCATATCTGATTGGAACTAAATGAGTGGTGCATACTGACCATTCTGGTATTAAATATTTAATGAAAAATATAAATGCAAAACCAATACTAATAAGATGGATTCTTCTTTTACAAGAACTTGACTTTGAGATAGTAGATAGGAAGGGTGCTGATAATCAAATTATTGATCATCTGTCCATGCTTGAAAATGAAAAATCTCTCTTTTCTAATGAAGAAATTAATGACCATTTTCCTGATGAAAAATTGTTCACTATTGATGAGTGGCGTGTTCCATGGTATGCAGACATTGTAAACTTTATTTCTAGTGACATAATAGCTTATGGATTGACATACCAACAGAGGACAAAATTTTTATCTGAAGCTAAGACTTATTTTTGGGAGGACCTATTTTTATATAAACAAGGAAAGGATCTTATTATTCGTAGATGTGTGCCATTAGAAGAAACTTATGAAATTATTCAAAAATGTCATGATTCTAATTTTGAGGGACATTTTGGTGTTGATAAAACTGCATATAAAATTCTACAATCTAGATTTTATTAGCCTACCATTTTTAAAGATGTTAAAGCTTAAATGAAAGTTGTGATCGATGTTAGCGTGTAGGTAATATTTTTATAAGAAATGAGATGCCCGTCAACTATATGTTGGAAGTTGAATATTTGACGTTTGATGATTAGATTTCATGGGACCATTTATACCATCATTCAAAAATTTATACATATTGATAGAAGTAGACTATGTTTCTAAATGGATAGAAGTTGTTTCTTTACCTCAATATGATGCTCTAAGTGTTGCAAATTTTTTAAGAAATAACATATTTAGTAGATTTGGAATGCCAAGAATAATCATAACTGATGGGGCAAGTTATTTTAGAAATGCAATTATAGAGAAATTAGTTACGAAATATCATATTATTCATAAAATTGTTATTTCTTATCATCCTCAGACAAGTGGTTTGGTTGAATTATGCATTCATGAAATTAAAAGAATTTTGGCAAAAATCTGTTAATCCAAACAAAAAGGATTGGTCAATCAAATTGGATTTTGCTTTGTAGGCTTATAGGACAGCATATAAAACTCCTATAGAAATGTCTCCATATAGGCTAATTTTTTGGAAAGCTTGTCATTTACTAGTTGAACTTGAGCATAACGTATATTGGGCTATTAAAGAGTTCAATTATAATTTGAAGGAGAAATATTATTGCAATTAAATGAGCTTGAAGAGATAAGAAATGAATCATATGAAAGTACTAAGATATATAAAAAAAAGATGAAGATGTGGCATGATCGTAGGATTCTAACCAAGAATATTAAGCCATGACAATGAGTTTTGCTATACAATGCCTGATTAAGATTATTTACTGGAAAACTTAAGTCCAGGTGGATGGGTGATCCCCGACAAATATATCTACTTTTGATTTACATACGAAAATTATGATTTTATAATACGGGATACTACGCAAGTATATGTATTGCTTATCAAGTAATAAAAGACTTTATGATTAAGCCCCGAGATATTGAACCCATATGGAAATGTAAAAACTTTTTAAAGAAATAAGAAAATTATATTTTTACTTTTTAAATGAATTTTGAAAGTATGTTTTGATTTGTAAAGTTTGAAAATTATTTTTGGTATTTTTGATAAAAAGCTAAGCAGGAAATGAAAATTATCAAAACTTTAAAACGCGATATAAAACACTAGGAAATAAAATATCTTTTTCTTTCTCTTATAAAGCAGTAATAATTATGAAAGTATTGTTGTGGAAGTATTTAAATGTGTTGTGATAAATAGGAGCAAATTTATTCTTTACTCTTACTTGGTTCCATAAAGAACATTGGTTAATTTGAAATCTTAAAATTTTGAACATGGTTAGGCAGGGAAGATACCAGGTCTCACTCTAGAGTTCCCTAGATTCCCTCCACCTAGCAGCTAACTTCTCATAACAATATTTAAAATATCAAACCGAATATGGGGCTTTAGCCTTTCACTCTAAAGACCTCTAATTTTACTCCCCATTAAAAACATAGCTCCTAATATATTTTCATTCAATTATGTGGACTACAATTCTCACCCATATAATTGCATGTGATTTTTACCAATTGTTGTTTGAGACTATACCGCATTGGATCTTACATAATCTCACAAAACATTTTAACATCTTAACTAGTCAAATTAAGAAGTAATTTAAGTTCATGGAATTAAATCTTCACAACTTATTCCAACTTTAAACACTTATACATTCCACAACAATCCTACATAATATAATTACTTCTTCATTTAAGAAAGAAAAAGATAAAGAAAACTACTCAGAACTCATGGAGAAAACACAAGCACACGTTGATTTGAAAATAGAAATCATAAAGAAAACACAACAAGAAAAACTAAATATAAAAACAGAAGTAAACACTTATATGAAAATCTTCTCCACAAGACTCCGGAAGTTCCTTTGAAATTTGACTTTCCACATAAAAACACTACAGAATTTGGCACCCAACTCTGTTGACTCCAACTCTGACTTTAGACTTCAATAAAAACTAGATAAATGGATGAAAGAAAATTGGTGGAAAGAAGGTTTCACACCAACCATTTCTTCTCTAAAACTAAACTAAATAACTATAAACAATAAAAGACTGAAAGTAAAATTAGAAAAGACTCTTTGAAACTAGAAGAGGACTCTGAAATTAGAAAACTCTTGAAAACTAGACTCTTCTTCTTCTTACATGACATAATTTTTATAATAATCCAAAAAGGGCTTTGGTGTCTCTTCAAATTATGTACCGATTCAATATATCCACCAAAAGTTGCATTCCTTCATTCAAATTTGCTGTCCATGGGAAGTTAAGGTAGTCACCACTAAAAGTTGCTTAAAACACCACTTGAAATTGGCTCAAAAAATGAAGAAAATTCGATTTTTAACAGTGGCGCCTAAGCACCGACCAGGCATCGATTAGCCGCCAAAGTCTAATTTTTCATTTTTTTCATTTTGTTTGCTCCAAATTTGATCCAATTTTGCTCCTTTCATCATAATCACTCATTTTCATCATACCTGCAAGAAAAACACAAATACCTTTCATTAAAGTGTAATATCATCAAAAATAGGTATAAAAATGTGCATAAAAACACTATATATTTTAAGTGTATCAATGGGTCCCTTTATTGCAATAAAATTTATCCTTATAGAGTTGTGGATATTAAAGATTCAAAAAAATGAGAAACTATTTAAAGTAAATGATCATAGACTAAAACCTTATTTCTCAGTAGATCAACTTAAAGTTGATGAGAATTTGATGTTGGTCACCTAGAATAAGTACTGGGTATGTCAGGCTGACATGTTAAACCAAGCGCCTTGTGAGAGGCAACCCATAGTTATCGATGTGCTTTGTTTTAAGTTTGTTTTGAGTGTTTGTGTTGACCTCACTTTTGGTTGAGGTCTAGTCTTTCTATAGAATAGCCTAGGGTCTAGCCATAGGACTCTCTTGGTGACTTTCCTAGAAGACTAGTCAAGGAACCCTCCCCATAGAGATTCAAACTTTTCTCACTTCACTGGGAGTTTTCAAATGCTTATGACCTAACCTCCAGTTTTTGGAGGAAGAGACCAAGCTTAAGGAAGCCCGGGGGAAGTCTCCTATAGGTGGTCAGGCCATAGGATCTCACCCAGGAGGTCTGGAGCTTACACCACACTTACACTACACACTCACAAATCCTAAACAAAGCACATCCCACTTTGATCCCCTAACTCTTTGGAATCTCATGTAACTGGTTTTCCCAAGCTCTTAGCCTCAGGCTAAAGGTTGGCTAGTACCAACACATAGAGGACCAAATGAGGGTGACCCTTGGTCCATGGCTCAACCTAAAAAATTCCATATTACTCACTTCCAACCAATCCTAATTTTTCTAAAAATTCAATTTCTAACCCATTTGCCCTAAAATATCCAAAAACCCTAAAATCCTTCAAATTTTCCAAAATCATCCAAATTACCCATAATTCTTCAAAAATCATTCCAAAATACTCCCTACCACTCAAATTAACCAAAATTACCCAAAATTGCCAAATTTCCTAAAAAAAATCCCCAAAATGACCAAAATGCCCCTCTTAGCCCAAAATCCCAAAAATTCCAAAAATTCTCATAAATTCCCAAAACCTCCCAAATATTCTCAATTTCATTTCTCTCAACTACCACATGATCCAATTTAGCCAATTTAGCCCAATTTAACCAAAAGTCCCAATTTGACTCATTTAACCTAAAAGTACCCAAATTGAACTTAATGTCTACCCAATTGACCCAAATCTTGCCCAATTTCCATTCCAAACTTTAAATCAGCATCCCCAATATCAATCTAATGTGAACCCAAGGTGAATAAAATGGACCCATGACCCAATCTAATCAAATTGAACCAAATATGACCAAACCAACTCCTCCACAGCCACCAAGTGACCCCTAAGAACCACCCTAGACCCACCTAGCCCACTCTAATAGAGCCATGGACCAAAGGTCCCTTGAATTAGGGGATTTCACCCCATATTTGGCCTTAATTAAAATATCTCCACTATCATCACTTGCCATTGAGGGTAAAACATCATTAACTCTCCCTTAGCTCACCAGAACCCTCTAGCCACCAGCCCTGGCCCTACCGGCCACCCCAATGGCCGAAAAATGCTAAAACTGAGAGCCACCTCCTCTCCATTTGAACTCAAACTCTCCCCTATGGCCAAGTCAACTCTGATTTTCCATTGGAGCTCATCTGCCCTCCACCTAGGCAGTTGAATCCACCCATCACCAACCCCTGAGCTCAGCCCAATGGCCATGGCCATAATAGACCTCTTTACGGCCAAAACCAAGTGTTGAAAAATTTCCTAACCAAACTCCACCAAATTGCTTCCAGAACTCCCCTGAGAGGTCCTAAGAGTGATCCCACTGTCTTCAGCCACTGATTCCCTCTGTCTGAGAGCAATTTCACCACTAAATTTTTAGCCGGAACTAGGACATATTTCTCCACAGCTCAACAGTAGACCAAATCCAAATTAACTACACCCACGCATTCATAGCAGTGAAAGAAGGAGTTACCCCATCAAAGCCCCATCATAGAAGGCCTCTGTACTAGACTTCCATCAACACCTGAAATCGGGTTTGGTCGAGTTTTGGTCTAAACAATTCACCAGGGCAAAAGGATCCATCTAGAAGTTCATTGGGACCAATCATTGCTTCCACAACCATCTGATTGAGGCCTCCCCTCATAGAAAAAGCAATTGAAATCACTCTTCCTCCCAAGCTTTTCTTGATCCTCTATAATTGTACAGTGTATTCATACCGTATAAACCATATGGATAGGTTCGTCTAGGCTAGATGAAGCTCTAGGAATAAATCTCATGTGATTTGGTTGATTCTTCCTCGAGATCTTAGGTCTAGAAGGTGGACGGCTCTCGGGATGAACCAATCAAAGATGATGAAGGAGCGTCATTGGATCGTGCGTGAAATGTTTGGATGGTCAGGATTGCGCCGGACGAGCTCTCGATACATATAGCGCAACCCAGTGGCTGCTGAGTCAGAAGGCGGCGTTAAATGTAGGAGTGACGCGTGGGGGCTTCGGAGCTATCGATGATGACACGGCGCTGCGTGTTTAAGTAGGAAGTTAGGGGTGTTTTTGAAATATTTAAATCAGTTAACTTTGAAAATTTATTTTCTGGTGTACAAAAATCATAAAAATAAAAGAAAAATACCCACTTGCTTAGTGAACAGAGGAAATTAATGTGGAAATGGATTGAAATATTTTTGATGCATACTTTATTTTTAATAATTTAAATACTATTTTCAATCTTTTAATTCTCTATGAAAGTAGGAGTTTCACCATAGCTTGAAATTTTGGTATGTTGTTTCCTCTGTCATGAGGGATCTTCCCTAATTTTTCCAAAATCGGAGAAGATCCCTAGACAAAGATTCATATTTTTTAATTTTATGTTTATTATTTGATAAATTAAATGTAATAATTAGCAAATCGCTTAGAAAAATCCCAAAAAAATCATGGTAGGTTCGGTATGGTCAGAAAGTCCTAAGAAAAATTTTTCATGAGTTAAAATGATAAGGATAAACCTAATTGTCCACTTGACCAAAATCAAACTTTTAATTAATTAGGATAAAATAAAAATCAAAATAACACAAGAATTGCTCTCGACTGTGCTTCAAGGATAGAGGAACTCCACTAAAATTTTTGAAGTCATTTGGAATTAATCTAATTGGTTAAATATTTTTTCTAAGTTCAATGGCCTTTTTGTCACATAAATGAATTTTTAAAATTAAAATACATGTAAAAATTTTATAAGGATGGGTTTGGGAGTTCTCTGGGATCAGAGGGTTCTTTTAAAAATAAAATTGAGATTTTTGTAAAATTTTCATTTTTAATCATATTTTCGTATTTAAATAATTAAAGAATAATAAAAATCATAAAAATATTAAAAATCATCAAATTGTTACTTTTAGTCTCTTAATCACTTAGGAACCATCCCTATAATTTTTCTAAGATTCGAAATTAAAATATCAATTTTTAAAGGCTTAGATTAATTTTTAAGAGACTAAAGATGAATTTTATTAAATTTTCCACTAAAATAATTCTAATAATTAAAAAAAATAAAAAACATATGAAATTTATTTCTCTGGGTTCTCTGACCTCAGAGAGAGTTTTGAAAAATATAAAATTGAATTTTTAACTTTAAAAAAATTTTATAATTAATTAAAAATACAAAAATTAAAATAATTCTAAATTAAATTAAAATTCAATAAATCATGAAATTTGGTCCAAGTGATTCTCTGATCAAGGGCTACCTCCAGTAAAAATTTCAAGGGATTAGGATTTGTCTTGGTCAAGTTATTGATTTTTCATTGAAAATCCTATTTTTGCATGAAAATAAATATATAAATTAAATTAAATTTTGAAAAATCACATTTTTCTCCTTTGATGTTTTAATCAATTCATTAGTGAGGAAGGATAAAAATTCCAAAGTCATTTGAATTACATTTGATGAATTATAAGGTGATAGGACTTTAAGGGCAAAAAGATAATTTTGGATACTTAGCCTTCATTAATATTTAGGCTTAAATTCAAGAGGGAAAAATGGTTAAATTTTGATTTTAATAAGTTCATCTGAATGGTTGAAACATAAAGGGATGGATGTTAGAAACTCACTGTAATTTTGTCACATCAAAATTAAACATCTAAATTTCCTTAATCATTATAATTTGGAAGAAAAATCAAATTAAAAAGACTCTTAAGGTTAGGGGCATGATCTTGGAAATTAATAAACCACAAGCCTTACCCCTTTACTTGGTGTTCAAAGTAGTACTATGATCTCTTGATGGAAATTCTCACCACCTAAAATTCAATTTTCCTTAAAGCCAAAAAATATACTCACCTAAAATTCTAAGAGGGTCAGCAGTAAACTAGGCTTGATCAAATTTAATTAAAAAGGGGTTTAGAAAAGTAAATATAATCAAAACTAGAGTATTTTGAGAAACTAGAAGCTCCGAATCAAAATTTAACTAAGTACCCTAATCATCTTAACTAGTCCTTTGGGGTCTTCACCCACATAATTCTTAGATTAAATAATAAATGATGTATTAAGCTACTCTTAGAAATTATTAAAACATTTGTTCACTAAGCATAAGGGTATGAAAGGGATAAATCATCTAATAATTATAATAAATACAAAAGGACCTCAGTGAAGTTCAAAAGCAAAGTGAAATATCCGAGTTTATCCTGAACCGCTTTACAAGTCTCCTGGACAC
This sequence comes from Papilionanthe hookeriana x Papilionanthe teres, assembly GCA_022702705.1. Classification (NCBI taxonomy): domain Eukaryota; kingdom Viridiplantae; phylum Streptophyta; class Magnoliopsida; order Asparagales; family Orchidaceae; genus Papilionanthe; species Papilionanthe hookeriana x Papilionanthe teres. Next base: position 27,278,807 of record CM040429.1, on the reverse strand, counting down.
CTTGTAGGACCATTGTATTTATTATATTTATTAAATGGAAATATCTCACAAATGAATAGGAGTTCACCGAGTTATGATCTAGGACTTGGTAGGCCTGTGATGAACATATCCACAAGGTTTTACTTCCCTGCAAATATAAAATGTTTATTGCAAAGAATACTAAAGTTTCAGGTGGAAAAACGAGAAGACTCCCTAGGTACACTTTTATAAGTTTACAGCGCTTTCTTTTCCCGTGTTTTCTTTACCGCACTTTCCTTTTCTTGCAATTTTGCATGATAAACAAAAATGTCACCCTACATAAAAAAATGAAACTTTCAGGATAGCCACAAAATTGAGACCAAAATTAGAATTAAGAATTCACAATAAGATAAAATCGACCACCACAACATTCAAAATATAGAACAACTCAAAATTTAATCACAAAAAAAACACAATTGTAACTAAATTAAAATGTTTCGTTGGATGATCGGGAATTCCTTAGAGAAGGTAACCCAAGTGTTGCTAACAGGGTTTTCCCATAATCTAAATGAAAGTATGGAACTGATTAAGTTGAATTTAGTAATTCATTTGGACTAAGTGAATCCGATGAAAATAGCATTACCAAGATGATGGAACCGTGGGATCTTAACCAGCGGTTCTATAATCAACTTTAATGTTCCCTCTAATAAAATATTAAGACACTTCAAGTTAAATATTTCTAAAACATGAAACTTCTCTCTTCTCCTCAATTGACACTTATTTAAACTAAAGCTGCTACGACGAGGAACTTGGAGCATGCATAGTGGGCAGCACGACCATCTTCAACAACAAAACTTATCTACATCAGCAAAACCATTCCTTAGAAATTAAAACAATAAACCATAAGTCTAGGTAGCTTGCCTAGTGCAGCATAAATCCTCACCTTTTCTTTAGGTCTTTGTACAGCTCTATTGTGCAATATAAGCCCTAAATCACTTTAGGATTCTGAGGTTGTCATCCGATACGACATAAATCCTCCCATTTTCCAGGTTATTTGCATAATCGGATATTATGCAAATGTAATTCTTATAATTAATTGGCAAGATTGAAATTTAAATAAATTCATTTCAAAGATTTAAAGCCAAACAATGGGATAGTTTGGGAAGACATCAAGATTTTTCTTGGATCTATATTCTTCCCATAGCCTTCTCTCTTTTGGATTCTGATAAAATGAAATGTTCCAAAACTTGAGCCATTCACCTATTGAATTTCCAACCATCACATTTTCTTTGAAACCTTATCCTTGGAAGTCATGAATATAAATGTTTACTGATCTAAATCAAGAGTTTTTTTAGGTGACTTCGGTTATCTAAGATGTAATTAACTATAAGGGCTTGCCCTTATAGGAAACTTAAAGACCCCGGATTAATATAAACCCTTTCTAATTTCTTCATATTATATAGGGGAAATTGTTGGTCAAAAATGGTTTGGAGACCAAACGGATGTCATGAATTCTTTAGTTTATTTGATCAAGCCTCACCCCAAGCCATGTATCTATTCTTCTATATAGGTACATGTCTTGTAATGAAGCGCTTGGTTATTTAAACTATCATTTACATGAGATCAGTTTGATTTCATATTCAAAATTCAAATATTATTTACAAATATATATATATATATATATATATATATATATTAAATTAAATCAAAATTATATTTTATAAAACTATATTCTAAAACCCTTTTTGAAAATATCAACCTCCACACAAAATTTTAATGGCCAACAGTTTTCTGGCGACTCTGCTGGGGAATAGTTTCTCTCTTCATTAAGATCAGGAAATATTATATTCACATATCCGTAATGTGCTCATGTCCCTCGTGAGCCAGATTATCATTCTTCCATTGAAATACTTCACCCATTTCTTTCTTGGGAAAGTGTGATCAACTCCTCTGGATTTCAGGAACGTCTGTTTAGTCACTCCTAAATAGAAGGGTTCAGGAGTCTCTAGGTTTTCCTTTTAATCTTGTGGCGTTGGACCCCTAATAGGTGAGTCAGCGAGCAAATCTTGCTAGAGTAATCTGCGCTGTGAAGGGGACCTCCGATGGGGTCCCGTACTTCACCTATTCTCTGTGCCTTTCGGGTTCAATCCTGTCTTCAGTATATTGACCCGCACTTCTTTAAACCTTAAAACTCTTTTTAAACAACATGTGAAAATATAAAAAAAGAAATAAGGAGATAATAAAATGAAATAAATTTTGCCCAGTCCACAGAACAATCTTTTTTGTAGTGTTTGCACTATGATGACAAGGTTTCTTGGCCCTCACTAACCTTCAGAATACTTCACTTGACAGTTAAATATGTTAACCCCTACACTGACTTTCTCTTGTAACTTGCCGTCCTCCCGTGAGGCCCGTCTTGCGGCACCAATGATTCAGTTCGGGACCGACTTCAGTGAGTTTGAAGTCGTACTCAGGAAAGCTCCGTTCGTGGTCGTGAAAGTTGCCACTCCTGAAATTCAAGAGTTGTCTGCTGAGTTTGATCTGAACTCCCACGAAGATTTCCCTTCTACTAAGAAGGTGAAGATAACTGCTCCCCCGTCAAGTCGGTCGTCTCCATGTCAAAGAGAGTTGTTACCTCTACTGCCACAGGCTTCGCCATCACTGCACCTACTTTCCCATCTGTCAAAGGGAAAGAGATTCTGTGTGAAGATGATTCTGAGGATATCTCTCCTGCCCCACAGCCAGTCTTCAAATTGGCTCAAGTTCTAGCCTGCTAACCAAATTTCAAAGAAGAAATCGCAACCGTAGGATTCGCAGTGCTGCTAGAGCACGGGTCACAAATCTGCTAGTAATTGTTGAGATTCCTCAATAGAAGGAACTTGGTTTACCGGATATCTCTCCTCTTCTTCGAGGTAGTAGGTTCCACACGTTAGTTAGCACTACTGGAGACGAAAGCCTCCGAAGGATTGTCGCTGCACTTCTAGCACCACATAGTCATGATAAGGTGAGGGAACGACACACACCTATCACCCGAGCTCACACCCTTCTACGAAGATTGTCTAAAATAGAGGGTTGTTCTATCGCCAAGCTTCTTAAAAGGATGGGATGTGCAATATCCCCTGAAATTAAGGATAAAATTCTAGAAATGGAAAGACCCGCCTGAGTTTCTGTTAAACACCTTTTGGGAAAACGTATTGATACAGCTGCTACAGCTGATACTACTATGAGCAAGTCAGTCAAGTCCTGGCTGGGTCTGAGAGTACCAACTACCGATGATCATAAGAAACCCCGAAAGAGAAAGAATAAGAGAGGATTATCCCCCTCTGTACATGGTCAACACACTAGGGAGCACACTTCCCCTCATCACCTCGATGTCCCCATCGAGACACCTCATCTCAAGGCGTCGAATTTTAAGAGGGAAGTGTGGTTACCGAGAGGTGTTGCACCAGTACATTCTAAAAGGTTCGTTGACCGCAAAATGGATCATGAGTCTGATGTTCCCATTGCCACTGCTGCCATCGCTTCTGAATTAGTTGTAGAAAAGAGTGATAGCACAGGGAAACCTACAGACATAAAGCTGACTAAGAAGAAAACAGTTGATGATAGAGTTTGAAAGCTCTGAGCGAAAATTTTTGAACTAGCAAAATAGGGAGGGTTGGATGTTGATGATGAGGATTAATTCCTGTCGGATTACATAGATGAAGAGTTCATGGAAGTCAACATGGTTGAAACTCGGTCCACGTCATCTGTGCGCGACACTCCTTGTGAAGAGAACACCGCAGATGAGCTTCGTAGGACCATCCTGACAAGAGATGAATAGATTAACGTCTGGAGAAGAGAATGGAGGAGATGACTGCTGCCATGACTACCATGGCAACACTCCACGGACAATCACAGCCACGAACAACGGCATCTCCAGAGGTTAACCAGCCCGAAACAATACACATCACCGATGAAAGAAGATAGGTCACTTCAGCCAATGAAGACGAACCACAAAGAAGAGATCTGATTCCAAATCCGCCAGAAAAAGACATTAAACAGATGATTGAATGGCAGGTTTGGGAGGCCTTGGCTCAGTCTAAAGGTAGAGCATCAGTTTAAAAGGGTAGACCCTACCTGGAGGAGTTCAATGTCGTTCCTTACCCTAAAGGCTTCGTGCCCCTGATTTTCAAGACTTTTGACGGGACAAGAAATCCTCGCCAACACATAGCACACTTCAGAGCTAGTTGTTGCAACACAGGAGGGAGTGAAGCGTTGTTGTTCAAATAGTTCGTCAGCAGCTTGTAAGGGATAGCATTTGATTGGTACGCCGAGATTCCCAATGGATCAATAAATAATTTTGCAGAAATGGAAAATATGTTTGTGAAGAGATTCGCTGGTGCTCGACATCATGTTACCATAGGATATCTCGTGGTGGAGCGGCAGAAGTCCGACGAGACTTTGGTGGACTACATTCTCAGATGGAGAAACTTAAGCATGAAATGTGAGCCTTAGCTACAAGAACAGCACGTGATTGAGATACTAATCAAGAGTATCCACGGTCCGGTGGCCTTCATGCTTAAGGGTCTCACCATCAAGTCCTTTGAGAAGCTACTCAGTAAAAGCCAGCAGCCTATAAGAAGAAGTCAAGCACATGGAGCATGCAGAAAAGACAGAGAAAACAAAATCAACTAAACCATATGAGAACATGTATGGAGTAGTGGCAACAGTCGACAAAGGAAAGCAGCCATGAGGATTCAGCCTGAGCAGCAGCTGAGTCAGTCGTCCCAGTACAGTCAGCCTCAGTAGTATGGTCAGCCTCGTGCACAGTATAGCAGTTAATCTGGTCAGCAGCAGAGATCATACAGGACAGATGGACGACAGGGTCGGATAATGTCAAAATGGCTACGCAGGAACTACTCCTTCAAAGACAATGCTGAAGAAGGCCGAGTTCAGATTGCCTGAGCCAAAGAAGCCGGACGAGGTGGACAAGAAAGATCAATCGAACTTCTGCCCCTACCACAGGATGCTCGGACACACCATAGAAAGCTGCTTCAGTTCTAAAGATTGGCTCGAGCAGTATTATAAGGAATGGAAAATAACGATAACAAAGGAATACTTGAAAGAACCTGAGAGAGGTTCTATAAATGTGATTTCAGCTGAGCCAATCTCTTCGACTGATCTGTACACCGGCAAAGGTGGATGGAGCACAATTTGGAATGAACTCAAAAAATTCCTAGACCAGATCCAGTATACTCCAAAGAAAGTTGCTATCTGGAGTCTACCGCCAGCCCAATCCATGATGAAGGCTTCACCAAGGAAACCACCACGATGAGAATGGAGGAAGAAGCTGATCGTGAACTAAATTAAGGACGATAGCATGAAGGGTAGGATAGAGGCTGCCCCTGTTAGATTAGTTGTTTCGGATTCGGGAGTGAAACCCCTCGAACGCTTGACTTTGTTCTATTATCTTTATGCACCTCCAGGGTCTCATAATGATAATATAAACGATGTTGGTTAAGTTCTTACTATCTCTAGTGATGACGTAACTAATCACAACCTCTCTAACCTCGATTTTGATTCCCAAAATAATCCTTAAATCATGATTTCTCCCAACAAAAATGTTGATGAAAACAAAGAAGATATCGACAACACCGGCTCTAACACACTGAAAGCGAGGAGCCAGTCCTCGAGTGCAAAGGAGCTCCACTTGCCATCAACGTGGACTTTTTCAGATAGAGAAGAGCCAGATACAGTAATAGAAAGATCTCTGGGTCTAGAAGAAGAAGAGATAACAGAAGTACACTTGAGAAGTGGCAATGCGTTGCCGCCAAAGAAAACTCCAATGGACAAAGGAAAATAGGAAATTATTCAAGAAGAAATACCTCCAGCAACGGAAGATATACAAGTTCGAAATGAAATCGAAGATTCAAACAAAGTGGATTATAACGTATTAGCTCATCTCCGGAAGTTGCGAGCCAAACTAAGCATTTACGATGCTCTGATCCTGTCAAAGGAGATGAGAGAAAATTTGATCAAGGCTCTACTTGATTCGGATATTTGCTTAGCACAGTTGGCTAGAACATCCTCAGGTGGAGTTTGTACTTTGAAAAAACAGTCGGGCGTAACCTTCACCTATGAAGATTTGCTACTCGGTACAGCCGACCACAACCGTATGCTTTACATTTCCGTCATCATCGGCAGGTTCGTACTTTCCAAAGTGTTAGTAGATCCTGGGGCATCACTGAACATAATGAGTCTATGGACACTAGCCTACTTAGACATTGACGCTCGAGAACTGTCTATGGATAAGATGATGCTAAGAGGATTCAACTAGAAATGAGAAAAAGCCCTCGGATCTATAACGCTCCAAATGAAAGTTGGAAATCTAGTAACAACTACAAAATTCCATGTCATCGATGTTGATACATCGTTCAATACCCTGCTTAGTCTGTCGTGGGTTCACAAGTACAATACGGTCCCATCGTCACTTCACCAATGCATCAAGTACTATAAAGATGGACAAGAACATTGCATCAAGGGGGACTTACAACCTTTCTCAATACATGAAGTAGGCATTCATGAGGATGCCGCCTACTATGCTCCCCTGAAGAGAACAATACTTTTAAGAGAAACTGTGACAAGTAAATCAGAGGATTCAGAAGAACTATGAGAATGGGACCATACAGCTCCAGTTCAATGATCTCCCACCGCTCCTTCACAATGAGTTGGTGGAGGTTCTTTTAGCCCACGCATCCAAGGTCGAGGCCGGGGATGTGGCCAAGGAAGAACTCACCAGATTGTTGAACGGATAAAGCTGACGATCAGAATTGAAGTAGAAGAAAGCTCCAAAGAAGATAAAGAAACAATGATGATAAGTCAGAAAAAGCCTCAGTTCGAGATTTCTACGAATGACACAGAAAGAGATGAATATGAATCAATGTATGATCAGATTAATCATTATGTTTAAGCCATGACTCTAACTCCGATCCATCCTCAAAAGATCGAGAGTTTGGAAGTTAAGGAAGTCCATCATAATGGTTTTAAATCGATTAAGTTTTATAAAGCTTCTCCTTCTACTTCTGAACCTTGTATAACTCTCGAAGAAAACGATTCTAATGAATTAATGGAATTACTTTTGGTTACTTTTCGCCATGTGTACAAAAGCTAATTCAACAAGGATATGTGCCAAAGCAAATGTCAAAAGATAAGCTACAATCATTTGAAAAATTATGGATACAAAAGGAAAGAAACTCAACTTGAAAGAAGGTCTTGGGTTCGGTACGATCGGACCCGTCGATGACTCGGGATTTTGCATGGTTGTTACTAGTCAGCTAGTAGAAGTTTGCCTGGACATCCAAGATGAATACTAAGATCAACCAATAGAAGAGACTCCGCCAGAATTTGAAGAAGAAATCAAATCAACTGTTGAAGAATTAAAAGAGATCAATCTTGAGACTGAGGAGCAGCCCGGCCAACATTCATAAGTTCGTTGCTCAACGAAAAAAAGGTTACAGACTTGGTCAGGTTACTATCAGAATTTAAAGATTGCTTTTCCTGGAGCTATGGCAAAATGTCTGGACTGTCTCTAGAGGTTGCATTTCACCAATTAGGAGTGGATCAAAGTATGATACCAGTAAAACAAGCTCCCAGCAAAATGCACCTCGAAATAGAATAGCAAGTTACGGTATAAATAAAGAAATTAATAGACGCTAAGTTTGTCCTAGTATAACAATACTAGACATGGTTAGCCAACCTCATGCAAGTCAAAAAGAAAAATGGATAGATATGAGTGTGTGTCGACTTTAGAGACTTGAATAAAGCATGTCCGAAAGACGAGTTTTCGTTGCCTATATCAGAACTAATGGTGGACATTGCATCTTCACACGAAATTTTCTCCTTCATGGATGGATTGTCAAGATATAATCAAATCAAGATGGCTCCAGAAGATGCAACACTTTCAACATTCAGAACTCCGATCGTGGTTTACTGCTACATCGTGATGTCGTTTGAATTGAAGAATGCGGGAGCAACATATCATAGAGAAATGAAGAAAATCTTCGATGAACTCATTCACAACCAAGTGGAATGCTATATGGATGATTTTGTCATCAAAAGCAAAGTAAAGGAAAATCAACTAAATGATTTGAAGATTGTATTTGAACGATTACAACGATATAATCTAAAGATGAATCCCTTAAAGTGTGCTTTCAACGTTACCTTAGGAAAATTTCTAGGATTCGTTGTTTGTCATCAGGAAATCGAAGTCGACTCTGAGAAGATTAAAGCGATATTAGAAATGCCTCCTCCTAGAGCCTTGAAACAACTACATTCTTTTCAAGGAAAATTGGCTGATACGCTTCATATCTAATCTGTCAAGAAGGTGTCTAACATTTTGGAACTTACTTTGAAAGGATGTCACATTCATTTGGGGAGAGCCGTGTCAACGAGCTTCCAAAGATATTAAACGATATCTAACGATAACTCCTGTTTTGGTAGCCCCTATCCCGGGTAGACCGTTGATACTTTATATTGCGACTTTGAATGAGTCCCTCGGAGCCTTACTTGCCCAAGTCAATGATGAGGGTAAGGAGAATGCAATCTACTACCTGAGTCGATGTCTAGTACTGGCATAAGTGAAATATCCTCCTATTGAGAAGCATTGTCTAGCTTTAGTTTTCGCCGCTCAAAAGCTTAGACATTACATGTTATCTCATAAGGTCAACCTGATCTCGAAAGTTAATCCATTGCAATATTTGATGACCCGACCAACACTTTCCGGACGCTTAGCAAGATGGTCGATGATACTATTGCAATTTGACATAACTTTTGTGCCCCTTCGCGCTATCAAAGGGTAGATTCTCCCAGATTTTCTAGCAGCGCACCCACTACCAACTGGGTCCCCTCTCAACGACGAACTACCAGGTGAACAAATACTACAAATAGAGCAGCCTAGTGTCAGACATTGGGAAATGTACTTCAACAGAGCGTCATCAGCCCGAAGAGATAAAGGACAACAGACAGTGATACCCGACAAAGCAGGAATCGGTTTATTCTTCGTGACTCTGGATCGGGCAATGCTGAGATTCTCCTACCACTTGTCAGAGTCGTGTATCAATAATGAAGTAGAATACGAAGCCCTAATTACCTGTTTGAATTGGCAATACTAATGGAAATAATAGACATTGCCATTTATGGTGACTCACAACTCGTCATTCAATAAGTGGCAGGACAATACAAAATTCTAAAATCGAGATTAGAAGAATACCATCGGTACATGATGAAACTACTCGAGCAGATCCCAAGTCTGATATTCTATAAAGTTCTTTGAGCAGGCAACGCCCACGCGGACGCTTTAGCAAAACTCGCTAAAGAATTGGCTTTTCTACCCGAAGGTTCTATAGATATTAAGGTATAGGGACGTCAGATTTTGTCACAGATCGACCTCGACAGTCTACACAAGATTGGAAAAGAGGAGATAGCAGCCACAGTGGCAAATGATACAGAAGATTGGTGTCAGACATTGATAGAATATTTGCAAACATGACCACAGGAAAATGTATTAAGAATTTCATACCAATTTTATATGAAATTGCACTTTAAAGAAAGGTACTTTCTATGTTTTACTGCAGGTATGAAGATTTATAGGTATTTGAAGCAAAAAGATCGAAAAGAAGCAAATCTAGAACGAAAAGAACTAAAAAGAGATGGAAATTTAACTAGCCCGCCGACTGCGAGGAATAGGTCGCCGACGGCGTGATTTTCCCGAAAGTTTTGAATATATTATAAAGGAGCCCACCGACGGCGAGATCGAGCCCGCCGACAGAGAGCCTTAGCGGTTAGCTAATGTTTTAGAAGCCCGCTGATGGTGAGATCAAGCCCGGCGACGGCGAGAAGGTCGGTTCAAGCCAAATACATTGAATATGGATGCTTTTTGAAGAGGTGCTTAAGCAACCTTTGGATATATTCCTTCTTCTTTAAATATAGATGAATTTAGGCTGAAAGGTGTGTGTTCTTTTGGTGTCTGTGTCTTGTGGAAGTCAGTAGTGAGTCTATAGTGTGTGCATTAGTGTGTTTTAGAGTATATTAGTAAGTATAATTAAGTGTGTTGTACAAGAAGGAAGAGTTAGAGGAACTTCAAGGAGTCTACTTAGGGAGAAGATTCGAGATAAGTTTTTATTTATTGTTTTATAACTATAAATGAAATCCAAGTTTTGTGTTATTTTTCCTATGCATTATGAGTAGTTTTCTCTGTCTTTCTCCTTGTTATTGAGATTTTGTGAAATGAAGAATTGAATTAGTTGTGCCTAAAAATATTAAATAAAATTTTGATAATCTTTTTACTTAAATCTTAATTTACTTTCAATTTGGCCAATTTAATTGTTAAAATATGTTGAATTATCAATTATAGTAAAGATTACATTCAAGATTCAGGGAAGTCAAAATCCTTGGAAGGAGGGTGCAAATAAATAGGGAAATATTATTTATCAGGCGTAGAAATGGATATTTTAGTGTGACAGACTAAAATCTTCAATTCAGTCATATCGTTTGGGAGCTGAAGCCCTCAGGCGAGGGGAACGTGGGAGCTCCGAAGTGTTAGCCGGTATCCTCCCAGCCTAGCCGCAGATTCAGTAACCAAGCATAGGATTAGTCAATATTCTTTATGCCTGGACCAAAGGGTAAAGAATAGGAATGCTCCTATTTGGCACAATATATATCTAAACTAATTTAATTATTCATTCACTTAATTCTCTTAACAAGGAGAAAGATACTTTTTCTAAATTACAATCTTCTATTTAAAAATTAAGTAATAAAGTTTAGTATAAGCGTTCTTTATTTCCGTACACTAGATAGTAATTGCATCTGCTGAAATTAGTTCTTAATCTCTAAACTTCCCTGTAGGATCAATATTTAGGACTTCATTAGAGCCCTTTATTACTTGAACGATACTTATACTTGCATTGATAAAAGGGGGGAGGACACAATTGTTAAATTTTATTCTAATAATCATTCATAAAAATATATAATATAAGCTCCGCAATCATATAAACCCTGTCGCCTCCCGACCCCAGGCCAAGTTTTTGGCGCCGTTGCTGGGGATCTAAAGTATTTATTAAGGTAATTAATAAAATAGTTATTAAAGATAATTACTAGAGTAACGGACTATTTTAAAAAAAATAAAAAACAAATCTACTTAAATTGTGTATGCATAAAGTTGGAACTGAAAGTTTAATACCTTATGATTCGGAATTAGAGCGCACTATTAAAAGAATTAGAAAATAGAGAAAAGAAACTATAAATTTAACTCAAATGGCAAATAATCCAGTAATTGAAAATATAAATCAACCTAGACCTTTAAGAGATTACGCTAACCCAACATTAGATGAAATTCATTTAACTATCCAAAATCCTGATGTAGCGGCTAATTCATTTGAGCTTAAACCTGCAATTAACCAAATGGTACAGAATAATCAATTTAGTGGTTCACCAAACGAAGATCCTAATTTACATCTTGCTAGTTTTTTAGAACTTTGTGCTACTTTTAAATATGACGGAGTATCTAATGATGTTGTTAGACTTAGGCTTTTTCCTTTTTCTTTAAGGGATAAGGCTAAGATGTGGTTAAATTTGTTAGCACCTGGATCTATTAGAACTTGGGGAGAACTATCACAAAAATTTCTATCCAAATATTTTCCTCCTTCAAAAATTGTAAAGCTTAGAAATGACATAACATCTTTTCGTCAGTTTGATGGAGAATCAATATACGAAGCTTGGGAGAGATTTAAAGATCTTCTTAGAAAATGCCCACATCATGCGTTACCAGATTGGTTAATTATACAAACTTTTTATAATGGATTAGTAGGATCACTTAGATCTATTATAGATGCTGCTGTTGGAGGTTCATTAATGTCAAAACAATTTGATGAGGCTTATTCATTAATTGAAGAAATGGCTATCAACAATTGTCAATGGCCTTCTGAAAGGTTGAATCCTAAGAAAATAGCTAGTATACATGACTCTGATGCAATATCTATGTTAGCTTCTCAGATTGTTGCTATATCCAAGAAATTAGATCATTTTGGAATGAATTATTCTCCTAATATAATATAAGAAAATTCATCTGGACAACTTATAGAAGCTCAATCTTCATATGAAACTTTAAATGCTATTAATAATAGACCCAACAATTTTTATGCAAATTATTACAACCCTAGTTGGAAGAACCATCCAAATTTTAATTGGAATAACAACTCTGCTAATCAACAATGGATGAAAAACTCAGTAAACCCATTAGGAAATTTATCTAACCAAGGAAATTCAAATTATAAACCTTCTTATCCACCTGGATTTAATAATAACTCTCAATTTAAGGAAAAGAAGTTATCTATGGAAGAATTAATATTAAATATGGGTCGACATTTGCAAAATCAAGGAAATCGACTACAAATTCAAGGGAACCAATTACAAAATCAAGGAACTGCAATTAAAAATACTGAAACTCAACTTGGACATATCGCTACTGCACTTAATAATAGAATTCCTGGCACTTTTCCTAGTACTGTGGAAATAAATCCTAAAGATCAGAGAAAAGAATAAATCAAAGCGATACAATTACGAAATGGAAAAGAATTAGAAACAAGAATACAAAAAGAAACTGAAAGTAAAAAAGAGAAAGTGGAAACTGAAAAAGAAAAGTATCAGCAAGATCAAAATTTAGAATATCTACTAATTCCTATGAAAATTTCTATAGAAAGACCACCACCACCATTTCCTCAGTGATTAAAGCAACATAAAAAGGATAAGTAATTTTTAAATTTCTTGAAATCCTGAAAAAATTAATGGTAAACATTCCTTTTGTAGAAGCATTAGAACAAATGCCCAATTATGTGAAGTTTATGAAAGATATTTTAAACAAGAAAAGAAAGTTCACAGATAATGAAACTGTTGCACTTAGCGAAGAGTGTAGTGCAATTATTCAGAAAAAGCTTCCAGAGAAATTAAAAGAACCTGGTAGTTTCACTATACCGTGTGCTATTGGAGAAAAATTTTATGGAAAAGCTTTATGTGACTTGGGAGCCAGCATAAATCTTATGCCTCTATCAATTTTTAAAAGATTAGGATTGGGAGAAGTCTCACCTACTTCAATAACTCTTAAGTTAGCTGATCGTTCAATGACATATCCTAAAGGAGTTATTGAAGATGTGTTAGTAAAAGTGGATAAATTTATCTTCCCAGTGGATTTTATTGTCTTAGATATGAAGGAAGATAAAGAAATAACCATAATTTTAGGGAGACCATTCTTAGCTACTGGAAGAGCTATGATTGATGTTCAAAAAGGAGAACTAACTATAAGAGTAAACGATCAAGAAGCAACTTTTAACATCGCAAAATCAATGAAATATCCTGCTATAGAAAAAGAAGATGAATGTTTTCGAATGGAAACTCTTGAACATGTACGAAATGAACATTTTAAAGTATAATTTGAAGATAAACTAGAAATAGAAAATACAGAATTAATTGAAGAAACAGACAATGAAAAATTAGATTGAATACAAGAAAGATTTGAGATGTTGGATATTACTGAAAACGCTGAAAAGAATATAGTTTCGTCGATTATTAAACCTCCTGAACTTGAGTTAAAAGTTTTACCTACTCATTTGAAGTACGTATTTTTGGGAAATTCTTTAACTTTACCGGTTATTATATCGGCAGAATTAAATGAATCACAAGAGCAAAAACTTCTGGACACATTAAAAAAGTATAAGAAAGCTTTTGGTTGAACCTTAGCAGATATTAAGGGAATTAGTCCTTTCGATCTGTATGCACAGAATTATTTTGGATAATGAACATAAACCAAGAGTTGATCCCTAAAGGAGATTAAACCCAATAATGAAAGATGTAGTCAAGAAAGAAATATTGAAATGGTTAGCCAATGGTATTATATATCCTATTTCGGACAGTGCTTGGGTAAGCCCAATTCATTGTGTTCCTAAGAAAGGAGGAGTGACTGTTGAGACTAATGAAAATAATGATTTAATACCTATAAGATAAGTTACTAAATGGCGTATATGTATTGATTATAGAAAATTAAATGCAACCACCAGGAAAGATCACTTCCCTTTACCATTCCTAGACCAACTGTTAGATAGACTAGCCGGACACAAATATTTTAGTTTTTTAGATGGATATACCGTCTATCATCAAATACCTATTGCTCTTGAAGATAAAGAGAAAACTACATTTACTAGTCCTTATGGAATATTTGCTTTTCGAAGAATTCCTTTTGGATTATGTAATGCACCTGCAACATTTCAGAGATGTATGATGTCTATACTTAGTAAATTAATTGATGATGGAATAGAAGTATTTATGGATGATTTCTCTGTATTTGGAACATCATTTGACGCATGCTTGGATCATCTTGAAAAAGTCTTAGAGGTATGTGAACAAACTAACTTAGTTCTAAATTGGGAGAAATGTCAATTTATGGTTGCAGGAGGAATTGTATTAGGGCATAAAATTTCAGAAAATGGCATGGAAGTAGACTCTACAAAAATTCAAGTTATAATTAAATTACCACCTCCTACTACAGTGAGAGCGGTAAGAAGTTTTCTTGGATATGCCAGATTTTACAGACGCTATATAAAAGATTTTTCAAAAATTACTAAACCTTTATGCCAACTTTTAGAAAAAGACAAGAAATTTGAATTCAATACAGAATGCTTAAATGCTTTTGAATTATTAAAAGACAAATTAATCACAGCACCTATAATAGTTTCACCGATTGGGAGAAACCATTTGAACTTATGTGTGATGCTAGTGATTATGCTTATAGAGTCAGTTCTTGGACAAAGGTGTGATAAAATTTTTAAATTTATATACTTATGCTAAGTAAAACTCTCAATAGTGCTGAAATCAATTATACAGTTACAGAAAAAGAATTATTAGCAATTGTATATGCTTTTGATAAATTTAGACCTTATTTAATTGGAACTAAATGTGTTGTGCATACTGACCACTCTGCTATTAAATATTTAATGCAAAAGAAAGATACCAAACCAAGATTAATCAAATGGATATTACTGATGCAAGAATTTGATTTTGAAATAACTAATAGAAAGGGAACTAATAATCAAATTGTAGATCAGTTGTCAAGATTAGAATATTGTGAATTATCTGACACTGATAATGAAATTATAGACAGTTTTCCTGATGAATAACTTTATAATATAAATGAGTGGAAAATACCATGGTATGCTGATATAGTTAATTATATTGTAAGTGACATTTTACCACCCATCTCTGCAACAACAGAAAAAATTCATTTACGATGCTAAAACATATTTTTGGGATGAACCATATTTATATAAACAATGTAAGGATCTAATTATTAGAAGATGTGTGCCTTATGAAGAAACTGAACAGATTATTCAAAAATGTCAGGATTCTGAATTTGGAGGACATTTTGGGACTGATAAAACTACTTATAAAATTTTACAGTCTGGATTTTATTGGCCTACTCTTTTAAAGATGTTTATAGATATATAAAAACTTGTGATAAATGCCAACAAGTAGGTAATATATCTAGAAGAAATAAAATACCTCTGAATTTTATATTAGAAGTTGAAATTTTTTATGTTTGGGGATTAAATTTCATGGGACCATTTATTCCTTCATTTGGAAACTCATACATATTAGTTGTTGTTGATTATGTTTCTAAATAGATTGAAGCACAAGCCTTACCTCATTGTGATGCTAAGAGAATTTCAAAATTTTTAATGAAAAAGATTTTCAAAAGATATGGAATGCCGAGAGTGATTATCACTGACGGAGGATCCCATTTTAAGAATAAATATATTCAGATATTGACAGAAAAATTTAACATTATTCATAAAATATTGACTGATTATCATCCACAAATCAATGGATTAGCTGAAGTTTCTAATCGAGAAATTAAACGAATTCTAGAAAAAACTGTAAACCCTAGTAGATTAGATTGGTCTATAAGACTAGACACTGCATTATGGGCATACAGGACTGCTTCTAAAACCCCGATTGGAATGACTCCTTATAGGCTTATTTATGGAAAAACTTATCACTTACCAGTTGAATTAGAGCACAAAGCGTATTGGGCGATTAAAGAATTCAATTATAATTTAAAAAATGCTGGTGAGAAGAGATTGTTGCAGATGAATGAATTAGAAGAATTAAGAAATGAATCCTATAATAACAATAGAATTTATAAGGAGAAGATGAAATTATGGCATGATCGGAAGATTAACCAAAAAAATTTTGAACCAGGACAAGAAGTTTTACTTTATAATACAAGATTGAAATTATTTCCTGGGAAACTAAAATCTCGATGGTTAGGACCTTTCACTATAACTCAAATATTTACATACGGAGCTATAGAAATTGAAGATCAAAAGACTGGACACAAATTTAAAGTAAATGGACACAGATTAAAACCATATTTTGAAGGAAAAAGACCAAATTTTAAAGAGGTTTCAATGCTCAGTCAACCTGATTAATAACCAGAATATGTCGGGCTGACGACGTTAAACCAAGCGCTTTATGGGAGGCAACCCATAGTGATCTTCATTTAGCTATAATAATTGTATATTTATTTGAATTATTACTATTTTTGGTATAAAATGAATTCTACTACTCAAATTTATATTTATAATCATCACGATGTTGGATACATAGAAAAAAATTGGAAAGCATTCGGACCAGTACGAAACTGGGCAATTTTGCCTTAGCCCGCCGACGGCGGGATCGACGCCGCCGACGGTGAGTTTTGCCCACCAAATTCAGTTCATATTTTAAAGAGTCTTGCTGACGGTGAGATCGTTGTCGCCGACGGTGAGATCGGTGAATGAGCGGTTTAGGGAGTTATTTTGATGGTTTCTGGTAATTCTAAGTATTTTCACTCTTTAAAAATGCCTAAAACTCGAAATCTAACCCATTTACTTCCTGAAAACGATTTTAAACTCCACAAAAACTCATCATTATGGCATCCAATCCACTTGAAATCACTAGATCCTGAATGTTCAATGGAAGAAAGTTTGTCAGTTATGAGGCCCAGCGAATCTTCAACAAAGTTATGATGGAGAAGAGATTAGTTAAAGAAAGAGGATTCGTGAATAGAGGAGTGGAGAATTCGATAACGTCTATCGAGGAGATGATTACGCGACAACGTTGGGAGGTATTATGCTATACAACTTCTGTAGTAGTCATCCCCGTAGTAAAAGAGTTCTACTCCAATCTTCATGGAATCAACAACGGAAGCGTTTATGTGCGAGGCAGATGGGTAACTTTCACTCATTCTAGAATTAATGAGTTATATTCAATTGAAAATACACCTGTTTGCCACTATTCTAATTTTGTTCCTATAAGAAATAATATGAAAGAGATATATCGATATTTGACTGATGAATCAGAAGATTGGGAAACAAGAGAAGACGGGTATTTTAGTTTTTCTGCATCACTTCTAAACCCTGTCTCTAAACACTGGCACTTCTTTATTTCTTCAAAATTATTACCCACTATGAGGGTAAACAAAGTTTCTGAGTGTTCAATTCTTAATTATTGTATTCAAGCGGGATTACCTATCGATGTTGGTTCAATTATTGTGAAGTCTGTCTTAGGCCTGATTGTGCATGGATCGATTTATGGGCTTGGACATCCTTCAACAATTTTTGCATTATAATTTAGTACCAAGTTTCTTATGAAGCCTGGGAAAAAGTACTTTTGTCTTGGAAACCATTAGATCCAACTGATATGTTTGCTACTCTAGATAACGATAATGAGACAGCCATTACTACGGATCAAGCATCTCAAAACTCTCTTTTAATCAGGCCCTTTACTGATAAAACAAATTTGATCTTATGAAAACTCAAAGGATTGGAAAAAGAGGTACAAAACGTGAGGACTTCCATTAATAATATCTCTGATTTATTGATCATATTGATTGGAAGATGAAGGAACACTTTAATTATTCTGGACATGTTGAAGCTAGTTTCATACGACTTTTGAGAAAGAAAGGATGGGTTGAAGAAGATTCTATAGAAGAATTCCCTTACGGGCCTTTCTACAATCTATTCGTTCATCTACGTTCTATCAGAGATATCAGAGATGAATTTAGCACATATACTGACGACTAGAAGACATTCATATTTGTTTATGTGTTGAGTTAGTTTGAATTTAATTTTTATGAAATGTGCACTTTTGATATTTTAGATTTTAAGATTTGATCTCAGAATAGATGAGATATGTGTTGTTTGTTTAGTCTCAGCGTCTTAAGTACTGTGGTTTGGATTGCGACGCTGAATTTTATGTGTTAAGTAAATGTAGTTTATGCATATTATAAAACCTTAGATTTCATATATAAAATTGTTATATTTTGTGTTGTGTGAATTTATGTGAGTTAAAATAGTATCTAATCACAATAAAATGTATTTAGTTGATTGAACGGACATTATCAAGGCTTAAAATAAATTGAAAACAATAAACATATTAAAAAATATTAATTCCCGAAAAATTCCGCCGACAGCGAGAACGATGCCGCCGACGGCGAGATTTTCTCGAAACTTTAAGCTTATTTAAATTAATTAGCTCACTGACGGCGAGATTTTTCCAGCTGATGGCGAGATCCCGAAAAACACTTTATTTTGATATTATAAAACCTTGGATTTCATATATAAAATTGTTATATTTTGTGTTGTGTGAATTTATGTGAGTTAAAATAGTATCTAATCACAATAAAATGTATTTAGTTGATTGAACGGACATTATCAAGGCTTAAAATAAATTGAAAAAAATAAAAATATTAAAAATATTAATTCCCGAAAAATTTCGCCGACAGCGAGAACGATGCCGCCGACGGTGAGATTTTCTCAAAACTTTAAGCCTATTTGAATTAATTAGCTCGCCGACGGGGAGATTTTTTCTTGCTGACGACGAGATCGCAAAAAATACTTTATTTTGACCGGTCAACCGTCACTATTCATTGTCCCCTTCCACAAAACTTCGAAAAACTGACCTAGGGCTTGAGAGATCTTGGATTGGGAGCAATATGAACACATTTTGACACTGGATTTTATCTTCCCTTGGTAAGAGCTTCACTCCCATGCAAAAATTTTTTATTTTCACCGAGTATTTCTTCCACATTTAGGAATTTTGGAAAAAATTGAAATATAGAAAAAATAGTTGGAAAAAATCCGTGGAATTCATTTTAGATTATTTTAAGTCACCTTTGGAAGCCATTCTAGTATTATTTTGAAGTTTAGTCAAGATTTTTGTAAATTTGATAGTTCGAGAAATGACTCCACGGCAGAAGAGGTGACTAGATTATGATGAAACACGGATCGTGAATGCTAAAGCTCAATCAAGATACAACTTTAATATCAAAGTAAGAAAATGCATTCAGGACAAAGTCTTTAAGAATCTGGGAGGAGAAGTGGAACAAAAGATAAAAGAGAGAAGGTGTGAAAATTTTTTTTATACAACAAACAGGGCTACAGTTGAAGTTGTAAAAGAATTTTATGCCAACCTGACTGAAATGGAAGATGTACCAATAAAGGTTAGAGGATTTTTAGTTGATTTTAATGCTGCAAGTGCTTTCTATGAAGTACAAGATCAACATACCAGCGAATATGATACTTTTGGAACAATGGAAGGACCGCTGGAGGAGGTGATTAACTTTCTCACTGATGGGAAAGGGACTTGGAAAATTAACCAGCGTGAACGGGTAAACTTCCCTCTGTCAATGTTAAATGCAACCTCTAAAGCTTGGCATTATTTTATTTGTTCTACTTTATTACCTACCTATCACCATAGTGAAGTAACAAGAGATAGAGTGGTTCTGAATTTTTGTATTCAGAACCACAGAAGTATTAATGTGGGAAGTATTATTTACAAAAATATATTAGCCACTGCAAAAAGTGAAAGTGGAGGAGGACTAGGACATCTTGGTCTAATTTATGCACTCTGCAAATTGTCTGGAGTAGAGGCTAAAGATGATGAGGAATGGGATGAACCTATGAAACCATTACCCAGGCTAATATAAAGACTTATGAATCCCATGAAGGATGGAGATCTGGGACTAGGAGCTATGCACCTTCAACTAGTAGGGATATTCCCTCTAACAGTTATAACCCTCCTACCTATAGTTTTCCTACCCTTTATGATTTGATGAACAAAATGACCCTGCAGTGAAAAAGTTTTGAAAAGATTGAAGAAAAATTAGAGCATATTGATCAGTGGATTGGAAGATTAGAGCGAAGGCATAATTATGACAGTGATTATCTCCAGAGACATTCTGAATTTGAGATAGCCTACTCAGATGTTGAGAATCGTTATCAGAGAGGAGAGCCTGATGTTATATTTCCTGAATGCCCTAGTTATACTCACTACCAGCCTACTCCACCTGTTGAACAAGGAGATGAAGATATAGTTTGGGATTTTAATGTTGATGATTAGATTCTATGCTTAGGTATTTATGTTATGTGATTGTTTGTTTGTTTTCTTAGATTCAGTATTGATATTTAGTTTATGAACTTTGATTATTATGTTGTGCAAGACATTTTAATACTGTTGTATAAGTTAAATTTGTGTGGCTTTCAAATTTTAATATTTCAATGTGTGATTGTAACTCTGAAACTGGATTTGTGAAATATATGTGGATGTTGTGTTATGTTGTGGTATAAATTGTGTAAGTAGTTGTACTTATTTCAAAACTTCTTTACCCAGCAATTTCTATGATATTATATATGTGTAGAAAGTTATTAACAATACAGGTTAATTAAGTGAAGAAAAGAATATGCAAAACTTCAAAAAGGAAAAATACCTAAAGCACGAAGTTATGATTTAGATTCACAGTTTATTTTCTTTTCACCCAATATAAATAGATAGAAAAATTTAAGTTTGGGGGAGGAAAAAAAATAAAAATTTAATTATTAAATTGTTCTCAATTTATATTTTCAAAAATTATTATAAAATAATATTCTGTAATGAATTTAATTCAGTAAACTAGAATTAATTTATTTAATTATTATAGAAAAGTTAAAAGAAATATTTCTAGTGATTAAACTAAGTTTGTAGATTAAGATATTTGGTATAAGAGGATAAGAATATAGTTAACTATTTAAAGTAAGGAAAACTATATTTTAAAATATGAAATTCTTAAGTATTTAGTTGAGAAAGAAAAGATTAAAACTCAATGAAGTAAAAACTTTGAAATACATATAAGGTAAGTAAATGTTTCAAGTTTCAAATTTAGGAAGAGGAAGGTGAAGTTCAAAATTATTAACAGACTATCTAGATATAGTAATCCTCACTTGAAAAAGAAAAAAAAAGAAAGAAGGATTGAAAATCAATCCAAAATGAAAAGAAAAGAAAAAGTAAGTGAGGAGAAGCTTGAGAAGATGTCTTATCAAAAATCGGCTTCATTTGAATCAACCTAAAGGGTAAACTCAGTTACATTTCTGAACTTATATATATGAATTAGTATTTTACTAAGTAGGGATTTCATGAAATTCCTATCATCTGAATATCTTAAGTAATTTAATATTGTAAAATATAATCGTTCTTAAAATAAGTAGAAGACTAGAAATCTTAAACTTGATGACTAAATAGCCTTACATCTATAGAGTTAATTTAATTATCTAAAAATCTTTCTAATAAACTTTACTATAATATTTTATTTAAATCAAATTCATAGTATTTCTGAATTAAAATTTTATTACAAATAATCATTACTCTTATAGTATAAAAATTTTAATTGAGGACAAGTAATAGTTAAGTTTGGGGGATTTTGACCACGGAAAATGTATTAAGAAATTCATACCAATTTTATATAAAATTGCACTTTAAAGAATATTTTCTATGTTTTACTGCAGGTATGAAGATTTATAGGTATTGGAAGCAAAATGATCGAAAAGAAGCAAATGTGGAATGAAAAGGACTAAAAAGAGATGAAAATTGAACTAGCCTACCGACGACGACGAACAGGTCGCCGATGGGGTGATTTTCCTGAAAGTTTTGAATATATTATAAAGGAGCCCGCCGACGGCAAGATCGAGTCGCCGACGGCGAGATCGAGCCCGCCAACAGCGAGACTTAGTGGTTAGCTAATGTTCTAGAAGCCCGCCGACGGCGAGATCAAGCCCGCCGACGGCGAGATCAAGCTCGCCGACGGCGAGAAGGTCGGTTCAAGCAAAATACATTGAATCTGAACGCTTTTTGAAGAGGTGCTTAAGCAACCTTTGGATACATTCCTTCTTCTTTAAATATAGACGAATTTATGTTGAAAGGTGTGTGTTCTTTTGGTGTGTGTGCCTTGTGGAAGTTGGTAGTGAGTCTATAGTTTGTGCATTAGTGTGTTTTAGAGTACATTAGTAAGTATAATTAAGTGTGTTGTATAAGAAGGAAGAGTTAGAGGAACTTCACGGAGTCTACTTGGGGAGAAGATTCGAGATATGTTTTTATTTATTGGTTTATAACTTTAAATGAAATACAAGTTTTTTGTTATTTTTCCTATGCATTCTGTGTAGTTTTCTCTGTCTTTCTCCTTGTTGTTGAGATTTTGTGAAATGAAGAATTGAATTAGTTGTGCCTAAAATATAAAATAAAATTGTGATAATCTTTTTACTTAAATCTTAATTTACTTTCAATTTGGCCAATTGAATTGTTAAAATATGTTGAATTATCAACTATAATAAAGATTACATCCAAGATTCATGGAAGTCAAAAGCCTTAGAAGGAGGGTGCAAATAAATAGGGAAATATTATTTATCGGGCGTAGAATTGGATATTTTAGTGTGACAGACTAAAATCTTAAATTTGGTCCTATCGTTTGGGAGTTGAAGTGTAGATGTTAGCCCTCAGGCGAGGGGAACATGGGAGCTTAGAAGTGGCAGTCGGTATCCTCCCAGCCTAGCCGTAGATTCAGTAACCAAGCATAGGATTAGTCAATGTTCTTTATGCCTGGACCAAAGAGTAAAGAATAGAAATGCTCCTATTTGGCACAATATAATTCTAAACTAATTTAATTATTCATTCACTTAATTCTCTTAACAAGGAGAAAGATACTTTTTCTAAATTGTAATCTTTTATTTAAAAATTAAGTAATAGAGTTTAGTATAAGCGTTCTTTATTTTCGTACACTAGATAGTAATTGCATCTGCTGAAATTAGTTCTTAATTGCTAAACTTCCTTGTGGGATCGATATCTAGGACTCCATTAGTGCCCTTTATTACTTGAACGATACATATACTTGCGTTGATAAAAGGGGGGAGGACACAACTGTTAAATTTTATTCTGATAATCATTCATAAAAATATATAATATAAGCTCCACAATCATATAAACCCTGCTGCCTCCCGACCCCAGGTCAAAACATGAAGGTTGTCAGAAGACAAATCAGCGGCGCATCAGATTCAGAAGAGAGCTCTCTCACATGCATTAGTTGACAGTGTTCTGTATAAAAGATCCTTCGATCAGATGTGGCTCAGATACCTCAATAGAGCAGAAGCACAAAAAATCATCAAAGAAGTAGATGTCGGATTGTGTGGTGCTCACCAGTTAGGACTGAAGATGAAAATGAAAATCAAGACTCGGATACTACTGGCCAGCAATGATGACAAACTGCATGGATACAACAAAGAAGTGTCACCAATGCCGAGTGCACGGAGTGGTCTTGCACCAACCTCCGAATGTTCTATGCCCCACGATCACCTCGTGGCCATTCAAGTGTTGGGGCAAGGATATAGTGGGTCTGATAAACCCTCCATCTTCAAAAGGACACAGATTCATACTCGCAGCTACTGACTACTTCTCCAAGTGGGCAGAGGCAGTTCTATTACAGGAAGTTACAACACAGCAAGTTCTACAGTTCTTCAAGAATCAAGTTGTCTACCGCATCGGTGTGCTACGCAGGATCATCTCTGAAAATGGGTTTGCCTTCAAAAGCACAAAAATCAACAACTTTGTCAGAAGACACGTGATAGATTGGAGGTATTCTACAATCTACTATCCTAAAGAAAATGGCTTGGTAGAAGCCTTCAACAAGACGCTTGTTTAAATTCTAAAGAAGACGCTCGACGATAACAAAAGAGGGTGGCTTGATAAATTGTTAGAAGCTTTATGGTCCTACAAAATGACAGTCAGAACGCCAGCACAATCTACACTGTATGCACTTGTGTACGGGTCTCAGGCAGTCCTTCCACTAGAAGTTCAGCTACCGTCACTCCAGATAGCCTTCGTCAATCAAATTACAACTGAGAGAATGCCAAGCTTTGACTGGCAGAACTGGAAAGTCTAGAAGGAAAAAAGATTGCTTGCAAAGTAGAATATAGAAATCTACCAAGAAAAGATGATTCAAGCCCATAATAAGTTAGTCCGCCCGAGGACATTCAAAATCGGTGACCTCGTGATGCACCAAAAATATATACGCTTTTTACTATATGATTTTACTCATTTTTGGTGATGTTACACTTTAAAGGGAAGTTATTTTTTTTGTTTTTTGGTTTTAGGTACAAGAAATAAATTTTAGAGAAAAAGAAACAAAAACGATGCAATTTGGATAAAAAACGAGAAAGAAAGCAAATTTTTGCTTGTCACCCTTCGATAAGTCTTTCTATGCTTAATCTCTTTTAAACTTCTTACATATTTTTTAATGAGATTACACTTTAAAAAAAGATTATTTTATACTTATTTTGTAGGGCTATCTATTAGGAACGTAACGAAACTGAAACGGGGCGAATCGGAGCTGAAACGGAGCCAAATGGAGCAAAATGGTGGAGCTGCGCCGGATGTGCGCCGAGGGCGCCCAAACTGGCACCGGCAGCGCCAGAAGCCCGAGAGCACAAAAAATAGGGCACCAACAGCACCCTATTCAGCACCGGCGGCGCCCGAGACGGCCTGGATGCGATATTGGGCGGTCCTTGGCCAAATACATCGAATCTGGATGCTTTTTGGAGGGTTTCTTCATGCACCTCTTGGGAAATTCATCCCTACTCTATTTTAAACCAAATTTGAAGCCAAAAATGAAGAGAAGATGTTAGGAAAAACTTAGAGAATGTTGAGAGATCTTAGAATAGGAGTAGAAATGTAGATTTCTACTTTTTTAGAGAGATTGGTGAGGGGATTTTGAGAGAATCTGTAAGGGAATGTTCTAGCATTGCATGGATCCGCGGGAGACTTTGTGGGAGAGATTTTCATCTTTCCTTCAAGAGGAAAAAGCTAAGTATTGTGTTCTTCATTATCTTATGATTTTGTAAACACTTATTTTATGGATTTGCTTTGAAATGAAGTTTTCTGTTGTGTTTTCTTCGTGCTTTGCGATGTCTTTCTCTTACTCTTTCTTCTTATTTGGAAATAGTGGCATAAGAAATTTATGCCATTGTTTTCATTCTACTTTTCTTTTGCAATGAGTATGATTCATGTTTAGGATATTGGGATGCTTGCTAAAAGATGTTTTAACTATAAATGTGATGGTTTTTACTTGCACTTCATTTATATTATAAAAAGGGCCCGTTGTATTATTAAAATTCGTTGTAATTGCATTGTCCCGAAAGGGTGGTGTAATTCTTAACAAAATGAAACCACATTCAGTGTCCATGAATGAATTGCGTAGTTCATGGGAATTGAGTGCAAATAAATAAGGAAATATGGCTTCATGGGCGTCGAATTGGAGGTTTCAGAGTGACAGGCTGAGATCCCCAATTTGGTCCTAAGATTGATAACTAAAGTTGAAGGTTAGCCTTAAGGTGAAGGGTGAGTGGGAGCTCCGTAGTGACAGCCGATATCCTCCCAGCCTAGCCTTAGATTTAGTAACTTAACTTAGGATATGTCAATATTCTTTACATGCTTGGAAGAGGGGGCACTCTTTTGAGGGTAAAGAATAGGATTGCTCCTATTTGGCATATACAATATTTAATGCATCTCATTCATATACATTATCCAATTCATTACATGAGAATAGTAGTTTTTATTATCTCAAAATTCACCAAACCAATTTCCCCAAAAAGGGTTATATTTAGTATTAGGATTTACCTTTGGGAGTAGTTGTTAAAGAAAACCACTTATATCGACTTTCCATACTAAAGTCTGATAGTAGTATACTAGAATTTGACTAAGAATCTCTTACCTCGCTTCCCTGGGGGATCGATAAACGGGACTCAATTAGAGCCTTGTATTACTTGATACGATACGTATACTTAAGTTTGAAATTGTGACTTTAAGAAATCTTTATAAATATATAAATCTGAGGTCATAAATTCTTACATATAAAAAAAGTCGCATTAAGTTTTTGGCGCCATTGTCGGGAAGCTTCGGTAAGAATTTTAGGAGAATTTTAGTTGAAGTAACTAGGCTTATAATTGGAAAACTTTAGTGTAGTAAAATTGTGTTTTTGTGAAAAGTGTTTTGTTGTATGAAAAAGTGTTGTGAAAAAAAAAACTGTTTGTGTGAAAAATAAGCTGTTTGTGAAAATATTTTGTTTTGTTGAATATATTTTTCATTTTATTTGTTTTATTGTTAATGTATTGTTGGTTGTGTTACGTATGCAAAACAAAGGATTTGTAGGACTTGTGCCTTATGATCCCGAGTTAGAAAAATGGAAAAAAATAAAAAAAAGAAAGGACTTGAAAAACTAGAAATGGAAATGGAAAACATTCAAAATAATAACTTAAAAAATCATCATAAATCATTGAGGGATTATGTAAATTCTATGATAGATAAAATTTACTCAAGTATTCAAAACCCTATCGTAGAAGTTGAATCGTTTGAACTAAATCCAATGATTATCTAACTTGTGCAGAACAACCAGTTTGGGGAAACTCATTCGGAGGACCCCTATTTACACTTATCTAGTTTTCTAGAACTTTGCGCTACATTTCGTTATAATGGCATGTCAGACGATGCTGTTAGGCTAAGGCTTTTTCCCTTTCTCACTAAGGGATAAGGCTAAAATTTGGTTATACTCATTAGCACCTGGTTCTATTAAAAATTGGGAGGAGTTAACTCAGAAATTCCTAGCTAAGTATTTTCCACCTTCATGGACTACTCAACTTAGAAATGATATTATCTCATTTTGTCAGTATGAAGGGGAACCAATATACGAAGCCTGGGAAAGATTTAAGGAACTCCTAAGTAAGTTTCCACATCATGCTCTACCAGATTAGTTAATCATTCAAACTTTTTATAATGGCTTAGTAGGATCGCTTAGGTCCATTATTGATGTTGCTACTAGTGGTTCATTAATGTCAAAAACATTTGATGAAGCGTATGCATTAATTAAAGAAATGGCTACAAATGAATTTCAATGGCCCTCTACAAGGGTAAATCATAAAAATGTAGTTAGTGTTCATGATACAAATGTGATTACAATTCTTGCATTACAGGTTACTGCAATATCAAGGAAGTTGGACCAATTTGGAATGAACCAACCTCAATTTACTCCTTCAAGTGAGGAAAGTTCATTAAGGCGTATGATTGATTCCAACTTATTATATGAGACTTTAAATACCATAAACAACTCATATTCTAACTTTCACAAACCATGTTGGAAGAACCATCCTAATTTTAACTGGAATCATACTACTGAGGGTAGAAACCAACAGTGGGAAAACAATCATGCAAATCCTAATGGAAGTTGGAATAGGCAGGGTAACACAAGATATAGGCCTTCATGTCGACTGGACTCTAATATTAATCAAAAATTTGAGGATAAGAAGATGTCTATAGACAAAGTGGTATTACAAATGGGAAACCAGTTGCAAAGTTGAAATGTAGCGATTAGAAACATAGAAAATCAACTGGGAGAAATTGCTAATTCACTTAGCAATAGACCCAAAGGAACACTTCCTAGCAACACTGAGATTAAACCTAAAGAGAACGATAATGAACAACTATTCCTTGTTACTAGAAAACTATGATAGATGTGCAAAAAGGAGAGTTGATTATGAATATTAATGACCAGAAGTCACTTTTGATGTGTTGAAGACTATGAAATTTCTAGCTGAGAGAAAAGATGATGAATGTTTTTGGATGGATGAAATTGATTATGTAAGTAAATACCATTTCCAAGATAGTTTTGAGAGTAAGTTAATAGATGAGGTCGGAATGGATTTTCATGATGAGTTGAAAATGTTGTTTGAAGAAGACTGTATGTATGTTCAGGAGAGGTGTGAAATGATGGAAGCTGCCAGAAATAGTGAACTTTTAATTTCATCTGTTGAAAAATCTCATGAACTTAAGATGGATGTACCCCATACAATTTTAAAGCCTACCTTTTTAGGGAATTCATCTACACCACCAGTCTTTATATCTTCATATTCAACTCAATTACAAGAAAAACCTGAATTGAATGATGAACAAGATAAAGTTATTGAACTAGGACTTGGAAGAGAATTTGAGGATAAATTTCAAAAGAACTTTGAGTTGAGAAAAGTTGATAAGGATATTGGAAGACCATTGGAAGAAATTCCTGAGGAATTAGAAAAACTTATTTCCTCAACTAAGATAGATCCTCCATCATTTAAAAATTATAAAGGGGAAGAATTGGAAGATAACTTGAATCATAAGAGTAGCATAGAAGAATTTGATCCAGAATCTAAATTATCTAGAGAGAATCTGATCCAAAATTTGGGAGATCTTGAATTATCTTATAAAGATATATTTCTTATAAATTTCAAGGATCATAGTAATATGCAAATTCAGAAAACCAATAGAAGAATATTGGATCTAGAAAGAAATATGAGGAACAAAGATATAAATCCATCTGAAAAGGAAGACCTGAATGAAAAATTATAATTTGAGGATTTTGTAGGAATTCCTGGATCTGAAAAGGATTGGGTGATTGATCGAGGATTACTTAATTGGAATTTTGATCCAAGAGGAATCATTTGTCGGGCCCGCGATGTTAAAATCAAGTGCTTTATGGGAGGCAACCCATAGTAATCATTGTGCTTTAATTTAGTATGCTTGAGAGTCATGATTTTTAGTGTTGTATGGTGTTTTCTTTAGAGTGGATTGACTTGATCTTTATGTGTCATTATTGATTGGTAAGTTTGATTGTTGATCGGTAGATGTTTGGATTGTTAGTAGTTTGATTTGATCTTTGTGTGTCATGAGGGAGTTGATTCCTTAAATTCTTATTATGGTTAGACTTGTATGTTCTCTTGTAGTAGTTGGATTGATGAATCCACTATGACTCGGGTATTACCCGAACTTGAGTTTTACAGGAGTATCACGAATTTGAACAATGACAGCTTCATCTCAATTTTGTTACATCCTTTCTCTAACTTTTTTTTTTCATTTGGTAGGAGTCGCGAACCTATTTGATGAATAAAATTAGGATGATCTTACACTACAATATATAACTGTTAAAGGTGCTTAATTAAAGGGATTAGATGATACCTGAGATTGGTGTCTGGAAATCGATTTATCAGCGATAATCTTATCTTTGGGATTATAATCTATAAAATCATTTGAAAGTACCTAATTTACTAGTGTAGTCATTCCGTTAGAAATTGGAAGTAAATCAGTGTGATGTGATAAGTTAATGGAAGAATTGACCTCATTCATCATATGTGTGTTTCTGTTTATGTTACAATTTTATATAATAATTGAAGAACATTTTTAAATTCCCTTGCTGATACCTGCTATGCTAGTTAAACTTTTATTTAGTGAATTTCATTCTGCATGATTAATTTAGATTTACTTTTTGTTGTAAATTGTTCTGTCATAATGAATACATGTAAATGGTTTTGATAGACATTTGTGGCAGATAGAATTTCTAAATTATTTTTCTTCCTGCTTATATTTTCTGTATTGAATGCTATATATGTTTAAAATTAAATTTGGGGGTAGGAAGAAAATAAAATTTTAAAGTGAAAATACTTCCTTTTAGTGTAATTTTATTACAAGCATATTTTAGGTTAGATTTACTTTCTCCTACATTCATTCTATCCTGATTATGCATATACAAGAACTTGATAGGATGTTGTAGTAGTAAGTAGATTCAACCTTTACTTTTTTTTTCCTACAATATTTTATGGAATTAATTGCAAAATATTTTAAAATTTAAGTTTGGGGGGGAAGAAAATTTTTTAAAATGTAACTTTATTTGTCCTCAATAGCATGTATTTAATTCAAAATCATTTTTAAAATGACTTGTGGTATGTGGACAATAATTTCAATTTTAGGAATGTTAGAAAAATAACTTAGTCAACATATTTTTTTTCTAAAATTGTAGTGCTACTTGAGGACAAGTAACAATTAAGTTTGGGGGATTCTGATGCACCAAAATATATACGCTTTTTACTATATGATTTTACTCTTTTTTTTTTTTGATATTACACTTTAAAAGGAAGGTATTTTGTATTTTTTTTTGTTTTAGGTACAAGAAATGACTTTTGGAGAAAAAGAAGCAAAAACGGTGTAATTTGGAGCAAAAAGAAGCAAGAAAGCAAATTTTGGCTTGACAACTTTCAATAAGTATTTCTAGGCTTAATCTCTTTTAAACTTCTTGCATTATTTTGAATGAGATTATGCTTTGAAAAAAAGGTTATTTTATGCTTATTTTGTAGGGCTATCTGTTAGGAACGCAACGCAACTGAAAAGGGGCGAAACGGAGCTGAAACGGAGCTAAACGGAGCAAAATGGTGGAGCTGCGCAGGATGGGCGCAGGGGGCGCCAGAAGCCCAAGAGCATGAATAATAGGGCGCTGGCAGTGTCCTATTCAGTGTCGGCGGCGCCCGAGACGGCCTGGATGCGATATTTGGCCGTTTTTTGCTAAATACATCAAATCTGGACGCTTTTTGGTGGGTTTCTTCATGCACCTCTTGGGAATTCGTCCCTACTCTATTTTAAACTAAATTTGAAGCCAAAAATTAAGAGGAGATGTTAGGAAAAACTTGGAGAATTTTGAGAGATCTTAGAATATGAGTAGAAATGTAGATTTCTACCTTTTTGGAGAGATTGGTGAGGGGATTTTGAGAGAATCTGTAAGGGAATGTTCTAGCATTGCATGGATCCACGGGAGACTTTATGGGAGAGATTTCATCTTTCTTTCAAGGGGAAAATGATAAGTATAGTGTTCTTTATTATCTTATGGTTTTGTAAACACTTATTTTGTGTATTTGCTTTGAAATGAAATTTACCGTTGTGTTTTCTTTGTGTTTTGCGATGTCTTTCTCTTACTCTTTCTTCTTATTTGGAAATAGTGGCATAAGAAATTTATGTCATTGTTTTCATTCTACTTTTCTTTTGAAATGAGTAGGATTCATGTTTAGGATATTGGGATGCTTGCTAAAAGATGTTTTAATTCTAAATGTGATGGTTTTTACTTGCACTTCATTTACATTACAAAAAGGGCCCGTTGTATTGTTAAAATTTGTTGTAATTGCATTGTTCTGAAAGGGCAGTGTAATTCTCAACAAAGTGAAACCACATTCAATATCCATGAATGAATTGCGTAGTTCATGGGGATTTAGTGCAAATAAATAGGGAAATATTATTTCATGGACATCGAATTGGAGGTTTCAGGGTGACAGACTGAGATCCCTAATTTGGTCCGAGGATTGGTAACTAAAGTCGAAGGTTAGCCTTTAGGTGAAGGGTGACTGGGAGCTCCATAGTGACAGCCGGTATCCTCCTAGCCTAGCCTTAGATTTAGTGACTAAACTTAGAATATGTCAATGTTCTTTACATGCTTGGAAGAGGGGGCACTCTTACCTCGCTTCCCTGTGGGATCCATAAACAGGACTCCATTAGAGCCCTGTAATACTTGATACGATACGTATACTTGCGTTTGAAATTGTGACTTTACAAAATCAATATAAATATATAAATTCGAGGTCATAAAATCTTACATATAAAAAAAGTTGCATCACCTCGTACTAGTTCTCAGAAGACCTATTCTTGCACACCGCAATATAGGTGAAAAATTTTAACCGACTTGGTAAGGACCTTTCGTGGTGGAAAAAGTTTACTCTAGAGGGTCGTACCAGTTGGTAGATTCTCAAGGGGAGAGACTCATGTTGCCGATAAATGGACGATATCTCAAGAAATACTACGCGACATGAGGAATCTGGAGAAATATTTTCATTCCGATGTAGAATAGGTCCAGCGTCTGTGACTGGGTCCAAATCCTGTAATAAAATAAATTTAAATAAAATAAAGTAAACTTTCTCACAAAATAAAATACGCTTGTTGAAATTTCTAAATCTAAAACTCATAAAGTTATATTAAATAAGATAATGGTATCAAAACAATTATAAAACTTATTAAAACTTGCAAGACAATGATTTTTGTCCTTGTTCTTGTTCGTGCACCACACCACCCACTGACATTTCCCCTGTGTATTTTTGCAGGCGGTGTCAGGTTGCGAGTTGGTGTTTGTTTCCGTAAACGGCTTGAACTTCACATCTTGAAAAAGAAAAAAACGAAAAAAAAGCTACAGACATGAAGTTAATGAGGACAAGTGGTCGCAGAGAGACCGGACAGACATCAGGATACGGAGGAACTGGGGGATTCGTCGACATACACCTCCTCGACATGATACATACTCAGGTCTCATCAATGATCACTACTCCAGATGGTGATCTTGTTGCTGCTTCAGCCGAGAGAGTTCCAGATGCGCCGTTGGCACGTACGAAAAGAAGAAATGAAAATTGCCGCAAGCATCGCCTCTTAAACAGGATGGAGAGAAGAAAAGCTCGGAAGCTAGCCGCCGTGCCATCACCCATTCCAGAATATTCTTACAATCCTGAAATGAAAGAAACTAATGATAATGCACCACACACCGATACTGAGTCAAAGACTGCAGAGGATCATGTGCCGACATTTAATCCAATGGAAGAACTTTTGGCTGGGCTTCCGACTTGCAACTCAGGTTTACCCTGATTGCCTAGGTGTTAAGGGCATTTTCAGAATTCCCAGAATGTCTTGTTTTATAGCTTGAAGAATATGGCACGTTTGAGGCATATGCAGCTGCCTCAATGCTACTCAGGAGCCGGGAATATTCTGAGGTAGAGTCGTACGTACTGCAGTTTTTCCTACCGCCGCCGCCGCCGAGAGGAGTTCTGGACTACGTCATGGCAAAGATTAGAAGAATCAGAAAGCAAGAATTTCAACACTACGAAGACATGCAAGGAAAGTTTGTCAATATCCTGGAAGAACTCGAGCTATACACTGACGTATTCTCGAGGAAGAATGAAGAAGAAATTTTGCACTGCATCGACACTCTACAGGCATTAGGCAAAGCAGCCCGTCTGAGGCCAAGGACATACACAGAGACGTCAAAATGGAAAAGAGGAAAAAGCAAAGTCACTATCCAGTGTGGCTGTTGTTATAACTTCAATGTAGATCGACAAGGCAATCACCCAGGGATTTTACAGCATGATGAGGTGGCTCTGATGCTACGGTAAATTAAAAAGATGATAAAGAGGATGGTCGAGTGGCAAGTGTTGCCTGCAGACTGTATTCCTAAAAGCTGCATCATAAATATTTATGAGGACGGGGACTGCATTCCGCCTCATATCAACCACCATGACTTTGTGAGACCCTTCTGCACTGTCTCCTTTATAAGTAAAAGCAATATTTTGTTTAGAAGAGAAATCCAGATTGTCGGACCGGAAGAATTCCAAGGTTCTGTTGAAATTCCTCTACCAGTCGAATCAGTGCTGGTATTAAAAGGAAACAGAGCAGACTTAGCGAAGCACTGCATCCCAGGACTTATAAGAAAAAGGGTGTCAGTCACATTCAGAAGAATGGATGAAGATAAAGTATCATTTCACTATGAGCCAAGTCTAGAATTGGAGAGCCTTCATCCTTTACCACTCTAACATCTGTACCTCCAGTTGTTCGCAAGGGGACTTTTGTATCGGAGCATAAGCTAGGCAAGTTGGCTCGTCGCTGCAGTAGTCTCAGACAGCAGAAATCTACCACCCCCTTCAACACGTTATGACAATCGGTGTCGCCACTTTTGCAGCAGCCAGATGATGTGATATCAGCTTGGTCCAGTTTTATACACATGATCAACTTTTGAATGATTTTCAGCATATGATCAGTTGTACTACTTTCAGCAGAATTTATGAAGATTTCTATTTTCAAAAATACTTTCTTTTCGGCGCGATAGTCGAAAGTCGTTGAACCACGTGTTTGGTTCCAAAATGAAAAGGACAAAAGAATAATGCAGAAGAAAAGGATAAAATGATAATAAAATGAAATCAAAATCAAAATGAACTCAAAACTTAAGTCAAATTAAAATTGAAATATAAAATTAAAATTTGAAACAAAATTAAATCAAATGAAACACAATGAAACAAGACAAATTAAAAGAAAATGATGAATTGAAAACAAACAAATGATAATCTTCTATCTCTTCTGAGATTCTGAGTCCTTGTACTCAACTTCGAATCCTTCGCTCTTGCAGGGACTCCGCAAAATTTGGCACTCTTCACACACCGCCACTTCTCACAAGTTCCAAATATCATGAAATTCTACAAATTTTGCAATGGCTACCGGTCTCGGCCGAATTGCACTAAATTTGCTTTCTCTTAAAGTCAATACCAAGTTTTACCAAATTATCCTCAAATGAAATTTTGGGACCAATACCTAAATTCTGATTCCCCTCTGTCACCTTTTAGGCCGGATATGAGTCCTTGAGCTTTCCTCATAATGTGACGCCTTGGGCCGGATGTGAGTCCTTGAGCTTTCCTCCCTAAGATCTTCCCCCAATTTTCCCTAATTTTCCACTCCTGTCAAGAAAATTTTCGGCCTTCCATGAAATTCCAGGAACGGAGCTTAATCATCTGATTTCCCAAAATTCCCTAATTTTCTACCTCCCTTTCGAGAAATTTTTCCGCTTTCCATGAAATTCCGGGAGCAAAACATAGTCGTCCGATTTCCCAAAATTCCCTAATTTTCCATCTCCCTTTCAAGAAAAATTTTCCACCTTCCATGAAATTTCGGGAATTGAGCTTAGTCGTCCGATTCCCCCAAAATTCCCTAATTTTTCAACTTCCTTTCAAGAAATTTTTTTCACCTTCCATGAAATTCCGGAAACGGAGCTTTGTCGTCCGATTCCTCAAAAATTTCCCTAATTTTCCATCCCTATCCGAGAAATTCTTCGTCTTCCATGAAATTCCAGAAACAGATCTTAGTCGTCTGATTCCCCCAAAATTCCCTAATTTTTCATTCCCTATTTGCGAAATTTTCCACCCTCCATGAAATTCCAGGAACGGAGCTTAGTCGTCTGATTCCCCCTAAATTCCCTAATTTTTCATCTCCCTTCCGAGAAATTTTTTTCCACACCCATAAAATCTCGAGACTGACACATAAAATCCAGTTCTCAGTACTTAAATTCTTACTCCCACTTTCTGAGATCAGTACTGAAATTCTGATTTCCCCTCGGCACTCACTTGAAACTCAAAATTTCCCACGAAACTAAAATCTTCAGATTTAAAATTCCATAAATTCTGAAATTTATGAAATTCCACGAAACTTAAAGTTAAAATTTAAAACTCAAAATTAAATTAAAATTTGAACTCAAACTTTAAATTGAAATTAAATCCAAATTCTAAATCCTAATTCCAAATCCAAATTCCAACTCCAAATCGATTCGGATCGGACTCCTTCAGAATTTGAGAACTTGAAATCCATAGCTCCTCACATGAAGGTATTCTAACTTCCATCTCTAGCAGAAATTTCCTAACTAAATTTTATGCTTGTCTTGAGTTTTGACTCAGACAATTGTGTTGGTTTTGTTGATCTTGCCTGTCAACACCAATACGTGCAGTGTGCTTGCCCAGCACACCACACCTATTGGGGGTCCATTTGTTGACCTCACTTTTGGTTGAGGTCTATTCTTTCTTTAGAATAGCCTAAGGTCTAGTCATAGGACTCTCCTGGTGACTTTCTTATAAGACTTATCATGGAACCCTCCCCATAGAGATTCAAACTTTTCTCACTTCACTGGGAATTTTCATATGCTTAAGGCCTAACCTCCAGTTTTGGGAGGAAGAGATCAAGCATAAGGAAGCCTAGGGGAAGTCTCTTATAGGTGGTCAGACCATAGGATCTACCCCATGAGGTCTGGAGCTTACACCACACTTACACTACACACTCACAAACCCTAAATAAAGCACATCCCACCTTGATCCCCTAACTCTTTGGAAACTCATGTAGGTGGTTTTCCCAAGCTCTTAGCCTTAGGCTAGGGGTTGGCTAGTACCAACACATAGAGGACCAAATTAGGGTGAACCTTGGTCCATGGCTCAACCTAAACAATTTCATATTACTCACATCCAACCAATCCCAATTTTTCCAAAAATTCAATTTCTAGCCCTTTTGCCCAAAATATTCAAAATACCCCCAAAACCCTAAAATCCTCCAAAATTTCCAAAATCACCCAAATTACCCATAATTCTTCAAAAATAATCCCAAAATACTCCCTACCACTTAAATTAACCAAAATTACCCAAAATTGCCAAATTTCCCCAAAAAAAATCCCAAAAATGACCAAAATGCCCCTCTTAGCCCAAAATCACAAAAATTCCAAAAATTCTCATAAATTTCCAAAGCCTACCAAACATTCTTAATTTCATTTATATCAACTACCACATGACCCAATTTGGCCAATTTAGCCCAATTTAACCAAAAGCCCCAATCTGACCCATTTAACCTAAAAGTACCCAAATTAAACCCAATGTCTACCCAATTGACCCCATTCTTGCCCAATTTCAATTCCAAACCTTAAATCAACATCCCCAATATTAATATAAACCAAATTCAAACCCATTTTGACCCATATTTGATTTCAATTTCACTTAAAACCCAAAATCCCTAATTTTGCCTAAGTGGCCCAAATTCCCGAAATTGACCTAACCTCAATCAATTTTCCCCAATTTGAATTCTAAAACCTTCATAACATTCCCCCAAGTTGAATTGAACCATAAATTGCCCCCAATTTGAGCCCAAGTCTCACCCAAATCCACCTGGAATCCAAAACCCCAATTTTGAACCCAAACATGTCATATGGCTAAAATCTCTCAAATTGATTGACCTAACCCTAAAATTTTCACCCAATTGATGTTGGGAACTCTTTATGACATCCCCCTAGACCATTGGAACCTTACATTGGGCCTAAACCTCACTCTAGCCTAACCTAAACCCAAGCTTAACCCAACTTGCCCCAAATTGGCTAAAACACAAAACCAAGCCAATTTGACCACTCAATTGAACTCAAAACCACTTCAAGTCTTCATGAAAAATCTTCATTAAAATCATCTACACCAAGTTGCTCAATCATTTCTGTCTAATCCACGCTCAAACCGAAGTTAGCCTAATGTGAACCCAAGGTGACCCAATGGACCCATGACCCAATCTAATCAAATTGAACCAAATGTGACCAAACCAACTCCTCCACATCCACTAAGTGACCCTTAAGAACCACCCTAGACCCACCTAGCCTACTCTAATGGAGCCATGGACCAATGGTCCCTTGAATTAGGGGATTTCACCCCATATTTGGCCTTAATTAAAATATCTCCCCATCATCACATCATTAACCCTCCCCTGGCTCACCTGAACCCTCTGGCCACCAGCCTTGGCCCTACCGACCACCCTAGTGGCTGGAAAATGCTAAAACTGAGAGCCACCCCCTCTTCAT
The DNA here is from genome assembly GCA_022702705.1 of Papilionanthe hookeriana x Papilionanthe teres. Lineage (NCBI taxonomy): Eukaryota > Viridiplantae > Streptophyta > Magnoliopsida > Asparagales > Orchidaceae > Papilionanthe > Papilionanthe hookeriana x Papilionanthe teres. The sequence continues at coordinate 27,241,189 of CM040429.1, read as the reverse complement.
TTGAACTTAAACTCCACCCTATGGCCAATTCAGCTCTGATTTGTCATTGGAGCTCATCTGCCCTCCACCTAGGCAGTGAATCCACCCATCACCAGCTCCTGAGCTCAGCCCAATGGCCATGCCCATAAATAGACCTCTTCACAGCCAAAACCAGGTGCTGAAAAATTTCCTAACTAAACTCCACCAAATTTCTTCCAGAGCTTTTCTGAGAGGTCCTAAGAGTGATCCCGCTGTCTTCAGCCACTGATTCCCTCTATCTGAGAGCAATTTCACCACTGAAATTTCAGCCAGAACCAGGACATATTTCTCCACAGCTTAACAATGGACCAAATCCAAATTAACTGCACCCACACCTTCATAGCAGTGAAAGAAGGAGTTCCCCCATCAAAGCCCCATCATAGAAGGCCTCTGCACCAAACTTCCATCAATACCTGAAATCGAGTCTGGTCGAGTTTGGGTCTAGAAAATGTTTCAGGGAAAAAGGCTCCATCTGGAGGTTCGTTAGGACTAATCGAAGCTGCCACAACCATCTGATTGAGGCCTCTCCTCTCAAACAAAGGTATTGAACTCACTCTTCCTCCTGAGCTTTTCTTCGTCCTCTATAATTGTACAGTATATTTCATACCATATAAACCGTATGGATAGGTTCATCTAGGCTAGATGAAGCTCTAGGAATAAACCCCATGTGATTTGGTTGAGTCTAGCTCAAGGTCTTAGGTTTAGAAGGTCGACGGCTCTCGGAATGAACCAGTCAAAGAAGATGAAGGAGCGTTGTTGGATCGTACGTGTAATGTTTGGATAGTCAAGATTATGCCGGATAAGCTCTCGATAAATAAAGTGCAGCGCTGTGGTAGCTGAGTCAGAAGGCGACGTTAAATAGCGGAGCGACGAGTGGAGGCTTCGGAGCTATCGAGAATAACACGGCGCCGGGTGTTTAAGTAGGAAATTAGGGGCATTTTTGAATTATTTAAATCAGTTAACTTTGAAAATTCATATCATGGTGTAGAAAAATCATAAAAATAAAAAAAAATACCCACTTGCTCAGTGAATAGAGGAGAATAATGTGGAATGGTTTGAAATATTTTTGATGCATACTTAATTTTTAATAATTTAAATACTATTTTCAATATTTTAATTCTCCATGCAAGTAAGAGTTTCACCATAGCTTGAAATTTCGGTATGTTGTTCCCTCTTTCATGTGGGATCTTCCCTGATTTTTTGAAAGTCAGAGAAGATCCCTAGACAGAGATTCATATTTTTCAATTTTATGTTTATTATTTGATAAATTAACTGTGATAATTACCAAATTTCTTAGAAAAATCCCAAAAAAATCATTGAAGGTTCTTTATGGTCAGAGAGTCCTAGGAAAAATTTGTCATGAGTTAAAAAGATAAGGATACCCTAAAATAAACTTTTAATTAATTAGGTCAAAATAAAAATTAAAATAACACAAGAATTGCTCTCCACTGTGCTTCAGGGATAGAGGAACTTCCCTAAAATTTTTGAAGTCATTTGGAATTAATCTAATTGGTTAAATAATTTTTCTAAGTTCAATGGCCTTTTTGGTACTTAAATGAATTTTAAAAATTAAAATACATGTCAAAATTTTATTAGGATAAGTTTGGTAGTTCTTTGTGATCAGAGGATTCTTTTAAAAATAAAATTGATATTTTTATAAAATTTTTATTTTTAATCATATTTTAGCATTTAAATAATTAAATAATCATAATAATAATCAAAAAAATATTAAAAATCACCAAATTATTACTTTTGGTCTCTAATCACTTAGGAGCCATCCCCATAATTTTCCTAAGTTTCAAAATTAAAATATCAATTTTTAAAGGTTTAAATCAACTTTTAAGAGACTAAACATGAATTTTATTGATTTTTCCACTAAAATAAATCTAATAATTAAAAAAAAATTATAAAACATAAAATTTGTTTATCTGGGTTCTCTGACCTCAGAGAGAGTTTTGAAAAATATAAAATTGAATTTTTAACTTTAAAAATATTTTATAATTAATTAAAAATACAAAAATTAAAATAATTCTAATAATTAAATTAAAATTCAATAAATCATGAAATTTGGACCAAGTGATTCTCTCGATCAAGGGCTACCTCCAGTAAAAATTTTAAGGGATTAAGATTTATCTTGGTCAAGTTATTGATTTTTCATTTAAAATCCTATTTTTTGCATGAAAATAAATATATAAATTAAATTAAATTTTGAAAAATCACATTTTCTCCTCTAATGTTTTAATCAATTCATTAGTGAGGTAGGATAAAAATTCCAAAGTCATTTGAATTAAATTTGATGAATTATAAGGTGATAGGACTTTAAGGGCAAAAAGGTAATTTTGGATACTTACCTTAATTAATATTTAGGCTTAAATTCAAGAGGGAAAATGGGTAAATTTTGATTTTAATAAGTTCATCTAAATGGTTGAAACATTAAGAGATGGATGGTAGAAACTCATTGTAATTTTGTCACATCAAAATTAAACATTTAAATTTCCTTAATCATTATAATTTGAAAGAAAAATCAAATTAAAAAGACTCTTAAGGTTAGGGGCATGATCTTGGAAATTAATAAACCACCAGCCTGACCCCTTTACTTGGTGTTCAAATTAGTACTATGATCTTTTGATGGAAATTCTCACCACCTAAAATTCAATTTTCCTTAAAGCCATAAAATATACTCACCTAAAATTCTAAGGGGCTTAGTAGTGAACTATGCTTGATCAAATTTAATTAAAAAGGGGTTTAGAATAGTTAATATAATCAAAACTAGAGTATTTTGAGACACTACAAGCCCTGAATCAAAATTTAACTAAGTACCCTAATAATCTTAATTAGTACTTTGGGGTCTTCACCCACATAATTCTTAGATTAAATAATAAATGATGAATTACCCTACTCTTAGAAATGATTAAAACATTGGTTCACTAAGCATAAGGGTATGAAAGGGATAAATCGTTTAATAACTATAATAAATCCAAAAGGACCTTAGGGAAGTTTAAAAGTATTGTGAAATATCCGGGTTTCTCATGGACCTTAGGGATAAATCGTCTAATAACTATAATAAATCCAAAAGGACCTTAGGGAAGTTCAAAAGTATTTTGAAATATCCAGGTTTCTCCCGGACCGCTTCACAAGTCTTCTGGACACCTTGTAGGACCATTGTATTAATTATATTTACTAAATGAAAATATCTCACAAATGAATAGGAGTTTATCGGGTTGTGACCTAGGACTTGGTAGGCCTGTGACGAACATATCAATAAGGTTTTACTTCCCTGCAAATATAAAATATTTATTGTAAAGAATACTAAAGTTTCAAGTGGATGAACGAGAAGACTCGGCAAGTACACTTTTATAAGTTTACATCACTTTCTTTTCCTATGTTTTCTTTACCGCACTTGTATGATAAACAACAATGTCACCCTACATGAAAAACTGAAACATTTAGGATAGCCACAAAACTGAGACCAAAATTAAAATTACGAAATCACAACAAGATAAAATCTACTGCCACAACATTCAAAATATAAAACAACTCAAAATTTAATCACAAACAGAACAAAAAAACATAATCGTAACTAAATTAAAACGTCTCGTTAGATGATTGGGAATTCCTTGGAGGTGGTAACCCACGTGTTGCTAACAGGGTTTCCCACGGTCTAAATGAGTATGGAACTTATTAAGTTGAGTTTAGTAAATTCATTTGGACTAAGTGAATCTGATGAAAATAGCAGTGCTGGGATTATGGAACCGTGGGAACTTAACTGGCGTTGCTATAATCAACTTTAATGTTCCCCCTAATAAAATATTAAGACATTTAAATTTAAATATTTCTAAAACATTACACTTCTCTCTTCTCCTCAATTGAAACTTTTTTAAACTAAACCTGCTACAACGAGAAACTTGGAGCATGCATAGTAGGCAGCACGGCCAGCTTCAACAACAAAACTTTTCTACATCAGCAAAACCATTCCTTAGAAATTAAAACAACAAATCATAGGACTTCTAGGTAACTTGCCTAGTGCAGAATAAATCCTCACCTTTTCTTTAGGTCTTTGCAAAGCCCTGCTGTGCAATATAAGCCCTAATTTGCTTTAGGATTCCGATGTTGTCATCCGATACGACATAAATCCTCCCATCTTCCAGGTTATTTGCATAATCGGATATTATGCAAATATAATTCCTATAATTAATTGGCAAGATAAAAATTTGAATAAATTCATTTCCGAGATTTAAAGCCAAACTATAGGATAGTTTGGGAAGACATCAAGATTATTCTTGGATCTATATTCTTCCCCTAGCCTTCTCTCTTTTGGATTCTGATCAAATGAAATGTTCCAAAACTTAAGCCAATCACCTATTAAATTTCTAACTATCCCATTTTCTTTGAAAACCTTATCATTGGAATTCATGAATATAAATATTTTCTGATCTAAATCAAGAGTTTTCTTAGGCGACTTCGGTTATCTAAGATGTAATTAACTATAGGGGCTTGCCCTTATAGGAAACTTAAAGACCGCATATTAATATAAACCCTATCTAATTTCTTCATATTAAATAGGGGAAATTTTCGATCAAAAATTGTTCGCATATCAAACAGATGTCATGAATTTTTTAGTTTATTTGAACAAGCCTCACCCCAAGCCATGTCTTGTGATGAAGCGCTTGATTATTTAAACTATCATTTACATGAGATCGATTTGATTTCATATTCAAAATGAAAATATCATTTTCAAAAAACTATATAGATATATATCGATATATATTAAATTAAATCAAAATTCTATTTTATAAAACTATATTCTAAAACCCTTTTCAAAAATATCAACCTCCACACAAAATTTTAACGGCCGACAGTTTGTTGTTTTGTTTGAAGTAAGATGTGGTAGTATTTTAATTATATTATGTTAGTGGAGATTAATGAGACCTTAATTGATAAATTGGATGAGTTAAAATGAGAATGTTTAGCAGACCTGTGCTAAAATGAGCACTGGCAGCTAAGCTCCAACAGTTGGAGCTTAGGCGCCGGAGTTATGAAAAACGTGAAAAATGAGGTTCTAAAAGCCATTGTCATGGGGAAGTTGTATGGAACGTTAATGGCTGGTTTGTGAACATGTTAGGATAGTTTTAGACCATCTAAATTCTATAGATAGGGACCAAATTAAAGGAAATTCATCCTATTCCAAATTTTTATCCTAAGAGCCTTACAGAAATATTTAAGTGAGAAAAATGTCTTCTTGAGAGAGTGAAATTAAGAAGGAGGATGCAAACAAAAAGAAATTCATTTGTGAGAGTGCGCATAAGTTATATAATGGATTTCTAGCCATTAGTATTCAATGTATATTATAGAAGATTGCGAAGATTGAGGCCGATGTTGCATAAATCGAAGCAAAGGTAAATGAAACTAATGCACATTTATCACATATTGGATGGCAATTAAAGATGCAATTTAGTCATACTAGTCATATTGAAGAGGTGGATAAATGATGTTTTTAAAGAAGAAGTGGATAGAAGAAGATTCAGTAAGAGTTTTCAACCATCGCATGTTCTATCAAATCTATATACCAAATAGTTCAGATGGAACTAATGGAGGTTCTGGATATGTTCCACCAAATGGATAATGGAATTAAGTTATATATTTTGTTTAGTGTTAATAATTTGTGTTATGTATCAAATCAATCATGTTAAGTGTTAGTGTTTAATGTTTACGTATGTTGTATGTTATAAATGTGTTTGTGTTTTTAGGTATGTATTTAGTGTTTTGTTTAAATTGTTTATATGTGAGTAGGAAAGATGAGATCTTATCCAAGGATATTAGTTAAAAGACTTGTGAGTTGTACTTGTAATTTGTATTTGTTTTGTTTAGTAAAGAGTTTGTGTTTGTGAAAAACTTGTGTTGAACCTACTTTTAATCTATAGAAGCGTAATTCTTGAGATTAGAAGATTATAATGTGATGATATACTTTGAGTGATAATGTGTATTTAATAAAAAAATCGAAAACAATGAATTCACGGCTAAGCGCCGAGACCCCGCGCTTACGTGCCAGTGTGCGCTGCTAAGCGTCGTACCTTCACTCTTAGGCGTCGGTTCATGAAATTCGGTTTTCAGGTTTCAAAAATCCAAAAAATCACAAAATTTTTACCCCATTGTCTTCTACCTTCGGCATTCACGACATAGAAGGTTAGGGCATCACCAAGTTTTGCGATTTTTGAGCCATTTCAAGTAGAATTTGCTAGATTTGATCTTCTTGAGGTAAGAGCACTACTCCTAAGTAGAACTTTTTGGTTTTCACCATATAGTTGAGTGCATTTTGGAGAAATCCGAAAATCACTACTCATGGTGAAAATTTAAGCAAAATCTTTGAGAATTACTTGAATTTAGTAGTTTAAGCCTTTAGAAGTTAAGTTTAGTGATTTTAAGTTGAATGTGGAATTTATAGTGATTTTTTTAAAAAATTATAGAAATGGCACCAAAGAGGAGTAAGTCGAAATCCACTTTTGATTCAAACAAGTTTGTAAGCTTTAAGGCTCGAGATTAATATGTGAAAGTGTTACAATCATGTAAACAGATTCAAGAGGAGGTTTTGATAAGCCATGCGGAGTAATAGAAGATATGATCGTTAGACGACTTTGGGATAGATTCTAGTGTTTCACGGTTGTGGTAGTTACTTCTGTTGTACGAGAGTTCTATGCAAATCTCTCAGTCAGAAGAAAACTTTGTGTTAGTACGAGGACAATTGGTACATTTTACTCCCGATGTAATAAACGAGTTTTACCTATTGCCACCTAGTACATTTTGTTTCTATTCGAATTATAATCCTACAGAGGAAGAATTGATGAAATTATTTCTGCTTTGACTAATGAGAGAGGATTATGGAAAATTACTAATGAGAGAAGAGTTAACTTCCCCTCTTCAAAGTTGAATGCCACCTCTAAGGCTTGGCATTATTTCATATCATCCAAATTGTTGCCTACTAATTATCTGAGTGAGGTGACGAGTGAAAGAGCTAATTTAAATTACTCTATTCAGCAGGGGAGGCGATTGATATTAAGAAGATTGTTTATGATTGTATTTGGATGTCTTCTAGAGCAGCTACCACTGCGGGTATGGATTTTCTTCCTTTACACATTCGTTATGTGAGCAGGCTGGTGTAAGGTCTGAAAATTGGGAAGAGGTCCTTCAGTCTCTTAAGCCTATTTCCAGCACGAATGTGAAGACTTGTGCTGAGCATTCACTTTTTGGCAGAAGAGGAGGATTATCTAGAGCTTCTAGTGCATCTACTTATGCTACTTCTACATGTCGTGCTTCCACATCTCAAGCTTCATCAGGTCTGTTTTCCAATCCGCAGACTGATCTTTTAAACAAAATGAAAGATAATATCAATTATATTGCGGATAGAGTTCATGATATGGAAGGGAACGTAGATCATATTGGGGATTATCTTCAAAAACATAGTAAGTTTGAGGCGAACTATCACAGTTTTATGGATAGATTGATCAGAGGTGACTTTAGTGATGTGTTACCCTCACATCCACACTTTACCCCATATGGGCCAACACGTACCTGGAATGAAGGAGATGATGAGGAGGAGGAAGATGAGGATTAGGATTTATAGTTTGTGTGTGTTGTGGATTGTTATGTTTTATTTTATGTTGAACTTAGTAGTTTGTTTGATGTTGTGAGCTTTTTACTATGGTTGTTATGTGGACTTTATTAATATAACAGTTAGTAAGCTACTTTAGTTTGCTTTATGTTATTTGTGGATGTTGTATACTGTGAATGTTTAAAGTCTTTGTGGTAGTAAATGTGTAAGTGAATTTTTAGTGTATTTTGTTTATTAGTTTAAGAAATTATTCCAGAAATTATTTAGGAAAGTTTAAAACACTATAAAATTTCACTATATAAATTTTATGCTTAACTTTTCAATTAACTACCATATGTTTTAGTTATGGAATTCTGTTTAAATATGTGTGAATTTGCTTTTATTTCCTCCACTATTGTAGAATTCCTTTTGAATTTCTATTAAAATGAGAAGTTCAAATTTGATCTAGTTATTTTCATGCCTGTTTTTAATTATTAAACCTGCATATTTAGGATATAAAAATTCCTGCAAGCATGATACTTATAGTTTCTATTCCTACCCATGTATCTTTTCACTATGCTTAAATGTTTTATCATAATAAAAACTTTAAAGTTTGGAGGAATGAAAAATAATTTTTAAAAACTTAAATTTTATTTGTTCTTAAATATACTATAAATAAAATTTGGATTTTGATTGAAAAATAATTATGTGTTTGAAGTTATAGTGGGGTAATAAAATATTTAATATAGAAATGAGTAAGAAAATTTAGTTAAAAGTTATAGTAACGATGAAATTTTTAAAGTTAAAAATTTATTAGTGAAGAAATGATGAATATTTTGAAAACTATCTTTAGTAAGAAATGTTACATTTTTAGAAAAATAGAAGGATTAGACTTTTATTTCTAATACTTCAATTTCTTTTATTGAAAATAATTTTCAAAACTTTTATTATATTTTTAAGTAAAAGATATATATTTACCTTATGATTTAGGAAAGGAAGGGTGGAATTCATCATTATTAAATGTTTATCCAGATATAGTACTCCTTGCCTATATTAAAAAAAATAGTATGTGAAAAAGGAAGGAGAAGCTTGAGGATTTAAGGGCCTAATTAAAAATTCGTTCCACACCTGGTCTTTTAGAGTATAAGATTTGAGAAAATATTGAAGCTTATGAATATATTATAGCTAGTATAATTCTTTTTAGTAAGGATTTTAGGTAAAGAAAATAAAATGCCTAAGCTCTATATTTTGAAAAATCTACAAGCATTTCTAAATAAGATAGAAACTTATATTTTTCATTCACATTTACTTAAGAGATTTCTAAACTTTAAATTGGTCTCATTTACTAAATTTTTTTCTAAATTGGACTACTACATTTCTAAAACAAAATTTTAGAATCTCCTAAAGAAACTCATCACATAATTTTCTTGTTTGATTGTTATATGATTATGGTGTTACTTGAGGAAAAGTAAAATTTTAAGTTTGGTGGATTTTGATACACCTAAAATATATAGTGTTTATATGCACATTTTTATACCTTTTTTGTGATATTTCAGTTTAATGAAAGGTCTTTTGTGTATTTTCTTGTAGGTATGATTAATGGATGAATGTGGTGCAAATGGTGAATGGTCCTAACTACCTAGACTTCAGTTTGCCCGGAAATAATCTCAGTCTTGTATTATATAAAAAAACTTCTTGTCCAGGTTCAAAATTCTTTCTTAATATATTCTAATCATGCCATATCTTCATTTTCCCATTATAAATTATTGCATTATCATATTCTTCATTTCTGATCTCTTCAAGTTCATTAAGTTGCAACAATCCTTTCTCACTAGCATCCTTCAAATTGAAATTAAATTCTTTAATAGCCCAATATGCTTTATGTTCCAATTCTACTGGCAACTGGCAAGTCTTTCCAAAAATTAATTTATATGGAGACTGATACACCTAAAATATTTAGTGTTTATATGCACATTTTTATACCTATTTTTTGAGGATATTGCACTTTAATGGAAGGTATTTTGTGTATTTTTCTTGCAGGTATGATTAAATGGATGAATGTGGTGAAAAAGTGAAAAGGATTAAATTTAGAGAAAAATTGAAGAAAAATGGAGAAATAATTTGTGGTGGCTAAGCGTCGGAACCTACGCTTACGCGCTAGAGTCTCACGGCTATGCGCCAAGATCTAGAGCTTACACGCCAGAAGACCCTCTGCTAAGCGTCGGGACCTCGCGCTTACGTGCTGTAGTTACTAAAGAAGAGTTATTTAATTTTTAGTGTCATTTTGAAGTGGTGTTTGAGGCATCTCTTGGTTTAAACGTGGGTAACACCCTATTGGCACCAAAATTAAAATAAATTTCTCTTGAATGGATGCATCTCTTAGAAAATTCATTGAATCTGGACATAATTTGAAGAGGTACAAAGGCACCTATTGGAAATTTATTAAAAGAGGATTCATAGATTAGAAAAGTGGCTGATTTTCTAGGGTGTGGTTTATGTTTATTATGTAGGAGAGTTCTTTTAGTAACACACCACTCCACTTCACTATTTTTCTACTTACTTTAATATTGTTTGTATTAGGATTAGAAGAGAGAATTGGAGTCTTTTGAGTTGGGCTCCAACCTCTTTAAAGGAACTTCAAGAGTTTGGTAGAGAGGATTTTTAGATAAGTCTTTATCTTGGTTCTTACATTTATTTTTTAATTATGACTTCTTGTGTTTTCACTGTGAATTCTACTTTTAAGTCAAGTTGTGATTGTCTTTTCTCCATGAATTTTGAGTAGTTTTCTAATCTTTTTCCTTAATATGAAGAAGTATTGTGTGAAGTATAGGAATTCAATGTTGGAAAAAGTTGTGATGATTCAAAACCTTACACTTCATTTACTTCTTGATTTGGCCAATTAAGATATTAAAATTTGTTGTGAGAACATGTAAGAACTAGTATGTTATTGTCTCAGTCAACAATTAGAAAGAATAATATTAGATTTTATGGGTGAGAATGTAATCCATATAGTTGAGTGCAAATAAATAGGGAGATATAGATTGATGGGTGTAGAATTAGAGGACTTTAGAGTGACAGACTAAAGCCCCCAATTTGATTTATTATTTTATGTTTTGAGACGAGATGTTAGCCCCCAGGTATATGGAGTAGAGGAAATTCTAGAGTGAGAGTTAGTATCTTTCCTCCTAACTCGTCTTCAAGATTTATAAAACAAGAGATTAACCTATGTTCTTTATAGAATCTCTAGTAAGGGTAAAGAATATAATTGCTCCTATTTGACACAACACATTTATGATATTTCCATAAGAAAAATTACATTACTTGTTACTGATTTATAAAAAGGAAAAATATATTTCATTTGCATTAGTTTTCATCTTACAAAAATTTAGTTAAATTAGTTACTTACTTTCATTTCAAATTATAAAAATTAACTAAAAGAATCGAATTTTATTTCCTAGAATATTATCTTTAGTTTGGGTAAGATTTTTTCTAAAAAAGTACAAAGTTATTTTTATGTTTCCTTTGCTAAAAATATAAATATTTATTTAACACTTTCCCTGTGGGATCGATATCTCGAGGCTTAATCAGAAAGTCCTATATTACTTGATAACAATACATATACTTGCGTAGTATCCCATTGTCGGCATATTTTTAGGTTATGTGATTTGCAAAGGGGTCGCCTACAGAAGTTGTCGGCGAATTTTTTAGATTTTAAATTTAATTTAAATATATATATAATTTAGAAAGTAGTATTTGATTTTGAAAATGATTTTGAGTTTGAAAATTTTAAGATATGAAATATCAAACAGATCTCACATCCCAAATAGTTTATATAAACGAGCACCGCATCACAAACCGTGTATCTATCCCGAAGAATAGATACACTGTTTGACGATGGGGCTTGATTAAGTAAACTAGAAGATTTGGGACATCCGTTTGGTCTGCGAACCAATTTTATAAGCCGACAAATTCCCCTGTTTAATATAAAGAAATTAAGCAGGGTTTATATTACCTGGGTTCTTAAAGTTCCCTATAAGGGCAAGCCCCTATAGTTAATTACATCTTAAATGACAGAAATCATTTAAGAAAACTCTCGATAATGATCAGTGGTTTTGCTCTCAAGAATTTCCAAGTTTAAGGTTTTCAAATGATTGGATTTTAGAAAACTTCAATTGGGAATGGATCAAATTTGAACAGTTATTTTTAGGAGTCCAAAGGAAGAGAAGTAGGAGAAGCTGAGGATCCAAGAAGAATCTTGGCAACTTCCCAAACTATCCTATTGTTTGGCTTCAATTTTGGAGTTTATTTAATGTTGCAATCCTGCTAATTTTAATTAATTAGGACTTATGTTTGTATGACATAATCACACAAATAGCCTAGAAGATGTGAAGGTTTATGTCGTATCAAACGACTACCTCGGAGTCCTAAGACTGGTTAGGGCTTAATTTGCATAGCATGATTATACAAATGCCTAACAAAAAGTTAAGGATTTATGTTGCACTAAACAAACTACCTCGAAATCCTATGGCTTGGTTGTTTAAAACTAAGAAAGGTTTTGATGAAGTAGACTCAGGTTTTGCTGATGACGATGGCCATGCTGCCCACTATGCTCCAAGCTTCTTGTTGTTGCAGAGGTTTAGTTTTAGAAGTCATAAATCAAGAGATGAGAGAAGTATTTTGGTTTAGAGAAAATCTTAAAATCCAAGTGTTTTTAATATTTTAATTAAAACAAATCTTAATGTTGTTTAAACAGAACCGATTAAGATCCCACGGTTCCGTCATCCTGGCACCGTTATTTTCATTGAATTCACTTAGTCCCGTATGAATTTGCTAAACTCAACTGAATGAGTTCCACACTTTCATTTAGACCGTGGGAAATCCCGTTAGCAACATGTGGGTTACATCATCCGAGGTATTCCCGATCATTCAACGAGACGTTTTAATTTAGTTAAAGTTATAGTTTTGTTGTTCTGTTTGTGATTAAATTTTGAGTTGTTTTATATTTTGAAATGTTGTGGCTGTGAATTTTATCATGCAATGACTTTTATTTTAGTTTTGGTTTCAGTTCAGGGACTAACCTAAAGGTTTTGGTTTTCATGCAACAGTCTTGTTTAACATGCAAGAAAAAGTAAAGTTCGGTGCATGTAAGTAAATTGCAATAAATACGTACCTGGAGGGTCTTCCCGTCATCCCAAGCTGCACTTAAAACACATGTTAATGCATTTAAATATTTTGCAATAAATACCTAGGTAAAGCTAAGGGAAAGGGTATTGGTTGTCTACCAAGTTCCTAATCCTATAACTAGTCATCTCCTATGACGTCTAGGTTCTTGGTTTGGTTTAAGGATGATTTTCTTCATCAAAGAACAATTAAATTCAATTGTTCTTCTAAAACATCCCGTCATATTGAGGAAGTGCTTAGGACGAGTCCTAAACATCTTTTCAATACTTCTGGATTATTTCGAGTCCAAGTAAATTTAGTTGCATAGGTGAATTAATCATCCAGGGATTTAAGTTTTGTTCCCTTGCTCAGTAAACTAGGACATTTGAATATCCTATAAGTGAAGTAACACTTCACTTGATACGTCATTTAAGAGTTATAATAATAAGAGCTTTAAAAGGGTAAATCAACTTATTAAGTATTTTAATGATTTAAACTTAATGATTTAATTTTAATTTTGACTTAATTATAAAAAATAATTTAAGTTTGGAATAGTGTTCAAGTTATTTTAGATTTAATTCTTAATGATTTCATTTAGGTTTGTTGTTAGATGATTTTGATTTAATTAAATTTAATTTTAATTAATTTTAATTTAATTTTAATTTAATTTGATTTGATTTTAATTTAATTTAATTTAATTTAATTTAATTTGATTTAATTTGATTTAATTTAATTCTAATTTAATTTCATTTAATTTAATTTTAATTTAATTTTAATTTAATTTAATTTAATTTTGATTTTAATTTAATTTAATTTAATTTAATTTAATTTTAATTTAATTTAATTTTAATTTAATTTAATTTAATTTTAGTTTAATTTTAATTTGGATTATTATTTTAATTTTTTTTTAAGTAAGAATTAAGTATTATTGAAGTGATTTATTTAGGGATTTTTAAATTAAAGAATAAATATCCTCTTAATAATATCCCTACTTTAATAATTCCAATTTCTATTATTCTTCCAAAATTTCAATTAATTAATTAATTAAAGTTTTATTTTAAATATATTTGAAATGGTTAGTAGGTTTCTACCCTCAATCATTTAAGTTTCAATCATCCAAAATCAGTTTAAAGTCAAATATTTTACCCTCCCCTTTTTGATTAATCCTAAAATTTTAATTAAGGGTTGAAATTTTTAATTACCCTTTTGCCCTTCAAGCTTAATAATTCTATAACTCACTAAATTAAGCTCAAGTGAACTTGAAATTTTTATGTAACCTCACTCCTATGTCAATTAAGACATTAGAGGAGAAAATGTATTTTTCTGTATTTAATTTATTTATGTAATTATTTTTAATGGAAAATAGGGGTTTTTAAGGAAAATTCAATAACATAACCAAGGAAATTTTTCTACCATTAAGAAAATTATGGGATGTTCCTAATGACCAGAGGACCATTTGGACCAATTTTGGTGATTTTTTGAATTATATGTTATTTATTAGAATTATTTTGAGTTTTGGAGTATTAATTAATTTTAAAATAAAATTAAAGTTCAAAAATGGATTTTATATTTTTCCTAAATCTCTCTGACCTCAAGGAGTCCAGAGAAACAAATTTTATATTTTTTTTATTTTTCTTTGATTTATTAGAATTATTTTAGTGAAAAGGTTGGAAAATACATTTTTTTAATATTAAAAATTACATTAAGCCTTTAAAATTCAATATCTTATCCTAGGGACTTAAAAAAAATATTTGGTTTGTTCCTAAGTGATTAGAATTCAAAATGTGACACTTTGGTGATTTTTAATATTTTTATGATTTTTATTATTTTTTAATTATTAAAATATTAAAATAATGATAAAAATCAACTTTTTTAAAAAAATTACAATTTTAATTTTCCTAAGTTCCTCTGATATCAGAGAATCTCCAAAACCATTTTTGTGAATTTTTGAAAAGTATTTTGTGAGTTATGAATTTTTAAAGTTTAATTTTATCCATTTTGCTTAAGAGGCTTAATCAACCCATTTGGTGGGGTTAATCAAGTCCAATTGATTTCAAATTTTTATGTGATGTTTCTTTGATCCTAAAGATCAGTGGAGAATTGTTTTCAAGTCACTTTAATGTGTAGTTAACCCTAATTAATTAAAGTTCAATTTTAGGTGTTTAGGCCAATTAGGGTTGTCCAATGTGAATTAACTCAAAACCTATTTTTCCTAGGTTCCTCTGGTCATAAAAAACATCACCAAATTTTCCTAGAATTTATTTCTCAACATGCTAATTATTGGAATTAAAATACTCAAAACATTAACATGCAATTAAAAAATCAATAACTTCTCATAGGGATGGCCTCTGACCTTGGAAAATTCAGGGAATGTTCCCATGTTCAGAGGCTTCAAAAGCCCTATGGTCTCATGCCATGGTGAATTGCCTATACAAATGGAGAATTAAAACAATGCAGAGAGTAAATAAATCATTAAAAATAAAATACTTAATGAAATTACTTGATTTCTTTTCCACATTATTCTCCTCTATTCATTGAGCAAGATGGTATTTTTATTTTATTTTTAGGATTTTTCTACACAAAGTTATGCATTTTTGAAGTTCTGGGTATTTAATAAATAAGAAAATTCCCTATTTATTTACTTATCCACGCGGCGCCGCGTCAACCTTAGCCTCCCCGAACGGCCACGTGGCGTCTTCTGGTTCGGTGTCGCCATCTGACTGGGATGCCACGCGGCTCGCTGTATCGTCCCATCTCCTCATACGACTCAATCTGGACCGTTCACCCGCGCGTGTATCAAATGGACGGCATCCGTTCATCGTCCCCAAGCCTCCTATCCCGAGAACCGTCCATCTTCCAGGCTTAATATCTCCCTCGATACTTAACCTATTTCTACGTTCTTATGCTCTATGGATTCATCTTGAAGAGATGAACACATCCATATGATTTATGTGGCATGAAATTAAGGCAATAGAAATGGAGAATTCATGGAAGCTCGGGAAGAAGAGAGAGCTCATACCTTTGCTCAGAGAAGTGTGGCTTCGATCTGAGAGTTGTGTCACCTTCGATTGAGTCCAAGTAAGCTCTAGATGAAGTCTCTGGCCTTAGGGAATTGCCTAGACTTGATTTCCACCAGACTCGATCACAACCTTTGGAGGCTAGAACATATGAGTGGCCTGGAGAGGGGCTTTCACTAGGGAACTCCTTCTCTTGGTCTTTTGCAGGTGTGGGTGAGTTTAATTTGATTTTGGTGAAGAATTGGGAGATGTCCTGGTTTTGGGTGAAATTTTGGCTGAGAAATTGGGCTCTGTTGGTGGGGATTAGGGCAAATTGTCACTGGGGATCAATTGCTCTAAGTGTGGAGGATGATCTGAAACAATTTTGGCAGAGTTTCTGTATGGTTTTGTGCAACTCTCCTCATGGCCGAGAGGGGGTGGTGCTTAAATAGAGTTGGCTGGAGGGCCTCCCTGGGGGAGTTAATGGCTGGGATCGACCGCTCTGGCGAGGGAAGAACGGCTCCAATGGCCACTGGGCATGGGGCGGCTCGACAAGGGAGAATTTCAATGTTTGGCTCCTTCCAAGGTCTCGGCCATGGTGTTTTCCGGCGAGCTGTGGTGGTCGGTCGGCCGAGCATGGGTCACCTTCAAGTTCAGGGAGGTCAGGGGTTGAATTTGGTGAAGTCAATTGGGGTTTGACATGTGTAAAGGGCTTGATTTAAGTGGAGTGGGGAAAGAGTGTATTTTGGCTAAATTTGGTCAAATACATGGATTGGGCTAGGTGCACCTCCCCAAGGCTAATTTGGGCTGAAGAGAAAGTCATTAATTCAGCTTAATTAGTTGGGAGAAGTCACCATCCAAGTACAATTAGGCTTAAGTATGAATTAGGGGAGACATGAGAGTGGTTAATCACTCTTAAGAGAATATGTAAAGAACCTCCTCCTTTTGCCCAAGATAGCATGGTGACATGTAAAGGGGCTTTCATGGCTCCCATGTGGCTCATGCATGGCTTCATGGCTTGCCTATGGCTTAGGATGGCTTGGCTTGGTTTCATAGAAATGGGTTTTAGGCTTTTTTGATGAATTTTAAGGAGATTGTTATGTGGCTAAAATTAGAATTATTTGATGATAAATTAGAACTTTAGAGATGATTTTAAATTGAATGCATGATGAGGGAGAGTGTCATATGGGCTTTGGATGAATTTTTGGGCTTTTGAGTTTGGTTAGGAATGGGCTTTTAAATGATTTAAATGGGTGGATTTTATGTTTCAAAATGGGCTTTTAGATGAAAAATTTTGCAAAGATCCATGCTAAATAAATGTTGGGTTTAGTTTAAGGATGTGTCATGAGTGATTTGGATCAAACTTGAGGTGGTTTGGAATTGAATTGGGTCTAAATTGAGTCTCTTTTTAGTGATAGGGTCAAAATAGGTCAAAGTGGACTAACTTGGGCTAAGGTTGGGCTAATGTTGAAATTTATGTAAAATTAACATTAATAAATGTTTATGGGAGTGTTTCAAAGAGGTTTCAACTTTGGTTGGGTTTTGATTTTGGGATTTGGGCCTATTTGGGTTAGGTTTGGGTGTAGGCCCATTTAAGGGATTTTGGGTTTGGGTTGAATTTGAGTAGGGTTTGGGTCCAAGTTTTGGGCAAATTATGTTAGTGTTCTGATTGTGGATATGTTATCAAGGTTTTAGAATATATTTGGGGTTAATTAGAGTTGAATTGGGTTGGTTTGGGCCAAGTTTAGGTCATGGGCCAAAATTGGGCCTTAAGCTTAAAAGTGAAATTAGATTCAAATGTCAATCAAATTGGACTTGGATTTGGTCTAGATTGATATTGGGGATATTGAATTGAAGCTTAGAATTGAATTGGACCAAAACTGAGGTCAATTGGGGTGGTTTGGTTTGACATTGGGTTAACTTGGGTTAAAAAAATGGGTCAAATTGGGGGCTTTGGTAAAAGTGGGGTAAATTGGCAAAATTGACACATGGTCTAGTTGAACAAAATGAAATTAAAAATATTTGGGATTTTTTGGAATTTTCTGGGAATTTTTAGAATTTTTTGAATTTTTGGGTCAAGAGGGGCATTTTGGTAATTTGGAGGGTATTGGGGGTATTTTTGGAATTTTTGGAATTTTTGGTCAAAGATGATCACTTTGAATGGTGAGAAATGTTTAAGGATTGATTTTGAGGAATTTTGAGGAATTTGGGTAATTTTGCAAATTTTGGGTCATTTCAAGGGCATTTGGTAGGTTTGGCGGGTTCGGGGGCCCCGGGGGTCAAAAATTGAAATTTTTGAAAAATGAAGATTGATTGAATGAGAGTAGAATGGAATCACTTTGGTTGAGCCATGAAGCCATATTAAGCCCATATGAGCCATGAGAGGACTCATTTGAGGTATTCACTATGTTGTTCCTAACCCTCTTACGCGAGGGCTTAGTGGTTAAGGACCATCCATATGAATTACTCACATGAGTCAAAAGGTCAAGCCGGGTGAGAGTGTGGTTTTAGGACTTGGAATGTGTGTGAGAGTGTGGTGTATGTGTAAGTCATCCCTCACTGCACTGTGCCACCTGGGGTGATCCTAAGGCCAAAGAGTCCTATAGGGAACTCATCCTTCTCAGGGGCAGTGACTTGGGGGTTTACAATCAAGCATATAGGGTTTGCAGGGAGTTAAGAAGTGGCTTGAATTTCTAAAGGATGGGTCCCAATTCTAGTCCTCTAGGATAGTCAAAGGAAAAGCCTAAGGCTAGATCCTAAGCACTAAAGAGAAAAGGGAAGACCTCATCAAAAATGAGGTCAACACCCATTTTAAAATATCATTTAAATCTCTTATTTTAATTGGCATCAAGTTTTTGACGTCATTGTAAAGAAAGAAATATCATTAAAGAGAACTATCAATTCATATATAAAACGTAAGCATAAATATCATGGATCAGGGACATTCTTATAGGAGCTTTATACGTAGTCCTATATGCCCACAATGCATTATCCAATCTATCAGACCAATCCAATTTGTTGAGATTCACAGTTTTCTCCAAAATTTATTTAATTTCACGTTTTGATACTTCTACTAAACCACTAGTCTGGGGATGATAAGTAGATTAGAATCTATGCATAATATTATATTTTTCAACCAGTCTCTCAATTCTCTTATGCCTAAAATGGGTTCCTCCATCAGTGATGATTACTCTCGGCATTTCATATCTTGTAAATATATTTTTCATTAAAATTTTTGAAACACTTTATGCATCACATTTAGGTAAAGCTATTGCTTTGATCTATTTTGATACATAGTCTATAGCAAATATATAAATTTCCAAATGAAGGAATAAATGATCACATAAAATATATCCCTATACATAAAAAATTTCAACTTTCAATGTATAATTCAAAGGGATCTCCTTTCTTCTAGAAATATTTCTTTCTCACTGACAACGATCACATATTTTAATATATTCATTAACATCTCTAAAAAGGTAGGCCAATAAAATTCATATTGTAAAATCTTATGTGTAGTTCTATTTGTTCCAAAATGTTCTCTTAATTCAGAATCATGATGTCTTTGAATAATTTGTTCAGATTCTTCATAAGGCACACATCTCCACATAATTAGATCTTTACACTGTTTATATAAATATGGTTCATCCCAAAAGTGAAATTCAGCATCATACATAAATTTCTTCTATTGTTGTGTCATTAACCCAAATGGTAAAATATCACTCACAATATACTTAACAATTTCTGCATACCACGGTATATTCTTTCCATTAAAATTATATAATTGTTCATCAAGGAAAGATTATGTAATTTCATTTCCAAAATTAGATAATCCTTTCAGTTCCAACCTTAATAAATGATCAGCTATTTGATTATCAATTCCTTTTCTATCCACTACCTCAAAATCAAATTCTTGCATTAGAAGTATCCATCGAATTAATCTTGGTTTTACATTCTTCTTTTGCATTAGATACTTAATAGCATAATGTTCTATGCATTTAGCCCTAATTAAATAAGACCTAAATTTATCAAAAGCATAAAAAATAGCTAATAACTCTTTTTATTAGTAGTGTAATTAATTTGAGCATCATTAAGAGTTTTTCTAGCGTAGTATATTACTTTAAAAACTGTCATATCTTTACCCTAAAACATCTCCAATGGCATATCACTGGCATCACAAATTAACTCAAATGGTTTCTCCCAATCAGGTGAAACTATCATTGGAGCAGTAACTAATTTTTCTTTTAATAATTCAAAGGCTTTTATGCATTCTTCATTAAAATCAAATTTCATGTCTTTTTTTATAAGTTGACACAGAGGCTTAGTAATTTTTGAAAACTCTTTTATATAATGTCTGTAGAAACCAGCATGACTTAGAAAACTTCTAACCCCTCTCACTGTGGTAGGAGGTGGTAGTTTAGCTATAATTTGGATTTTTGTTGGATCTACTTTCATATCTTTTTCAGAAATTTTATGCCCAAGCACAATTCCTCCTGCAGCCATAAATTGACATTTCTCCTAATTTAATACTAAATTTGTTCTTTCACAGAGTTCCACAATTCTTTCTAAATGATTTTAAAAAAATTCAAATGAAGTTCAAGACACTGAAAAATCATCCATAAGCACTTCTATTCCATTTTTGATTAAATTACAAAAAATTGACATCATACATCTTTGAAATGTTGCAGGTGCATTACATAATCCAAAGGGCATTCTTCGGAAAGCAAATGTTCCATAAGGACTAGTAAATTTTTTCTTTTCTTGATCCTTAGGACCAATTGGAATTTGATGATAACTGGTATATCCATCGAAAAAGCAATAATATTTGTAACCAACTAATCTATCTAATACTTGGTCTAAAAAAGGTAAAGGAAAGTGATCTTTCCTAGTGGCGGCATTTAATTTTCTATAGTCAATACAGATTCGCCATCCAGTGACTTATCTTATGGGTATTAATTCATTTTTCTTGATTACATCTACTGTAACTCTCCCTTTCTTTGGAATGCAATGAATTGGACTCACTCAAGCGCTATCCGAAATAGGATATATTATTCTAGTACCTAACCATTTTAAATATCTTTTTTAACCACTTCTTTCATCATCGGGTTTAATCTACTTTGAGGATTAGCCTTAGGTTCATGACGTTCATCCAATAGAATTATGTGCATACAGTTCGAAGTACTGAATCTTTTAATATCAGTTAATGTCCATCCGAAGGCTTTTTTGTATCTTTTTAAAGTTTATAATAATTTTTGCTCTTGTGATTCAGTTAAATCTGAGGAAATAATAACAGGGAATGTAGATGAATCTCTTAAAAAAGTGTATTTTAAATTGGCACGTAATATTTTCATTTCAAGTTTAGGAGGTTTTATAATTGAAAGAATGAGATTTTTATTATCACTTTTTGTAGTATCCAACATCTCAAATCTTTCCTGAACATAATCTAACTTTTCATTTTCTACCTCAACATTTTTATCTTCCATCTCATCCTTATCCTCATATTTCAAATCTTCTTGCTCTAATTTCTCTTCAAACTTTTCCTTAAAATGCTCATTACTCAAATAATCACAAACTTCTATTTTGAAACATTCATTATTTTTTCTGTTACAGGATATTTCATGCCTTTTTATATATTGAATGTTACCACTTAATCATTGACTCTATTAATTCTTCTTTTTGAACATCTATCACAGCTCTTCCAATTGTAAGGAATGGTCTTCCAAAATGATAGGAATTTCTTTATCTTCCTCAATATCTAGAACAATAAAATCCACCGTAAAGATAAATTTATGAACCTTCAGCGATACATCTTCCATAACTCCTTTAGGATAGATGATCGAACGATCAGATAACCAAAGAGTTACAGTAGTAGGGGAAATCTCTCCTAAGTCCGACCTTCTAAAAATTGATAGAGGCATAAGATTAATACTGGCTCTCAAATCACATAAGGTTCTTCTAAAAAATCGTTCACCAATAGCCAGGTATAGTAAAGCTACTAGGATCTTTTAGTGTTCCAGGAAGATTATTCTAAATAATTGTATTATATTCCTCACTAAGTGCAACAGTATCATTATCTGAAAACTTACTTTTCTTGTTAAGTATATCCTTCATAAAATTCACATAATTTGGCATTTGTTTTAAGGCTTCAACAAAAGGAATATTTATAGTTAATTTTGTAAGGATTTCTAAAAATTTTGAAATTTTTTTATCTCTCTGTTGTTATTTCAACCTTTAAGGAAACGGAGGCGGAGGTCTTTCTACAGTAATTTTCATTGGTTTAATTGGATATTCCAAATCTAGATATGTATCATCATTACTTTTTTCTATTTCCACCATTTCCTTTTCAGTTTCAATTTCTTTTTGTGCTCTTGTTTCCAATTCCTTTCCACTTCTTAGTTGAATAGCTTTAATTTGCTCTTTATTTTGATCTTTGGATTAATTTCGACATTACTAGGAAGAATTTCTGAAGGTTTATTACTAAGGTTAGTTGCAATTTGTCCCAATTGATTTTCAATGTTTCTAATAGCAGCTCCTTGACTTTGTAATTGGTTTCCTTGACTTTGTAATTGATTCTCTATGTTTAATACCAATTCTTCAATAGATAATTTCTTCTTCTTAACTTGTGAGTTACTAATAAAACCTGGAGGATAATAAGGTCTATAGTTAGGATTTCCTTGGTTGTTTAAATTTCCTAATTTTTTCACTGATTTTTATTATTATTCCAATTTAAATTAGGGTGATTCTTCCTACCATGATTATAATAATTAGAATAGGGATTATTGGGTCTATTATTTATGGTATTCAAAGTCTCTTAAGATGATTGAGATTCCATTGAATTTTTCTCTAACACCAGTGCGTTTGAGAATAGTTCATTCCAAAATTTGATTAATTTTTTTAGATATAGCACCAATTTGAGAAGCCAACATAGATATTGCTTCAAAATTATGAATTCTAGCTACTCTTTTTGGATTAACCCGTTCAGCGGGCCAATGAAAATTATTAGTAGCCATCTCCTCTATTAAAGAATATGCTTGATCAAAAGGTTTTGACATTAATGATCCACCAGCAGCAGCATTGATAATAGATCTAAGTGATCCAATTAATCCATTATAAAAATTTTAAATTATTAACCCGTCTAGTAAATGATGTTGAAACTTTCTAAGGAGATCCTTAAATCTTTTCCAAGCTTTGTATATTGATTCCCTTTCGATCTGATAAAAAAGATGTAATATAGTTCCTAAGCTTAGCAATTTTTGAAGGTGGAAAATATTTAGACAAAATTTTTTGAGATAGTTCTACCCAAGTTCTGATAGATTCAGGTGCTAAAGAATTTAATCACGTCTTAGCTTTATCCCTTAAGGAAAAAGAAAAAATTCTATGTCTGACAGCATCATTCGACACTCTGTCATATTTAAAAGTAGCACACAATTTTAAAAAACTAACAAGATGTAAATTAGGATCTTCAGTAGGTGTTCCCCCAAACTGATAATTTTGTACCATCTGGATAATAGCAGGTTTAAGCTCAAATAAATTAGTAGCAACATTAGGATTTTGAATAGTTAAGTGAAAATCATATGTTGTAGGATTAGCATAATCTCTTAAAGGTCTCTGTTGATGTTCATTTTCAATTCTTTGATTATCTAAATTGTTCGCCATGTTGTTCAAATTTTCAGATTCTTTTTGTTATTTTCGAATTTTTCTAACAAAACGTTATATTCTGGGTGGTAAAGTATTAAACCTTCAGATCCAATACTACGTATAAACAAACATAGTCAGCACACTTAAAATAAGCAATAACACAAATATAAGTTTAATAGATCAAACAAATTTTTTTCAAATACTTCTAAATTTACTGTTACATTCCCCGGCAATGGCGCCAAGAACATGATGCGATGTTTTTGTATTTCGATATATTTTATTATAGACACCAGAATACATACGCAAGTATATGTATCGCTCAAGTAATATAGGGCTCTAATAGAGTTCTAGTTATCGATTTTATAGGGAAAGTGTAAATTTATGATAATAGCAGATCGAAACACAATGTTCAAACTATATAAAACTTACAAGTGAAAAGCACAAGTTGCTAGTCTTTAATTATGCTAATAGAATTATGTTTTCCAAACTACTTTCTAAACTTCAAAGTAAAATTACTAATTCTAAATAAAGTTTTACAATTTGTAATGAAAGGTTCAAATTGGAGAAATTATCATTCACCTTGCAATGAAATTATGGTTAATGAAAGGTCTAGACCTTTGGAAATTTTATTGTTCCAAATAGGAGCACTCCTATTCGTTACCCTCTTTCGAGTGCATAAAAAACATTGGCGAATCATAGGTTTAGTCTCTAAATCTGTGGTTAGGCAGGAAGGATACTAGCTCTCACTTCATGGCTCCCACTTCCCCCTTGCTTGAGGGCTAAATCTCACTTAAGTTTATAAACACTAGGGTTGAATTAGGGATTTTAGTCTGTAACCCCAAAAATCTCTAATTCTACGCTCAACAAACTATATTTTCCTATTTATTTGGACTAAACCTTATGGACTACATTCTCATCCATGGATTTGAATGTGATTCTCACATTGTTGCAGAATGCATACTCCTCCCGGATAAATGTTTCACAATAAATTTTAACATTTCAATTGGCCAAATTGAAAAGTAAATGAAGTACAAAGTGTAAAATCATCACAAGTATTTAACATTTAAATTGTATATCCAATCAATCTCTTCATTTTACTAAATCTCATTGCAAGGAGAAAGACAAAGAAATCTACTCACATTTCATGAGGAAGAAAAGAAAAAACATGGATTTTATATATAAAAGAAAGTTCATACCAACAACAATAAATAAACACAGCTTATCTGAAACTCATTCCCTAAAGCAAATCTTTTAAAGTTTCTTTGAATCTCTTTCTCTCTTTACAATAACATACAATTATCTCTTAGAAAAGTAAGAAAGAATAAATCTCTCACTTTTCTTCCTCTCCTATAACTCTAGAGAAAATTCTCTTTTACTTCACAGACACACAACCCAGCAACTCCTACTGCAAGACTCTCCAAACTCTCTCACACGCACACCTTTTCTGGCAGTCAAAACACTCTAATATAGTGTAAGGATGAATTTCCCTAAGAGATGCCTCAAGCAACCTTCCAAAAGTCATCCAAATACGTCGAATCTACAAAAAATTCACGTGTAACTATCTTGGGTGCCAACGGTGCCAGATTTGGGCGTCATCGGTGACATGGCTTTGTCAAATGGTGTTGTTGATGCCAGAACATGTTTTTGGGAATCTCCTTTCTAGATTTGGGCGTCATCGGAGCCTAGAGCACAATCTCCAAAAATCGCCTCATTTGACTCCAAATTTAGTACTCTTTGCTTCATTTTGCTCCAAATGCCAAAAAATAACATACCTGCAACAAAACATGAAGATACCCTTCTTTAAAATGCAATATCACCAAAAATGAGTATAAAATATAGGTAAAAAGTCAAACATATTTTTGGTGCCTCACCAGCCAAAAGTGACACTTCCGGGAGGTTTCTTGGACTTCACTAAAGCTTCTACAACGTCTGATTGAGGCCTAACCTCTTTGACAAAGGTATTGACCTCTTCCCCCCAAATCGAGCTCGGTTTGGTATTTTGTTAAGAAAAGTTAGATTCCAAGCTTGATCAGCCATATAGATAGGTTCGTCTTGAGTAGATGAAGGTGTAGGAACAAACCTGAAGTGATTTAGATGAGAATCGAGAGAGATTTTAGGGTTTGAATGTGTGCGGTTCATAGTTCACATCAGATGATTTCGATAAACCAGAACCATCGGATCGCGCGTGTAATGAATGGAGGGCTAGGATTGCACCGGACATAAGACCTGTATGTGAACAACAAGCTGCGTGGCAGTTGAGTCAGATAGCGACATCGAATGGCGGAGCACCACGTAGTGCTTTTGGAGTTGCCTAGGTTGACACAGCTTCGAGTCAGATAAATAGAAAAATCAAGATTTTCTGGATTTAATTAATTCTGTCACCTTATTTCTTAGGGGTGTGTGGCATGAAATTTTGATGGCTTGTCATCTCTGTCCTTAGGGGTGATCTCTGATTTTTCCGGGGTCAAAGAAGATTTCTAACCAGAGAGCCTAATTTTCAAGTAAAATCCCCTCTATTTAATTAAAAACATTATAATAATTAAAATATAAATAGAAAAGTACAAAACTTATTCTGTTAGGTTTACCGTGATCAAAGAACCCTAGGAAAAATATAAATTGGATTTAAGTAATTTAAAATAGCACTAATTGTAATTATCTCATTAAAAGCCTTAAAAAATTAAATAATTAAAAAAATAAATAGAAAGTCACAAAGATGAACTCATGTTGTAAATAAAAACTAAATTAGCTCACCGTAAAAAATTAAACCTAATTTGAATTAATTTGACCACAAAATTTAATTTTCTAAGTAAAATGGCATTTTTGGCAGTAAATTAATTATAATAATTAAAATAACATTTTTGAGAGCTCCTTGCGACTAGAGGGACATAAGAAAAGAAAATTTGAATTTAAAATAAATATTTGATTTTTAAGCCATATTTTAATTTTTAAATAATTAACAATAATTAAAAATTATTAAAATCAAAAAAATGTAAAAGTGCACTAAAATGTTCTAAATTGTTGCATAATCACTTAGGAGCAATTAGAATGTTTTCCTAATTTTATAAAAATGGTTATGAAATTTCAAAGGCTTAAGAATGCATTTTTCCCTAATTTTGCACCAAAATAATTACAATAAACAAAATAAAAATCACAAAAATATGAAATTTGCTTCTCTGAGTTCCCTGAGCTCAGAGAGATTTAAGAAAAATATAAATTTGAATTTTTAACATAAGTTCTATTTTATTTTAAGTAATACTCAAAATAAACAAATAATTATGATAATTAAAATAAAATTCAAAAAAATCATAAAAATTGGTCTAAGTGGTCCTCTGGCCTAAGTGAACCTCCAAAAATTTTCATAAGGACACATGATATACTTCTGATAAGTTAATGTATTAACTTGGCAAATACCTATTTTTGCATTAAAAATAATTATAAAATAAAATAAAATAAAAATTCGTATTTTCTCACTGATATTTTAATTGACCCATGATTGGGGTAACATAAGAATTTCAAAGTCATTTAAATTTAATTCAAAGAATTATGAAGTGATAAGATCTTATAAGGCAAAATTGTAATTATGGAATTAAGCCCTAACTAATATTTAGGTTAAATAAAAGGAAAAACGAGTAACATATGATCATAACTACTCATCTAAATGATTGAAACACAAGGGATTAAATGGTAGAAACCAACTCATCACTTCTTCTTAACAAGGGTATAATTGTAATTTGCCACGAATCATCTTCATTTGGAAGTTAATTAAATTGAGAGATCCTAGGGTGAGGGGCTTGATTTTGGAAGACCATAAACTATTAATTGAAGACCCCTGACTAATGGTTGGATTACAACACAACACCTGATCAGGGTTAGGCTCACCTAACTTGACACTCTTAAAATCACAAATCCACCCATGCAGGGCCTAGTAGTGAGTTAGGTTCAATCCAAGTTTGTTTAATGAGGCTTATAAAAGACAATAAAATTAATCCCAAATAATTTGGAAACACTACTAGCCCAAATCTAAGTCTAAAATGGCTAGATTCTTTAGCAATCAATTTGCCCTTAAGGGCCTCCAATCACATAATTCAAAAGTAAAACATCAAGTGATAGTTACCCCACTCATAAGGGATGATTAAAACATCCAAGTTCATTGAGCACAGAATAAAACATCTACATTGCACTTTGAATAACTTATGGATGAATGATTTAGCAATATAATGAGTTCAGAAGAACTCGAGACTTTCCAAAAAAATCTTAAAAGAAGTGTAAGGTTATCCCTCGCACTCCTTTATAGCCTTTTGGATATCTTGGAGAACATTTATACCCATTATGTCTTTGCTCAAGAAAGTCATCCTTCAATCCAAGTGAATAAGAACCCACCAAGTTATGAGTATGACTCGGTGGGCATTCATCTTGAACTGCTTTTCCTGCTTTCCTTTCTGGCAATTAATTTAAATTCCTGCAAAATTATATACATTGCAAAGGTTAAAATTTCAGCTAAAGTGTGAGAAGATGACAGGTAAGCTTTTATATTATTGTATTGTAGCTCATTTTTACTTTACTTTCACTAAATTTACTTTCATGCTTTTACTTTAATACTGTACTTACTTGCAAACCTGTATGTCAAAACCAATCCAATACAAAATCAAAATAGAAATGAACATTCAAAACAAAACCCAAAACAAAACTTCTTTTTCAAAATTAAGCAATTGTTTCAAAACAAAAGATAACTAAATTAATACACTCTCTTTGGATGGTCGGGAATCCCTCGAATGAAGCAACCTACGGCTGCTAACGAGATTTCCCCGGTCTGGATGAATTGAACAATTCATTTGGACTAAATGAACCTGAAGAAATAGTGGTTCCTGAATGAGAAATTTGTGGGATCCTAACTGGTATAGCTTAATAAACTTAAATTCCCCCATAAGAAATTTAAACAGCAATAACAACAACAAAACCTAACACATGTACCTTAAACCTCTTGGAACTTCTTTGAACCTCTTGAACCTTACACTTCTAAACTTGAAACCCTCTGCAATGAGTAGCTTGGAGCATGCACCATGGGCAGCACAACGAGGACGTATAGAAGAACATCTTCGAGAGAGAAAACAAGTATACAACAGTAAAACGAATCTTTAACATCAAATCTTTCCTAATAAATAAACAACGAACCATAGAACTTTGAGATTGTCTTTCTAGTGTGACATAAAGCCTCAATTGATCTCTTAAGCCTTTGCACACTATGCAATATAATCCCTAACTTGTCTTAGGATTCTGACGTTTTCGCCTGATATGACATAAATCCTTCTATCCTCTAAGCTATTTGTATGATTGGTATCACAGATGTGAGCCCTAAATAATAAAATTTTGAGAATGAAATATTAAATAATACCCCCTTAAAATTGAATCCAAACCATAAGATAGTTTAGGAAGTCACCGGGGTTCGTCTCAGGAGCCGTGACATCCCCTAGCTTTTTCCTCCTTTGGACTCCACAATAACTGTTCCCATTTGCACTGTTCCCATTTGATTTTTTTCATATGTCCAACCTCGAAAATCCTAACCCTTTTGAGTTCATGAAGACAATATTTCCTGAACATCATTGAGAGTTATCTTAAGTGACTTTGATCATTTGAGAGGTAATTAACTATAGGGGCTTACCCTTATAGGAAACTTTAAGAACCCAGATAATATAAACCCTATCTAATTTTTCATATTAGATAGGAGAACTTATTGGTCAACATAAATGGTTTCACAAACTAAACGGATGTCATAGATTCTTTAGTTTATTTAAATGAGCCTCATCATCAAGTAATGCATCTGTTCTTTGGAGTAGATGTACAGCTTGCAATGTTGTGCTCTTTTCTTTAAACTATTGCATATATGAGATCGATCTAATTTCATATTTTTAAATTAAAATGTTACTTTTCAAAATTTTATATATATATATATATATATATATATGTGTGTGTGTACATATGTATATATATATATTTATATATATATATGTGTATATATTTATATATATATATATAAATATTTACACACATATATATAAATATTTACATATATATATATATATATATATATATATATATATATATATATATATTCCAAAAAGGAGCAACAGTGGGCTCCTTACATGTTAATAACAAATGGAGAGTACAAAACCAAAAATGGAAAGGCTCCAACTAACATCAAAACCTAAGGAGTCCACTCCCAAAAGACCACAAAACAAGAAAGCCAAGATTGTGTGTGTGTGTGTGTGTGTGTGTGTGTGTGTGTGTGTGTGTGTGTGTGTGTGTGTGTGTGTGTATATATATATATAATTAGTTTAAAATGGTTGGGTGAAACCCCACAGCACCCAAAATCCAAACAAAAAAGAAAAACCATAGGGGCATTCCCTTCAGGATAAAGTGAAGGAAAAGGAACCACCAAAATCTTAGAAAAATGGGATTGGCTCCACTCTAAGATGTGGAAGTTGCAGCTTGTCTCCATTAATTAAAATTTTGAGGTCAATGTGGGGGTTGTAGAAACTAACACCTGCTGGGTTTTTGCCCCCATAACTGCTAACCAATTCGCCACTTTATTACCCTCCCTGAGAATTGAAGAAATGATAAATTGAGGGGGTTTAGCCTGGTTTATTTGTTTTCACCAATAGTCTTGCATCCAGGTTGTTGACTGATCTTGTTGTAGAGTGTTAAAGAGAACAGTGGAATCGACTTCTAGCCAAAGGTTCGACCAGTTGGCAATTATAGCAATATGCAAAGCATACTCCACAGCAATAAATTCAGCATCAAGGGCATCTCTAGCTTCCACAGGTGCATAGAAGAAAAGAAGGCAGTTACCATGAGAGTTTCTGAAAACTCCCCCCACTCCAGCATTGTCGTTGGAGAAACTGCCATCTGTATTGATTTTGATGGTTGGGTTAGTAGGGGGGTTCCAACTAACCAATTTAACTTTTTTACCAACAGCAGTTGGGAGCTCAATTTGCAGCAGATTGGTGAAACCTTTGTGTTTAATAATTTTGTGTAGATATGTTTTACAGTTTTTGACTACTTTGTCCACAGTGGCAGTGATCCCATCGAATTTGGCATTGTTTCTGGCCATCCACAGAAACCAATTAAACAATGCAGTGTAGAGTATGAATTTTTTGATTTCCCCTATTCATCCAATGTTTATGAAATTCTTCCCATCTATAAGTCTGGTTCTCCCAGCCATTGGTTAGTTGCAGCCATACAAATTTGGAAAAGGAACAATTAAAAAAAAAGATGAGAGATGGATTCTTCCTGGTGGTGGCAGAGCACACATTTAGAAGGCCCCCTAAGGCCTTTCAGTTTAAGTATATCATCAGTGGGATGAGGCCATGGATAGTTCTCCAGCACAGAAAAGACATGGAAGGGGACAAGAATTTATTCCAGATGGAGTTTCCCCAGGAAACTGAAGGCTAGCTGAATAGACTCCTGTAGATAGTTTTAGTTAAATTCTGGGTGTGATGGTTACTCCAACTAACTTTATCAGGAACATTTCGATCAAATTTGATAGAAGAAATCTGCTTAGCTGAGTGGTCCTGTAAAATGGCTTTAAGATGGGGAAGGGACCAGTTGCACCCATCCTAGAACTCACAAACTTTAGTAGATAGATCAGAAAGATTGTCCCTTGCAATTAGCCAGTCCTTGGGGCACCAATTATCCAGCCAAAAATTCACTTCACCCCTCCCCAGTTCCCAGATAAAAAGATTTTCAGCAGAATTCCTCACCTTGAGTAAATTGACCCATAATCTGGAGTCACCAACTTCCTGACCACTTGAGTAGGGTGGGAGTACCTGTAGTATTTACCCATCATATATTTAGCCCACAGAGAGATTTGGGCTCTGAAATTAATCCATAATTTGCACATGTTGACATGCTCGAATTTGAGGAAAACTTTTGAAGCCAAGCCCTCCAAGTCGACATCTGGTTTTGTGACCTTTTGCCAAGATGTCCAATGCTTTTGGGTTCTCCGACTCAGCCCATAGAAATCTGTTAAAAGCCCTTTCCAACTGCAATTGGGTGCTTTTCTTCATAGAAATCATTTGAAGAAGATAAGAGGGGAAGGTTGTGAGGATACTCTTAAGGAGTGTGATTCTACCTCCATTGGATAAGAATGAATTGGTCCAACAGCTCAATTGAGAATTAACTTTGGTGAGAATCTCCTCAAAATGGATTAGTTTGGTTCTACCCATAGTGAGAAAGACACCCAGGTATTTAAAAGGAGGGGTACTGCATTTGAATCCAGTGTATTCCAGAATCCATTGCTTGACCTGAATAGGTGTCAACTTGGAGAATACCAAATGACACTTCTCAGGATTGAAGATCATTCCAGATTGTTGTTGGAAGGAGTCTAAGCAGTGTTTCAGCTTTTTTACAGCAGTTTTATGAGCACTAGAGAAGACCATGATATCATCTGCATAGAGGAGGTGAGAAATAGCAATATTTGATTTATGATGGTACCTGGCAAAGCTTTTATTCAGAATGGTCTGATCAATCATCCTTGAGAAGTACTCAGCTGCTAAGATGAAGATGATCGGAGATAGTGGGTCTCCCTGCTTTAATCCTCTCATATATATATATATATATATATATATATATATATATATATATATATATATATATATATATATATGTGTGTGTGTGTGTGTGTGTGTGTGTGTGTGTGTGTGTGTGTGTGTGTGTGTACATATATATATATATATATATATATATATATATATATATATATATATATATATATATGTATATATATGTGTGTGTGTGTGTATATATATATATGTATGTATGTATATATATATGTATATATATGTATATATATATGTATATATAGATAGATAATTTGTAATTAAATTAAATCTATTTTAAAGCAGGGTACGAGAATCATATTCCTACGACTGATAATTTGTAATTTGGCAACCGACAATTTCTGACGACTTCGCTGGGGAATAGTTTATGTCTTCATATTGATTAGGAAATTTTACCTTCATGCATCGGTAATGTGTGTATGTCCCTCATAGGCCAGATTCCCTTCATTCGATGATGTAATTTACCCATTTCGTTCTTGAGAAAGTACAATCGACTCTTCTCGATTCCAGGACCGTCTGTTTGACCACTCTTAGGCAGAGGGGTTTAGGAGTCCTTATAGTTTTCTTTTGTGTGGGTCGGAGCCCCAATAGGTGTGTTGATGAACTAATTTTGCCAAAGCGAGGTGCGTTGTGAAGAGGGTCCCATATAGGGTGCTGTATTTCACTTTTGCTCCTTGTCTCTTGGGCTCAATTTGTTGTCTGTAAATTGAGCCAACTCTTTTATGAATCTTATTTCTGTTAATCTCTGAAAATTAAATTTTAACTCTTCAAATCTATAACAAAATTAAGAACACGCTGTGAAAGTTTGAAAAGATAAAAGAGAAAAGACATACCAAGTTCACAGAACAACCGCTCATAACTTATAGTGTTTGCACTATGATTACAAGGTGTGGGTCATTGCTAACTTTTAGTACCTTTCTTCGACAGTTGCAATGATAAACCCAACTCTAACTTTCTCCTGCAACCTGCCACCTGCCGTGAAGCTTGTCTTGTAGTGCCCACAATCCAGTTTGGGACTGCCTTCAGGGAGTTTGAAGTTGTGCTTGGTTAAGTCTCGTTCGTCGTTGTGAATGTTTCTGCTCCAAAAGTTCAAGAACATTCCACTGTGTATGACCTAAACTCCCACCATGACTTCCCTTCTTCTAAGAAAGAAAAGGTTATCATCGCCCCCGTCAAGCTAGTTGCTTCCATACCAAGGAGGATTGTTACCCCTACCGCTGACCCTCGATCCGCAGCAATGCACCAAAAACTTGGTTTGCAATCGCCAAACAATGCAGTAATTTATACTATCAAAAATATGTTATAGCCAATATTTTGACTCAAATAATAATAGTGGCTAGTGTATATAAATATAATTTTATGGAAAATATTTTACACACTAGGGGTACTACGCAAGTATACGTATCGTTTCAAGTAATATAGTGCTTTAAATAAAGACCCCAGTATCGATCCCACAAGGAGGATTATAGATTTTTTTTTAATATTTTGATTTTCTTTTTATGTATTTCTTTTAAAGTTAAAAAGTTGATATTTAATTTACTAGATGCAGAAATAAAGCAGTAATAAATTAATGATTGATGTAAATAAAAATAAGCAAACAACTTTCTTCCCTTCAATTAATCCAAGACTTTTTAGATAATGTTATATTCGTGGAGAATATGAATTAATGGTATTGTGTCAAATAGAAGCATTCCTATTCTTTACCTTCCCTCGATAGTATAAAGAACATTGGTTAATCTATAGATCAGGTCTGGATGTATTGTTAGTAGAATGGGTTAATCTAGGCTCACACTACTAGATGTCCAAGGGTGGCTATGGTCGGCCCTACTAGTGACCCTTTCCTTCTCTATAAACCAAATTACAAGAATTTAGCTTCGTCACTCTAAAAACTTATCAATTCTATGCCCATTAAATAATATCTTCCTATTTATTTGCACTTCACCTTGAATAACCCGCGCAAGGCCTTCGACTACCCAAGGATTCATGTGATATCTACTAGTTAAGAATTCATCTCCTTCTAGGTCTCAAAATTCTTCAACAGATTTTAACAATTTAAATGGCTAATTTAAATAGTAAATTAAGATCTGGTATTAATATCATCACAATGTTTAAAATATATATATAGTTTTTAAATCTCCAACGAATTTTATATTATCTTATTTATCTTTTCATAATTTAAAGAAGAAAGTAAAGTAACTACTCAGAACACATTGAATTTAAACATCAAAACATATAATAAAACTTTGAATAAAAATACAAATACTTATCTCAAGTGTTTCTCCAACTGAACCTCTGAATCCTTCTGACTCCAAAGTAAATAGACTTCAAAAGCACCAACTCTTCAAATACTCTCAATACAAACTCTAAAATAAACTCACTAATTAATAAAAGAAACTATAAATATGGCCCTTAAAATATTTCTCTAATTTCTCTCTTTAAATGGAACTATGGGGCTAGGGGACTAGCTTGGGCGTTGGTGGTTTGTGGGGCGTTTTTCTCTGAAGGAGTAGCCTCCTATTTATAGGCTTCAAGGGTTGCCTTGAGGCATCTCTTCAAAATGTGTCCATGTTCAATGAATCTTCTAGAAGGTGTTTCTGGCGCCTAGGAGCCGGAATCTGGCACCTAGGCGCCGGACTCTGCGTCCAGTTCTTCACACTTCTTCACTTTGGATCGCACCTCTTCACGATCCTAAATGTTTCCAAGCATCTAAATACAATGTATCACATGTCCTATAATCAAGGAATAACTGCCAATCTTCTAGATGGTCCAATACCCGCTAACACTGTCAAAATAACCGTCCAAAAGTTGTCAAAAATCATACAAAATTCTGTATCAAACTGGCGCTTAGGCGCCGGATTCTGGCGCCTAAGCACCAGGCCAATTATTTTGACAATTTTGCATTTTGGCTCCATTATTGCTCCTTTTTGCTCCTTTTTCAACCTTTTTTTCTTCTTAAACATTTTTGCATCACCTACATCCAAAACATAAAAATACCTTTCATTAAAGCATAATATCCTTAAAAATTTGATAAAAATCAAGGCAAAAAATAGGTAGTTTTTTCATGGATCAAAATCCCCCAAACTTAAACATTACTTATCCTCAAGTAACCCTTTTTACTATATAAAATGTATAACAATTGGAATAAAAGGTAAATATTTAAGATTTCTTATAATTTTTTATTTTATAAAGGCTTTAGTAAATCATTAACCAAATTTAACTAACTAAGTTTAATTTTAAGAAATTGAAGAATATTTAACTACCAAATCATAAGATTTCAAAAATTTTACATTCACTTCGAAAATAATTGTAGTTTATTATATTAAGATCACATAAATTATTTACAAGAAAAAGATCTTCATGAAAATCTTTTCTAATAAAGATACATGCTTAAAAATTAAGTAAAATATGTAATCAGTTTTTTTCTTATAAACTAATTCAAGTGAAGCCAGTTTTTTATTAGGCATCTCCTCAAGCTTCTCCTCTCTCTTCTTTTTTTTTTATTTTATTTTTTTTTTTACAGAGAGGATTACTATATCTGGATAGCTTGTTAATGGTTTTGAACTTCGCTATCCTTAACTTATATTTTTAAACTTATACATTTTCACTTAATTACTATAACATGAATAGATTTCAAAAAGAATTTCAAACTTTTCTTTTTCAAGTTATAATTTTTTATTTCTTAATACTTCTAAAATTCAATTATTTCTACTATGAATAGAAAAATTTCTTAATCTTACTCTTCTTTAAGTTCAATAATTCTATTCTTAAAATCAATCAAAGTTATTAAAATTTTGGTTAAGTCTACTAAATTATTTATAATTTCAAAAATTTAAATGATCTTAAATAGATTCTTCATTCCTTATGTTATGTTAATATTTTTTTTAGAAAATATTAGTTCATTAAGGACAAATAAAATTTAAATTTGCATGTATTATCCCTTCCCCCAAACTTATGTTTTGGTATATCATGAAAGAAATTTAAAGTATGACAGAAGGAAAGGTATAATTTAAAAAGGAATTCTTATAAGTATGTAAAAACAGTCTAAAAAGAAAAATTTACTTCTACACATGCTTTTATGAATATTACTGAAATAACGAAGCATATATAAAAGTAAGCAGGCTCATCATTTTTTTTTTATATCAGTAGCTGAATTAAATGACTATACTACTAATAGTAACAGAAGCATAAAAATATTACTAACTATTTAAGAATACTAAACAGTAGGCTGAAACAGAAATAAACATTAATTCATCCAAATTTCAGTCTTCAACACAATACACTAAATATTTAAAACAGTCTCAACATCAAACAATCCACACAAAGTTTTATAAACAAATCTACACTAACAAACAACAAACAACACTAGCAAACAAGAAATAAACTAACAACAGAATCAGCACATCTCAGAGGTAAATCAAGCTACTAATCACTATCTGTAGCCTCGTCATCGTCATCACCAAAAGAAAACTTCACATCCTTTGGATCAACATACGGTGAAAATCTAGGATAGGTAGGAAACTGAACATCATGCTCACCCTTCAAGAATCTCACTAAAGACTCTGAATACTCAGCATCATACTCACCTTTCCTTTCGGTAAACTCAGATAAATGATCAATCTTCTTGTCTATAGTATCTACTCTGCAGTGAGTTAGAAATAACTCATTCTTCTGCTCTAGAAATTGATCATGCATCGATTCCCAGAAACTAGATGGTGGCTCAGCAGTAGAAGTAGAAGGTCTAGAAGTAGAAGCTCTACCTGGAGTAGGTACAGAAGTAGAAGGACCAGTAGATCTCTTCCCTCGAAGACGAACATAAATGCTAACACTCTCCTGCCCAATTGGCTTTGTAGTATTCAACTTCTCCTCTGATATATCAGCAGAAACTCCATTGCTCATGCATAAAGAATGAATCAAGGATGTGAATCCTAATCCCACAGAAGTGGTGGATATAGCAATCGATTCCACTGAATCATAAATAATACTGCCAGCATCTATCGGCTTCCTCTACTGAATGCAGTAGTTCAGGATAGCTCGATCTCTGGTAACTTCACTCAGGTTGTTGGAAGGTAGAAGTCTAGCAGAAATAAAATAATGCCATGCCTTTGAAATACCATTTAGCTTAGAAGATTTGAAGTTTACCCGTTTGTTGTTCTGGATCTTCCAAGCTCCAGTGCCATCAGTCAGATATGCAATAATCATCTCAAGATCTCCCTCAGATGGAGATAAACCAGAAAAGTAGCACTCGATGGTAGGTGGCAGGCCGTAGAAAATATTAATCTGTTCCGTAGTAAATCCTACTCCGACACCTCTAACGAAGACTTCGTAGTCTTCCGCAACCAAAAAGTTGGCATAAAACTCTCGTACAATAGGAATAACAGCAACAGCAGTGAAATAATAGAATCGCTGCCAGTTGTGTGCAACGATCATGTTCTCGATCATTTCACCAGGATTGTAAAAACTGCGCT
The DNA here is from genome assembly GCA_022702705.1 of Papilionanthe hookeriana x Papilionanthe teres. Classification (NCBI taxonomy): domain Eukaryota; kingdom Viridiplantae; phylum Streptophyta; class Magnoliopsida; order Asparagales; family Orchidaceae; genus Papilionanthe; species Papilionanthe hookeriana x Papilionanthe teres. Next base: position 27,203,712 of record CM040429.1, on the reverse strand, counting down.
CCGAGATAAACTTTCTTGACTTCGCAAATTCGCGATAACGAAAATGCGCTGCCGCAGTCGAAAACTTACTGCTGTCGAAATTTTCTCATGCCTTTCCTCACTTAGATTTTGGTGTCATCTAAACGTGAAAGAAAACACAAATAAATTTAGGAATCAAATATTTAAACTCTTTTTAAGCTTGAGAAACTTAAAATGAGTTTAAAAATCCATGGAGAAACTCTAAAAATCAAAAATTTCCTCAAAATTTTGGTTTTTAGCAAAAAATAGGAAAAACTATGGTAAGAATCAAAAATAAATGGATTAGAAGGTAGATCTGACCTCGAGATGAAGAAATCAAGTGATTTCGGGCTCAAAAACTTGATGTATTGACCTCAAGATGGATCTAGGGGGTGTATTTTCGCGAAAAGAGGAAGGGGATGAAGCTTAGGCATCAACCATGGCTAATGGGATTTAAATGCTAATTTTCGGTAAGCAGGCGAACAGGCGCCTAATTCGGTGCCTAGGCGCCGAATCTCGGCGCCTAGGCGCCAGACTCGCCTTTCACAAAAATCACTTTAAAAATTTTATTTTCCACCAAAACTCATAAATTCAACTTTCAATTACTCATATTAGAGTTGTGCTTCAGTTTCCAACTGCCAATATATTTCCCAAAAATTTTAAAAATTAAAAATTAAATCCACCAATTAAACACAAGGTTTGAATCAAACTCTTCTAATTCCATTCATAATCTTCAATTTTGGCTCAATACAATACAGATAAGTATAGTAATATGATTCAAGTCCTAACAAACAATCAAACTACACAATTTCAAAGCAAATACAACACACATTAAACAATAAAACAAACACACAAACAATACAATCGATTTACCAAATCGATACAACGACACACTAATAAAAGTCTAGATCACACCACAATAACTATCTAATCTTCAAATTAGAAATTTTCGTTCTCTTCGCAAGGAAGATTACTAGGCCTACTTGGGAAGAATACTAATGCCCTCGGAAAATCCTTAGTCATTTTCTCATCATCTTGATAAGCCGCTAGATGATCAAATTAAAGCTTCACCTGCCATTCCAGATGTTCAATTTGATGATACATCTCATGGAGGTGATCTCCAATACTTTTGAATTCTGCTTCAAATTTATCTAGATGACTTGAAATTTTCTCCAAACTTATAGCGATAAAACCATTGAAGTAGGGTTGAGGATCCTTTGAACCTTTGTCTCTAGCCTCTTCTCCAAGATTTCTTCTCTCCATTTCTTCAAAAATCCTCTCTAATCTCACAAGAAAGAAGTGTCTAGGTAGTAATTTTGGTTGCTTAGGGATTGGGGACGAAGATGGGGTAATTTAAAGGAGAAAATCGTGTGAAAAATTGAAAAAATTTCGGTTTTTACGAGATCTAGTAACTGTGGAGCTTAGGCGCCAAATCTGGTGCCTAGGTGCCGGACCCATCGATACACAGTTTTACTCTGTCGCTTAGGCACCAAATTTCGGTGCCTAAGCGCCGGAACCATGTTCTACTCCATTTCGCCTATTGTCAAATTTCAAAGTTTTGTTCTCCAAAATAGGTAAATTAGAATGGTAAGATCAATATAGACTTAGTAACACAAATTATAAACAATCATAATGAAGGTTAACTTGATCTCCTTTTTACTAACATATGAAATGGAGTGATCCAAAGTCCAAACTTTATATAATTCAAGATAATCTTTAGCTTAAGTCAATGAAGACTTGTTAGCATCCAATTTTCAAAAGTTATATAAAATTAGTCAAGACCGAGGCATAAACATACATTAAAAATGTAAAAACACACAAAAATAATTATGGGTTGCCTCCTACAAAGCGCTTGGTTTAACATCGTCAGCCCGACCTAATTAAGTCTTTAATCATGTAGACTCAACTTGTAAGCCTATTTATAAATCATTTTAATGTCTCCCAAATAAGGCTTCAGTCTTAATCCATTAACTTTAAATATTTTTCCTGTTTTGGGGTCTTTAATATCCACAGCTCCATAATGGTATACTTTCTCAATTATATATGGTCCCATCCATTTAGATCTTAATTTTCCAGGAAAAAGTCTTAAACGAGTATTAAATAATAATACTTCTTGTCCAGCCTCGAATATCTTTCCTGAAATCTTTTTATCATGTAACATCTTCATTTTCTCTTTATAATTTTTTGCATTTTCATATGATTCATTTCTTATTTCATCCATCTCATTTAATTGTAATAATCATTTTTCTCCTGCAGTATTCAAATCAAAATTAAACTCCTTTATCGCCCAATAAGCTTTATGTTCAAGTTCAACAGGTAAGTGACAATGTTTACCATAAATTAACCAGTAAGGTGACATTCTGATTTGTTTCTTATAAGCTGTTCTATAAGCCCATAATGCAGAATCAAGTCTATCAACCCAATCAGTTCTTTTAGGATTAACAGTCTTCTCTAAAATTCTTTTAATTTCTCTGTTTGATACTTCAGCCATTCCACTTGTTTGAGGGTGATACGCAGTTGCAATTCTGTGTTTGATTCCAAATTTTTCCAGTAGAGATTGGCTTCTTATATTTCTAAAATGACTTCCACCATCTGTGATAATTACCTTAGGCATTCCAAATCCTGAAAAAATCATTTTCTTTAAAAATTTTGAATCACTTTTGGAATCACAGTTAGGTAAAGCTACAGCTTCAATCCACTTTGAAACATAATCAACTGCTAATAAAATATAAATCTTTCCAGATGATGGTACAAATGGTCTCATAAAGTATAAACCCCATATATCAAAAATTTTAAGTTCCAATATATAGTTTAAAGGCATTTCATCTTTTCTAGATATATTTCCTATCCTTTGACATCGATCACATGTTTTCACATAATGTCTCACATCTTTGAACAAGGTAGGCCAATAAAATTCTGAATTTCAAATTTTAAATGCAGTTTTATCTACTCAAAAGTGTCCTCCAAAATCGGAATCATGACATTTTTTAATAATAGCAAAAGTTTCTTCATAAGGTACACATCTTCGAATTACGTAATCTCTTCCTAATTTAAATAAATGAGGATCTTCCCAAATATAAGATTTAGCATCATTTTTAAATTTCTTAATATATTTGTTATTCAATCCATAAGGCAGAATATTGCTAACTAAATAGTTAACTATATCCGCATACCAAAGTGTTTGGCATCCTCGAATAACATATAAATTTTCATCAGGAAATTTCTCATTTATATTTTCCTCCGTAATAACATCATTCTTAATTCTAGATAAATGATCAGCAATTTGGTTATCAGTTCCTTTTCTATCCACTATTTGAAAATCAAATTCTTGTAGAAGTAAAACCCATCTTATCAGTCTAGGCTTAGCATCTTTTTTTGTCATTAAATATTTAATGGCGGAATGATTAGTATGAACTATGCATTTGGTACCAAGAAGATAAGGTTTAAATTTATCAAAGGCATAGACTAAGGCTAAAAGCTCTTTCCCAGTAGTAGTGTAATTTCTTTGAGTTTCATTAAGAGTTTTCCTAGCATAATATATAACTTTGAAAATTTTCTCATATTTTTGTCCCAACACAGCTCCAATTGCAAAATCACTTGCATCACACATTAATTCAAAGGGTTTATTCCAATTAGGATAAATAATTCCAGCATCTAACCATTTTTAAAATTTCTTTTTTAACAACCTCTTTCATGATAGTATTTAATCTTCTTTGAGGTTCAATAGTAGGTTTAAAATCTTCTTCCATTAAAATTATATGCATACAGATGGAAGGGATTATTCCTCTTATATCATCAATAGTCCAACCAAAAGCTTTCTAATAATTCTTTAACACTCCTATCAGTTTTTCTTCTTGATCTAAACTTAGTTTAGAAGAAATAATAACAGGTAATGTTAATGAATTTCCAAGAAAAGCATACTTTAAATGTGCAGGTAACATTTTTAATTCCAATTCAGGGGCTTTTATAATTGAGGGTAAAAGTATATCATTTTGTGTTATGTCCAAAATTTCCCAGTTATCTTTAATATAATGAGTTTCTTTAGATAATTATTCTTCTTTTAGTTCTTCATTTTCATCAGTTAATAATTCAATTTTTCTTCAGAAATAACTTTACATCTTTCTTGATAATGTTTTTCAATTATATAATCAATAATATCCATTTGATAGCATTTTTTTTTATCAGGGTACTTCATTGATTTAAGAACATTGAATTTAATCTCTTGGTCATTAACTCTCATGGTTAATTCTCCTTTTTGCACATCAATCATAGCTCGTCCGGTAGCTAGAAAAGGTCTCCCTAAAATAATTGGTATTTTTTTATCTTCTTCCATATCAAGTACAATGAAATCCACGGGGAAAATAAATTTATCCACTTTAACAAGAACATCTTCTATAACTCCTTTAGGGTAGGTGATAGATCTATCAGCTAACTGAAGGGTTACAGTGGTGGGAGTAATCTTTCCTAAATTCAACCTTCGAAAAATAGAAAATGGCATGAGATTAATACTTGCTCCTAAATCACATAAAGCTTTTCCACAAAATTTTTCTCTAATAGCACAAGGTATAGTGAAACTTCCAGGATCTTTAAGTTTCTGAGGTAATTTCTTTTGAATTATTGCACTACATTCTTCACTTAATGCAACAGTTTCAAAAGCTTCAAATTTTCGTTTCTTACTTAAAATATCCTTCATAAATTTTGCATAAGTTGGCATCTGTTCCAAAGCTTCAGCAAAAGGTATGTTAATAGTAAGTTTCTTAAAAATTTTAAAGAACTTAGAAAATTAATTATCAAGCTTCTGTTGTTTTAGTCTTTGAGGAAAAGGTGGTGGTGGTTTTTCAACTTCCACATTAATAGGAATAACAGTTTGATCTTGACTAGGAGAAGGAGTTTCTTGAGGTTTTTCAATCTTTTCAACCTCAATCTCATTTTCAATTTCATTCTGCATTCTCTTTTAATTCCTTTCCACTTCTAAGTCGCATAGCTTTAACATGTTCATGTTCTTTTCCAGTTTCTTTTGGATTGACTTCAACATTACTAGGAAGTGTTCCTGGATATCTGTAATTAATTAAATTAGCGATTTGTCCCATTTGATTCTCAATATTACGAATAGCAGTGTTTTGATTTTGTAATTGATTACTTAGTTGTAAAATTAATTCTTCTATAGATAACTTTTTCTCGTTGATTATTAAATCCAGGTGGTTTATAGTTTGAATTTACTTGATTGTTCCAATTTCCAGTTGGATGGGATTGATTATTACCCCATTGTTGTTGTGAATTATTCCAGTTAAAATTAGGGTGATTTTTCCATCCAGGATTATAATAATTGGAATAAGGGTTATTTTTACTAGCAATAGCTTGTAAAGTTTCAATAGTTTGAGAATCTTCAATATTAGCAGAGTTGTTATGTGATATATTGATAGCAAAATTATCTAATTTCTTTGATATTGCAGCTACTTGTGAAGCTAAGATAGAAAAGGCTTCGTTATCATGAATACTTGTCATTCTTTTAGGATTAATCCTTTCAGAAGGCCATTGAAAATTATTGTTAGTCATTTCTTCAATTAAAGTATAAACTTCTTCAAATGATTTAGCCATTAAAGAACCTCCAGCAGCAGCATCAATAATTGATTTAAGTGATCCAATAATTCCTTTATAAAATGTTTGAATAATTAACCATTCAGGTAAAGCATGATGAGGACATTTTCTTAATAGTTCTTTAAATCTTTCCCAAGTTTCATAAATTATCTCCCCGTCAAATTGACTAAATGAAGTAATATCATTTCTTAATTTAGCAGTATTAGAAGGAGGAAAATATTTAGCAAGGAATTTTTGTGTCATTTCAGCCCATGTTTTAATAGAACCTGTTGCTAATGAGTTCAACCACATCTTTGCTTTATCTCTTAAAGAAAAAGGAAAGAGTCTAAGTCTAATAGCATCATCAGAAACATTGTTATATTTAAAGGTAGCACAAACTTCTAAAAAACTAGCAAGGTGTAAATTTGGATCCTCATTTGGTGTTCCCCAAAATTGATTATTTTGAACCATTTGAATAATAGATGGTTTAAGCTCAAAAGAATTAGCATCTACAGTAGGTATTTGAATACTACTATGAAGTTCATCAACGGTAGGGTTAGCATAATCTCTTAATGGTTTGTAAGCATTTTGTTCATTAATTTCAATTGGGATTTGTAAATTGTTATGTAAATCAGCCATCTCTTGATATTTTTGAATTTGTTTTCCTTTTTCAATTCTTCTAAAAGTTCTTTCTAATTCAGAATCTAAAGGTAATAATCCTTCAGATCCAGAACTATGCATAAAAAGTAAATAAAAAGTAAAATAGCAAGAAATAAAATTATTTTTTTTAATTTTATTTTTGTTTTTATTTTTTTAAATGTTTTTGTATTTTATATTTTTGAAAATAAAAGAAATAAATAAAATAAAATATTTAAAATCTATAAATTTTGCCTTCCCAGCAACGGCGCCAAAAACTTGACCCTCGATCCGCAGCAATGCACCAAAAACTTGGTTTGGAATCGCCAAACAATGCAGCAATTTATGCTATCAAAAATATGTTATAGCTAATATTTTGAATCAAATAATAATTGCGGCTAGTGTATATAAATATAATTTTATGGAAAATATTTTACACACTAGGGGTACTACGCAAGTATACGTATCGTTTCAAGTAATATAGGGCTTTAAATAAAGACCCCAGTATCGATCCCACGAGGAGGATTATAGATTTTTTTTAATATTTTGATTTTATTTTTATGTATTTCTTTTAAAGTTAAAAAGTTGATATTTAATTTACTAGATGCAGAAATAAAGCAGTAATAAATTAATGATTGATGTAAATAAAAATAAGCAAACAACTTTCTTCCCTTCAATTAATCCAAGACTTTTTAGATAATGAAATATTCGTGGAGAATATGAATTAATGGTATTGTGTCAAATAGAAGCATTCATATTCTTTACCTTCGCTCGATAGTATAAAGAACATTGACTAATCTATAGATCAGGTCTGGATGTATTGTTAGTAGAATGGGTTAATCTAGGCTCACACTACTAGATGTCCAAAGGTGGCTATGGTCGGCCCTACTAGTGACACTTTCCTTTTCTATAAACCAAATTACAAGAATTTAGCTTGTCACTCTAAAAACTTATCAATTCTACACCCATTAAATAATATCTTCCTATTTATTTGCACTTCACCTTGAATAACCCGCGCAAGGCCTTCGACTACCCAAGGATTCATGTGATATCTACTAGTTAAGAATTCATCTCCTTCTAGGCAACAGATTTTAACAATTTAAATGGCTAATTTAAATAGTAAATTAAGATCTGGTATTAATATCATCACAATGTTTAAAATATATATATATATTTTTTTTAAATCTCCAATGAATTTTATATTATCTTATTTATCTTTTCATAATTGAAAGAAGAAAGTAAAGTAACTACTCAGAACACATTGAATTTAAACATCAAAACATATAAATAAAACTTTGAATAAAAATACAAATACTTATCTCGAGTGTTTCTCCAATCGAACCTCCGAATCCTTCTGACTCCAAAGTAAATAGACTTCAAAAGCACCGACTCTTCAAATACTCTCAATACAAACTCTAAAATAAACTCACTAATTAATAAAAGAAACTATAAATATGGCCCTTAAATTATTTCTCTAATTTCTCTCTCTAAATGGAACTATGGGGCTAGGGGACTAGGTTGGGCGTTGGTGGTTTGTGGGGCGTTTTTCTCTGAAGGAGTAGCCTCCTATTTATAGGCTTCAAGGGTTGCCTTGAGGCACCTCTTCAAAATTTGTCCATGTTCACTGAATCTTATAGAAGGTGTGTCTGGCGCCTAGGCACCGAGAATCTAGCGCCTAGGTGCCCGACTCTGCATCCAGTTCTTCGCACCTCTTCACTTTGGATCGCACCTCTTTGCGATCCTAACCGTTTCCAAGCGTCCAAATACAATGTATCACATGTCCTATAATCCAGGAATAACTGTCAATCTTCTAGATGGTCCAATAACCGCTAACATCATCAAAATAACCATCCAAAAGTCAACAAAAATCTTACAGAAATCTGTATCAAACTGGCGCGTAGGCGCCGGATTCTGGCGCCTAGGCGCCAAGCCAATTATTTTGACAATTTTGCATTTTGGCTCCATTTTTGCTCCTTTTTACTCCTTTTTCATCCTTTTTTCCTTCTTGAACATTTTTGCATCACCTACATCCAAAACATAAAAATACCTTTCACTAAAGCATAATATCCTTAAAAATTTGATAAAAATCAAGGCATAAAAATAGGTATTTTTTTCATGGATCAACCGCCACCAAATTTTTTGTTACTCTATCAGCCTTTCCATTTGCCAAAGGGAAGGAGGTTTTTGTATGAAGAAGATTCCACTAATTTATCACTTGCCCTATTGTCAATATTCAAGGTCGGTTCAAGTTCTAGAGTCACTCCGCCAACTAGGTCTCAAAGAAGGAACCGCAACCGCAGAATCCTAACAGCTGTCAAGGATCAAGCTACAAGTCTGCCCATCATTGAGGAGATTCCTCACCAGGAGGAACTCGGTGTATTGGTGACCTCACCTCTCCTCTGAGGGAGCAAGTTCCATTCATTGTCAGACACTATTAGAGATGAGAGCCTCCACAGGATTGCCACCACCTTACTGCCACTGTGTAGTCATAGCGAGAAGGAAAAGCCCACTCGCATTGCCTGAGTCTATACTGTATTCCAAAGCTTAGCCAACAAAAAAAATATTCTATTTCCATGTTGCTCAAAATGATGGGTTTTGTAATGTCACCGAAGATGAAGGATGAGATTTTGGAGAAAGATAGATCTGCTCGTCAGTCACAGAAATCAGTAGAAGTACTGCTAAATTGTATTCCTGCTAAAATCTGTTTGGGGAAGCATGTTGACATCGTCACTACCACTGAAGATACTAGTATTGTTACCCTGATAATCACAAAGCTCAGATCGGTCAAGTTTTGTCTAGGTCCATACCATCTATCACCAGTCATGAAGAATTCCTAAGGAAAAGTAATGGGAGAGGGTCATTTAGCTCTGTGCTTGGTCTGCATCCTAGGGAGCACACTCCTTCTCATCATCCGGATGTCCTCGCCAAGACACTCCATCTCAAGGATCTGAATTTAAAGAGGAGAGTGTGGAATCTAAAGGTAGCTGCACCAGTACTCTGAGAAGCCGGTGGGGCATGTTCGTGAAATGGACCATGAGTCCGATGTTCCCATTGCCACGATGGACATAGCCTCAGAATCCGTTGTAGAAAGAAGAAATGTTTGAGAGAAACCTGCAGACCTTAAGTTGATATACGAGAAAGCAGCCGATGATAAAGTTCGGAAGCTCCGAGCTGAGATTTCAGAGTTACCAATAGAAGGATTAGATGTCAATGATGGGGATTACTACTAGTCAGACTTCATGGATGAAGAGTTCATGAAGATCAATGTAGTCGAGACCAGGGCGACATCATCTACGCACGATGCTCCACCCCCTACTAAGGAGAACGCTGCGGATGTGCTCTAAAGGGCCATTCCACTAAGAGATGAAAAAATCAGTCGCATGGAGAAGAGGATGGAAGAGATGGCTTCTACCAAGACTGCTATGGCTACAATGCATGGACAGCCGTAGTCACAACCAGTAGCATCTCCGGAAGTGAATCGGCCCGAGATTATCCATGTTATTGATGAAAGAAGGGAAATTGCTTCTGCTAACGAAGATGTACTGTCAAGGAAAGATCTAGTTCAACATATGGTGCCAGAAAAAGATATCATACAGTTAGTCGAGCAGCAAGTAAAGGAAACTTTAGCCCAAATGAAAAGGGGCACATCGGTTTCAAGGACTGGACCTTACCCGGATGAATTTGATGCTGTCCAATAGCTTAAAGGTTTTGTACCACCAACCATTAAGACTTTTGATGGAACGGGTAACCCCCGACAGCATGTTGCATACTTTCGAGCAAGCCGGTGTAACACGGGGGGTAATGAGGCATTACTTTTCCACCTATTTGTTGGCAGAATTTCAGGTGTTGTGTTTAATTGGTATGCAGAACTGCCTAACATATCAATCAAGACATTGGTAGAGTTGGAGATTTTGTTTGTGAAGAGGTTTTCGGGATCCAATAACACATCCCTATTTGAGATCTTATAATGGAGCGATAGAAGCCCAACGGGACTTTGGTGGAGTACATTCTATGTTAGACATATTTAAGCATGAAGTGTGAGCCTCAACTGCAGGAACAACATGCGATTGAAGTCTTACTCAAGATCATCCACGGGCTGATATCTTTCATGCTTAAAGGACTTATCATCAAGTCGTTTGAAAAGCTACTCAGAAAAGCCAGCATTTTGCAAGAGAAGGTCGAGCATATAGAGTCTCCAGAAAAGAGCGAGAAAACCAGGCCAACTAAGGAATTTGAGAAGAAGTCTGGCGTAGTGTTAACGGTCGATAAGGACAAGCAGCCAATGAGGATTCAGCCAAAGCAGTCTCTGCCACAGTACAGTTAGCCTTCTTAACAGTACGATCAACCTCGCCTGCAACAGTATGGTCAATAGTATGTTCAGCAAGGTCAAAAGTACGATCCGCCCGGTCAACAGTCAGTACAGCATAGGCCTTACAGGACAGATGTGAGATAGGGTACGTCAATAGCAAACCAATTAAACAGGATCTACTCCTTCAAAAAAAATGCCATAGCAAACATGTTTCGCAATTTGATGAAGTAGCTCAAGTTCAAGTTGCATGGGCCAAAGAGCCAGAGGAGGTCGATAAGAATGATCAGCCCAACTACTGCCGGTATCAAATTATTAAAGTTTATCTTAGATTTGGGGGAGAAGTCTCTCAAACCATTGACTCTGTATAATTTTCCCTACGCCCCTTCGGGATCTTATAATTATAAGAGTAATGATTTTGGTTACGTTTTAATTGTCTCCAGTGATGATGCAACTGACCACGACCAATCTAACCTCGATTTTGATTCCCAAAATGATCCCCAATCATGTTAAATCTCAACAAGACCAAAGACAGCTACAATAAGACATGGACAACACCAGCTATGATAGTTCAGGAAGTGAGGAGCCAGTGCTGGAGTGCAAAAGAATAGTGATCGTCATCAACTTAGAGTGTTCAAATTCAAAATCAGAAGAATTAATTACGATAGCAGGAGAACCTCCGGGTCGAGGTGTGGCAGAAATGACAAAGGTGAATGTGAGGAGTGGAAAATTATTACGCCCAAGGATAGCTCCAATGGAAAAAGTAAAATAAGTCGTTATTCGAGAAGAGCTGCCTCCACCAATAGAAGCCACACATGCCCAAGAAGAAATTGGACTCTCAAAGAAAGTGGATTATAATGTACTAGCTAATATTAGGAATTTGCCAGCCAAACTAAGCATCTATGACGCTGATCCTGTCAAAGGAGATGAGAGAAAGTCTGATCAAGGCTCTACTTGATCCAGAGATTTTCTTAGCTCAATTGGCTAGCACCTCCTCGGATGGAGTTTATGCTTTCAAGGAACAGCCTGGGGTAACCTTCACTGATGAGAACTTGCTACTCAGCACTACCGATCATAACCTTCCTCTCTAGATTTTCGTCAATATCAGAAGATTCATACTTTCTATAGTTTTGGTAGATCCAGGAGTGTCACTCAACTTAATGAGTCTACAGACGTTAGCATACCTGGATATCAAGGTGTAAGAGCTCGTTACTGATAAGATGATGTTAAGATGATTCAACAAGAAAGGAGAAAGAGCACTGGATCGATTACGCTGCTAATGAAAGTTGGATATTTAGTAACAACTACAAAATTTCATGTCGTCGATGTGGAGACTTCGTTCAAAGCTTTACTTGGTCGACTGTGGCTTCATGAGTACAATATGGTCCTGTCATCGCTACACTAGTGCATCAAGTATTATAAAGTTGGACAAGAACATTGCATCACGAGTACAATATGGTCCCACTTTTATAAGTTCTCTACTGGGTGAAGAAGAATCTACAGATCTGATCAAGTTACTCGCATAATTCAAAACTGTTTTGCTCAGGGCTACGAAAAAATGCCAAGGTTGTCACCAGAAGTCACAGTCCACAGGCTTGGAGTGGATTAAAGTATAATCCCAGTGAAACAAACTCTCAGAAGAATGCACCTCGATATAGAACAACAAGTCATGATCGAAGTTAAGAAATTAATGGCTGCTAAGTTTGTACAGGAAGAGTAGTACCCCATGTGGTTAGCTAATGTTACCAGATAAGAAGAAGAACGAAGAGACTTCAGGGACTTAAATAAAGCATGTCCAAAGGATGAGTTTCCATTGCCAGTACCAGAACTAATGGTGGACATTGTGTCAGCTCATGAGATCTTCTCATTCATGAATGGATCGTCAGGCTACAATCAAATCAAGATGGCTCTAGAAGATGCAACTCTCACAGCATTCAGAACTCCGATCATAATCTTCTGCTACACTGTGAAGTCGTTTGAATTGAAGAACGCAGTAGCAACCTACCAAAAAGCTATGAAAGGGATCTTCGATGACCTCCTTCACAACCAAGTGGAATCTTACGTGGACAACTTTGTCATCAAGAGCAAAGTAAAGGAAAATCATTTGTATGATTTGAGGATCATGTTTGAACGATTACGGCAATACAATCTCAAGATGAATCCCTTAAAGTGTGCCTTTGGTGTTACTTCCAGAAAACTTCTAGTATTTGTTGCCCACCATCGAGGAATCAAAATCAACCTAGAGATATTAAAGCTATCCTGGAAATGCCTCCTCTCATAGCCTTGAGATAACTACGCTCTTTTCAAGGTAAATTAACATACTTAAGATGCTTTATATCTAATATGTCAGGAAGATGTCGGCCCTTTTTGAACTTACTCCGAAAGAATGCCAAATTCTATTAGGAAGAGCCGTGTCAGCGAGCCTTCGAAGATATTAAGCGATATCTAACGACACTATCCCAGGTAGACCGTTGATACTTTATAGCAGTCTTAGAAGACTCCTTGAAGACTTACTTGCCCAAATCAATGATGAGGGTAAGGAAAAGGCACTCTACTACTTGAGTCGACGTCTAATACCAGCGGAGGTAAAGTATCCTCCTATTGAGAAGCATTGTCTAGCTTTAGTTTTTGTCGCCCAAAAGCTTAGACACTACATGCTTTCTCATAAGGTCAACCTGATCTCAAAAGTTAATCAACTGCAATATTTGATGACCCGACCAACACATTTCAGATATTTAGCAAGGTGTTCGATGATTTTATTGCAATTTGATATAACTTTTGTGCCCCTTCACTCTATCAAACAACAAATTTTAGCAGTCTTTCTCGCAGCGCGCCCACTACCAGCTGGGTCCCCTCTCAATGGACTTGACAGACAAGCATATAATGCAAGTGGAAGATCCTAATGCTCAACATTAGGAAATGTACTTTGATGGAATTTCATTAGCCAAAAAAGATAAAAGCATCTGGAACAGTTATACCCGGTAAAGCAGGAATTAGTCTGATCTTCGTTAGACCAGATCAGGGAATGCTAAGATTCTCTTACTAACTAACAGAGACAAGTACCAACAACGAAGCAGAATATGAGGCCCTGATAACTGGTTTGGAATTGGCAATACTAATGAACATAACAGACATTGCCATTTACGGTGACTTGCAACTCTTCATTCAGCAAATAACGGGACAAAACAAGATTCTGAAGCTAAGATTAGCAAATTATCACAAGTATACAATGAAGTTACTAGAGTAGATTCCCAGTGTGACGTTCTATAGAATTCTTCATTCAGATAATGCTCATGCTGTCACTTTGGCTAAGCTCGCTAAAAAGTTATCTTGTCCACCAAAAGACTCCATAAACATTACAGTGCAAGGACATCAGGTCCTATCGCAAATTAACCTTGACAGTTTAAACAAGCTCGGAAAATAAGAAATAGCGGCTACAGTGTAACATGATACAGAAGGTTGGCATCAACCGTTAATAAAATCTTTTCAAAATAAAGAAATTTCTAGAAGATAAGTTAATGGCACATCAGATTCAGAAGAGAGCCCTGTCGTACACTTTAGTCAACAAAGTTCTATACATTGTTTGACCAAATGTGGGTGAGGTGTCTGGACAGAGTGGAAGCGTAGAATATCGTCAGAGAAGTGCATGTCGGATTGTGTGGTGCTCACCAATCAGGGTCAAAGATGAAGATGAAGATCAAGCAACTTGGATACTACTGGCCAGCAATGATAACTGATTGTATGGAAATTGCGAGGAAGTGTCATCAGTGTCAGGTGCATAGAGTGGTCTTGCACCAGCCTCCGAATGTTCTACACCCCACGGTTGCATCATGGCTATTCGAGTGTTGGGGGACGGATATAGTGGGCCATATAGCCCCTCCATGTTCAAAAAGACACAGGTTCATACTCGCAGTTATAGACTACTTCTCCAAGTGGGCGAAACCGGTGTCGATATGAGAAGTCACAGCACAACACGTTTCTATAGTTTTTCAGGACCAACATAGTCTACCATTTCTGTGTCATGCATGTTTTTTCAGAGAATGGGTCTACATTTAAAAGTACAAAGAGTAACAGTTTCGCCAGATGCCGCTGAATGGATTGGAGATATTCTACAATATACTACCGCAAAGCAAACAGCTTAGCAGCTTGTAACAAGACGCTCGTGCAGATCTTAAAGAAGACACTAAAGGAAAACAAAAGAGGATGGCATAAAAAAATTGTTAGAAGCCCTATGGGCATACAGGATGACAGTTAGAATGTTGATGCTGTCTACGCCTTACGTCCTCGTGTACAGGTCCAAAGCAGTACTTCCGTTAGAAGTTCAGCTACCTTCTTTCAGGATCGTCGTTGCCAATTAGATTGAAACAGAAGACACTTGCAAAATTGGAAAATCTTGAAGTAAGGTGATCGCTCGCACAGTAGAACTGGAGCTTTACCAGGCAAAGATGATTCAAGCCCATGATAAACTGATCCGCTCGAGGACGTTCAAAGTCGGTAACCTCGTACTCGTCGTCAGAAGATCTATCCTCACACACCACAAGATAGGTTGAAATTTTGAACTGACCTGGGAGGAACCTTTTATGATGGAGAAGGTTTACTTAAGGTTGTCGTATCAGTTAGAGGATTCTCAAGGTTTAAGGCCCATGTTACCAATCAATGGATGATATTTAAAGAAGTACTACGCAACGTGACAAACTCGAAGGATGACGTTCGTTCCAAAGATAGTTATATGGCCAGTGTATGTGACTGGGTTCTGAGACATTTTGTAATAAAAATTGAATGAAACAAAATAAATTTTTAGGAAATAAAATGTGCACGTTGAAATCTCTTATTTAATTCTAAGTTTGATAAAGTCATATTAAATAAGATAATGGCATAAGTATGACTTAAAATTCACAAAATAATATTTTTTTTTTATTTTTGTTCATGCAAACTATCAACACGCTGACATTTCTCCTATTTTGTGCAAGAAAATTGTGGGACAGAATTTGATCTTTGCATTCAAAGATGGCGTAAATCTCACACTAAACGGAGAAAACGTACCGGAAGGAGGAGTGATAATCATTGAGTTGGATTTTGCTCAATTCAATGTGAACTACGAAGTCCTATTAATGGACTTTGTCGGTCACGGAGAGACTACAAACTTGCAATCCGTGATCAAAATAAGTCACAGGGAAGAGGAAGAGTCATCAAGGTGGAATAGTACAAGAGGATTTACATATGTGAACCTCCTTACAACAAGAGTCAAGCAGGTACTGTCAATGATTACTATGTCAGAAGGAGACTTAGTTATTTCCACTTTGGAGAAAGCTTCGGATGCGCCACTGAGATGCACACAGCGACGTAATGCCAAACCTCGAAAGCACAGAGCTCTGCATAGACTTAAAGAAAACATTCTAAGGAGATATGTACAGAGCTTAGCCTGATCCCTGAAGAAGAAGTTTACAATCCAGAAATGAAAGAGACTTACGTCAGTCCGCTTGCTACGGAGGAGGAGCCAGAATCCGTTGTGGAGCCTACACCGTTATAGAATCCACATAAGGAGATTTTCACCAGACGTCCGATCTGCAGCACAGGACTACCGAGACAGCCATTAGTGGGAGCATTTACAGAGTGCCCAACATGCAATGTTCTTTATCTGGAAGAATATGGGACTTTTGAGGCATTCACAGCTGCTTCAATGATGATAAGAAGCAGGGAGCATCCCGACGTGGAGCCGGATGTACCGAAGTTTTTTCGAGCCCCGATGACACCAGAGTGTTTCAGACTATGGAATGGCAAATTATACGCAGGTCCAAAAGAAAGAATTTAAACACTACGAATAGATTTAAGAAAGATTTGTCAACATTTTAGAAGGCCTTGAGTAATATACTATTGTCTTTTCAAGGAGTGATGAAAGTGAGATTTTGGACTACATTTTTAGCCTAAGAGATTTGGGTCGGATAGGCCGTTTGAGGGAGAGACATACTCAAAGCCCCTGAAATGGAAGAGAGGAAAGGACGGGATTACGATTCAATGTAGTTACTACTACATTTTTGCAAAGGACAAAAAAGGAAATCTCTCAGGAATTTTGAAGTATGATGAAGTGGACTCCATGTTGTCCGCAATAAAGAAGATGGTCAAGAGGATGGTGGAGTGGCATATATTGCCAACGGATTGTATTCCAAACAGCTGCATCATCAATATCTACGAAGAAGGAGACTGCATTCCTTCTCATAGTGACCACCATGACTTCGTCAGACCTTTCTGCACAGTCTCATTCATGAGTGAAAGCAACATCTTGTTTGGAAGAGAAATAGAGATCGTTGGTACTAGAGAATTCAGAGGATCAGTAGAGATTCTGCTACCAGTCAGATCAGTTTTGGTTTTGAAAGGAAATGGAGCTGACTTAGCGAAGGATTGCATTCTTGGAGTCGTACGCCC
Organism: Papilionanthe hookeriana x Papilionanthe teres; assembly: GCA_022702705.1. Lineage (NCBI taxonomy): Eukaryota > Viridiplantae > Streptophyta > Magnoliopsida > Asparagales > Orchidaceae > Papilionanthe > Papilionanthe hookeriana x Papilionanthe teres. Next base: position 27,186,773 of record CM040429.1, on the reverse strand, counting down.
CAGAGTTTCAATCACATTTAAAAAGATGGACGAAGACAAAGTACGATACTGTTACCAGTCTGACCCAGGCTTAGAGGGGCTTCACCCTCTTGAGTTGTGAGATAGTTGTACCTAAGTATAAGCAAGGGGACTTCTGTTCCGAAGCGTAGTTTAGGAGTTTAGCTCAACCACAGGGTGACTTCAAGAGATAGATAGGCAGCTTGTCACTTTTGCACTGCGCCAGAGCAGGGAAACCTTCAGCAGATTGTAGATTACAGTGTTTACTCAGATGTATCTGCAATGTTATTTTGATAGTATCAGTCTATGAATATTTGTACTATGTTTACAAATCAAAATCAATAAAGTTTGTTTTGGATTTCAGCATGCATTCTCGAACTATAGCATTTGTGTGATCAACGAAAAGCCGCAAGACCATACGTTGGTTGTACGTTATAACGAACAAATAATGAAACAAAAATTATATTTTTGTACAAAAATGAAATAACACATGAAAAAACGAAAAATGAAATCAAATTGATGAAGTTAAGAAAATCTAAAAACAAGTAAAAGAAAGAAAATCAAAACAAAAAAGAAATAAAAGAAAATGATAAACAAAATTCATGCTAAACAAGCGAAATTAAAATCTCATACCCTCCGTAAACAAATATTTTCAAATTTTTATAAATCTTCACAAATCTTCAAAAAATCATAAAATTCTTCACTCTCTACACGACTTCCATGAGATGCACCACAAGTTTTCACAAGTTGCTCGAATTCCTTCGAATAAAATTTTGAGGTCAGTGCCTAAATATTTATTCTTATCCTTCAAGATCAGTATAAGACCCCCTTAATTGGAGCAAGGCATCTGATTTTCTTCTCAGCACTTTTGCTACCTCTTGGGTTAGATATGTGTCCCTGAGCTTTCCTTCCCAATGTAGCTCGACACCTCTTATGTTGGATGTGAGTCCCTGAGCTTTCCTTCCTAATGTGCCATTCTCAGCACTTCGAGGCAGGTATAAGACCCACTTTAATGGAGCAAGGCATCCTGGTCCTCATATCTGCACTTCAAGGTAGGTATAAGACCCCCTTAAATGGAGCAAGGCATATGATTCTCTTCTCAGCACTTTTGCTACCTCTTGGGTTGGATGTGATTCTCTGAGCTTTCCTTCCTAATATGACATTCTTTGCACTTCGAGACAGGTGTAAGACCCCCTTAAATAAATTAAGGCGTCCTTGTTCTCATATTTGAACTTTGAGATCGATATAAGACCCCCTTAAATGGATCAAAGCATTGGATTCTTTTCTCAGCACTTTCACTACCTCTTGGGTTTGATGTGAGTCTCTGAGCTTTCCTTCCCAATGTAGCTCATCACCTCTTAGATTGGATGTGAGTCCCTAAGCTTTCCATCCTGATGTAACATTCTCTACACTTTGAGTTAGGTGTAAGACCCCCTTAAATGGAGCAAGGCATCCTAGTCCTCATCTCTGCACTTTGAGATCGGTATAAGACCCCCTTAAATGGAGCAAGGTGTTTGATTCTCTTCTCAGCACTTTCGCTACCTCTTGGGTTGGACGTGAGTCCCTAAGCTTTCCTTTCCAACGTAGCTCGTTAGCTCTTATGTTGGATGTGAGTCTCCGAGCTTTCCTTTTCAATGTGACATTCTCTGCACTTCAAGGCAGGTGTAAGACCCCCTTAAATTGAGCAAGGCATCCTAGTCCTCATCTCTGCACTTTGAGATCTGTATAATGCTACCTTAAATAGAGCAAGGCGTCTGATTCTCTTCTCAGCGCTTTCACTATCTCTAGGTTTGGATGTGAGTCTCTGAGCTTTCCTTCCTAATGTAGCTCCTCACCTCTTAGGTTTGATGTAAGTCCCTGAGCTTTCTTTCCTAATGTGACATTCTCTGCACTTCAAGGCAGGTGTAAGACCCCCTTAAATGGAGCAAGGCATCCTAGTCCTCATCTCTGTACTTTGAGATCTATATAAGACCCTCGTAAATAGAGCAAGGCAACCTATTCTCTTCTCAGCACTTTCGCTGCCTCTTAGGTTGGCGGTGAGTTCCTGAGCTTTCCTTCCCAATGTAGCTCGTCACCTCTTAGGTTGGATGTGAGTCCCTGAGCTTTCCTTACTAATGTGACATTCTCTGCACTTCAAGGCAGGTGTAAGTCCCCCTTAAATGGAGTAAGGAATCCTAGTCCTCATCACTTTAAGATTGGTATAAGAATCCCTTAAATGGAGCAAGGTGTCTTATTCTCTTCTCATACTTTCGCTACCTCTTGGGTTGGATATGAGTCTCTGAGCTTTCCTCCCCAACGTAGCATTCTTTCTCCGTGTCTTTTTCACTTCTTAAGCTTCATAAAATCACAAGAATCTAAATTGAAATCCTTTCAAGTTAAGTTAGTCCCGACCATCATGGCTTTCGTTAAGAAATACAGATGGTCACCTCCGTGGATTCATGAGACACCCCATCCTATGAATCCCCATAAATGTAGTTTCTTTCAAGCTCAGTAACTTGAATTCACAGCTACAATTTGGAGATATTCCTTCCTTTTTCCCTGCAGAAACGGATTTCACCCAATCCTACTTTTTTTCTAAGCATGTTGGTTTATTTATTCATGTTGGTTTTGTTGATCTCCTCAGTCAACACCAATACGTGCGGTGTACTTGTTCGACACACCACACCTATTGGGGGTACATTTGTTGACCTTGCTTTTGTTGAGGTCTAGTCTATCTTCCTTTGGAGCATACGATCTAGTAATATGACTTTTTAGTTGACTATCCTAGAGGACTAGTGATGGAACCTTTTCCCCAATAGAAATTCTAAACACCTCTTTGCTCCTCTTGGAGTTCTACATGTTTGGTCCTAACCTCTAACACTTAGTAGGTGGGGGTCAAATGTGAGGGAACTCAAGAAGGGATTCCTATAGAATGGTCAAGCCTTAAGCTCAGGCCTAGGTGATATGGTCTTGGGCAAGCTTGCACACACACACTAAGACGCCACACTTCTACTCAACCTAAAGCCAAAACCAAACATGCTTAACCTGTCTCCCTACTTTCTGGAAACTCATGTGGGGGGTCCCCCAAACCTTTAGCCTTTGGCCAAGGTTGAGTTAGGACCAACACATGGAAGATCCAAAATGGGATTTCCCTTGTTCTATTGCTCAAATAGGTTGATTCCATGATCCACATTCTCAATTAAGCCCAATTTCACCAAAACTCTCAATTTTGTCATTTTAACCCCAACTTTCCCCAAATTACCAAAATGCCCTCAAACTTTAATTTTTCTAAAATTGTCCAAATCCTTAAATTCTCTTCAAAAATCATTTTAAACCATTCAAAATCATTTAAATTACCCAAAGTACCTCAAAATTCTCAAAATTCCCAAATTAACCCCAAATTTGCCAAAATTACCAAAATGCCCTTCATGACCCAAAAATTCCAAAAATTCCCAAAACCTCCAAAATCACACCAAATATTCTCAATATCAATTCAAAACACTCCATTGAGCCCAATTTGACCACATTGACCAATTCTAATCAAAATCCTCAAATTGCCCTTAAATGCCCAAAATCCCCAAATCACCCCTAATTTCAACCAAATTGACTTCAATCTCAGCAAATTTCAATTCCAAATTACAATTGACCATGTTTAATCCCAAAAAAAAACTAATTCCAAGTTCAATTAAACCCAAATTCCAAGCTTAAAATAAATTGCCCCAAATTGGCCATATACTCAAATTCCACCAAATTAAACCTCATAACCCATTCAATTACCCCAAATTTGAATTTTAAACTCTTCATAACATTCCCCTAAATAAATTGAACCTTCAATGGATCCAAATATAGACTCAAACTTAACACAAATCCAACCCAAATCAAAATTCCCAATTTTTCCCCAAAATTCAAAATCTCTTAAATTGAACTCTATAACCCCTCAAATTTCCATCCAATTAAACCCTAAACTTCTCATGATAATATCCAACACAATTTTGAGCAATGAATTGACCTATATCTTGGTCCAAACCCAACATAGACCCAATTTCAAGCCAAAACCCCAAATTTGAACCCAAACCCTTAAATTGGTTAAACATATTCAAACTGACCAAACCATGGTCACCATAGCAATGATTTGAACCCTAGGACCCAAGCTAGATCCACTAGCCTAACCTACATGAGCCATGGACCAAGGGACCCATGAATTAGGGGATCTTATCCCTTATTTAGCGAAATAAAATTTATCTTTGCCAACAGCAATCAAGACACCCAACTAATCACTATTAAGAGTTCCTCTGGCCTCCCTGACCTAGCTAGCCACCTCCCCTGACCTGGACAGCCAGCCTAGTCATGTGAAAAACCTAACCTGAGAAGGTCATCTCCACCACTTAAACCCAATTGCACCCATCCAAGCTGTCTCACTTTGATTGGTCACTTGCACCTTTCTGCACTCCACCTAAGCACTTGAACACAGTTGGCCACCCCCTCCATGGCTATTTAATACCACCCCCTTCACAGCCAAAAGTGAGGTTGATCAAAAACCTAAATGAAACTCAGCCAATTTGTTCACAGACCCTTTAGCAACAAATAAATTTCATCCCCACCATTCTCCAGCCATTGCCCCCACTGTCTGAAGCCAATTTTATCACCTAAAATTATACCAGAAACAGGACACCTCATCAAACTCCACAAAACCTTAAATTGATTATTTCTTGAGTTTCCTGAGATCTAAAGAGGAAGCTTTCCACTAAAAGCCCCATCTCAAGAGCCCTCTACACCATAGTTTCTCCTCAGCCTTTCCACCTGTAGGAAGAAGTCTTGCACAAACAATTCACCAGGCCAAAGTGGCACTTCTAGAAGGTTTGTTGGACTTCACTGAAGCTTCTACAAGCATCTGATTGAGGCCTCACCTCTCAGATAAAGGTATTAAACACTTCCCCCCTAATCGAGCTCAATTTTATCTTTTTATGAAGAAAAGTTTGGTTTCATGCTTGATTGGCCGTATAGATAAGTTCGTCTTGAGTATATGAAGGTGTAGGAACAAACCCGAAGTGATTTAGTTAAGACTCGAGAGAGATATTAGGGTTTGAATATGTGCGGTTCACATATCACACCAGATGACGTCGATGAACCAGAACTGTCGGATCACACGTGTAATGAATGGAGGGTTAGAATTGTGCCAGATAGAAGACTTGTATCTGAACAGCTGGCTGCATGGCAGCTGAGTCAGATGATGGCGTCGAATGGCGAAGCGCCACGTGGTGTGTTCAGTCTGCCTAAGTTGAGGCAGTGCCGAGTCAGATAAATAGAAAAATCATAATTTTCTAGATTTATTTAATTTAATTACCTTAGTAAATGCATAACTTGGTGTATAAAAATGGTAAAACTAAAAGAAAAATACCATGTTACTCAGTGAATAGAGAAGAATAATGTGAAATAAAAATAAAAATTATTTATGATGTATTTTATTCTTAATTAATTAAATGCTCAAAAAATTATTTTAATTATAACTTACTAAATATTAATTACCATGGCATGAAATTTTGAGGGCTTATTCGCTTTGTCCTTAGGGGTGTCCTCTAATTTTTCCAGGGTTATAAAGCATCTGTAACTAGAGAAACCTAACTTTCAAGTTAAATCCCCTCTATTTAATTAAAATAATTATAATGATTAAAATATAAATCAGTAAAATACAAAATTTCTTTTAGTATGTTTAACAGAGGACCCTAGGAAAAATATAAATTGGATTTAAACAATTTGAAATAGCACTAATTGTAAGTATCTCATTAAAAGCCTTAAAAAATCAAATAATCAAAATATAAATAGAAAATTCTCAAAAATGAAGCCACACTATAAATAATAATTAAATTAGCTCACTGTAAAAATTTAAACACAATTTGAGTTAATTTGACTACCAAATTTGATTTTCTAAGTAAAATGGCATTTTTTGCATAAATTTAATTATAATAATTAAAATATACTTAAGAAAATTACAAAAATCATTTTTGGGAGCTCCTTATGGCTAGAATGACATAAGAAAAATAAAAATGAAGTTAAAATAAATATTTGATTTTTAAGGCATATTTTAAATTTTAAATAATTAAAAATTTTAAAAATCATAAAAATCACAAAAATATAAAAGTGTACTAAAATATTCTAAATTATTCCCTGATTACTTAGGAGCAATTATAATATTTTTCCTAATTTTCTAAAAAAATTTATGAATTTTTAAAGACTAAAAATTAATTTTCTCTAATTTTTCAATAAAATAATTACAATAAATAAAATTAAAAATCACAAAAATATGAAATTTACTTCTATGAGTTCCCTGAGCTCAGAGAGATTTAGAAAAAATATAAAACTTAATTTTCAACTTAAAATTTATTTTATATTTAATTAATGCTCAAAACAAACAAATAATTATGATAATTATAATAAAATTCAAAAAATCATGAAAAGTGGTCTAAGTAGTCATCCGACCTAAGCGAACCTCCAATAGTTTTTCTAAGAATAGATGATATAAATTTGTTAAGATAATTAATTAACTTTAAAATACCTATTTTTGCATTTAAAATAATTTTAAAAATAAAATAAAATTTGAAAAATCATATTTTCCTTTCAAATATTTTAATTGACCCATGATTGGGATAACCTAAAAATTTCAAAGTCATTTGAGTTTTATACAAAGAATTATGAAGTGATAGGACCTTAAAGGGCAAAATAAAAATTATGGAATTAATCCCTAATTAATATTTAGGTTAAATCAAAGGAAAAATGGGTAACATGTGATCTTAACTACTCATCTAGATGATTGAAACACAAGGGATTAAATGGTAGAAACCAACTCATCACTTCTTCTTAATAAGGGTATATTGCAATTTTCCCCTAATCATCTTCATTTGGAAGTCAATTAAATTGAGAGATCTTAAGGTGAGGGGCTTGACTAATGGTTGGACTACAACACAACACCTGATCAGTTAGGCTCACCTAATTTGACACTCTTAAAATTACAAATCCACCCATGCAAGTAGTGAGTTAGGTTCAATCCAAGTTTGTTTAATGAGGCTTAGAAAATATAATATAATTATTCCTAAATAATTTGGAAACACTACTAGCCTAACTCTAAGTCTAGCAACTCAATTTGCCCTTAAGGGCCTCCACTTGCATAATTCATAAGTAAAACATCAAGTGATATTCACCCTACTCATAAGGGATGATTAAAACATCCAAGTTCATTGAGCAAAGGATAAAACATCTCCATTAAACTTTGACTTATTTATGGATGAATGATTTTGCAACATAATGAGTTCAGAAGAACTCGAGACTTTCTAAAAAATCTTAAAAAATTGTAAGGTTATCCCTCGCATTCATTTATAGTCTTTTGGATATCTTGGAGGACAACTATACATATTATGTCTTTGCTCAAGAAATTTATCCTTCAATCCAAGTGAATAAGAACCCACCAAGTTATGACTGGGACTCGACAGGCATTCATCTTGAACTGCTTTTCCTGCTTTCCTTCTGGAAATTAATTTAAATTCATGCAAAATTATATATGCATTGCAAATGCTAATCTTTCAGCTGGAGTGCGAGAAGATGAGAGCTACGCTTTTATATTATTGTATTGCAGCTCACTTTTACTTTACTTTCACTGCATTTACTTTAATGTATATACTTACTTGCAAACCTGCATGTAAAAACCAGACCAATACAAAACCAAAACTAAAATTTAAATTCAAAAAAGAAACCCAAAACAAAACTTCTTTTTCAAAATTAAGCAACATTTTCAAAACAAAATTAATCTAAATTAATACTCTCTTTGAATGATCGGGAATCCCTCGGAGGAGGCAACCTACGGATGCTAATGAGATTTTCCCAGTCTGGATGAATTGAACAATTCATTTAGACTAAGTGAATCTGAAGGAATAGTGGTGCCGGAATGAGAGATTCATGGGATCCTAATCGGTATCGCTTAATCAACATAAATTCCCCTATAGGACATTTAAACAACAATAACAACAACGAAATCTGACACATACACCTTAAAACTCTTGGAACTTCTTTGAACCTCTTGAACCTTACACTTCTAAACTTAAAACCCTTTGCAACAAGTAGCTTGGAGCATGCACCATGGGCAGCACAACATGGCGTACAGAAGAACATCTTTGAGAGAGCAAACAGGTCAACAACAGCAAAACGGATCTTCAACAACAAATGCTTCCTTAGAAATAAGCAATGAACTATAGGACTTCTAGGTTGTCTACCTAGTGTAACATAAATCTTCAATTGATCTCTTAGGCTTTTGCACACTGTGCAATATAAGCTCTTATTCGTGTTTCCAAATTATTTGGGAATAATTATACTATTTAGGATATTATTTAATGTTTCTGAAGTTTTCATCTGAAATGATGTAAATCCTCCTATCTTCCAAGCTATTTATATGATTGGTATCACACAGATGTGAGCTCTAAATAATAAAATTGATAGGATGAAACATTAAACAATATCCCTTCAAAACTGAAGCTAAACCATTGGATAGTTTGGGAAGTCACTGAGGTTCGTCTCAGGATCTGTGACATCCCCTAGCTTTTTCTTCCTTTGTACTCCATAATAAATGTTCCCATTTGCACCTTTCCCATTTATTTTTTTATATGTCCGACATCGAACCCTTTTGAGTTCATGAAGATAATATTTCTTGATCATCATCGATAGTTCTCTTTAAGTAACTTTGGTAATTTGAGATGTAATTAACTATAGGGGTTTGCCCTTACAAAAAAAACTTTAAGAACCAATATAATATAATATAATTATTCATATAAGATTGGGGAACTTATCGGTCAACATAAATGATTTTGTAGACTAAACCGATGTCATAAATTCCTTAGTTTATTTAAATGAGTCTCATCATCAAGTAATGTGTCTATTCTTTGGGGTAGATGCATAGCATGCAATGTTATGCTCTTTTATTTAATTTATTACATATTTGAGATCAGTTTGATTTCATATTTTAAGTTAAAATATTACTTTTCAAAATTACATATGTATATATATATATATTAAATTAAATCTATTTTAAAGCGAATGACGGGATTCTTATTCCTGCAGCCTATAATTTTTAATTTGGCGACCGATACAAAGGTGAAACTTGAGTTCTGATTCCCCACTTCTTTCTCACGTGTCCATGTCCTCAAGCAACTGTATGAGCCACTTTTTTTTAAGTATTGATTCTTACAATTTAAAAGTAGTTGTTGTCTGTACTGGTTTCCTTTGTATTGTCAAATGAGCCGTTTATTAATAAGTAAGTGACTAAAGTCCACCTATCCAGGAAAAAATAGTTTGTGCATTAGAAATGTTGGTATATAAGAATTGAGTGATATGTTTGTAAATATGTCTTATCATTCTCCTTAGTAGCTACAACAATCCAACCTCCTTGCTATCATATATGAACTTGCTCATTACATTCCCTTTGTCTGACTAGCAGGTTTATCAAGACTCAACAAGAACAACCATTGAGCTAAGCTAGTCAATGTAAAACACAAGAAATGTATAATGCCAATGATAAGTAATTTAATGACATATTGAAAGAAGTTGAAGCTTTCACTTATCTTGTAGTTTGGGCCTTGAAAATTTTTTCATTTTCTTTAGCCCAGAAGAAAACATATCAACTTGGATTCCCATTTCCAAAACATGAACACCATTCCTAATTCAAGCAGCTTCCCCAACTCATATATATATATATATATATATATATATATATATATATATATATATATATATATATATATATATATATATATAAGGAAATTTACATACATACCACATAAATTCTTGTCTATTTGCATTACTAACACCTACTAAAGTTTGATATTCACATTTATGAAACTTTGGTATTATAAATATATGCATAAAAAGGTGTATGTTCACTTTTAGAAAGCTATTAATAGTTGTATTTTTTTGTTATGATGTTAAAGATTGGAGCTATATGCATGTAAATACTCAAGTTTTTGTTAGATATGTAAACATATAAGAATTGGGTAGTATTTACAGAAATATACAAAACAAATGGTGCGTCAATCGGTCAAAACAGCGGGAAAGGCAGCCCAAAATGGTATTTAAATCCGCCAAATCAGCCTTCACATTGAGCCCAAAAAACCGCATTTAAATCCCACCAAAATAGCATTTGATCAACTCGAAAATCAATAAATAATCACCCTTCAATGGGACATTTGAACCCTTCCAAAAATAGTAGGTATTCAGCCAAAAAAATGCATTTAAATTCCTCCAAGATTACAACATTTGATCAACTCAAAAATCAGCAACTAATCAACCATCAAGGGGGAATTCGAACACTTCCAAAAACATTAGGTATTCAGCCCAAAAAATGCATTTAAATCCCTCCAAAAATACAACAGTTGATCAACTCCAAAAATTCTTCTTTGTTTGTGCAGGAGAGCATTCGTGCCTAGGCGCTCAAGGAAGTGGTGCCAAGGCGCTTGGAGGAGCGCCTTGGTGTCCAAAATTCGGTGCCTAGATGCCAGTTCCTTAGGTCTCTAATTGCACCGTATCAGCTCTATTTCTTCTTCACTTCATTCCAGTTCTCTCATCTATTGTACATGCAAGAAAAATATAAAAATACCCTTCTTTAAAGTGCAATTAACCGTAAAAAATATTGTGAGGGGATATTTGGCTGCATGAAAGATTTAGCATTAATAGGATTTAGTAAATCAAGATTTATTAAATCCATCCCCTTGCTGGATTTATTAAATCTAGATTTAACATGGATCGAAGGCCAAGATTTGAACCTTAGATTTGAAATTTCATAAATCCATAGAAACTATTTTTTTTTATATTTGGTTGGATTTAATAAATCATATAGATAAATCATGTTAATAGGGCGTTACCAGACAACCATTATGTTTGTAATTTGAAATTTTTCATACATGCCTTTCATTACCTTTAAGTTGCTTATTTCAATTATAGTTTGGTTATATGATTGATCAATTAATTATTAATGTTTAGGCTGTTATGATTTTTATTACTTAAGGGTTCGATTTTAGGGTTGGAGAGTAATGAGGGGTGTATTTATAATTTGAGACAATTACGATTTTACCCTTCATAATTTATTAATCACGACTTTTAATTAGTCTCCTAGAGTCCTATATAAATATTTTATTTAGTTTCTTTTTTTGAGTTTTAAGCTTTTGAGGTTTTAAACAAATATCCAAAGTACCCCTAAGGGTAAATTTTTAAATTCCCAAATCTTCTTAAGTTTAGTTGTAACTTTGATTAATTTTGTCTTATTGAGTTTGATAACTCCTCATAAAATGTTTTAATAGGTGAATTAATTTTTTTTTTTCTAATTTAACTTAATTTGGATATTGAATCTTTATAACTTATGACTTTTTACAACTTGAATATTTGCAAATTTACCTTTTTATATGATCTTTTTGTTTGACTTGTTATTTGACTTACCCATTTTGATTTTTGAGTTTATAAAGTCCTATTATTAAAGTTCCAAAGTTAATTTTTATGTTTTTAGTTAGGGTTTGGAGACAAAAAAGCTAAATTTTAAAATTCCAATTTTAGAAGATTATCCACCCATAAGCTTTAGGTGATTTTTAATTCTCAGAGATCAGAATGATATTTTTAAAGTGTGGATTTTAAATATTTTATTTAATTTCCAATTTATTTTGTGTTTTTCTAAATTATATTTTAATTTTTATAATTGCTTTCTCAATTAATTGCAAATTTCATTAAGAATTTGGGTTTGAGCTTTAGAGGTGGTCTCTAACCTTAGAAAAATCAGGAGAAGTCCCCAAGGTCAGAGAGCATAACTCCATCATATTTCAATTAATTTATTTTTTACATTTTACTTTTTATAATTTAATTACTTATTTAGTATTTTAATTAATTTTAAATTTTTTTGGTGACTTAATTTGCCAAGATTTTATTGTTCTTTGATTCTCTTTTAGTCACTTACTCCAATGCATTCTATTTCATATTTTTCCCATTTATATTTAATTAGATATTAACTTTTGAGTTTTTAGCATTTTTCCAAATTAATTTAATTAGGAAAAGGCCCTAATTTTTTATTTAAAATTGTGGGCCATACAACATCGTGTCATCCTCAGCGTCTCTGAAAACTCTACTTGTCACACCGCGGTTGGGTGACCATTCCATGTATGCAGTTGCACTGGCACTAATCTGCTACCCTAGTCCTTCCGCGATTTGTTGTTTGATCCAATCCAAGCAGTCTATTTTTAATACATAAAAATAAACAAAATTAGTTCATCATCCCACAAGAACAAAGAATCGAGACTATCCATGCTTCCTAGCTAAGATCTCTAGAGCCATATGGCAAAATCCTAATCTAACCAAAACAAAACGTTCAACTAAGTCTAATGAACTATCCATACAAATGAGATACACTTGAATTCACAATTTTACTCTTAAAAGACCAAACTTGAGAGATTTTTCTTAGTTTTTTTGCCATTACTGATGCACCAAAAATATGTTTGATATTTCATATATATTTGTACTCATTTTTTGTGATATTACAGTTTAAAGGAAGTTATTTTTCATGTTTTGTTGTGGGTATAATGATTTTAGGTAATTGGAGCAAAAAGAAGTAAAAAAGAAACGAATTTGGAGTGAAAAAAGGCAAAAACCAAGAAATTGAAGTTTTGGCGCCGTCGGCGCCACATTTTTCTAGAGAGCCCAAGTAATTAACGTAAGATAGGGCGCCGACGGTGCCCAATATCGGTGGAGGCTAAATTCAATGTATTTTAACAACTTTTGGTGGGATTTTTGAAGCAACTCTTGTGGAAATCAACCCTAGGCTATTTTAACTTGATTTTGGCGCCAGAATTCAGAGATAGGAGTGTCACGAAAGTAAAGAGGAGTCTAGATAAGAAGTGTGAGTGTTTTAAAGTTTAGGGTTTGGTGTTAAGTGTTGTTTTGTAAGGGATTCTTCTCAAAAGAGTTGTAGGAGGACAGGGAAAGTGAGAGACTGCTTCTTCCTACTATTCCAAGAGAGAATCATGTGTTGCTGTAAAGAGAGATGGAGATTCAAGGAACTTCAAGGGATTTTCTTATGGAAAAAATTGAGATAAGTTGTATTTACTTATTGTTTGTATGACGTTGCTTTTATATATATAATCTTTATGTTGTCGTATCTTCCACATGAATTCAAAGTAGATTTCTTCGTCTTTCTCCTCACAATAATATATGGTGAAAAATGGTTTAGATTGTATGTGTCATATAACTTTTAAGAAATTGTGATGATTTTTCACTTCGTACTTCATTTACTTTTAGATTAGCCAATTGAATTGTTAAAATATGTTGTGAAACATATGATCCGAAAGGACTATGCTTTCAATAACAAAAGTGAAGTATACATTCAATGTTTATGAATGAGTGATGTAGTTCATGAGGGTTTGGTGCAAATAAATAAGGAAATATGTTTATTGAGCGTAGAATTGGAGATTTTAGGGTGACAGACTAAAATCTTCGATTCGGTCCTTGTGTTTGGAAACGAAAGCGAGAGTTAGCCTTCAGGCTAAGGGAAGTAGGAGCTCTATTGTGATAGTCAGTAGCCTAACCACAGATTTTGAGACTAAACCTAGGATTAGCTAATGTTCTTTATAGCACTCAGAAGAGGTAAAGAATAGGTATGCTCCTATTTGAAGAAATACAAGAATCTTACTGATCTTTATCATTCACTCACCATAATATCATTGTAAATGGGGAGGACACTTTCTCTAAATTTGAACCTTGCATTACAAAACTTATTGTAGAAATACTTAACTTTAATTTGAAGTATAGAAAGTAATTTCGTGATCATAAATCTATAGCATCGTTATACTTTAGCATCTTTATTATTTACTATAAGCGCATAGCTAATTTGAATATTGAATTTATGTGCTATGCTTGATGGTTTGCTTCCTCCCTGTGGGATCGATAACCAGGACTCCGTTAAAGCCACGTATTATTTGAATGATACATATACTTGCATATAGATTAGCTGCTTTCTTATTAAACTGATTATACGTTGTGACTGAAGTGAAAATACTTTTAAAAATTTATTCAACAATATCAGTAGATCGCATCAAGTTTTTGGCGCCGTTGCCGGGGAGGCAATAGTAAATTTAAGTAGTAACTGAAAACCTTTATTTCATAGTTAGTATTTGTGTGTGTTTGCTTTTAAGTGTGATTATTGTAATTGTGCATGTGCAGTTTTGGGTCTGAAGGTTTAGTATCTTACGATTCAGAATTAGAACGAACTGTTAGAAAAATTTGAAACAACAAAAAGAATTTAAAATTTTGAACAAAATGGCAAACAATTTAGATAATCAAAGAAATGAAAATGAACATCAACCTAGACATTTAAGAGACTATGATAACCCTACAGTAGATGAAATTCACTTAACTATTCAAAATCCTAATGTAGCTGCTAATTCATCTGAGCTTAAACCTGCTATTATCCAAATGGTACAAAATAATCAATATGGTGGAACACCGAATGAAGATCCTAACTTACATCTTACTAGTTTTCTAGAATTGTGTGCTACATTTAAATATGACAGAGTGTCGAATGATGCTGTCAGGCTTAGACTTTTTCCTTTTTCTTTAAGGAATAAAGCTAAGGTGTGGTTAAATTCATTAGCACCTGGATCTATCAGAACTTGGAGAGAATTATCACAAAATTTTTTGTCAAAATATTTTCCTCCATAAAAAACTGCTAAGCTTAGAAATGATATTACATCTTTATGTCAGTTTGAAGGGAAATCAATATAAGAGGCTTGGGAAAGATTTAAAGATCTCGTTAGGAAGTGTCCACATCATGCTTTACCAGATTGGTTAATAATTCAAACATTTTATAATAGTTTAGTGGGATCTCTTAGATCTATCATTGATGCTGCAGCTGGTGGATCGTTAATGTAAAAACTTTTTGATGAGTCATATTCTTTAATTGAAGAGATGGCTACAAATAATTTTTAATGGCCCTCTGAACGGGTAAATCCAAAAAGAGTAGCTAGTATTCATTATTCTGATGCAATATCTATGTTGGCTTCTCAAATTGTTGTGATTTCAAAGAAAATGAATCAATTTGGAATGAACTATTCTCAAACGCCTCAGGTGTTAGAGGAAAATTCATTAGGACAAATAGTAGATTCTCAATCATCTTATGAGACTTTGAATGCTATAAATAATAAACCAAACAATCCTTATTCTAACTATTATAATCTCGGTTGGAAAAATCACCCAAACTTAAACTAAAATAATAACACTGCTACTGTTAATCCACAGTGGGGAAAAAATTCTGTAAACCCATTGAGGAATTTAATACAACCAGGGAAACACTAGTTATAGACCTTCTTATCCTCCAGGTTTTAATAGTAACATACAATTTAAGGAAAAGAAGTTGTCTATGGAAGAATTAATATTAAACATGGGTAATCAATTACAAAGTCAAGGGAACCAATTACAAACTCAGGGAGCTGCTATTAAAAATATTAAAAATCAATTAGGACATATTGCTACTTCACTTAGTAATAGACCTTCAGGAACTTTAACTAGTAATGTTGAAATTAACCCAAAAGATCAGAATAAAGAAAAAATTAAGGCTATACAGTTAAGAAGTGAAAAAGAATTGGAATCAAGAGTGCACAAAGATGTTGAAATTGAAAAAGAGAAGGTGGGAGTTAAAAAAGGTAATGATAATATATATATCCTGATTTTGAATATCCACTTAAACTGATGAAAATTATCGTTGAAAGACCACTACCTCTATTTCCTCATAGATTGAAGCAACAAAAGAGAGATATACAATTCTAAAAATACCTAGAAATCCTTCAAAGATTAACAATAAACATACCTTTCGTCGAAGCCCTAGAAAAAATTCCTAATTATGTGAAGTTTTTGAAGAATATACTAAATAAGAAAAATAAGTTTACTGATAATGAGACTGTTGCACTCATTGAAGAGTGTAGCACAATTATTCAAAAAAAGCTTCCTAAAAAACTCAAAGATCCTGGTAGCTTCACTATACCTTATGCTATTAAAGAAAAATTTTTGAGAAGAGCCTTATGTGATATGGAAGCCAGCATTAATATCATGCCTCTGTCAACTTTCAAAAGGTTAGGAATAGAAAAATTTTCCCCTACTTCAGTAACTCTTTAGTTAGTTGATCGTTCTATTACTTATTCTAAAGGAGTTGTTGAAGACGTTTTAGTAAAGATTGATAAATTTATCTTCCCTGTGGATTTTATTGTTTTAGATATGGAGGAAGATAAAGAAATTCTTATCATTTTGGGAAGAACAGTCCTTACAACTGGAAGAGCTATGATAGATGTTCAATAATAAAAATTAACTATGAGAGTTAATGATCAAGAGCTGACATTCAATATATCAAAAGCTATGAAATACCCTGCAACAGAAAAATATGATGAATGCTTTCGAATAGACATTTGTGATTACTTAAAAGATGAACATTTTAAGGAAAAGTTTGAAGAAAAAAAAAGAACAAGAAGATTTGAAAGGTGAGGATGAAAATGAAATGGAAGATAAATATGATGAGATGGATAATGAGAAACTGAATTATATTCAGGAAAGATTTTAGATGTTGGATATTACAGAATATGATAATAAAAGTCCAATCCCATCTATCATAAAACCTCCTGAACTTGAGATGAAAATACTTCCTAATCATTTGAAGTATGTGTTCTTAGGAGAATTATCTGCATTACAAGTTATTGTATCCTCGGATTTGAATGATTTACAAGAGCAGAAATTACTAGATACATTGAAAAGATATCAAAAAAGCTTTTGGTTGGACTTTAGGTGATATTAAAGGAATTAGTCATTTGATCTATATGCATAGAATTTTATTGGATGAACAACATAAACCTAAAGTTAATCCGCAAAAGATATTAAAACCGTTAATGAAGGAAGTAGTAAAGAAAGAAATTTTAAAATTTTTGGATTATGGAATTATATATTCTATTTCAGATAGTGCGTAGGTAAGTCTAATTCATTGTGTTCCTAAGAAAGGAGGTGTGACTGTTGAGATGAAAGAAAGAAATGAATTAATAACCACGAGACAAGTCACTGGTTTGTGAATCTGTATTGATTATATAAAATTAAATGCTGCCACTAAGAAAGATCACTTTCCTTTACCTTTTCTAGACCAAATGTTAGATACGCTTGTTGGGCATAAATATTTTTGCTTTGTAGATGGATATACCGCCTATCAACAAATACTATTTGCTCTTGGGGATCAAGAAAAGACCACGTTTACTAGTCCTTATGAAACATTTGATTTTCAATGAATGCTCTTTAGATTATGTAACGCACCTGCAACAATTCAAAGATGTATGATGTCAATTTTTAGTAAAATATTGATAATAAAAATAGAAGTTTTTATGGATGATTTTTCCGTATTTGGAATTTCATTTGATGCTTAATTAAATAATTTAGAAAAAATTTTGGAGTTATACGAAAAAATAAATTTAGTTCTAAATTGAGAGAAATGTCAATTTATGGTTGCAGGAGGAAATGTGCTTGGGCATAAAATTTTTGAATATGGCATGGAAGTAGACCCTGCAAAGATTCAAATCATTGTGAAACTACCACCTCCAACTACGATAAGAGGGGTTAGAAGTTTTTTAGGATATGCTGGCTTCTACAGGCGTTATATTTAAAATTCTTAAAAAATTACTAAAACTCAATGCCAACTTTTCGAAAAAGATCAGAAATTTAATTTTAATGAAGAATGCTTAAATGCCTTTGAATTATTGAAAGAAGAGTTAATCACTACCCCTATAATAGTTTCACCAGATTGGGGGAAACCATTTGAACTTATATGTGATGTCAGTAATTATGCACTTAGAGTTGTTTTAGGACAAAGGTATGATAAAATTTTCATAAGTTATATATTATACTAGTAAACTAATAATGAAGCTCAAATTAATTACACCACTACTAAAAGAGAGTTATTAGCAATTGTATATGCTTTTGAAAATTTTAGGTCATACTTAATTGGGAATAAATGTATAGTGCATATAGACCATTCTGCTATCAAGTATTTAATGCTAAAGAAGGATGTTAAACCAAGATTGATCGGATGGGTACTTTTAATGCAAGAATTTGACATTATGATACTGAATAGAAAACGATCTAATAATCAAATAGCTGATCATTTATCTAGGTTGGAATAACATGAATTATCTAATTTTGAAGATGAAATCACAAATACTTTTCCTGATGAACAACTTTATCTTATTAAGGAATGGAATTTACCGTGGTATGCTGATATTGTGAACTATATTGTAAGTGATATTTTACCACCTGAATTACCAAAGCAATAACAGAAAGAATTTGTGTATGATGCCAAATTTAATTTTTGTGATGACCCATATTTATATAAACAGTACAAGGATCTAGCTATTAGAAGATGTGTGCCTTATGAAGAAATTAAACTAATTATTCAGAGATGTCATGATTTTGAATTTATGAGATATTTTGGAACTGACAAAACTGCATATAAGATTTTACAATCTTGATTCTATTAGCCTACTCTTTTTAGAGATGTAATAGATATATTAAAATTTGTGATCGATGATAGCGAGTAGGTAATATTTCTAGAAGAAATGAAGTGTATGACACGCCTAAAATATATAAGTTTTTTTCCAATATCATTTTACTCATTTTTTATAATATTACACTTTAAAGGATGGTATTTTGTATGTTTTTTGGTGTAAGGTACAAGAAATGGTGATTGGAGCAAAAGGAAGCAAAAACGGTGCAATTTGGAGCAAAAACGAGCAAGAAATGAAATTCTGCCCTAACACCTTTCGATAAGTCTTTTGATGCTTAATTTATTTTACACTTCTTACATATTTTTGAATGAGATTATACTTTAAAGAAATGTTTTTTATGTTTATTTTGTAGGGCTATCAGTTACGAACGCAACGCAACTGAAATGGGGCGAATCAGAGCTAAAACGGAGCCAAACGGAGCCAAACGGTGGAACTGCGCAGAGCCTACTCGCCGACGGCGGCCTCGATCTGGCCGACGGTTAGATTTTACCGAGAGCACCGAAAAATGGCCAAAAAGCTTGCCGACAGAGAGCTTGAACCCATCGACAGCGCCACGGACGAGTATGAACCAACTTTTGGCGATTTTGGGCCAAAATTCGACGTATTTGGACGCTTTTTCGAAGGGGTGCTTAAGGGAACTCTTAGAAATTCTTCCACACTCTTTAAATTAGTGAATTTATGATAGAAAAGAGAGGTTAAAAGTGGAAAAAAACTTGGATAATGTTTAGGGATTTTAGAATAGGAGTAGAAATGTAGATTTCTACCCTTTTGGAGAGATTGGAGAGGAGATTTTGAGAGAATTTGTAAGGGATTTCGCTAGCATTGCATGGATCGCCGGGAGACTTTATGGGAGAGATCTTCGTCTTTCTTTCAAAGGGAAAAAGCTAAGTATTGTTCTTCATTATCTTATGATTTTGTAAACACTTACCTAGTGGATTTACTTTGGTTACATGAAGTTTCCGTTGTGTTTTCTTCGCGCTTTGTGATGTATCTCTCTTACTTTTTCTTATTCTTTAGAAATAGTGGCATGAGAAGATTATGTCATTATTTTCCTTTTACTTTTCTTTTGTAATGATTAGAAATCATGTTTAGGATTTTGTGATGCATGGTAGAAGTAAATTTAATTATAAATTTGATGGTTTTTACTTGCACTTAATTTACATTGCAATTAAGGTCTGTTGTAATGTTAAAATTTGTTGTGAAAACATACGATCTGAGAGGGTTATACTTTCTACAACTAAGTACGAACCACATTAAAATTCCATAGATGGTGAAGTTCATGGGGATTGAATGCAAATAAATAGGGAAATAATATTAATTGGGCGTAGAATTGGAGATTTTAGAGTGACAGGCTAAAATCATCAATTCGGTCTTATCGTTTGGGTGCTGAAGTGTATATTGTTAGCCCTCAGGCAAGGGGAACGTGGGAGCTCCGAAGTGAGAGCTGGTACCCTCCCAGCCTAGCCGTAGATTCAGTAACCAAGCATAGGATTAGTCAATGTTCTTTATGCCTGGACCATAGGTTAAAGAATAGGATTGCTTCTATTTGGCACATACAATATTAAATGCATCTCATTCCTATACATTATCTATTTCATTACATAAGAATAGTAATTTTTAATATCTCAAAATTCTCCAAACCAACTCATCCAAAAGGGTTATCTTTAGAATTATTATTTGCATTTAGTTATAGTTACTATTACATTTAACTCTTGTATTTAGGAGTAGTTGCTAGATAAAACACAATTTTAATCGACATTCCAAACTAAGGACTATTAGTAGTAGACTAGAGTTTGATTAAAGACCTCTTACTTCACTTCCTCGGGGGATCGATACTGGGGTTTTTAAAGAAAACTCTATATTACTTGAAACAATACGTATACTTGCGTAGTACCCCTAGTGTGTAAATATTTTTTAATTTTTATATCATTTAAAATTTTGCTTACTAGCCGCTATTTATAAATCGGGTCAAGTTTTTTGCCATCTTTTGGAAGTTAATTTACTGCGTAATTGCGGGTCGGGTCAAGTTTTTTGCGCCGTTGCCGGGGAAGCTTCGGTAAGAACTTTAGGAGAATTTTAGTTGAAGTAATTAGGCTTAGACTTGGAAAACTGTAGTGTCAAAAAAACTATTCTTGTGTGGAAAGTGTTTTGTTGTATGAAAAAGTGTTGTGAAAAAACTGTTTGTGTGAAAAATAAGGTGTTCGTGAAAATGTTTTGTTGTGTTAAATGTATTTCATCTGTTATTTGTTTAATTGTTAATGTATTGTTTGTTGTGTTATGTATGCGAAACAAAGGATCTGCAGGACTTGTGCCTTATGATCCCGAGTTTTAAAAAAATAAAAATATAAAAATACAGAAAGGACTCGAAAAACTAGAAATTGAAATGGAAAACTTTCAAGATAATAACTTAGAAAATCATCATAATTCATTGAGGGATTACGTAAATCCTACGACAGATGAAATTCACTCAATTATACAAAACCCTGTCGTAGAAGCTGATTCATTTGAAATAAATCCTGAGATTATCCAACTGGTATGCGAACAATCAGTTTGGGGGAACTCCTTCGGTGGATCCTTATTTACACTTATCTAATTTTCTATAAATTTGTGTTATATTTCGTTATAACGGTATGTCAGACGATGCTGTTAGACTAAGGCTTTTTCCTTTCTCACTAAGGGATAAGGCTAAAATGTGGTTATACTCATTAGCACCTGGTTCTATTAAACATTGGGAGGAGTTAACTCAGAAATTCTTAGCTAAGTGTTTTCCACCTTTAAGGACTACTCAACTTAGAAACGATATTATCTCATTTTGTCAGTATGAAGGAGAATCAATAGATGAAACCTGTGAAAGATTTAAGGAACTCCTAAGAAAGTGTCCACACCATGCTCTGCCTAATTGGTTAATAATTCAAACTTTTTATAATGGGTTAGTAGGATCCCTTAGGTCTATAATTGATGTTGTCACTGGTGGATCATTAATGTCAAAATCATTTGATGAAGCGTATGCATTAATTGAAGAAATTGCTACAAATGAATTTCAATGGCCCTCTGCAAGGGTAAATCATAAAAATGTAGCTAGTATTCATGATACGGATACGATTTCAATTCATGCATCTCAGATTGCTGTAATATCAAGAAAGTTGGATCAATTTGGAATGAACCAACCTCAATTTACTCCTATAAGTGAGGAAAGTTCATTAGGGCTTATAATTGATTCTAAATTATCATATGAGACTTTAAATACCATAAACAACCCGTACTCTAACTTTTACAACCCAGATTGGGAGAACCATCCTAAATTTAACTGGAATCATACTACTAATGGTGGAAACCTAAAATGGGAAAATAATCATATAAATCCTAATGGAAGTTGGAATAATCAGGGGAACACAAGCTATAGACCTTCATATCCACCGGACTCTAACAATGATCAACAATTTGAGGATAAGAAGATGTTTATGGAAGAAGTGGTATTGCAAATGGGAAACCAGTTGCAAAGTCAAAATGCTACGATTAGAAACATAGAGAATCAACTGGGACAAATTGCTAATTCACTTAGCAATAGACCCAAAGGAACACTTCCTAGCAACATTGAGATCAACCCTAAAGAGAACACTAATGAACAAATAGAAGCTGACCAATTAAAAAATGGAAGAGAGATAGAGGATGTGGTTAGAAAAGAGAAAGATGTTGTGAGAGAAACAAAAGAAACTAAAAAACTTGAAGAACATGTTTCTAAGGATCTGGAAAAATTAATATCTCCAACTAAAATCAGTTTGGAAAAACCACCACCTCCATTTCCTCAAAGACTTAGACAGCATGAGTTGGATAAAAAATTTTCAAAGTTCATGAAAGTACTTAAGAAATTAACGATAAATATTCCTTTCACTGAAGCTTTAGAACAGATGCCAAGTTATGCAAAGTTTATAAAGGATATATTAAACAAGAAAAGGAAATTTGGTGATTACGAGACAGTTGCACTAAGTGAGGAGTGCAGCGCTTTACTTCAGAAAAATTTTCCTCGGAAACTTAAAGATCCTTGTAGCTTTACAATTCCTTGTGCAATTGGAAAAAGATTATGCGGAAAAGCTTTATGTGATTTAGGAGTAAGCATTAATGTGATGCCTCTATCTATATTTAGAAGGTTAGGTTTAATCGATATTTCTCCCACTACTGTAACCCTTCTATTAGTTGATCGATCTATCATTTATCCAAAAGGAGTTATAGAAGACGTGCTTTTTAAAGTGGATAAATTTATCTTTCCTTTGGACTTTATTGTATTAGATATGGAGGAAGATAAAGAAATTCCAATTATTTTTGGGAGACCTTTCTTTGTTACTGGACAAGCTATGATAGATGTGCAAAAAGGAGAGTTGGTTATAAATATTAATGACCATGAAGTCACTTTTGATGTATTAAAGACTATGAAATATCCAGCTGAGAGAAAAAATGATGATTGTTTTTGGATGGATGAAATTGATTATCTAAGTAAAGACCATTTCCAAGAAAGTTTTGAGAGTAAGTTAAAAGATGAGATTGAAATAGATTTTCATGATGATTCGAAAATATTACTTAAAGAAGACTGTATATATGTTCAGGAGAGGTGTGAAATGGTGGACGCTACCAAAAATAGTAAACTTTTAATTCCATTTATTAAAAAATCTCATGAACTTAAGATGGATGTACCCAATACAATTTTAAAGCCTATCAATTTAGGGAATTCATCTACACAATCAGTCTTTATATCTTTAGATGCGAATCAATCACAAGAAAAACATGAATTGAATGATGAACAAGATAAAATTATTGAACTAAGATTTGGAAGAGAATTTGAGGATATATTTCAAAAGAACTTTGAGTTGAGAAAAAAGGATAAGGATATTGGAAGACCATCGGAAGAAATTCCTAAGGAATTAGAAAAACATATTTCCTCAACTAAGATAGATCCTCCATCATTTAATAATTATAAAGGGGAAGAATTGGAAGATAACTTGAAACAGAAGAGTAACATAGACGAATTTGATTTTGAATCTGAATTATCTAAAGAGAATATGATCCAGAATTTGGGAGATATTGAAGTATCTTATAAAGATCCATTTCTTATAAATTTCAAGGATTATATTAATATGCAGATTGAAAAAATCAATAGAAGAATATTGTATCTAGAAAGAAATATGAGAAACAATGATATAAATCTAAATGAAAATGAAGAGCTGAATGAAAAATTAAAATTTGAGGATTTTATAGGAATCCCTGGATCTGGAAATGATTGGGCGATTGATCAAGGATTACTTAATTGGAATTTTGATCCAGGTGGAATCATTTGTCGGGCTAACGACGTTAAACCAAGCGTTTTATGAGAGGCAACCCATAGTTATCAGTGTACTTTTATTTAGTGTGCTTGAGAGTCATGATTGTTAGTGATCTATTATATTTGCTTTATAGTGGATTGATCAGTTTGATTGATGATTGGTAGATGTTTGGATTATTAGTGCCTTGATTTGATTTTTTGTGTGTCATGAGGGAGGTGATTCCTTAACTTCTTATTATGGCTAGACTTGATCTCTTGTAATAGTTGGATTAACGAGTCCACTGTGACTTGGGTCTCACCCAGACTTGAGTTTTATAAGAGAAATCATGAATTTCGAACATTGATAGTTCCATCTTAATTTGATACTTCCTTTCTGTAACTTTATTTTCATTTTATAGGAGTCACGAACCTATTTGATGAATATCATGTGGACGATCATACACTATCTTTATAATCGTTAGAGGTGCTTAATTATAAGGATTAGATGATGCCTAAGATTGGTGTCCGGAAACCAATTTATTAGGGATAATCTTATCTTTGGGATTAAAATCTATAAAATCATTTGAAAGTACCTAATTTACTAGTGTAGTGATTACGTTAGAAATTGGAGGTAAGTTAGTAAGTTGTGATGAGTTAAAGGATGAATTAACCTCATTTATCATATGTGTGTTTATGTTTGTGTTAGAACTTTATTTAGGTCTTGAAGAACATTTTTATATTCCCTTACTGATACCTACAATGCTAGTTAGACTTTGGTTTAGTTAATTTCATTCTGGCATGATTAGTTTAGATTTATTTTCTGTTGCATATTGTTCTATCCTAATGAATACTTGTAAATGGTTTTGATAGACATTTGTGGTAGATAGAATTTCTAAATTAGTTTCTTCCTGCTTATATCTTTTTGTACTAAATGTTATATATGTTAAAAATTAAGTTTGGGGGTAAGAAGAAAATAAAATTTTAATGTGAAAATACTTCCTTTTAGCGTAATTTTATTACAAGCATGTTTTAGGTTAAATTTACTTTCTCCTACAGTCATTTTATCCTGATTATGCATGAATATGAATTTGATAGGTTGTTGTAGTAGTAAGTAAATTCAACCTTTACTTTTTCTTCCTGCTATATTTTATGGAATTAATTGCAAAATATTTTTGAAATTTAAGTTTGGGGGGAAGAAAAATATTAACTCTTATTTGTTCTCAATTATTATATTTTCAAAAATTATTAGCATAACTTCTGGCTATTGAACCTCGCTTGAGATAACTAAAACTTTTTATTTTAGTTGAATATTATGGAAGGATTGGATGAAAGTTTTTAGTAATAAAAGTTAATTTTATAAGGATAAGATATTTGGTATGAAAGAATTTGATTATAGTTAACTACTTAAAGTAAAGAAAACTGTATTTTTGAAATGTTAAGAGACTTAAAGTATTGTGTTAAGAAGAGATTGTGACTTTATGATGAATAATAAAGCTCATACCTAATTATAAAGTAAGGATGTGTTTCAAGTTTGAACTTTAGAAAGAGGAGAGTGAAGTTCAAAATCATTACAGGCTCTCCAGATATAATAATCCTCATTAAAAAAAAAGAGAAAAAGAAAAGAGAGTGAAAAAAAGTGGATTGAAAGTGATCCCAAAAGAAAAGAAAAAAAAGAAAGAAAAACATTTATGAGGAGAAGCTTGAGGAGATGCCTAATCAAAAATTGGCTTCACTTGAGTCACCCTAAAGGGAGAACTTGATTTCATTTCTAAATTTATAATGGTTAGGAGGATAGTGGGTCTAGGGTGGTTCTTAGGGGTCACTTGGTGGCTGTGGAGGAGTTGGTTTGGTCACATTTGGTTCAATTTGTTTAACTTAAACCCAAGTTAACCTAACTTAAACAAATTGAACCAAATGTGACCAAACCAACTCCTCCACAGCCACCAAGTGACCCCTAAAAACCACCCTAGCCCACCTAGCCCACCTTAATGGAGCTATGGACCAAAGGTCCCTTGAATTAGGGGATTTCACCCCACATTTGGCCTTAATCAAAATATCTCCACCATCATCACTTGCCAATGAGGGTAAAGCATTAATCCTCCCCTGGCTCACCTGAACCCCCTGGCCACCAACCCTGGCCCTACTGGCCACCCTAGTAGCCGGAAAACACCAAAACCGAGAGCCACCCCCTCTAAAATTGAACTCAAACTCCACCCTATGGCCAGCTCAGCTCTGAATTGCCATTGGGGCTCATCTACCCTCCACCTAGGCAGTTGAATCCACCCATTGCCAGCCCCTGAGCTCAACCCAATGGCCATGGCCATAAATAGACCTCTCCACGGCCAAAACCAAGTGCTGAAAATTTTCTTAAGGAAACTCCACCGAATTGCTTCCAAAGCTTCTCTGAGAAGTCCTAAGAGTGAGCCCACTGTCTTCAGCCACTGATCCCCACTATCTGAGAGCAATTCATCATTGAAATTTGGCCGGAAACCAGGACTTATTTCTTCATAGCTCCACAGTGCACCAAATTGCAATTAACTATGCCCACACCTTCCCAGCAGTGAAAGAAGAGGATCCCTCATCAAAGCCCCATCACAGAGAGCCTCTGCACCAGACTTCCATCAAAGCTCGAAATCGAGCCTGGTCACTTTCATACCTAGGAAATTCACCAGAAAAAGAGGCTTCATCCCTGAGCTCCTGGGACTCCAAGGAAGGTGTAGAGCATCTCTGATCGAAGCTTCACTTCTCAAAGACAAGATATTGACCCCTTCTTCTTCCCGAGCTTCTTTGGATTCTCCATGTAACTATGGTTAATTTAAACAATGCTTAGTCTTATGGATATGTCTGCCATGCTTAGAAGAGTCTATAGGATTAAACCCGAAGTGATTTGGTTGAGTCTAGGCTGAGAAATTAGGGTTTTACTGTGGACGGTGATGGGATCACACCAGGCGCGGACGAAGCCGGGCAGCTGTTGGATTGCGCGTATTTTCTTTGGACGGCTCTGGTCGCATCGAACGAGATGAAACGGAACAACGGGCTGTGTGGCATCAGCGTCAAATGGGAGTGCACCGCGTGGGGAGTTCAATCCGCCGTAGGTTGAGGTGGCGCTGAGTCACTTAAGTAGGAAAATCCAATTTTTCTGATTTATTTAAATCACCTGAACTTTAAAAATCCATATCTTTGCCTAGAAAAATCATAAAAATAAAAGAAAAATATCCTCTTGCTCAGTGGACAAAGGAAAACAATGTGGAAATGGTTTAAAATATTTTTGATTCATATTTTATTTTTAATAATTTAAATACCATTTTCAATCTTTTAATTTTCCATGCATGTAGGAGTTTAACCATAGCTTGAAATTTTGGTATGTTGTTCCCTCTGTCATGAGGGATCTTCCCTGATTTTTGCAAAGTTAGAGACGATCCCTAGACAGAGAATCATATTTTTCAAGTTTATGTCTATTATTTGATAAATTAAACGTGATAATTAGCATATTGCTTAGAAAAATTCCAAAAAATTATGATAGGTTCTTTATGGTTAGGGAGCCCTAGGAAAATTTTTTCTTGATTTAAAATGATAAAAATTAGCCTAATTGTCCACTTGACCTAAAACAAACTTTTAATTAATTAGGACAAAATAAAACTCAAAATAACACAAAAATTGCTCTACACTATGCTTCAGGGATAGAGGAACTCCCCTAAAACTTTTGAAGTCGTTTGGAATTAATTTAATATGTCAAATAATTTTTTCTGCGTTCAATGCCATTTGGCACTTAAATGAATTTTAAAAATTAAAATACATGTAAAAAATTATAAGAATGGTTTTGGGAGTTCTCTGTAATCAGAGGGTTCTTTTTAAAATAAAATTGAGATTTTTATAAAATTTCCTTTTTTTAATCATATTTTAATATTTAAATAATTAAATAATAATAAAAATCACAAAAATATTAAAAATTAATAAATTGTCACATTTGGTTTTCTAATCACTTAGAAACCATCCCCATAATTCTCCTAAGTTTAAAAATTAAAATATCAATTTTTAAAGGCTTAAATCAATTTTCAAGAGGCTAAAAATGAATTTCTTTATTTTTCACTAAAATAGTTCTAACAATTAAAAGCAAAATCAGAAAAATATGAATATTATTTCTCTAGGTTCCCTGACCTCAGAGAGATTTTGGAAAAATATAAAATTGAATTTTTAATTTTTAAAATATTTTATAATTAATTAAAACTCCAGAACTTAAAATAATTCTAATAATTAAATTAAAACTCAATAGATCATGAAATTTGGTCCAAGTGATTCTTCGATCTAGGACTATCTCCAGTAAAAATTTCAAGGGTCAAGTTATTGATTTTTCCTTGAAAATCCTATTTTTGCATGAAAATAAATATATAAATTAAATTTTGAAAAATCACATTTTCTCATCTGACGTTTTAATCAACCCATTAGTAACGTAGGATAAAAATTTCAAAGTCATTTGAATTAAATTTGATGAATTATGAAGTGATAGGACATTAAGGGAAAAAGGGTAATTTTGGACACTTAGCCTTAATTAATATTTAGGCTTAAATTCAAGAGGGAAAAATGGGTAAATTTTGATTTTAAGTAAGTGCCTTTAAATGATTGAAAAATTAAGGGACAAATGGTAGAAACTCACTGCATTTTGTCCCATCAAAATTAAATATTTAAATTTCCTTAATTATTATAATTTAGAAGAAAAATCAAATTACAAGAAACTTAAGGTTAGGGGCAAGATCTTGGAAATTAATAAACCACCAGCGTGACCCCTTTACTTGGTGTTCAAAGTAATATCATGATCTTTTGATGGAAATTCTTACCACTTAAAATTCAATTTTCCCTAAAGTCATAAAATACACTCACCTAAAATCTCAAGGGGCTTAGTAGTGAGCTAGGCTTGATCAAATTTAATTAAAAGAGGTTTAGAAAAGTTAATATAATCAAAACTAAAGTATTTTTTAGACATTACAAGCCCCGAATCAAAATTTGACTAAGTACCCTAATGACCTTAATTTGCCCTTTTAGGGCCTTCACCCACATAATTCTTAAATTAAATAATAAATGATGAATTACCCTGTTCTTAGAGATGATTAAAACATGGGTTCACTGAGCACAAGGGTATGAAAGGGATAAATCGTTTAATAACTATAATAAGTCCAAAAGGACCTCAAGGAAGTTCAAAAGTATTGTGAAATATCTAGGTTTCTCCTGGATCGTTTCACAAATCTTCTGGACACCTTGTAGGACCATTGTACTTATTATATTTATTAAATAAAAAAATTCTCACAAATGAATAGGACTTCACCGGGTTATGACATAGAGTTTGTTAGGCCTGTGACGAACATATCCATAAGGTTTTACTTCCCTGCAAATATAAATATTTATTACAAAGAATACTAAAGTTTCAGGTGGAGGAATGAGAAGACCCGCCAGGTAAACTTTTATAATTTTACAGCATTTTCTTTTCTCGTGTTTACTTTACCGCACTTTTCTTTTCTTGCAAGTTTGCATAATAAATAACAATGTCACCTTGCATGAAAACTGAAATTTTTAGGATAGTCACAAGACTGAGACCAAAATCAAAATTAAAAAATCAAGATAAGATAAAATCCACCGCCACAACATTCAAAAATATAAAATAACTCAAAATTTAATCACAAACAAAACAAAAAAAACCACAATTGCAACTAAATTAAAACATCTCGTTGGATGATCGGGAATTCCTTGGAGGAGGTAACCAACGTGTTGCTAATGGGGTATCCCATGGTCTAAATGTAAGTATGGAGCTCATTAAGTTAAGTTTAGTAAATTCATTTGAACTAAGTGAATCCGATGAAAATAGCGATGCCGGGATGATGGAACCGTGGGATCTTAACCGGTGTTGCTATAATCAACTTTAATGTTCCCCTAATAAAATATTAAGACAACTCCTTTTAAATATTTCTAAAACACAAATTGACACTTCTTTAAACTAAACCTGTTACGACGAGAAGCTTATAGCATTCATAGTGGGCAACACGACCATCTTCAACAGCAAAACTTGTCTACATCAGCAAAACCATTCCTTAGTTAAAACTACAAACCATAGGACTTCGAGGTATCTTGCCTAGTGCAGCATAAATCCTCACCTTTTCTTTAGGCCTTTGCACGGTTCTACTGTGCAATATAAGCCCTAATCGCTTTAGGTTTCTGAGGTTGTCATCGGGTATGAAATAAATCCTCCTATCTTCCAAGCCATTCACGTGATCGATATCAAGTGAACGTAAGTCCTAAATAATAAAATTGACAGGCTGAAACACTAAATAAATGTCCTAAATCAAAGCAAAACTATAGGATAGTTTGGGAAGGCATCAAGATTTTTCTTGATTCTATATGCTTCCCTTAGCCTTCTCTCCTTTGGATTCTGATAAAATGAAATGTTTCAAGACTTGAGCCATTCACCTAATGAATTTTTGACTATCACATTTTCTTTGAAAACCTTACATTTGGAAGTCATGAATTTAAATATTTCTTGATTTATATCAAGAGTTTTCTTAGGTAACTTTAGTTGCCCAAGATGTAATTAACTATAGGGGCTTACCCTTATAGGAAACTTAAGGACCCCATATTAATATAAACCCTATCTAATTCCTTCATATTAGATAGAGGAAATTGTCGGTAAAAAATGGTTCACATACCAAACGGATGTCAAGAATTCTTTAGTTTATTTGATCAAGCCTCACCCCAAGCCATGTATTTATTCTTCGGTATAGGTACATGTCTTGTGATGAAGCGCTTGATTATCTAAACTATTATTTAAATGAGATCAGTTTGATTTCGTATTCTTCAAAATTAAAATATTACTTTCAAATCTATATATATATATATTAAATTAAATCAAATCCCTATTTTCTTTATGAAACTATATTTTAAACTTTTTTTCAAAAATATCAAACCTCAAAAATATATATATATATATATATATATATATATATATATATATATATATATATATATATATATATATACCTCGAACAGCAAAAATTTAACAGTCGACAGTTTATTTGGACGAAAGCGTTGTTGGCGCAAAACTGCTCTCTGGTGCCGTCGACGCCATAATGGGTGCCTACGGCAAGATTTCCAGAGAGCAAATTAAATATTCGGAGCTGGGGCAACAATGGCACCCTATCTAGTGCTAATGGCGTTGATGGTGTTGATGGCATTGACGGCTGAGTAGCAGTTTTTTGAGTTTCAAATGGCAAAATTTAACAGTTTTGAGTGGGAGTTTCACCCATATAGTTCCACAAACTCATTTTAAAACCCATTAACTCAAGAATGGTGAAAGGATAGTTCCAAAACTTGCATTCTATGGCTTCCAATTTTTTAGAATCTCTAAGATTTAAAGTATTCAACAGGAAGAAGTTTGGCATTTTCAAAGCGTAGTGACATTGTGACAAAGTCCTTATAAAGAGGAGGCTTATCAAGGAAAGAGGATTTGTCAATCAAGGGAAGAATGTTCCTAGTACTTGTGATGAAGAAATTATTATGCAGAGGCATTGGGAAGTGTTTTGTTATACTACTGTCGTAGTAGTCATTCATGTTGTTAAGGAATTTTATGCAAATCATCATAAAATCAACCAAGAAGTCATCTATGTGCAAGGTAGGTGGATATCTTTCACTCCTTCCAAGATTAATGAACATTATATGATAGATAATGTGTCAATTTGTCATTATACCAATTTTGTCCCTACGAGAGATAATATGATGAAATCTATCGATATTTGATGGATGAAGACAAAGATTGGGAGATAAGAGATGACAGGTATGTCAATTTATCTACTACCTTAATGAATCCTACGTCGAAGCAATGGCATATCTCTATATCTTTGAAATTACTCCTAACCATTAAAATTAGTAAAGTGACGAAGGAAAGTGTAATATTGAACTAGTGCATTCAAACTGGAAGGCCTATTGATATTGGCAGCATAATTGTGAAATCTGTTTTGGGTTTGATTATGCATTGATCAAACTACGATTTGGGACATCCTTCCACTATATTTCTTCTCTGCAGTCAGTCTAAGTACCATATAAAAGTTGAGAAAAAGTGCTTCTCCCTTGGAAGCCCATGGACCAAACTAATATTTATGACTGTCCAATAATTGGGGGTGAAAATGATATTAGCATAACTGCAGGCCAACCATCTTAGAGTTTACTACCAGTTCAGCCTCCTTTTCCTAAAAATGCGCAATTAATTCTGAGGAAGATCCAGAAATTGGAGAAAGAGGTGTGAAATCTAATGGATGCAATTAACAATATATCTGAATTATTTGATCACCTAGATTAGAGGATGAATGAATGGTTCGATCATACTGGACGTATGGAAGAAGGATTGATACGATTTATGAAGAAAAAGGCTTGGATTGAAGAGGATTTGACTGATGAATTCCTGTATTGACCCTTGTATAATTTTTTTGTGCACCACCAATTCATGGGAGATATCAGAGAAGATAGCACTGACATTGAAGAGGAGCAGTGATTCTCTATTTTTTTACTTTATTTAGTATTTTGACTTTATTTGCTTAAGTTTGATTTGTATCTGGCTTGCTTATGGTGTGATTTCAGACTTATTTTGAACTTATGTTATGTTTTTAGTGTTACAGTGTTGTGGTTTGATTGCAATGCTGAATTATTGAAGTAGTAGAAAGACTTATATGTGTAAGTTTATAATTGTATATAGTATTCAGACTTTAGCTAAAGAGGAAACCACTAGAGAATTGGGACATCCTGCCCTGATTTACACATTATGTGTGTAATCAGAAGTTGCGATTGAGAGTAGCGAAGAGTTGGTTCATCCTTTGAAGCACATTAGTAAAGCCAACATTCACACTTATGAATCTCATGTAGGATGGAGATCTGGATGTAAGAGTAGTGAGATTCCCTCTACTAATCATGACATAGCTTCTACCTCTGGGAAACCTACTATTTCTGATGTTATGGAGCAGGTGGTAATACAGCAAGGTGATATTACTAGGCTTCATAGCAGGATTGATGGTTTAGAAGAAAGAAATAGTATCAATGATGATTATCAGAGGAGAAGAGTGGAATATGATATAGCTTATCATGATGCTCAGATGGGATTTATGAGGGGAGAAGCTGGTGTGATATTTCCTACTTGCCCCCGTTATATTCCATACCAGCATGAGGAAGAAGAAAGAGCATAAGAAGAAAGAGAGGATGATTGGTAGTGTAGTATTCTTTATGTTTGTTATAGGGTGTTCGTTATTTGCTTTTGTGTAATATTTATGTGTAGTAATTGTACTTTTCCTCAATTTAGTTAAGTTGTATTGAAGCTTATGTTGGTTTGTTACAGTTTTAGTAAAATTGTAATGGATGTTGTATTAAGTATTTAAAGTGATATTTTAAATTATTTTTACCCTGCAAATCTTTGATATAGATGTGAACAATGCTTCTAGCTATTTTATGCATGTAGTTAAATTATTAACTAATACATGCATGCTTTAGAAGAATCAAAAGCTCGGGACAAAAATGTAAGTTTACTTTTTGTTTTTCTCTCATTTATAATTTAATATGCACCGAAAAACTTAAGTTTTGGGGAGGAAAAATTAGCTTTTCTTTGTTCTCAATTAAAACGTATTTTCAAAATTATTTTAACATGAATTAAAGTAGATGAGTTTAACTTTAGAAAACTAAATTTTTTATTTTATTTAAATATCATAGGAGATTTAAATGAAAGTTTTTTAGTAATGAAGGTTAACTTTGTGGGATTAAGATATTTAGTATAAGAGGATTAGACTATAGTTGACTATTTAAAGTAAAAAAAAAACTATATTTTTAAAATTTTAAGAGACTTAAAGGTTTATGTGAGCAGAAAAAATTGTGACTCTATGATGAAAAATTTAAAAGCTAATATATATCTATAAAGTAAAGAGGTGTTTTAAGTTCCAATTTTAGGGGAGAAGAGTGAAGTTTAAAATTATTAAAGGCTATCCAGATATAATAATCCTCACAAGATAAGAGAAAAAGAAAAAGAAAGAAAAAAATGATTGAAAAGCAATCCCAAAAAGAAAAGAGAAAAGAAAGAAAAAAAGTATATTTGAGGAAAAACTTGAGGAAATGCCTAATCAAAAATTGGTTTAACTTAAATCAACTTAAGGGAAGACCTTATTTACATTTCTGAATTTATATTTAAAGTATTAGCATCCTTACTAGTAGTGTTCACATGAAGTACTTTTTCATTTGATTCTTCAGAGCATCATTAATGTAACAAATTATGGTTACTCTTGAAATGAATAGGAGACTAGAACTTTTAGACTTGATTACTAAATGTTTTTACACTTATAGTTTTAACCTAAATTATTGAAAATCTTTTTAAAAATCTTGCTATTATATTTATTTAAATAAAAAATTATAGTATACTTTAAGTAAAGTTTACTACTAAGAGTCATATTATTATGTAGTAAAAGGATTACTTGAGGACAAGTAATAGTTAAGTTTGGGCGATTTGGATGCACCAAAAACTTGTTTGATTATTCATATATATTTTGTACTCATTTTTTGTGATATTGTACTTTAAAGGAATGTATTTTTCATGTTTCTTTGCAGGTATTGTGATTTTAGGCAATTGGAGCAAAAAGAAGCAAAAAAGAAATGAATTTGGAGCGAAAAAAGGCAAAAACCAAGAAATTGAAGTTCAAGCGCCAGAATGGGCACCGACGGTGCATTTTTCTGGAGAGCCCAAGTAAGTAAAGAGTGATAGGGCGTCGATGGCGCCCAATGTCAGTGGAGGTTGAATTCAATGTATTTGGACAACTTTTAAAGGGATTTTTGAAGCATCTCTTGGGGAAATTGTCCCAAAGCTATTTTAACTTGATTTTGGCGCTAGAATTCAGAAAGAGGAGAGCCAAGAGAGTAGAGAGGAGTCTAGAGAAAAAGTGTTGTGAGTGTTTGAAAAGTGTTTTAGAGTCTAAGGTTTGGTGTTAAGTGTTTTTTTGTGAGGGATTCTTCTCAAAAGAGTTGTAGGAGGAGAGAGAAAGTGAGAGATTGCTTCTTCCATATTATTCCAAGAGAGAATTGTGGGTTATTGTAAAAAGAGAAGGATATTCAAGGAACTTAAAGGGATTTTTCTCGAGGAAGAAATTGAGAATAGTTGTATTTACTTCTTATTGTTTGTATGACATTGCTTTTATATATAAAATCTTTGTTTTGTCATATCTTCCACATGAATTCTGAGTAGATTTCTTCGTCTTTCTCCTTGCAATGATATATGGTGAAGTGATGGTTTAGATTGGATGTGCCATATAAATGTTAAGAAATTGTGATGATTTTTCACTTTGTACTTCATTTAATTTTCGATCTGGTCAATTGAATTGTTAAAATATGTTGTGAAACATATGATCCAAAAAGACATTTCTTTCAACAACAAAAGCGAAGATTACATTCATTGTTCATGAATAAGTGATGTAGTTCATGAGGGTTGGGTGCAAATAAATAGGGAAATATGTTTATTGGGCATAAAATTAGAGATTTTAGGGTGACAGACTAAAATCCCCAATTTGGTCCTAGTGTTTGGAAACTAAAGAGAGAGTTAGCCTTCAGGCGAAGAGAAGTGGGAGCTCTCGAGTGAGAGCCAGTATCCTCCCAGCCTAACCACGGATTTAGGGACTAAACATAGAATTAGCCAATGTTCTTTATAGCACCCGGAAGAGGTAAATAATAGGTATGCTTCGATTTGGCATAATACAAGAATCTTACTGATCTTTATCATTTACTCACCATAATATCATTGTAAAGGGGAGGACAAATTTTTTAAATTTAACCTTGCATTACAAAACTTATTTTAGTAATATTAAACTTTAATTTGAAGTATAGAAAGTAATTTCGTGATCTTAAAATCTTTAGCATCGTTAAACTTTAGCATCTTTAGTATTTACTATAAGTGCATTGCTAATTTAAATATTGGGTTTCTGTGCTACTGATGCGCCCCGGCATGTGCTATTTTTCTGCATGTTTTTATGTTGGTATGTATGTGCACACACTAGATATTTACACAAGTATACGTATCGTATCAAGTAATACAGGGCTCTAAGGAAGTCTTGTTTGTTGATCTCATAGGGAAGAGAAGTAAGAGATCCTTAGTCAAATTCTAGTATGTTATTATCAGACTTTAATTTGGAAGGT
Source organism: Papilionanthe hookeriana x Papilionanthe teres (assembly GCA_022702705.1). Classification (NCBI taxonomy): domain Eukaryota; kingdom Viridiplantae; phylum Streptophyta; class Magnoliopsida; order Asparagales; family Orchidaceae; genus Papilionanthe; species Papilionanthe hookeriana x Papilionanthe teres. The sequence continues at coordinate 27,150,716 of CM040429.1, read as the reverse complement.
CGGTTTAAGTGGTTTTTCTAACAAATACAACTAATAATTACTCCTAAAGGAAAATATTAATTTTAAAGATAACCCTTTCTGGATAAATTAGTTTGGTTAATTTTGAGATAATAAAATCTACTATTCTTATATAGTGAATTAGATAATGTAAAGGAATGAGATGCATTAAATATTGTATGTGTCAAATAGGAGCAATCCTATTTTTTACCCTCTTTCGAGTGCATAAAGAGCATTTGCTAATCCTAGTTTTAGTCCCTAAATCCGTGGTTAGGCTGGGAAGATACTGGCTCTCACTCCAAAGCTCCCACTTCCCTTCACCTAAGCGCTCACTCTCGCTTTAGTTTCCAAATACTAGGATCGAATTAGGAGTTTTAGTTTGTCACCCTAAAATCTTCAATTCTACGCCCATCAAAGTATATTTTTCTATTTATTTGCACTCAATCACCATGAACTTCACCATCCATGGAATTTGAATGTGGTTCCACTTTGTTGAGAGTTACACTGCCCTCTCGGACCATAGTACAATTACAATAAATTTTAACGCTACAACGAGTTCTTTTTATAATGTAAATGAAGTGCAAGTAAAAACAATCATATTTAAAATTAAAACTTTTTCTAGTATGTTTCCCAATATCCTAAACATGAATCATACTTATTACAAAAGAAAAGTAAAAAGAAAATAACGACATAATCTTCTCATGCCGCTATTTTCAAATAAGAAGAAAAGTAAGAGAAAGACATCACGAAGCCCGAAGAAAACGCGACGGAAAACTTCATTTCATCAAAGAAAATCCACTACATAAGTTTTTACAAAATCATAAGATAATAAAGAACACAATAGCTTTTGCCCTTTGAAAGTTAGATGAAAATCTCTCCCACAAAGTCTCTCGCTGATCCATGCAATGCTAGTACAAACCCTTACAGATTCTCTCAAAATCCCCTCTCCAATCTCTCTAAAAAAAGGTAGAAATCTATATTTATACTCTTATTCTAAGATCTCTAAAAATTCTCCACGTTTTTCCTAACATCTGCACCATTTTTTCTTCTTTTTCTCCAAGAGTTCATTTATTGTACCTAAAACCAAAAACATGCAAAATACATTCCTTTAAAGTGCAATATCATTAATCTTAAGCATAAAATGTATATGTAAAATCAATCATTTTTTAGGTTTTTCAGCTACGCTTGAAAGTTTGCTTACTCCCTGTGGGATTAATAATCAAGACTCCGTTAGAGCCCTGTATTGCTTGATCGATATGTATACTTGCATATAGATTGGCTAATTTCTTATAAAACTGATTATATGTTGTGATTGAACTGAAAATACTTTTAAAAATTTATTCGACAGTAGCAGTAGACTGCATCAATTACCTTTACCCAAGAGGTTTTTTCCTCAATTGGGTGGGTTAAGAAGGTTCGTTGTGAGTTCAAGAAACTCCTCCATGAGCTAATTTGAAGTAGTTTTGAAGTTTTATTTGAATTTGAACAAGTGGTTCCTTGGTTTGATCTAGGGATAGGTTTAAGACTACAGAACGAGAGGATTTTGATGGGGAGAATCTTTGTGTGGATTTTGGAATTGTTTGGAGGGTATAAATGAATGTCTTATTGAATTTTGATGCGAACTGAGATTAGGCCATAGTTTTTCTCTTTGAAATTAGGACAGCTTAATGAAAACTAGGGCTTAGGGTGATGGGGATTCACTTACAAGCTTTGTTGCTAGCATTTGGAATCAAAAAAAGTTGGAGGGTGCTTGAGGGAATAGGGAGAGTGCTTGGTGTTTTGAACTATCGGGTTTGGCCATTAATGGCTATGGGGAGGCTATGGGGAGGCCATGGGAGCTGTTGGGAGGCATGGAAATGCTTTATATCTTGCCTTTCTGAATGATTCAAAGTGTCGAGACAGGTTGGATTGAAATTTGGTTCAACTTCTTTTGGTTTTAGGTGAGTTTGCTCATCATGGTTAACCTTGCGATTTGGGTTGACCCAATGGGATTGAGAATGGTTGGGTTGAGCTTGGTGGTCTTGGGACTGCATGTGTAGGTTTAGGTTAGCATGACATCAGTTGGGTTAGTCTTGGCCATTTTGGGTCATGGGCATGGTCATGGGTTCATTAGTCACATCTGGTGTGGCCTAGCTAGAATTTGACTTCACATGGAGGCTTTTCTTTCGCTTTAGATTGGCTCACCTATGGCTTAGCCTGGCTAACCATTGGTTTGCAAGAGAATTAGGTGGCTTAATTTGTCATGACATGTATTTTAATTTTAATTGGACTTTGATATTATTTTATTTTTATTGAATTTAAAACCTTAGGCCTTTTAAATGTGTTTAAACAATTTTGGTATTTAAATAAATCGTTTTTGGTAGTTTTTTTATTGGGTGATTTTATTAATTTTATTCAATTTAATTTTCATGATTTTAATGGTTTAGGATTTAGATTATTTTAATTTTGTGTTTAATTTTAACTTTAATTTATGTTTGAAATTAATTGATTATATGCTGAACTTAAATTTTAAGATTTTTGAATTTGGTCGTATTTTGATTATGTTTTACTTTAATTTCAATTTTAGAACTTGGTGGATTTTGATTCCATCTAATTTTGATTTTTCTTAATTTTTATTTTTTCATTTGTTGGTTTTAATTTGTGGGTTTATTTTTATTAAGTTTCAATTTTGGGTTGATTGATAGATTTTAGTGAGTTAGTTTTAATTATGAATTCCATTTTATTAAAGCTTGGTTGAAATTGATCTTCAATGGATTCAATTTTACTGATTTTGATTTTATCAATATTAATTAAAATTGATCTTCAATAGATGTTAATTAAATTGATTATTGTTGAGATTAATTATGTTGATATTAAATTTTGAATTTGACCATAGTTTAATTTATGGGTGAACTTTTATGTTCTTAATTATGAATTTTATTTTTATTAGTTTTATATTTGTGTTAATTTGAATATTTTGATGAATGTGTTGTAATTTCAAATTTAATAATTTCAATTGATTTAAATTTAGTTTGTAATTATACTTTAAAGTTTCAATTTTAATTAATTTTACTTTCAAATTGATCATTTTTAAGAGATGAACTCTATCTTGACTCAAGGTGAACGTCATACCCTATGGGCTCTCCATGAACTAAAAAAAAATCTAAGGATCTATGAAGGCAAAGTGCAAAGTGACAGACCAAAAGAGGACATAGGTCTCTAGGGTAAAAGGGTAACTTAAAAAAATTTTAATCTTATAGAAACTCAATTCAGGTCTCAAATGAGTTGATTTAACCAGCTCAACCGAAGGTTAAGTGTTTGAAGTCAAGCACATGGAACCATAAGGAGTGTGTGTGTGTATGTGTGTCTATATATATATATATATAAATATATATATATATATATATATATATATATATATATATATATATATATATATATATATATATATATATATATATATATATATATACTGAAGTGTTATTTTGGTGTTGGTTCCTTCACTAGTTCTCTAAGAGAGCCACTAGGAAAACTCTAAGGATAGATTTTAAGCTTTAGAGAGAGAAGAATGATAGAATAGGCCTCACACAAAAATGAGGTCAAATATGACCAATCCCAAGCATGTAAACACAACAGATTTACAAACTAAATATCTACACATAAATCTACAACTTGTATTTTATTTAGGAAACATAACATCACAACTTGCATTTCGCATGAAACATAAAACAACAATATTTATTTTGCATGAAACATAAAATCACAACAAGGATCTTTGCATGAAAAATAAAGTCACCAACTTGTATTATTTGCATGAAACATAAAGTCACCACATGAATTTTTGCACGAAACAAAAAATCATTATATGAATTTTTGCATATGAAAATTTTCATGTAACATAAACCTAAGCATGAATTTTAATGGAACATATGCCTGAGCAAGCATTTTCATGGAACACAAGCCAAAGCATGAAGGCTTTTATGGAACAAAAGCCTATGCATGAAAACTTTCATGGAACATAAACAACAACATAGATTTTTAACATAAAACCATAACATAAAAGTTGCATGAAAAACAAAAAGCCAACACATGGATTTTTTATGGATTTGCATAAAAAGGGGGAGCTATGATTTGGGGGCAATAATAAGTGAGGTGAGTGTATGTGTGGCCCTCATGGATGTTTTTTTGCTCGATATATAAACTAGTCGAACATGATTAATGCTTTTTTTTAATGAGCTGAACACGAGCCAACTTTGGGCTGCTCAAGCTCAGCTTGTTTACACCACGCAGTGTAGTTGAGTGGATGTTTTATTCAAGGGGAAAAGGCGAGGATATGGAAAGCTAGGATTATAATTTATACCATAGAAAGGGAGATGAATGTATCTTTTGGTGAGTGGATATTTTGGAACAAAAAAAGGATGGGATGGGTAAAGAGGAGAGTAAGATGGACGAGGGTATTTTCAAGTAGGTAGTGAGGGAGTGATGAGGGAAGTTTAGTGGGAAGGTTTTAGCTATGGTAGTGAGGCTAAAAGGAGGGTAGCTTGATGGTTATATTTTTCGTAGGATAGAGAGAGAATATGTGTTCTTTAGTCTGGTGTTTTGAATAATAGAGAGAGGGTGGGTGAGTGTATGTGTGGTCAGTTTTGGGTAGGAGAGAGAGAGAGAGGTTGAACGTGAGTGTCTTGGGGTTTTATCTAAGGGAGAAAGAAGGGGAGAGAGTTTCAATGAGAGCACGTGTGTTTAGAAATTGAAGTGTGGGAGGAGGAAGAGAGAGGCTCAGTTTGGGTAGTGGTAAAGAGAGGATGAGGGAGTGGGGAAAGGCATAGGATTTCAACCATAAAAGAAGAGAGAGGGAGAGAGAGGAAGGTGCTCAATTTTGGGTAGCATTAACGAGAGGAGGGAGGGGGAAAGACCTATGGTTTCTTCCAGAAAAAAGGAGAGGAGGAGAAAGAAAAGGGACTTGGTTTAGGTAGTGATAAAGAGAGGAGGGAGTTGGGAAAGGCTTAGATTTTTTGTCATATAATAAAAGAGAGGGATAGAGGAGAGGGTCTCAGTTTAGCCAGTGGAAGAATTGGTTTACACCATGATTTCATAAAGACTATTTCATGTAAAACTTATTGAAATGTGTGTGTGTGTGTGTGTGTGTGTGAGAGAGAGAGAGAGAGAGAGAGATTAATTTTTATATTTGCTTGGGTGAAAGTCTTTGATATGTTTGCTTGGATGAATTTAATACATTTGATCTACTTGGTTAAGAGAGGGAGAAAGGATGGTGTGATTTTGGCTAAGGAGGAAGAAGAAGAATGGGAAGAGGGTGGTCTAGTCAAGGAAGGAGAGGAAGAGAATATTTTGTCTAGGAGAGGATAAAGAGGGAATGAGGGACAGGAAGAAGGTTTTGGCTAGGGAGAGATGGAATGGAATGGGGGAGAGTGAGGGGTTCAACCACTTATGGATAGAAAAGATGGAACGAGTGATTGGGAGAGAAAGGGGGGTGTGGAGTTTGAAATTTTGGGGAAATTTTAAATAATTAGGGTCGGTTGGAGGTGGTTATGGCCAAAATAACAAACCCATCTCATTATGAAGATTAAAAGTCAAGGAATCTTGTAAGTTTTAGCTCAAGTGGTCACTTTCTCAAGATATTTTAATTTGGAATGGCTAGGAGGTTTTGGGTGGTTATGTCCAAAAATATGACCTTAGCTCATTTGATTCAAAAAAATAAGGAGAACACACAAGTTTTTGGTCAAGGCGGGTCTTATCTCAAGATATTTCAAGTTAAAGTGTGGGTACCACCCTATGAGAGAAAATTTTAATTGATTTTTGATGAAAGACTTTAATGGGTTTTTATTATTTAAATATAGTATTTTTAACTCACATTTATCTTGGTTGAAGTTTATTTTTTGCTTTGAGCTCATCGAATGAATTATTAGGATTATTCTTTTATTATTGAAATTATCGTCTAAATTATCATAGGCTTGACTGGGCCACAACTAAAGTCCAAATCAAACACGATGGAGTTCAATTGAAAGATTTTGACGATCCATACTTACTCACGCAGTTCATTTTAAAAAATAATGTTTCATTGAAAAAATTTTATGTATGACCATTTTTCACCCTTGAAAACTCAAAATAAAGTATTTTACGTAAAAATGTGTTTGATCATCATCAAACTGATTTCTATGTGTATCATATGTGGCAATGAACATAATACAACTTATAGAATGAAATTACAATTATTACATTGATCTATGGAGAAAATGATAATTTTGGGGTGTTATGAGCACTATTTATGCATGAAAACTAAAAGTAAAAAAAAAGTAAACATTATGTCATATAATCAGTAAATATATTCGCATAGTTTTTATATGTGATAATAAATCGTTAGCTTTCATAATGAAATTTCAAATTCTATAATGATATGTGGAGAAAATGATAATTTCAGTAAGCACGTTGGTTTAAGCTGATTTATAGTTCACTTTTAGAGTTTAGTTGAAGTAAGTTATATTAAGTTCTATTTTAGTTTTGTTAATTTCAACTTATGTTCAATTATGTTTTAATTTTGGGTTATACTAGAGTTGGCTAAGTTTTAACTCTTGCGTAGTTCAAGTTATATCTTATATGATTCAATTCAGCCATTTAGTAACACTAGGAGCGAGGTCATATGTCCCGATGAAATTGGATATAAGCCAAGAAAAAAGGGATCACGAAAAATTAAGGAATAGCTAGTATGATGCTTAAACCGAACTACATGAGACAAGCTAGTCAAAATCAATTTGATTCAATATGTTAAATATTTTACCTTAGTTTTTTCCTCCACCCACCTAATTGTATTCTCTAAGATCCCATCATATCTCCATCAAATACTAAATTCCTCCCATCAACCTCCCTTATTATTAAAACAAGTACTAACTCAGAATAATAGACGAAGCAAAAAAAAGTGAACCAAATACTCGTATTGTTGTTATTGCTGCAATTTTTTGGTCATCACAGAGATGACCCCCTTATGTATCTTCTGCAGGGCTCAGCAAGTTCTTGCTTATTACAAGTCGAACATGGTTCGCCTTTGCCTTCCCTGTGATACCAACATTATGCTCTTAAAGCAGTCGTGTATCTTTGTCGACTAATAATTCTGAGCTCTTAACCAACTTTTCAATGTCCTGAAGTTTAAACCCACATGAATACTCGTCATCTTCTTCTATCATTCCTATGAAGACCCAAATCTTTACTAGCTCACAGTTCAAGCCACATTCATATGGTTGTAACATACAAAAGAAATGTATTAGTGCTTCCCTCTTTTCACAAGATGATAATATTAAAAAGACGTGTGATGCAGAAGTTTATCAACAACCTTTACCCGCCAATTTTAGAAATAAGATTATATTACAAATTACAACTTTTGTCTTCCTTTCATGCTGTAAAAAAAATATTACTCTTTTTATAACTTGCACAATTCTTAAATTAAACACTTAAGTACATTAACCTCAAATTAAAATAAAATAATTAGTTGCCATCATGAAAAACTTTTAGGCTTTTAACAACATATCTTTTAATAAAATGACTTATCCCAACTATTCATTTCCTTAAAACCAAATATATCAATAAAAAAAATTTCATACGCCTAAAAATTAGAAATGTTGAAAAACTCAATGAAATCTAGATTTATTCTAAAACAATCATAAAATTAAAAATAACTTTTTTCTTCCTTTTAAAATATAAATAAATAATTTAACTATTTTTCAACTTTTTTCGATTTGGCTCAATAGATGTCAATATTTCATTTTCTCTTTTTAAAAATAAAGACAAGCAAAACATTGGCATTAAGCCAAAATTGGTAGACGCGGTCTAAAATTTCATAATAGACAACAAATTATTTTAATGTATGATATGTGAAACTTTATTCATTATAGCAATGAAATGACAATGAATTATCTTTATTGATGTGATGAAAAGATTGTTTTATCATAATTACAATATAAGTATTCTATAAATTAGTTATAAATTTAGCATATTAATTATAATAATAACAAATTCACAATCTTTATATCCCTACTCGTGAGTTAATTCGAGCATGGCTCGATAAATGGGTTGTAAATTGAGCTCGATGATCTAACTAGCCAAGCTCAAGCTAACCCCAACTCGACTCGTTAGCTTGTGAACAGGCTCATTTAAATAAATTTAATAGAAAGTATACTCAACAACAAACAACAACAACAACAACAACAACAAAACCTTTATCTCACAAAGTGGGGTCGACTATATTAATCATTTTTGTCCATTGCATCATATTTAGTGTCATATTTTCATTTAATTCTAATAAATTAAGATCATGTTTTATACAATATGCTCAAGTCTTCCTAGGTCTACTTCTGTCTTTCTTAACATAAGTAGAATATAAAACATCAACTCTTCTAATCGGATCATCAGATGGTTGACGTTTAATGTGACCAAACCATCTAAGACGACTCTCACTAATTTTGTCCTTCACTGGAGCTACGCCAACCTTACCACGAATATATTCATTGTGCATTTTGTCTCTAAGTGTAGAGACACTCATCCACATAATTATTCTCAGCTCGGCAACACTTAGTTTTTTGTTTCTCTTTTAAAGGCCAACATTCAACGCCATAAAGCATTGCAGGTCTCACCACCATCTTATAAAATTTCCTTTCAGTCTAAGTGGTGCTTTCCTATCACACAATAGGCCCAAAGCATTCCCCCACTTTAACGAACCAACTTGAATTCTACTAATAACATCCTCATCAATATCACCATCACTTTGAACAATAGACCCAACATATGTAAGCGTTCACACAAATTTTAATAATAAAATCACTGATAGAGCTACTGCTATTAAAATTACATTCCATGCATTCAATTATATTTCTACTCAAATGAATGCCTTTAGACTCGAAGGTATGCCTCCATAATTCAAATTTTTCCAGAGCTTTTTCTCGCCTTATCCACGAGAAGGATATCATTAGCAAAAAGCATATAACAATGTATATCCTTCTGTAAAAAAAAAATATGGGCTTAAAGCCGATCCCTCATGTAGACCAACATAAATGGGAAAATTTTGGTTGATCCTACTTCTGTTTGAACGGAAGTAGCAACTCTTTTATACATAACTTTAATGACTTGAATATAATTCATATCTACACCTTTCTTATCAAGAACTCTCTTAAGGATATCTCTTGGAACTTTATCGTAAGTTTTTAAAAAATCATATGCAGATCCTCTTATTATCTCTGAACTTCTCCATCAAACCTCCCAATAAATATATAGCTTCCATGATAGACCTACCTGGCATAAATTCAAATTGATTATGAGAAATCTTTGTAATACACCTTAACCTATGTTCAATTACCCTCTCCCATAATTTTAAGTATGACACACCGACTTAATTCTTCTATAATTTGCACATTCTTGTGCATCCCCTTTTATTCTTAAATAGAGACTAAAATACTCTTCCTCTGCTCCTTAGGCATCTTTTTAGTTTTTAAAATAATACTGGGTTAGTGAGCCATGAAACTCTCAAAATCTCTTAAATATTTACACACTTCAATTGGGGTATGATAAAGTCCTACAAACTTTCCACCCTTAATTTTCTTTAAAGTCTCATCAACATCATTTTTTCTAATACGACGGTAGAAATGAAACATATTATTATTATCAAGAATATTAAGATCACTAATGTTGATTATATTTTCCAAAACTTCTATAAAATGCTTGTCAATATAACTCACCCACCTATTTTGAATATTCTTATCTAAGTATACTCAAAACATATTAAATTTGAAGACTATCTTTAAAATATCAAAAAGTCTTAATAAAAAATATTTAATATTGTCATAATTGTTAATTCTATCATTTTATTATAAATTTATATCGCTGCCTTAAATTAATATTATTTTTTCATTTATTATAAATAAAATGCCAACTCGTGAGCCAGAACTTATAAGGCTTAGACTCAATGAAATTAATCAAATTTAAGCTCAATCTGAGAGCAACTCGGGCTAGACTCAACTCGTTTACAATCATGATAAAACACAAAAAAATAACTTACCAACCGACAATAACTTGCTTTGAAAACTACAACAAAAAACCATCCAAACTAAACTCACAACACAACAAAATTTTCCATCGATATATACATTTATATATGGAATTTTTTCAAACCAACCACCAAAAATATTGAATATAACAAATTAACCACCCAAATTTTAAATAGAATATTTTAACCACCCAAAACTTTCACTCAAAACCTTCACTATTTGGTAAAAAAGTGTGCCTAAAATGAAAAAAAAAAAAAATTATCCATTTGCGTAGCTCAACATCAAAACCTTTATTTTTATAAAGACAGCATCCAGTTCACACTTTTGAACAGCATGGAAGAGTGAAATCCACAGTTTCATGCATAGTTAAGGTGCTGTATTTGTAAAAATCAAAGTTTTAGCGTGAAACACGTATAAGCATAAGATTTGGGTGCTAAATATGTAAATTTCCATAAAATAAAAAGAAATACATAGGAATTGGATGGTATGTATGTAAACGCCCCATGCATAATTCAACTTCATTATAAATACCAGTGAGGAAATCTTACTGGGCTGCCGCTTGTGGATGAAACTGATAATCATTATTCTCACAAGACAATTTCAAAGGAATCCAATGGAGACCTAAAGTTTGAATAGAAGAAGACATAAAAAAAAAAACATTAGGCAACAAAGAGCTATTTTGCGCACTAAACTAAAAAAAGTGACAAAAGCTTTATAACATTTTATAGTCTATCCATCACAAATCAAATCACTTCATGCTGAAGACAATTTGAATATAAAGTTGAACTGAAAGATAGAACTTGTTGCTGTGACCATGCAAAGAGTCAAAATGAAGTTGTAGCACATAATTTAATATTCCATAACAGTTAGTGAATAAAATTTGGAATAAGAAAAAGAATCTATAGAAAAGATGGCGCAAGGATTTGGATTTCAGAACCAAGTTTCTCTTCTGCAGTCTTCTCGGCCTTCACGCGTAGCTTTGCTAATTGTTTCTTCCTCTAGTAAGCAAACTTGGTACGCTGCTTCCTCTTCTCTTCTAATTCCTGCACATCAAACAATAAATCAATTAAAAATAAGAATAATACAGAAGCAAAGAAAAAAAGGCTACCGCTTAGGATTGTCAAAATAACAAAAATACAAAAACAGAACTGCAGCTATGCAAGGAACTACTGAGGAGTGTGAAATTAACAAAAATACAAAAAATAAAAGGCAAGTGTAAAAAGGGGGGATAACAATGGCAAAGGTGAGAAAAGGGAATAGGTGTTTAGGTGGAGGATGGCAGTGGGCTGAACTTAGCATGAATGTGCAAATCTGGGCAGGGCATCCTTCTATGTCTAACAATATTCTATCAAAAAGATTTATTAGTCAAATCACTGCATATTACTTGTAATATTTCAAATATCAATAGCTATCTCATGTAAACTTAATTATTTACCATAATAATTTTCTTTAGACCCAACTCCACTTCACCTTTCGAATCAATCGATCATATACACCATAATTTTCTTCTTTACACCCTTCCAAACAGTTCCTTCGATATAGTTTTTTATATATTTATTTCTCAAAATGTCATTGCAAATTTCTGTTGTTTTCTCATTTAATGCACCTAAATTTGAGCCAATTGTCTAAAATCTTATCTCTTGCCTTGTCAATCTACACACAGCCTTCTTTACTCCATATAAATCTTCAAAAGCAATAGATTTTACTTTGTTTTATTACATCCATTATAAATTAGATATTTTTCGATTTTCGACACTTCTTATGTTAAAGCATGCATGAATATTTGGGTTATTTTTGCATCTGATAATAAAAAGAATATATCGATATACAAATATCAAGTGGACGCCAAGTTTCTGGAATGAAGATGGTTAAACCACAAGTGTGTTATGCCCAACTTTAACCTCTCTTGCTTATTACTTACTAAAAAAGTGATATAAAAATTGATATTTCGACTAAATTTCAAATGGTGAATAAGAAAAGTAGTTCACTTAAGTTTTTGCTGCTTCTAACATGGTCTGGTAAGAACAGATGCTCCTATGACAACCTCGGGTAGTCGAGTGAACTCTAGATGTATGATACTTAATGATATGAATGTTGAATAAGGGGGGACAAAGGAATCAAGCAACGACGAGACTGTTAACAAAAATAAAAGCAATTACTTATTTCCATATCAGATATTTCAAATATTATTTTGGTATAAAAATATCAAATGATTTAACTTTAAAAATGGACTAGTCAACTTAAGTAACAAGCACAGATCCATTGTCCCTTTGGTCTAAACTCTCTAAGGGTACCTCACTTTCCAATCAAGTCCCATTTTCAATGTATAATCAATTTTTATAATATTACAAAACATCAATGATAATCGTTTGAATGGAACTATTCAAATTATTTCATAGTAGTCTAGCTCAACTAAATAATTTAAATTCTTGCTTTTAAAAACCAAGCTTTAAAGATAAAAAGTTTATAAGCTTTAATGGATTTCCTTATACACTAAAAACATATATTCATATCAACTACTCTATGGTGTGTAATCAAACTCTCTAAAGGAATGAATTTACAATCTTTTGAATTTACAATTTTTATAATAATACAAAAGTTCAATGATAATCGTTTGAATGAAACTTTTCAAATTACCTCCTAGTAGGCTACCTCAACTAAATAATTCTAACTTCTTGGTTTTAACAACCAACTTTAAATAAAAACAACTTATAAACTCTAATTGATTTTTTTATAAAAACTAAAAACATACATTCATATCAACTACTCTAAGGTGTGTAATCAAACTCTCTACAAGGATGAATTTACAATCTTTGTCAGAAATAAAAATAAAAAAAGTAAAAACAAAATCTTTCCTTGAATAAAAATTAAATCTAATTGTAAACTTGGAGGCTTCAATTATATATGCAATCAAGTGTTGAATTTTCTTAAAACATGCATTCACCATTACAAGATTACAAGCTCTTGCAAATAGTTTGGCTTCTTCAAATGCATTCATCTCTTATTTCATACACCTACAATGAATCCTCTTATAATTCATCCCATTAGAATATACATGTCCACTTAATTCATCTTGAATAAATATCATTTTTCCCCAAGTAAATGTCATAATAGCTCATCCATCTATCTTGTAATCAATAAGAAGCTTAAGGAGCAACTATAATTACAATGTCATCAATGATGATAATAGTAACTGCAATCACCCCATCACTAACTCTATTCACCTTAAATATTTTACAAGTGCCAAAATAGTCCCTTGAGTATTTACATGGGGTCATTTTAGTCCCGATGTCTAACATTTTGACACTTAAAAAATATTTGTGGTGAATAGAATTAGTGATAAAATGATTGCAGTTACTAAAATAGGGATTTAAATAATCCTCCCAAACAAAAGTTTAAGGAACATTTCAGCACACAGATAAAATTACGGGGAACAAATTAGCACTTTAATAGATATATTGGCACTTCTCAATATCTTATCATCCCTCGACTCAATATAACTATGGGACAATCTTAATGCAAACATTTCCAACATATAACAACATATCACCTAGTCCAACATTCTTGTTACTTTTTTCATTTCAATTTAATACCTTGCAAAGAAGAAATATATACTCTTCCTAAACATTGCGTCAACCAATTCTTCTATTTTTCCCATGCAAATTCAATCTTTAGTTACAAAAATAGTTAACACTTACACATTTTTTGCCACAATAAATTTAAATTTTGTTCATTATTTACTAATTGCATTCTATCCAATTCTTGCCTAATTTTATAAGGTTTTTAGGTGAAGCGCCTACTCTTGACATCCCAAAAAACCCTTCATTCTCACCATAATCAAGCTAGTTAGCGGAATATCACTTCTAAAGGAACCCCCTCCCCTAGCACAAGTACAACCTAAATTCGATTCATCCAATTATGTTTTACTAAGTTTTACATATAGTTGTTAACCTAAAATTAACTATCAAATCTCTCGGCCAAGCTTGAAATCCATAGCAATGATGGAAATTTATCATTAACTTCCTATAATCTAAAATTGAACCATACCACAATTTATATCCAAAGAATTTAAAGAATCAAATATGTGCCATGTTAAGTTACTACCAAATTAAATAGCTCATACAAAGTTGAATCTTAATAGGTGAGGAATTTGAGATGGCAATTGGAGGAACTTGTAATTTATGTATTGAAATGCATGAGTGAGCATCACAAAAATTTTATGCACCAATCAATCTTTCATGATAACATAATAACTTCACAAGCATCTCAAAATAACAATTGACCGATTTCCAAATATTGTGTGGGCTCCTCTTTAGCGAGCAAATTGCATACAATGCCTCCTTCCAAATCTAATTATCAACAATCGCCTTGCTGTCAATGTTGTTGCCATTGCCCTTTCCCTCTCTATCACCCTTTTATTCTTGTGTGGATTCAATAGCAGACAAACCCTCCCTGTCTATCTTATTGCCAAATTCCAAATCTCATTATCAACAATCCGCTTCCATGCTGTCATTGTTGTTGTCATTACCCTTTCATTCTTTATCAGCCTTTCATTCTTTGTCATTACATAAACCTTCACTCATTGCCCTCACCCTTCCCCATCCCACCAATGTCGCCACTAATAAAAAGGATGTCAGAGATCAAAAACATGGATCAATGAGCATTGATCAGTCAACTATGGCCAATAAGAGTAATGTTACAAATAACAAAAAAAAAACAATTTCATTGCATAAACATTAAATCCAACAAAAAAATTTCAAATAATAAAATACTCTACATTTTCATTACAATGCAAATCCAAAATACATGCATAGTTAATACAGAAGATGGGGATAAAAGTTTGTGAGACTCAAAGAGATATTGCCCGACTGAATCGGTGCTTTCAAATTAGATAATATGATTAGGCTCGGAGTAAAGACTGACAGGAAATTTGAGATTATTCTAACCAAGCAGCTCCTTAGAGTTATGCAAGAATATAAGATGATATGGAAATGGTTGATATGCTGAAGGATACCACTATTATAGAGAGTTGCACACACGATTCATAGAGAAGCATAAATATAAAATATTTCTTGCTTGCCCGAGCTAGAATGGATCATACACTTAATTTCTCAATAATGAAATAAAAATGAAAAACAAATTAAATATCATCACTTACACATTATCACTTAATTTTGCCACGTTGCCAGGACTAAATCTCGCCTTTATCGTGTCGTAGTAGGAAAATTATTACATACAGAGAACGTACCTACCGCTGCGTGCGGAGGCCAATTGAAGGACGCCACATAAGCAACAGCGGTCCCACCAATAAAAAATATTCGAAAAAATCAATCTGAAAGGTGTGGCCTGCCTATCTGGCCCGCCTATCTGGCCCGTTGAAAATAACCAGCGAATAACCACTTCGTACCGTGGTTATAATCCCCGCCGAATAGCTCATAAACTAAGAGTAACTTCCAGTTACCGTTCGAGTAACCGTAGCTCAAATAAGCCAATAACCTTTCGATAACCACTCAATATCTCAACCGTAACCGCGCCTCGCTCAAGCCACGGTACAGACTCAATAACCCTACGGTAACGCTCGCGTGACCTCCGAATTTCACGACCAAAACCGACGCTCGCGTGATCCCCGCAAATCGCGACCAAATCCTCTGATAACCTTATTTTAATTATGTTATAACCAAACAATAACCGCTCCCCTTAAAAACTCGCGGTGTCGCTCGAATATTCTCCCCTAACTGCTTGAATAACTTACCAGCAACTACTCACCGGCTTAAAATTTGAGCGCGCTCGCTCGGCTGATGCTATTTAGTCAAAGTTGTTAGGGTTTACTGTTTTATTCGCCACTGTTGCCGCAAACGCAATTTTCTCGTGAACCTGGCCGGATTTGTTGAAGATGGAGGACATAAAGAGCCCTTATAGGTTTGCAGGGGAAGAGAGTTATCCCGCAAACATAGAAAAAGAGGAGAAGAAATTTAAGGTTTGTTTTATTTGCCAATATTTGTTTTTTTATGCATTTCTTCAGTTGTGTCAAAGGTGTTTTTTGCTTGTAGGTTGTTGTTGTTATTAGGGTTTATGTTTTTTTTTTTTTTTTTTTTGTGTATTCTCGTGGAGGTGTCAGGTTTGATTTTTTTTTTTTTTTTGAGCTTTTATTATTAGGGTTAAATGGAGGAGATTTATCTTGAGTAACTATGTTTGAAGCTTTCCGCACCCTTATGTAGGAAGAAACACATGAAGTAATTTGCACACCCTAATCTTAACTTATACTGTTAAGGTAAGGGTTTGAAGTATTGTTGGTTAGTTGCATGTAAGATGATATTTGAGCATTCAAGTTAGTGTACTAAGCAATATAAGAGCATATATATTTGTCATGTTTTAAAGATTAACAGGCCAGCGAAGTTGGTGAGGGTGGAGATAATTGTATCTTGCAAACTGCAGATATATTACTTAACATTGTGGTCCAGTCCATAATGAGAAAGAAGCATATGAAGTATATTGTGCTTACGTTCATCTTATTGGATTTAGTGTTCGTAAAGACCACATTACTTATTGGCCTAACTCAAGGAATCTTAAGGCGAAGGACTTCGTATGTGGAAAAGTTGGCTTTAAGAAAGAATTGAAGATCACGGAAACTGTGAAATACAAAAGAGCAGACACAAGAAGTGGATGTCCTGCAATAATTCAATATGCAGTTGATGTTGAAGGCAATTGGACAGTGAAAAAATTTATCGAATCTCATAACCACTCATTAGCGAACCCCGGTGGTAAGCACCTAATGCGTTCCAGCATAAAGATAAGTGATGTGAATGCATATGTGCTCAGATCGTTGACACAGTCAGGAGTAAGAATTACAGACGCATTTAACTATCTGGCTACAGAAGTAGGGGGAGTGGAGAATCTGAAATGTACGAAGCGAGATGCCTTCAATTTCATTCAGAGAGAGAAGAGATATGAGATTGAAAATGTCAACACTAATGCTTTATTGCAATTATTCACAGAGAGAGAGAGACCGAAGATAGCATGTTTAAATGGGACTTCGAAAATGTTTGGAGTGATAGGTTGAGTTTTTTTTGGAGTGATGGCACATCCATGCTCGACTATGACTGCTTTGGTGATGTTATTTTTGATACTAGCTACAAATTAAATGAATATAATTTATGTTGTGTTCCTTTTGTCGACGTTAATCACAATTGACAGAATGTGCTCTTTGGAGTCGATTTTTTGTCAGATGAGACTGTGGCGTCGTTTAGATGGTTGTTTAAAACTTTTATCCGTATCATGAATGATAATCATCCAATTACAGTCTACACTGATCAGGATCAGACAATGGCTAGAGCCATAGAAAATGTTCTCCCAAATACACACCACAGATTATGTCAGTGACACATTTACAAGAAATTGCCTACAAAAGTTCATTGTGGGGATAAGATGGTGATGGAGTTTTTTTATAAATATATGAGCAAATGCGAGTTTGAAGAGGAGTTCGATAATATCTAGGAGGTGATGATTCGGAAGGGTAATCTACAGGACAACGATTGGCTTGATGAGATGTACAATATTAGACATAGGTGGTCCACACCTTATAATAATGATGTTTTTGGAATGAGAATTTTATCGACTCGAAAAGTGAGTCAACAAATAATATCTATCATGGTGTCTCAAAACCCACAAGTTCTATTATAGAATGTTTTTTGGGACTTGAAAATGTCATGAGATCATGGAGGCACAACAAAAAATACGAGGATTTCAAGTGCGATCAATCTGTAATTACTCCAGTCGCTAGAAGAAGCCAATACTCAAGCGAGTTCGTTGCATTTTACTCGAAAAGCTTTACTCAATGTTTGAGGAGTTTATACACGGATCATATGGTCTTCAATTACATGCATCTGCAAACAACAAATTTGAATTTTTCATTATGAATTTGGACGACCACTAGACAAATAAACCTTGGAATGTCTACTTTGACAAGTTAAGTATGGAGATTGAATGCAGCTGCAGAAAGCTCAAAATAATGGGGCAACTATGTGCACAATCTCTACGCGTCCTGAACTTTATGCATATCAAAAAGATACCAGATAAATATCTCCTACTAAGATGGTCTGCAAATGCAAAAAAAATGTATATAACAGTTATGGATCTAAGCATATCCAAGAGACAGAAATTTTTAATGGCAGTAAAGGTGACATAATATTTCAAACACATATGCAAAATTTTGCATTTCTAATTACTAATAAAGCAAAGGGAAACGTAGAAGCAGAGCAGTGCGTGAAGGAAGCCATGAAGAAATTACCATTGGATGTTGACAACATTATAAGCGGGACAGGCTTGCAGGCTAAGCATAAAACGAAAACAAATAAAAAACCAGTAAATAATAAATCGAGCATGAATGACCCCGGCAAAATGTGTCCTAAGGGAATATCTAATTTCAGGCTAAAAGGTTATTAAGAGACAAGAAAAAGAACAAAAGATATATTTCTACCATTCCAATCTGTTTTCATATGTTCCAGCGAAGAACAATTTTTTCTGTCATAACCATTGTACGTACAGAAAAGCAGAAGGAAGTTTGATCCAACCAAGAACTAGAACAATTACCATGTGATCCAAACCTATGCTCAATTCTAGATTTTCTAACACAGGTTCTATTGTTACTTTTTTTGCTTATGTTAATACGTGAAGAAAAACCCGTATTCAATAAATATCGATACATTGCAGAATTTCTTTACACCACGATCCAAACAATCATACACTGATATGCTGATGGATTCATTACATGAGATGTGAACACATTCGAGGAATTGTTTCACAGTCAAGGAATCCAATGTACGAATAGCAAACAAATTGAGCTTTTGTTTCCTATGATGCTGCTAAAAAAACTCAATTATGATTGTAGACCTTTCATGTTTATTTATTGTACAATTACAATGTCATATAAATATATATAGATATATGTTTAATATGTGTTTATTTTGTTTCGTGTTCTTGTCCTCAAGTCATTGTCTTGAGCATCTTTGTCCACCTATATATTATTTGGACATGCAAGTAAACATTTCCTTATGATGGGGCCAAACGCAAGGGATTTCATCTTGGCTACATCATATTCTTCATTCAGTCAACTCTAATGATTGATGGTTCCTGAGGTAAGTCCTTACACAGGTTTTTTCTTAAAGTATTTTGATTTAAACTTTGCTTAACGAAGTGTGTTGTTCTTTGTATTACTCGCAAATGGCTATGGCATTGCTTAACGAAATGGTTTTTTCTTAAAGTATAATGATTGCAGGAGCCATGGAGTCGACTTACATACCTCAGCAACTTTCACTTCTTCTTGAGGTTGAAGAGGAAAATAATGAAGCAGATGATCAGGTTGAAGAGTAGACGGATGAAGCAGATGATCAGAAAGCCAGAGTAAGTAACATAGTTGCTCAGAAGCACTTCCACCAAAGCATTCCTTGAAATAATTGTAGATACAATTGTTATATTATACAAGAGATGTTCTCTAACAATTCTATCATAAGTTTGTAGGATGGTGTTGTGAAAGAATATATTACTTAATTCTCTTGTTATTATCTTTACCTACATGTGGATCACAAACTTAATTCTCAAGATTGATGAAATTAAAAATGCAATTTTTGCATTGGGTTCGATAAAACCGCTAATATTGATTGATGGCTTCAATTCAAGATTCTTTAAATTTTGTTGGTCCATTACTGGCTCTTCTTTTATTGCAATTATGAAGTGCTTCCTTCAAACTTCTAATCTTCTAAAGAAAGTTTAACATTCAACTATTATTCTCACTCTAAATAATTACATGTTGAGTCTTTAAAAGATTGTAGACAGTTCTCACATTGTAATATCTTTTAAAAAGTTATATCAAAGCTAATTTCCAAAAGGCTAAAGCCTTGATCTACTAATTTTGAAAAAATCAAGGCTTTAGCCTAATTTCAGTTTTTTCATCTCAATAATATTACTTTCTTAAAACAATTGAATAGTAAGAATTTGGAAAATTTACGTAGATACCACTCATATCCTCTGTATCCACATTTGATTATAAGAATTGGGTCGTATGTATGTAAAGACCCATTAAAAATTTTATCTAATTACATATTTGATAAATTCCTAACAATTCTATCATTTCTTGAAATATTAGTAATTAAGATCTTGCATCTCATTATGAAATGTCATACAGTAATAATTACATGCAGAGAAACATGTAATATGATTCCAACCAATATCAAAACCAAAAAAAAAAAATACTTCATTCTTGTCATAAACCTTATAGCAATAATGCTGAAATCAGAATGTTAATTTCCACTACAATAAGCTAAGTCAGTATTAACCGACGATGATTTCAAAGCAGCACAGCAATAATGATGAATACTAAAAAAAACAAACTTATAATACAAAACAATCAAGTCTTCATTTAACAAGATTGAACAAAGTTAAGCAATCTCAAAAGCAAACAGGAAAACATCCCCCAAAATTCTTCTAAGAGCAGAACAGCCTTGAAAACATTTAATTGTGAGATCCCTAGATAGTATCGAGTAAAAGAGAGGTTTGGCACGCATCCTCAACCGAACGGTTCATCCATCTCTTCAAAATCAGCTCAGCATTGCAACCCATTTTATGCTGCAGAACAGCTGCCTCTATTGGTCCAATGAAATTTAGCCTTGTAGTTGTTGAAAGAACATCCCTCATTGTCAAGTGCATATAACCCCGCTGAGAGAACTCACTTCCAAACCCAAGCAAACCACATACAAGCCGAAAAACTGTTGCACGGTTGAAGGTTTTATAAAATAAAATATTAACTATTCTGCTTCATTTACATACATACCACATTTATAACATACATACCACATTTTAAGTTGTCGTCAGATGAAACAAAGGAGGTTGTGAAGTTGTGTAGATTAGCTAGGAGAGTTGTTTTTAGATGCAACCATCAAATGGATACGAGGTGCTTCGCCAGAACTCTGCATGAAATTAAAACAGTCGATGAAGATAAAACTTTCTGGAATCAGACTTTTAAATAGAAAACATAAAGGTACTTAACTGAATATCCCATCAAAGATCAACCAAGCATCTACTATCATGATATGTAGAAAGCAAGTGTGTAAACTGTTTTTTCCAAAATTGATATAATTTTTCTAAGATTAAATTTCATTTCTCACGTCTATAGCTTCAATGTTTGATGAATTGGTTTGGGACAACGCAAATTTACATATCTCATATCCTATTTGTGCTCTAAATAGTGGCATTGAGTCCTGCCATCCTAACTTGTCTTCCCACTTTCCACTATTCTTCTGCACAAGTGTTTCCATATATTTACAAACAAAAACGCCACAGTCGAAACCATTACTCTGCGCTGGAATGCCTTTGGCCATTACAACTTCCCATTTTGCCAAATCAGTCTTGAAAGCTTCACCGACATGCTTCACAAAATATTTAATCTGCATAATTAAATGTAGGATTCAGAACAGTGTCTAAACAAATTTACATATTTCAGTTTTTCAATATTTAATTATCAGTTGCATGGTCGTACAATGTCATGTGTGATACCCAAATGAATTCCGTTGCGCAATGAATCATATAGTCGCCATTTGTGCTCCGTTAATGCTCCAACTAGCAGTGTCCAGTGTTGATTATTGATTATTGGTATCAGAACCAAATCAACCTTTTTCATACTCTCCTTTGTGATGTGATTAACAAAGTTTCTAACATTAAGATGTCTATACAGCTGCATAAAAGATCGTTAAGATATAGGAACTATTAACATATTATATGTGTGTAAACAAATTGTAAAACACATCAACTTTAGTACTTACCCAATGGAGTGGAGACACATATACGTAGGATCTGTACATTTGGGGTTCTTTGCACCTTTTATTTTCCATTAACATAGCAAAAGAATCCAATTGTTCATTTCCTAACCATCCGTTCGTCAATAATTCATCGAAGTAGCGTCGAGTCAAAGAGACATGACCAATATTAATGAGAAAATTTCCACTGCATTCCAAATATGTTATAGATGTAAAAGATATATACAAAAATAATGCAAAGCATAAAAAAAACAAATAAATAAAGTTGAACTAACTAGTCAGTGAATTTGCTACAGCACATATCAATTGTTTCACGCATGTAATCTGGTATTTGTTCTCTAGCAGGAAAGTTGAGCACCAGTGGCGCTGGACAAACCTATAAGATCGACAACTACGAAATTTTAGTTTATATTTGATTACGGAGTATAAATAATAGAAGTAAAAATTATATACCTCATCAAGGTAATCATCGGTCACAAGTAGTCTGTCTGATTCGAGTGTATCTTCCTCTTTACGTACATCTTGAGCCTCTTCTTTATAGGACAGTGTTTCTTGAACATTTGTTTGTTGTGTAATATGTATAGTTCCTAAGTCAGAAATAATATCATATTGTATAGGTTGTTGCGGAATGGGCTTTTCTTCATTTTCATCGTCCTCAACCTCCTGTTGTTGATTTTGATGTGGGATAGACTTATCCCCTTCCACCTTATCAACCTCTTCAACCATCTTCTCTACTATTTTTTTCCTTATCTTTCGCTCAAAAACAATAAATGGAGAACTGATTTGCCTCTTTCTTCTATTTCCCTTGGTCTTAATTCTCTGAATTAAACTGGCACGTGGTGATTCTTTTATCCATGTCTTCACTGATTCCCCACGTGGTTGTTTTAATGTTTTCTCTAATTCACTGATTTTGAACTTTAATTCTGACATAGTGTTATCTAATTTAGTCAAGCGTGCATTAACAGAGTTTTGAAAGTCCAAAAGTAATTGGTATATTTCTTCCAATCCTATCTGACGAGGTGTATGTGTTTCTGTCTGTACATGTGTTGGTTGAGGGCAGGTATTATAAGGAACTATATTTGAAATTTCAAAGAGACTAGGTGAAAGTGGACTTGACTGGGTTTCCTGCTGTAGGAGATGTTTTGGAGTACAACATGGCTCTTCAATTGGAAGAGGAGCAAGTAAAGCGTGTTCGCAGTCTTTTAAATCAAGAAAATGATCATAGACCTGCAAAGATTTACAAAGAAGCATTGTCAATGAGAATATCACATCCACATAAAAACTAAAAACACTTTTAAGGATTATGAAATAACTGACTCACCTGAGAAGGGTTTAGCCTATTAAAGGAAAGTTCAATCTGTAGTGAGTTCCAACTCACGTTTACTGGCCACCTTACCATCCGAGGTCTAGCATCTGGAACAACAGGGAGAACCAAAGATGTGTGCTCATAGAACCAGAGCTGTGTAAAACATGATAAAATAATTAATTGCTACATCAAGATTTACAAAATTAAACTTGAGGAGTTAGGTGCGAGACACATACCGTCAGAAGAAATACAAAACCATTGATATATCCCAATGGCTGCTCCCTCCGTATTTTCATGGCACTCTCGTTCAATTGCTCGGTGAGAAAGTAACATATTGTAGCTGGCCAATTATAGGAAGAGAAAGCATGTATATCCTCACAAAGTGAATACAACCCTTGGGACACCCTAAAATTGCTTGAAGGAAATATCAAATTTGTCATCAAAAACTTAATAAAAAGTGCTACAAAGCGATCAGAAGACTCCCCTGGTGAAACATTTTCAAATTCATCCTTTATTTGTCTTGCATACACACTACAAGGCGGACTTTTATTCCACAATGCTGGTGACCCTCTGTTGGGCATTCCTATCAGCAAGGCAACTTGGTCTGCATCAAACTCTATCTCCTTCCCACCCAAATTGAATACCATTCGATCAATATCCCAGCAGTTTAATATTTGCATTGTCAAAACATGATCTTGAGGGTATGGGGGAAGTTCAAAAAACTGAACCAAATTCATTGCTTCCAATCTATGCCATGTCTCCTCCTGAATTATTGGCCGAACTTTATCAAGAACTCTTCTCACTGCAGATGGACGGCATCTGCAATTCATGGATTTTGCGCTCACAAACCTACATAAATACATCACCAAACTTTAAACTAAATGAAAACATAAAACAAAAAATAGGTGTTATGAAAGTAATTTCAACAAAATATCTATTTTGCTTGGTGATCAAATTTAATGTTGTCACTTTCATTTATTGTCTATAAAATCATGTGGTTGTTATTTCCTTCTACTCATAATAACTTGAACTTGGTTGAGTTTTTCCATCACTTCTACTAGATTTCCCTAGTGCAGCAGTATGGGATGAAGGCCATTTCTTTTTATTAGTGATTCCTGTCACAGGAGCAAAATCAAAGGTTGTAGGCTTTGCACTATACTATATAGAAAAGTCATTGTTTATTTATTGTATGCCATGACTCATTCTAATCCTTCTCAGTCAGACATGAGGCATCGTAGAATATCACTCACACCTTCGTAACAATATAAATAAATACCCGGTATAATTGCTAACATAGAAACGTGCATAATTTAAATCATCCAAAAAGCTTCTAAAAATATCAAAAATCCGTACATATTAGAAATAGCCTTTACATCATCAACATTCTTCAGACTTCAAAGAAATCATTATCTAAGAAACCCTAAAATTTACCGTATACACATCTAGATCCTAAGATGATCACATACAAAAAAAATCTCTAAAACAGAAAAAAAAAAAACCTTCAGACTTCGAAGCTCCTTTAATGCATTGGGGCATTTGCAAATATTGACTGATACACTGACAGCAAGATGAATTAGAATATTAGGGTTTATGGTTTACGGTTACCTTGAAACGTTTTGCGGCCTGTTACCAGAAACATTGTCCTCCTTTGACTCCTTCTTGTGATCACCTTTTGATTTTCTCTTCGCCTCTTCGAACTCCGGCATCTTCAAGACTTCCAATCTCGGCTTCTCCTCCTCTTCCAATCCCGGCTTCTCCTCCTCTTCCAACCCAGGCTTCATACTCTCGACAATGTCGTTGTCCTCCATTTGAATGTTTAACCTACCAGTTGTCGTTCTAGCAGAGGAGAAACCTAGGTCAACGGCGCGCGAAAGGAAACCCAAACCTTTTTTTCAAAAATGGTTTTTCACCGTCCGCCTTTTACTATTTACCAAGGTTATTGGAGTAGTACACAGATTATTCGGTTATGCGAAGGTTACAGTGAGTTTATTTCGGCTATACCACGACGAGAGCGGGGCTAGTTTACAGGGGCGTCACTTCGTGGTTACAGGAAGGTTATTGAGCCTGTACCGCGTCTTGAGCGAGGAGGTGTTATGGCGGAAGTACCGCAAAGAGAGCGGGGCTCTTTTAGGGGGCGTCACTTCGTGGTTATTGGAAGGTTATTGAGCCTGTACCGCGGCTTGAGCGAGGCGCGGTTACAGCTGAGGTATTGAATAGTTATCGAAAGGTTATTGACTTATTTGGGCGGCGGTTACTCGAACGGTGCCAGAAATTTACTCTTAGGTTATAGCTATTATGCGGGGATTATCACCACGATACGAAGTGATTATTTGTTGGTTATTTTTGGCCGGGTAGGCAGGCCGCACGTTTCAGATTGATTTTTTCAAATAAGTGGGACCGCTGTTGCTTATGTGACGTCTTTCAATTGGCCTCCGCACGCAGCGATAGGGACGATATCCGTATGTAATAATTTTCTGTCGTAGTAGCCCCATCCAACCTCACTGGACAGTCTGCCTAAAAGGCAGTACTTGTGACCTGGCTGAAGCCTCAAAACCCAATAAGAATAACCCAATCCCCACGAAATATCCGTATAGAACAGCGACCAAAATTAATCAAATATAAGTGAAAAGAATGATTTAGAAAATAGAATCTCACTTGAGCGCATCAGGAATCACCATGCGCTCCCTTTTCTCATAAGGGGGCGGGACACCCTCGTAGACTTTAAGCCTCGCAAGAGCCGCAGCACCCCTCTTTGTCTTATGGGGAATCATCCTGCGCCAGAAGACGAGATTTTGCTTACGCAAAACAAACCAGAATGATGGCATAAAGAGATCTTAAAAAAGGAGGAGGCGATCCACCTGCGAATAGTGCGCCGCAGGAATTTAGCGGGGGCACGAAAGTGTATTGGTCCGTGTGAAGGTTTGGTATTCAATCATGCGCTTGCAAAGGAAATGGAGATATTTCATCTTTTGGCGAACAAGGACTCCAGACAAACAAAAATTTCCTCGCAGCGAACGACCACAACATGCTATCCGTCGAGGAGCTCTTTCTCAACGATGAAAGCCAAGCGGCCGAGCACGTGGTGGCGAGCGTCCAACACAATTCGCCGCTTGCTGATGGCTGATTCCGAAACCCTTTCTCCTTGCTGGTAGCCGGTTTTAAGCAGGATTTACCTTCCTCAATGCTTTCTGGTAGGAGCGGAGCGGAGAAGAAGGATGAGAAATATGAGAGTTCCAGTGGTCTCTGTAAGCGGCGATCGCTTCTTTGCCTTCAAATGGCGACTTTATCGGGAATGAGATGGTTTTGAGCTGAACGGGGAGTGGGAGGAAGATAGACGAGGGTTTGTGCGGAATGGGAACAGGGTGGGTTTGTTGTTTTAATTTATATTTATTTAAGTTAATTTTATTAATTTATTTTATTAATAATTAATAATTAATCTATATATTAATAAATTAATTGTAATTGGATAAATTTAAATCTAATTATTATAAAGTTAATTAATGAATAAAATAATTTTTTATTATAGATTATTTAAAATTTATATCAACAAAGAAAAGTAAATAATTCAATAACAATTTGTATTTTAAAAAATTAAAATTACGGTCAACAACTCTGATGCATTTTAAAAATTAAATTTGAATACAAAGTAAAAGAAAAAAAGGTTATATTTAATAGTGTTGGAAACAAACTGTGCGTTATTATACATTAAAGAGAATCCTTGATCAACAAATTTTTATCATCCAGCATGAATCTCGAGGTTTGACACGGATCACGAATTGACATTTAGAGCAAGAATATTCAAATCTTGATAAAAAGTAATCCAGATCACCGATTTCAGTAATCTTATAGTCAAACTGACTAACTCGATGAGACGAACCTAATGATATAAAAGCTAGTCCAATCTGAGTCAAATCAAGCTCAGATTAAGTTATTAATCAATTCTTAGAAGATTTACGTACACATTTGGAAGATCAAACAAATGTCGACACTAGCAAGCCTACACTCAAATCAAGTGTCTTGACAAGAAGAATCCAACGAGCCCAAGATCACTCAATTCGACATCGTTAAAGCCATCAAATGCCCCATAAACGCTGTCTGATCAAGGGAAGCTCTCTGGACCGTCCGATCAAAATGACGCCATTAATTGCAACCAAAATATTATAAATAGACATCCAACCCTCACATCAGGGGAGACTTAAGGAGAAACTGCATCTTAGCACCACCGCCGACCGTCGTCGACCACCGCCGACTACCGTCGACCACCGCTGACATTCGTTGATCACCGCCGACGGCCGTCGAGCATCACCTACCGTCGTCAAACACGGTTGCTCTCCGTCATCGACCATCACCGACTTTTGTTGACCTCCGCCAATTGTCGTCAACCACGGCTAACGACCATTGATCGCCACCAACCAGACGCCGTCAGTCGATGCTGTAACTTGAAAAATACTGTCACTATTTCCTGTCTGTGGGACAAGAGGTTTCTATAATCATCAACCTATAGTGGATTTTTACAACTGGGCTAGGCCCTGTAATTTTTCCCTTCACAGCGTAAAAACTTCTAGGGTCATCACTGTTTGTTTCTATTTCATCTGTATGCGTGTTGAATTCTCGTACAACGCTAAAACGATAATTCGTTACTTTACCGCCGCGAATTTTTCAGCGCGCATCAATCCTAAATAGTATTATTCTAAATATTAAATTTACACATGCAGGATATTATTATCATAGCATCCCACCTCCGTCTAATAAAATAAAACAAACACAACAATATTATTGCCGCTAGGACAACAATAATTGTTGTAAAACATCTTCGAACTCTAATTTGGGGCCCGTTAGGGGCAACTTATAAGTGAGGTGTCTTTTTTAATAACACTGTCAAGCGTTTTTGAAAACGTTGTCTGACGCGTTTGGATTTTTTACACTTAGGGTTTGTTTGGGGCAACTTGTGTGTTTTAAGATAAACAACATATCCTCAAACGTAGCCCGCGGATAGATCTGCAGTCTGTGTTTCTTGTAAAAACCCAAATGTGGCAGGCATCGTTTTCAAAAAATGTGAACCAAACGGTTAGGCAGCGTTTTAAAAAATGTTATTGCACTTATAAGCTGCCCCAAATGGGCCCTTGGTCACAGTTGGGACTCCCGACGGTGCCGTTAAGTAGAGGTGAATGATGGTCGAGACTTCCTCACTTCAGAGGAATGATGGAAGCAGAGGCCCCGTCAAATATTACTGTATCAAAGTCAGAATTAGCATTCATAATTTAAAATTTAAAAATAGAACTGAAGATGGGATCTTTCAATTTCTTTAGTTAACTCCAATATCTCTAAAAATTTTGTAAAAAGTTTAAAATAATTTTCAGTTCAATGATGTTTATCTTATCATTCAATTTGACTTGAAACTAAGAATGATAACACACATATTTATATAAAATGATATAATATTTTAAAATTTATGCATATAATAAACATGCAAGTCATATAATAAGTGTAAGTCATTTGGCATGCATGCGACTCATATATACGGGATTCATTTGAAAACTCTTAGAGTTGGCGCTTAAAAACTCTTGGACATTGTATGTAGATTAAGCATATGAAAACTCTTGAGTTGGTGCTAGAATGCTACTCATCTCCCAAAACCACGATATCTTGGAGTATGGGCTTCGCTTTAAAATTTCAACCACCAATAAGTCACTGAGTATGAAGCCCTCATCGCCGGATTTAAACTCCCCATCGATTGCAAAGTACGAAATATAATTATTTACATTGATTCACAACTCGTTGCATCTCAAGTAGAGGGGGATTTTGACGTACACTCCATGCAAAGAAGCACCGTGCAAAGCAAAAGCTGATGTCACGGAGTCACGAAGCAAACTGTGAAGTTATGCATCATCCCGAACACGGGCTGACTTCAAAGATAGACCAACAATGCACTCAAAAGACGATGTAATAACACACCTCAAAAATAATGCAACAGTGCATCTCAAAGATAGAGTAATGACACACCTCAGATATGCACGTGTAGCTTCTAACTCCATCTCATGCAGCCCACAAGCGTCATCGCGACTCACTACTATGGCTAATACAACCTACGTGGTCTACAATTCCCTACTACAGCCTATATGACCAAGCGATGCTCCTAAAGCAACAATTTATGTCTCACCTGGCCAAATACTGTAATGGCTATCAACCACGACTTCTACGATAAACTGGCGATACAACCATCATTTACAACACTCACGACAGACTACTATCTTAGTGATAATTTACTATGACCCTTGCAATTCCATAGTTTCTAATTCAGGATAATAGTGGACCTACGTACTCACAATTCATAGTGAATTATTTCATTTAAGCTAGGTCCCGTGATTTTTTCCCATTCCAAGGATTTTTTACGTAAAAAGTCTAGATATCTCTTTTTACTTATTTATCTCTAATTACCTAAATATGAGCTAATTTTTCATGCAATGCTAAGAAAGATAAATAATCATTACTCTACCGCCACGAATCTTCTAACACATATCACTAAAAAAGAGCAATTAAATAATAGCACTCAAAAACATTATTATTTACATTTCTAATACCCTCCATCTATTATTCAAATTCTCACTCAAATATCAAAATTCTTGATTAAACCCACCCAATATTTTCATTTTTATCAAAGTCTAAACACAAAAATGTATTAGTTCAGTGGTTCGAAAATTCAACGGGGTGCTGAATTTGTAAATAGCAATTATCACATCAGCAATACTAGCCTTTTTAACTTTTTGAAATACGCATTTTAATGTGGCATGTAAATATTAATATTTAGATGTTAGATATGTAAATACATAATAATTTAATATTATGTATGTAAATCTTCCAAAAATAAAAACTGCATTTAATTTAAATATAATAAGAGAACAATTAAAATATTTAAAGCAAAAAAAAAAAAAAAAAAAAAACAAAAACAAAGAAAACTATCCAATCACTTCTTTTACTGTTCCAAAATTTCTTTTACTAACTACTTAATAACACAATCAAATTTTAAAATAAAAACATTATAAAAAAGGCAATTAAATACACAGCAGTCAAAAAATTCCTATTTACAAATATAACACCCTCTTTCACCTATTTTTAAAATTCTCACTCAATCAAAATTCAAAATAAAAACTCACCCATATTTTTTATTTTTTTTTTTAAATTGTCACACAAAAATGTGAGCTCAATATCACTACGGCGCTAATTTTGTAAATAATAAAGTTGCGAATGCAATAGTTCAAAAAAAATCAAAGCAAAGCTCAGCAAAACAGCCAAAACCCTAAATTATAAATAGAAAGGCTTAATCTCAATCAAAGATTGGGATCTCCAGTCCAGTCTTTCCAGTCTTTATCGATATGTTTTTGCGCCCATAAGACTGCCGCACGTGCGGCCTGAGGTCCTCCAGGTAGCCCTTTTTCATTTATAGTGTCGGCCATGTCGATGAAGGGGACGACCATGAGAGTCCCGGGGCCACCGTACTCGGTGTGCAGGAAGTTGCTCAATATCTGGAAAGGCAGAAAGAGGGCCGTTTTAACTTCATATGTCATTATTTGAAACACATTATATATATATATATATATATATATATATATATATATATATATACAAAATTGATATTGTCTGGACTTGAAGTGGAGACATCAGAATAATATCACGGCTATGAAAGGAGACATTTGCAGTCCTACCATGTCAATTTCAATTTTTTTTATTTTAGTTTTAATTTATAATAATTCTGAATTAAAAACAAATATATAATTTAAATTCTTTTATCATTATTTATTCACATTTAAGTTGAAGCTAATTAATATTTTAATTGAAAGAGCTATCATTTATTAAAATATAATTTCATATTTTATAATTAATTAATTTTACTTTTAAAGGAAATAATAAGTAAGTAATATTTTGTTGGGAGATCTACCCATTGTATTAAAAAGTGAAATAGAAAACTCAGAGTATGTTTGTTGAAGTCTGTTAGAGAAGAGATGGTTTATGAGCATTGATGTTTTCTTTAGAGCGCTAGAACCGTACTAAACTCTGGAGGTGACCTCACCCTTTCTTAACTTGTCAGATACTGAAGATATGAGGCGTGAGAGGGAGAGTAGCGATGGTCATGGATTGACACATGTGAGAACGATGTATTGTCCAGTTTTGTGAGAAAGATCGGCAGAGAAAAGAGCTGAAAAATGAGCAAAATGAGCCCAAAAGTGAAAGAATCCAAGATTAAAGAGAGCTAAGAGTGTATGTAAGGAGGATGTAGAATGAGGAAATAATGTTTGCCATGTCACTCGTGTCATCAAGTCTATTGTCCCGGTCTACCCCGGCTCCAGAGACATCTACACCTTCCACTTCAGAATCTGATTACCCAGGTGATAGAATTCCTCTCCCTTCTCCTCCCACTCCCATGGATCCTCTCCCTTCTGCTCCCACTCCCATGGCTTTAATGAGGACCTCTTGCAGCAATGCGAGTCGTTCTCTTGATCATTATTCTCCTGATTGTTTTAGTTTCACATGACATTACTCGGCTTGTCTCATACTCTCTAACATATCGTCTGTACAAGGAGCATTCATTGCATCTTTGTGCATTGTCTCTATACCCAAGTGCTGACAGGTAGCTAAGGAGAATCTAAAATAAAAGTTTGTCATGCTAGAGAAACATGGTGCTCTTGATAAGAATGGGATGGTGGAGATAGTATCATTACCGATGGGGAAAAAAGCATTTGGGTGCAAGCAGATATTCATGGTAAAACAAAATCTAGAAGGGAAAGTAAAGTGTTACAAGACATAAATGGTGGTGAAATTGTACGGTCAGACATATGCCATTGACTATGATGAGACTTTGCACCAGTAACGACGATGAACACAGTGAAAACACTAGTTTCTCTGACAGTGAATGGTGGGTGAAGGTTACACCAACTCGATATGAAGAATGTTTTTATTCATGGTGAATTGTTGGAGGAGGTGTATATGGACATACCACTAGGATTCAATTCAATTCAGACAGTATGTAAGGTGTGCAAGCTCAGGAACTTTGTTTTATGGCTTGAAGCAATCTTCTCGAGCCTGATTTTACAAGTTTAGAAAAGCTATGGTGGGCATGAGATATCAGCAGATCAATGTCGATCAAACAGTGTTCTTTCGTCAAAAAGGTAGTCAAATCACTATGCTTGCTATGTATGTTGATGACATGATTATCACTAGCAATGATGAGCCACAGATTGCTCAACTAAATGTAAGATTGAGTAAAAAATTTGAGGTGAATGATCTTAAACAGCTCAGATATTTTCTTGGGATTGGGGTGGCTCATGAACCAAAGGGGATGGTCTTGTCTCAGAGAAAGTATATATTAAATCTCCTCATAGAAACAAACATGTTGGGATGCAAGCCTGTAGCCTCTTCAACTGATCAGAAATCAAGTTGAGTGCAAAGACAAGAGAGCCAGTTGATCGTGAGAGATACCAGATATTGATGGATTGTCTGATCTATCCGAGTCACATGCATCACGACATCTCATTTGTAGTGAACGTGGTGAGCCGCTATAAGTCTGATCCAAGGAAGGGTCATATGGACGCAGTGTATCAACTTCTGAGGTACCAGAAGAGCGCATCTGGGAAGGAATTGATTTTCAGGAAAAATGTGCATGTAGACATTGAGGGCTATTGCGATGCTGACCGGGCGAGTTGTGCAGATGACAGAAGATCCACCTCAGTATAATGCATGTTTGTAGGGGGCAGCTTGGTCTCTTGGAAGAGCATGAAACAATTTATAGAAGCGAGGTCAACAGCAGAGGCATAGTATAGAGCCATAGCCTTACAAGTTGCTGAGATGATGTGGTTGAGAGCCTTATTGGTCGAGCTCAAGGTAGATCGAGGAACTCAAACGAAGTTGTGGTGTGACAACAAGTCAGCATTCAGCATTGCCAACCACCTGGCGCAACACGATAGAACCAAACATGTGGAGATTAATAGATTCTTCATCAAGGAAAGTTCAATAACGAGCTACTGGAGCAAAGTCATGTAGCCACTGAATAGTAAGTGGTTGCCAGCCTCACTAAAGGACTTAGTTCATTAGATTTGTCTAGATTATGTGAAAAGATAGGCTTAGTGGATATCTTTTGACCATTTTGAGTGGGAAGAGGAAATGTTGAGATTTGTATCTTATTTTGAGGGGTTTAATTGTAAATAAAAAATATAGAAGAACTCCAGGGGTTATTTGTAAAAAAATTATAAGACTCTATAAAAGCCCAACTCATGAATAAAAGAAGAAAGAATTTTTACCAAATGTGTTCATTACTTCGAAAATGCATTGAAGTTAGAGTTACAACCAGAACTTGATACACAAAAAAATTTGAATGATCCATAAATCTTGATCTCCTCGTCTTAATTCATCATTCAAAATTTAGTGAAGTGCCTACTTTAATGAAACTGCATAGCAAGTTTATTGCAAATGGAAACAGAATCCTCACAAGACTGTTGTAATAAAGAAAAAACAGGTTGAAGCATGCTTTTTGTTTAACCAAAAAAAAAAAAGGCATGCACCTTTTGTGAATTTGGAAAATGTCAAATTTTGAAGCATATATATATATATATATATATATATATATATATATATATATATATATATATATATATATATTTGAGATAGTAAGACAATGATTTAGATCCGATCGACGGAAGTAAAAAAGGTGGAAAACTAATCAAGGGCAAAAATGCTTCGACGTACTTCATCTGTATAACATAACCTTATATTCAAATGGTTGAGCAGCAATGGGTAATGCCATTCTTCCTAACAAAAATATGGTGAATATCAATTTTTTTAGGGTGATTTACATACATATCAAACAATTCTTATGTCTTTCCTATTAAAAATCTAAACATTCATGCTTAAATGCATACACTCAAATTTTTAACATCACATCAAATACCACCATCATTAACTTTTAAAAGTAAAATACACCTTTTCATGCATTTTGGTCTATGACACCAAGGTGTTAATAAGTGTAAATATCA
This sequence comes from Papilionanthe hookeriana x Papilionanthe teres, assembly GCA_022702705.1. Classification (NCBI taxonomy): domain Eukaryota; kingdom Viridiplantae; phylum Streptophyta; class Magnoliopsida; order Asparagales; family Orchidaceae; genus Papilionanthe; species Papilionanthe hookeriana x Papilionanthe teres. The sequence goes on along the minus strand of CM040429.1, from coordinate 27,116,557 downwards.
AACTTTGTATATAAGATATTTAAATGCATAAGAATTGTAAGAATTATATGGTATGTATGTAAATTTCCCTCTTTTTTTTTGAAGTTTTCAAAAGAATCCTTTGCCAAATTACCTTGATAATGATTTTTACTACCACATCAGACTTTGCTTCATAATAAAAGTAGTTATCCAAGTGATTCCTGTCATTAAGCTAAGTAAGCAATACTATTCAAATAACATATCCTGAAGAAAGTCTTTCTTACACTAACATAAAAAATCAAGCGTCGTCTGCATAATTCTCACTCTACTATCTACTTCTTCATGAGATTATTATATTTATTAGAAAACAAGCAAATTAATGTTTTTATTTTTGGAATCTTCTTAAGTCTATCAGAATTAATCTTCCCCAATCTAAAGAAATTAGGGAATATTCCTAGATATCCCATCATTACTGTTTAAAATATACATACATTTATTATCTTTCTATTTATTTATTTTTTGGATTATATACTCTATTCTCTTCCTCATTTATTCAAGTGCAACACCAATTTTTCTTTAGCCTCCGCAATTTGTTTTTTGGATTATATAATCTAAAAATATCCTTTTATTCAACTTCATGTTAATGTAATAATATGCTGATGCTTACATTATTGCGACTAATTAAAAATAATAGTATCTGTATTTTATTATGTATAAAAACTTCTTTTTTTTAATATTTCTTTAATTTTAGATCATCATAATATATTTTAATATTATTAAATAAATAAAATTAATGCACCGTGCGTGTGTGTACACAAGCTTCAAATAAAAAGTTGCATGAGACATCTATATAATCTGCTATTGAGTTCAATGTTTTCTCACTGAATGATAAATCTAGAATTTTGCTTCAAATATATCTTCTCTAGTAAAATTTTTAGGTAGTAGAATCCAATTCTTTGATAGATATGAAGGGATTTGATTATTTTCATTATATTTGTTAGAGTTGAGAAGCTTAGTAGCTTTGAATTGAATGAGGAAAATTGCTAAGTTATAAGGCTACGAAGGCACTTCTACTTAGAATTAGTTTCCCCCCACTACGATGAAACTAAAGCATATTCCCAGCTTATCTCATAAGGGCTACCATTCATTACACAGATGTATCCCTATATATATATATATAGAATTTATAAATATTTAAATTGATCTCATAAATATTTAAATTGATCTCTGCTAACAGGAATTAAAAGTTTGTACAACAACAACAACAACAACAACAACAACAACAAAGCCTTAAACCCACTAAGTAGGGTCGGCTACATGAATACTTTATCTCCATTGCGTCCTATTTAGTGTCATAATTTTATTTAATTCTAAAAAATTAAGATTATTTTTTATGCAACAAGCCCAAGTATTCCTAGGTCTACCTCTACCTTCGTTAACAAAAGTCTAAAACATATACTCTCCTAATCAGATCATTAGATGGTCGACATTTAATGTGACCAAACCATCTAAGACGACTCTCTCTAATTTTGTATGTCATTAGAGCTACACCAAGCCTATCACGGATATACTCATTTCGCATTTTGTCTCTAAGTATAAAGTCACTCATCCACCTAATCATTCTCATCTCGGCAACACTTAACTTAGTATTATGCTTCTCTTTTAAAGGCCAACATTCAGCGCAATAGAGCATTAAAGGTGTCACCACCATCTTATAAAATTTTCCTTTCAGTCTAAACAGTACTTTTCTATCACGCAATAGGCCCAAAGCATTCCTCCACTTCAACCAACCAACTTGTATTCTACTATTAACATCCCCATCTATATCACAAGAATTAAATTTTTTTCATATAAAATAATTTGCTGTTTCTTTTACAAAACATTAAAACTATGTAAATCTCTATTATTCCTTTTTTTTCAAAAAGACAGAAAGTACAAGAGTTTTAATTGAATCTTCCAAGAAAGAATTTGCTAGAAATCAAACTCTGCTTTATTTTGTTTTATTTTTATTTTTTAAATTCAACTTCAATTCATCAAATAGTTAAGACCATAAAAAGAAGAAGCAATTACATATATAGCACTCAAAACATTGTTATTTGCAAACCTAGCACCATCTTTCATCCGTTTTTTTCCTATTCTCACACAAATATGGAAATTCACGACAAAACCCCAACCCATATTTCCATCCCCCCGTTCATCAAATTCATATAAAAAAAGGAGATTTTGAATATTGCAGCCCTCAAAATCAACTGGAAAAGCTACATTTTCTGCAAATAGTATCTAAACTAGAAAAGAAGCACTAACCTCGGTACAGATACACACAATTTCTTCCAGCGAATCGTCAAATATGTCCTTCTTTGACAACCTCTCGAGGAGATAAGCCCTAAACTTACTCGTCTCCTGAAACAAAACAATCAACGATCCTCAAGATAGATTTGAAAAGAGCAGAATCAGGCAAAACTTCAGAAAAGTAAACAATTAGCAGGAATGGAACTCACAGCTTCCGCAAATTCGGGAATTGGGTCCGGAAAAACGTATTCCACTGCCTTGCAGAAGATGCGGGTTGACGTGAGTGGTGCTGTTGATGTTCTGTGAGGATAAGAGCGATGAGGTTTTGAAGTGAGAGAGAAGTTGGGATAGGGAAGACGGCCGTCAGAGGGTGGCGAGAAAGCTCGGAAGCAGGAGAAAACATAGTGCCGCAAAAGAAGGAGAGACGGGGAAGGAGAGACTACAGAACGGCGAGGTTTACAGGAAGATGGAAGAAGAGAGGAGGTTGAAAGAGGGTTTTGGGATGCCATGCTTTATCTCCTCTTGCTCGAAAGGGTACGAGACCAAGATGTTAACTTTGTTTTTTATTAGATTTATTTTAAATAAATTTTTTCTCTAAGGTAAATAAAAATGTATTAATATAAGAAAGACTGCATAAATACCACTCAATTTTTATTTATTTACATAAATAACACCAATACTTTAATTTATGTTATATGTTGAATCTTTTTAGGACTTAGGTCGTATTGTCCGTGAGTTTATATAATCGGGGAAAGACTTTATGAAGGGCTAAGAGTGAGCTGAGTATATCAGAGTGTGCCTGTTGTTATTGATGGTAGTGAGGAAGAAAAGAAGAAAAGAACCCTCTTCCTTTCCCTTCTATTTATACTCTTAGATGTATTTATATCACATTGATCCCCTAAACTAATTGATTACTCGGCGAATTAAATTCATGTTTCAAGCTATGGCTCAAATGGTGTATATAGTTCTCACATGAGACTTCTTGATTTATACGAGTATGTAATTGTCATTTTAGGATAATCTTTTTATTAATATCAAACAGCTTGGTTCTTTCTTTAATTCACATGCTCCTAACTTTAAGCAGATCTTAGAATTCTTAACTTTGTATATTTAAAATATCTTCACTTTTCAAAGCTATTTTAAATAAATTTAAGAGCTAACTAATTAATTCAACTTCACTTAAGATTTCTTATGAATACATTATCATAAGGATTTCCTCAAGAAAGTTTGAGTATTATGAATTAGGAGACATGTTAGTTATCAATTTTTTATTTATGCTCATCTAATGCTTCCTCTAATGGAGATAAACTATTTATTTTGAGATCAAGGTTTTCACCCTTGCATCATTTTTATATTATTTTTCTCTATTTTTCCCCCTTTTCTTCATCATATTCATCTGAGAATTACTATATCTGGTTAAGCAGGTTTAAGAATTTTGAATGTTTAACTTCTCTTAATGGATAATTTACAAAATTTCTTGACTTGATTTTCTGACATTTCATAATTTATTTGAAAGTTAAGATTCAGTAGACTTAGCTTAGTTATCACTTAAAAAGTTTTAAAATATCCTTGATTAGCTTATAATATTTTAATCATACAGTTTTAATTATCTTGGGACTTTGAAGGTTCATGTGAAAGTCATTAAAGTGATAAACTTGATTATTTAAAAGTAATGCTTATTTATCTTTTAATAAGCTTTTACACCAAACCATGTTGTCAAGATTCTCATATTGAGTCATAAAATATAGTCCATAATTTTACTATGTGAATTGGCATAAGGTGAGCAAATAAGAAAATTTGAATTCTCCAAGCATGACATACATGATTGTATACATGTCACACAAGGAAAAATCATATATCACAACATAACTCAAATGAGGATTACAATATGAAGTGAATAATGTACTACATTTTCACATAGCATAAGTCAGGATAGCTCAATACATCAAAACCAACACAATTATTCTATAAAGGAAAAACATTCACTATGCCTCTACTCCTCACTGTCCTCTTCATCCATCTCGTCATCATTCATGATATAGAGCTCAAACGATGGTTGTGTTGGGGGACCTTTGATGTGATTTGGATTAATTAGGACATATTGAGACCTTTGTTCAGTACCAGCTTCATCATTTCATGACGTTCACATATTATATCAGATGAAGTATTGATTAATGTCTTATTCGATTTCCATGTCTCTTAAAACAGATTCAGCCGTAAGATCTAATATGTCCTGAATTTGTCGCTCCTTTTTTGAATCAAATGAAACAGGAAGCAATGAGGGGTTTACTTCTGATTTAGAGAGGTGATATACAAATTTTAGGTTGTAGTTCAATGGCTACCTTGGATATATCTTCATTGGTATTTTGAAGATGTTGTGGTATATAAGAAAGAGCATCATGTGACAATAGACATGGAACCTTAGTTTTTTATGGTACTTCGAGAGAAAAGGAGATGATGTAAGCACTAATCGACATGATAGGTACACTGACAATCGTGTAAAAACCTTGATTGTCCAGGTGTTATCTTTTCATGTTACATGCCCTTGTTTTCTCTTTATGTGACACAATCCCTCCTAAGATCTTTGCAACAGAAGATCTTTTTTGCTTTTTAATCTTTAGAAACATCTTGTAGAGTCGAGTTACCTGAGATTTTCTCTTTTTCATGCTAGAGGTCTCACAGTTAGGCAGAGGTGAAGGTAATTCATCTATATTGCAGACGTTTTCTTCTGCTTGTGTAGCAGAGAGAGAATAAAAACTTATTCCCACTAAGGAAAGGGAAGCTTTAAGTTCAACATCATCCATTTCTTTTGTTATTCATGCAATTCTTTTACGGAACCTCTTATTTTGATTTCGTCTTTATGTCTTACTTAATGCTAGAGTGACTTCATCAGATGGGCCAATCTTGAAGATTATCAGTGTAATAAGTAGTTTATCAATTGAATCAGGAGTCTTCTTAATTTCAACTTTCTCAGGATGCTGGAGAGCAGTATTCGCACTCACAACAGTGGCAACCTTAATAACCCTCTTTTCTCAATGGTGGAAAGTCTTCTCTTGATTTAATGTTAAAAGCCAGGTAAAGTTTCCTTGCCAATTGTAGAAAAATTGAAATTGTTGGAACCAATTCCGAACTTAATTGGGGACTCACGGTTCAGATAACTTGGGTCAAAGGCTAGGTTACTTTCAGCTATAAGAGAAAAAATAAGTTTGGCAAAAATCTTGCAAGTAATACGTACATAAAGAGATCAATAGAGAGTTGACTGTAGAATCTTTAAAAAATATTTTGAGTGAAACTGAGATCGAATTTACTTTGAAAAAGCTTTTGATGAGGAGAGTTGATGATAAAACATGTTATGGAAACCCTACAAAGTGAGTAGATAGGATTGTGAAAATTTAAGATACATGACATGACCCTTAGATTCATATAAGTTCATTGAACCCATAAAAAAGTATGTTATGGTGAACAATTTAACTCTTTACAAAAGATAGAGAGGAGAGTTACTACTTAGTGGAGTTGCAAAAAAAAAAGCCTTGGTGTGGGATTTTTGTGTATTGCCACACACCAAAGAAATTTTTTGAATACTTCTATCTAGATGACTGGGCACTATATTTTGAAGAATAATATATCTTTCCAAAGAAAAAAAAATTATCTTAAAAATGAGCCTAATCACCCGGATGATGAAAGCCATTGTCAGTCTATGGAACCAGGGTTTTTTCCGTTACCTTATAGGTGTAAGATAAGGTTTATTTTAATTCTCTGGTTTTGTCCCCTAAAAGGGCAATCTGTCATAGGTAATTACATCTTTAGTGCCTTGAGCCCTAAGGAAAACTCTTAATTAATGTAATGAGTCAAATCATCAGATATTGGACTTTCATGATTATAGTGATTTAAGATAAGTAGAGGATTAAAATTAGAAGAATCAAGCGGAAAGCAATAGGACTTACAGTCCAATGACAATGTGTTATGGGAAAGTCTGAATGAAGGGATTTGGCTATCCAATAAAGGAGGTATTTATCCAAAAATGATGGTTTGAGAAAGACTAATAATGAGTTTGAATTGATTAAGTGAGATTTTAACTTGAATTAGGAATACTTAATTTGACTGGCGAAAATGATTGGAATCCCTAAGCTAAGTATAAAGTCAATTAAGAAGGATTTCTTGATAAGAAATGAAACCCTGAACTCTATAGGGAGCTCTAAGAGGTGGACTAAGCATCACAATATTATTGAAAAAAAAAATTATAAAATACATTAGTGAGCCAAAACTTAGCTTTATAAAAGAATGACAAAATCAAGCAATCTAATAATAAAATTATAAAACTGTCCCAAGAGAAGACCACCTCTAAAATATGAGCATTCCCATTTGTCAATCCTTGTAATGCCCATTAGAGGACAATTTATTACTTCATCTACAGTATTTCATAGTTTTCCAACCAAAATGGGAAAACTTGATACCTTCTTATCTATGAAAATAAATAAATAAATAAATAAATAAATAAAAGATCCCCTCTACAGTATTTGAATTCAATGCTCATAACTTAACTTAATAAACTAATTAGCTTATCCACGTTCACAATAATATGCAGCTAGTTAAACTTTCTCCACTATGTTTTAAATTAATGGAATTTTAACTCCAAGTCCACTCTACCCCATGTTTTGAATCTTTCATAAGCAAATGCACATACCACATAAAATATTTAAAATACAAGGAATTATAATTCTTAAACGCCCATCTTGTGAGAGATTTTCATCCTTCATTTTATGTTATTTATTTTATTTTTTGCTTTTAGAGATTATGCATCGAATGAAATAATAAATAACATGTGAAACAAAGTAAACAATATATATTTAACGTTGGAGTAGACTTGGGTTGGGATTGAGCTAGAGTAAGCTACATTTTCAACTTGATTTAACTCAGAAATGAACTTAAATATAATATAAGGTAGGTTGTCTGGACTTAGGTTATTATGAGTTAGACCTAGATTGACTTGGTTAGCTTAGATTTATATGAAGTTGGACTTGGGTTGGGTTAGGTCAGAGTTTTAGGGTTAGGTTAGGTTTCGTTCAGATCAGACCTGGGTCGGGTCTGGCTAGACCTAGATTGGGTCAGGCTAGACCTGGTTAGGTCAAGTCAGACCAGGTTTGGGCCAGGTCAGGTCAGTTTTGGGTTGGGTTACATCATACATTATTGGCTCAAGTCAGACCTTGGTTGGGTCAGGTCATATCTGAGTTGGGTCAAGTCACAAATGGGTTGGGGTTAGGTTGGGCTTAGGTTTGAGTTAGGGTTGAGCTTAAGTGGGCTAAGGTTTGTGTTAGGGTTGAACCTAATGGGTTAAGGTTTAAGTCAAAGTTTAGTTTAAGTCAGGTTAGGGTTTTGATTCGATCAAGGTTTAGGTTATGGTTAAGCCTACGGTTAGGTTAGGGTTAGGTAGTGGGTTCAGGTTGACCCTAATTAAGCCCAAACCCAAGCCTAATGCAAATCTATTGAAAGGGATAAACTAGCCTAAACTTAAACTTCAAAATAAAACCTTTAATTAACAGAGGAGGAAAGAGGAAACTTATCAAAGAGGAGGCTGATCAAGGAGGAGGGGGCTCACCAGAGGATTTATTCTTCCTTCTTCATCCTCTATTTGAGCAGTTCAAGATAAGATTCAGGGTGTTTTGAATGTAGATTTTGTCATGCAGATTGTCAAGGATGCCTATTTGTAGGGTGGGTAGGTGGTGAAAAAGGTCTTTGTGGTCATTGATTTGGGTGGTGAGTTGATAAACATGATCGACAGCTAGAGATGCTACGGATCATCATCGACAAAATAATAAGAAGTCTCATGACTGGATATGTGGATGAAGGCCTTGGATCGCTGGTGTGGCATGGGAAGTGATCACACTAAGTGATCACTCAAAGTACACTTGGGCATGGTTACCCCTAGGGCTGGGTGTGACCATGCCAAGATAAGCCTGAGCATGGTACACCCAGACTAGGTGTGACCATACCAAGGTATCTCTAGGCATTGGTATGCCCAGAACTGGCATCACATCAATTTAAAAATGGCCAAGTCCCTTTTTGGTTCAATGTGGCTACATCATATGAAAGGATAATGTCCATGCAAGTCATATGTGACCAAAAAAGATGTCAACAACCACACTAAGGTACAATACTGTGAAGATGGTATACATGGAGATGCAAATCTGGAGGACATTTTTTAGGTGATATCAGTTATTAAGAGGGAGATTATTGGAGTGTGGAGCTTGAAACACTTGAAGAAACAAAAGTCCAATGCCTCCAAAGAGGTGCTTCTATGGCTACAACATGGTTTAGTCATTGCATTAGTCAATTTTACGTGATTTTACTTGCATACTATCATTCTTTCTACTTTCTATTTCACCTCATTTATCATAGTTTTATGCTTGTGAAGGTTTATTTGTGCTATTTTTCATCTTATAGGTATTAAACACACAAAATAGAGCCAAAACAGGTGAAATGGTGTTGTTTGGCGTAATCTAGGTGTGACCACGTGACCCACAATTTTATATTATGATATTTTTAATTTAATTGCAACGACGCCAAAAACTTGACCCCGCTATTTATATGTATAGAATTGTAATTGTTTATGTTGTGGATGCTACGCAAGTATACGTATCGTATCGAAGTAATACGGGGCTCTAGTGGAGTCTCGGTTATCGATCCCACGGGGAAAGAGAAAATTAAATAACAACTAATTTAAAATAATAATAATAATTTTTAAAATAGTATACGAAAATTTGGAATTCTAAATTTGAGCGCAATAAAGTAAACTAAGTATTTTAATTAGGTAACTTAACTAAGTAGAAAATTAATACGTATTGAAAGTGCGAGAAAATTAAACTAATTGCTAAATAAGTCTTAGCTATTCGGAAAAGTATCTTTCCCAATGTTTAGAAATTTAAGTGATTGATGAATTTAAATAGATAATTTTAAGGTATTGTGACAAATAGGAGCATTCCTATTCTTTACCCTTTAGTCCAAGTGTAAAGAATATTGACTAATCACTATGTTTGATTGCGAATCGCAGCTTGAGTGCAGGAGGATACCGACTGCCACTTCGAAGCTCCCACGTTCCCCTCGCCCGAGGGCTAACATCTACACTTCGGCTCTCAAACAATAGGACCGAATTAAATATTTTAGTCCGTCACACTAAAATGCTCGATTCTACGCCCAGGTGATATTATTTCACTATTTATTTGCACCCTCCTTCCAAGGCTTTTGAATTCCCAGAATATCGGATGTAATTTTTACTATAGTTGATAATCAACATATTTTAACAAATCAAATGGCCGGTTTGAAAGTAAATTAAGTTTTAAGTAAAAATTATCACAATTTATTAATATATATAAAAGTATCTTTATTTTAATTTCATCAAGTCACTTAATTTCATAAACGAGGAGAAAGACTAATAAACTACTCGAATGCATGGGAACTAAACTAAGCATGGATTTCATTTAAAGTTAAAAACAATAAATACAAATACTTATCTCGATTTATCCCCAAACGAGACTCCTCGTAGTTCCTTTGACTCTTCCTTCCAAGTACTGACACGACTCACTAATTACTCACTAAACTCACTAAAGACTCACTAAAGACACACAACCGCACACAAAACTAGACAAAAGACTAAAAGATTGCACACAAAAGACGATTTTCGGCCTCTATATATGAGGTGAGCAAAAGACCAAGAGGTGCGTAAGCATCCCTTCAAAAAGTGTCTAGGTTCGATGTATCCGTGCCATTTGAACTACCTCGCCGTCGGCGACGAACTACTCTCGCCTGTCGGCGAGGCTTCAGAAGATCTTCGAGCCGCTCACAGCTCGCTGTCGGCGGGCTCGGGCTCGGGCTCGTTGTCGGCGAGACGGTTATAAATTCTTCGGAATTTTCTTCTTGTAACCTCGCCGTCGGCGAGCTCGATCTCGTCGTCGGCGACTCGGCCTGAATTGCATGATTTTGCTCCAAATTCGCTCCTTTTTATGATTTTTGCTTTTATCACCTAAATTATTCATTCATGCAACAAAATAAAGAAAATATCCTTCTTTAAAGTGCAATTTCATCAAAAATAGGTATGAATTTCTTAATAAATTTTTCAGCGATCAAAATCCCCCAAACTTACTTATTACTTGTCCTCAAGTAATTTTTTGTACTACATAAAAATAATGAGTTTTATAATAAGATTTTTCAATTTAAATAAACTATGAATTAGATTAATTAATATCATAATAAAGTTAAACAAAAATAATTCATGTAATTTAATTAATCTTATAGAAATAAATTATTTAGTTATCGAGTCTAAGATTTCTAGTTTACTTATTCATTTCGAGAATGATTATATTTAAAAGAATAACTACTTAAGATATTCATATGATAAGAAATTCAAGAAAACACTATTAGGTAAAATTCTAATCCATAAACATAAGTTTGAAAATATCTAAGTTTTTTTCCTTTAGGTTAATTCGAAATGAAGCGATTTTTGATAAGGCATCTCCTCGAAGCTTCTCCTTATTTTTCTTTTTCTTTTTCTTTTTCTTTTTCTTTTCTTTTTCTTTTTTTTCTAATGAGGATTACTGTATCTGGAGAGTCTGTTAATAATTTTGAACTTCATTTTCATTTTTCTAAATTTGAAACTTAGAAATATTTCTTAGCTTATATATACTTCATAGTTTTTACTTCATTGATGTTCAATCTTTTCTTTTTCACTTGAATACTTAAGAATTTTAATTTTAGAATATAGTTTTCCTTACTAAAAATAGTTTATTATATTCTTATTCCCTTTAACCAAATAGTTTATTCTATTTAATTAATTAAAGTACTAGAAATATTTCATTTACCCTTTTATAATAATTAAAAAAATAATTCATATTAAATCAAATTGAAAAATTTGCTATAAAAATCATTTTTATAATAATTTGAAAATAGAAATTGAGAACAAGTTAATAACTAAATTTGTATTTTACTCCCCCAAACTTAAATTTTTATATCTACTCTAAATAATGA